>CM040424.1:39926451-41126451 GCA_022702705.1 Papilionanthe hookeriana x Papilionanthe teres | reverse complement strand
TGGGATGTGAGATCAGTTTGATTTCATATCTTAAAATTTTCAAATTTAAAATTATTTTCAAAATCAAATGCTACTTTCTAAATTATATATATATTTAAATTAAATTTAAAATCTAAAATTCGCCAACAATTTCTATAGGCGGCCCCTTTTCAAAATACAACACACTAACCCAAAAATATGCCGACACATAGGAGTGAAGCTCTTACCAAGGGAAGATGAAATCTGGCGTTAAAATGTCTTGAAATCGCTCCAAATCCCAGATCTATCAAGCCCTAGGTCGGTTTTTCGAAGTTTTGAGGAAGGGGATGATGAATAGTGTCGGTTGACCGGTCAAAATATAGTACATTTCGCGATCTCGCTGTCGGCGAGAAATTTCTCACCGTCGGTGAGCTAATTAATTCACCAAGGCCAAAGTTTCGAGAAAATCTCGCCGTTCTCGCCGTCGGCAGGATTTCTGCATTTTTAAAAATTTTTATGTTTTCAATTATGTTCAATTTAATTAAGCCTTGTTCTAATGTTCGGTCACTTAATTTGATATATTTTTCTAAGATTAGATATTCTACTGACTCATATAATATTTACACAACACAAACATTATAACTTTTATAAATGAAATCCATGAACTTAAAAACTTCAAATACCACAAAACTAACAATTGACTTAGCAAATTAACCAAAACACATTTAACTCAGCATTGCAATCCATACCACAGTACTCTAAATGCTGAGACTAAACAAACAACACACAATCTCATATAAACAGAGATTAACTTCGTAAAATCCAAATTATATTAAAAACTAAGTTCAAATCAACACACATAAATAAAATAAGGATAAATCTCTGCTACTCATTGGAATCTGAACTAACTTCTTCCCTGATATTCCCAATAGATCGTAGGTGCACAAATAGATTGTAGAAAGACATGAAGGGTAATTCTTCTGTAGAATCTTCTTCAATCCATCCCTTCTGTCTTAACAGTCGTATAAAACTTGCCTCCAGATTTCCTGAATGATCAAAATGCTCCTTCATTCTCCAGTCTATGTGATCGAATAAATCAGAGATATTATCAATAGAATTCATCATATTCTGTAATTCCTTCTCCAATTCTTTAATTTTTCATAGAATCAGGTTTGTTCTATCAGTCAAAGGCCTGATTAAAGGATTGTTTTGAGATACTTGATCAGAGATAATTGTTATATCATCATTATTATCCAAAGTAGGAAACATATCTGTCGGATCTAATGGTTTCCAGGGTAACAACACTTTTTCCCAAGCTTCGTAGGAAACTTGGTACTGACTACATAAAGCAAAAATTGTTGATGGGTGTCCGAGTCCTTGAATCGATCCATTCACAATTAATCCTAATGCAGACTTCGCAATGACAGATCCAACAACGATAGGTAATCCAGATTGAATACAGTAATTTAAAATTGCGCATTCCTTCAAGACTTTGTTTACCCTCATAGTGGGTAATAACTTCGACGAAATAAAGAAATGCCAATGCTTTGAGACGGGGTTAAGAAGTGATGCAGAAAAACTTACATACCCGTCTTCTCGTATTTCCCAGTCATCTGGTTCGTCGGTCAGATATCGATATATCTCGTTCAAGTTGTATCTTGTCGGACAAAAATTTGAATAGTGGCAAAGAGGGGAATCGAGTATAATTCATTGATTCGAGAAAGAGTGAAAGTTACCCATCTGCCTCTTACGTAAACACTTCCATTATGGATCGCATGCAGATTAGAGTAGAATTCCTCGACTACTGGAATGACGACGACGGATGTTGTGTAGCATAATACCTCCCAATGTCGCTGAACAATCATTTCTTCAATTGTTGTCGTTGAATTCTCTGCTCCTCTATTTACGAATCCTCTTTCTTTAATTAGTCGCTTCTTCATCAAAACTTTGTGATCGATCTCGCCGTCGACGAGCTTAGGTAAATTGCCCAATTTTCGTTCCGGTCTGAATATTTTCTGATTTCTTTGTATAGATTCAAATTTGTGATGATTTTAAGAAGTAAAATGAGTAATAGAATTTATTCTATATTTTAATTTTCAATAACATTAGTAAATAGATCATAATTAATAACTGCTATGGGTTACCTCCCATAAAGCGCTTGGTTTAGCGTTGTCAGCCCGACCTAATTTAGTTAGTAATCAGGTTGACTGAGCATTAAAACCTCTTTAAAATTTGATTTTCTCCCTTCAAAATAAGGTTTTAATCTGTGTCCGTTTACTTTAAATCTATGCCCAGTTTTTTGATCTTCAATTTCTATAGTTCCGTATGAAAATATTTAAGTTATAGTAAAAGGCCCTAACCATCGAGATTTCAATTTCCCAGAAAATAATTTCAATCTTGTATTATAAAGCAAAACTTCTTGTCCTGGCTCAAAATTCTTCAGGTTAATCTTCTGATCATGCCATAATTTCATTTTTTCTTTGAAAATTCTATCATTATGATAAGATTCATTTCTTATTTATTCTAATTCATTCATTTGCAATAATCTCTTCTCACCAGCTTCTTTCAGATTGTAATTAAATTCTTTAATTACCTAATAAGATTTATGTTCTAATTCAACTGGTAAGTGACAAGTCTTTCCATAAATAAGCCTGTAAGGAGTAATTCCAATCGGAGTTTTATAAACAGTCCTGTATGCCCATAATGCAGTGTCTAGTCTTATAGACCAATCCAATCTATTAGGGTTTACAGTCTTTTCTAAAATATGTTTAATTTCTTGATTAGAAACTTCAGCTAATCCACTGGTTTGTGGATGATAAGCAGTTGATATCTTATGAATAATGTTAAATTTTTCTACTATTTTGTGAATATATTTATTTCTAAAATGAGATCCTCCGTTAGTGATAATCACTCTTGGCATTCCAAATCTAGTAAAAATATTATTCATTAGAAACTTTGAAACACTCTTAGCATCACATCGAGGTAAAGCTTGTGTTTCAATCCATTTAGAAACATAATCAACAGCAACTAATATATATGAGTTTCCAAATGAAGGAACAAATGGTCCCATAAAATCTAATCCCCAAACATCAAAAATCTAAACTTCTAATATAAAGTTTAGAGGCATTTCATTTCTTCTAGATAAATTACCTACTTGTTGGCATTTGTCGCAAGTTCTGATATATCTATGAACATCTCTAAAAAGAGTAGGCCAATAAAATCCAGATTGTAAAATTTTATAAGCAGTTTTATCTGTTCCAAAATGTCCTCCAAAATCAGAATCATGACATTTCTGAATGATTTGTTCTGTTTCTTCATAAGGCACACATCTTCTAATTATAAGATCCTTCATTGCTTATATAAATATGGTTCATCCCAAAAATATGTTTTAGCATCATGAATGAATTTTTTGTGTTGTTGCAAAGTAAACATAGGTGGTAAAATATCACTTACAATATAATTTACTATATCAGCATACCATGGTATTTTCCACTCATTTATATTATATAGCTGTTCATCAGGAAAGCATCGATAATTTCATTATCGGTGTCGGATAATTCATTATATTCTAGGCTTGATAAATGATCTGCAATTTGATTATCAGTTCCCTTTTTGTTAATGATTTCAAAATCAAATTCTTGCATTAGTAATATCCATCTAATTAATCTTGGTTTGGAATCTTTCTTTTTCATTAGATATTTAATAGCAGAGTGATCAGTATGCACAATACATTTAGTTCCAATTAGATAAGGCCTAAATTTATCAAAAGCATAAACAATTGCTAATAGCTCTTTTTCAGTAACTGTATAATTCATTTCAGTATTATTAAGAGTTTTACTAGCATAGTATATAACTTTGAAACTTTTATCATATCTTTGCCTAAGTACTGCTCCTATAGCATAATCACTAGCATCACACATAAGTTCAAATGGTTTCTCCCAATCAGGTGAAACTATTATAGTGCTGTGATTAATTTATCTTTTAATAATTCAAAAGCATTTAGGCATTCAGTTGTGAATTCAAATTTCTTGTCCTTTTCTAAAAGTTGGCATAGAGGTTTAGTAATTTTTGAAAAATATTTTATGTAGCGTCTGTAGAATCCAGCATGTCCAAGAAAACTTCTTACCCCTTTTACTGTAGTTGAAGGTGGTAATTTAGCTATAACTTGAATTTTTGCAGGGTCAACTTCCATGTCATTTTTCGAAATTTTATGCCCTAATACAATTCCTCCTGCAACCATAAATTTAAATTTCTCCCAATTTAGAACTAAGTTAGTTTTATCGCATAACTCTAATACTTTTTTAAGATGATTCAAGCATGCGTCAAATGATGTTCCAAATACAGAGAAATCATCCATAAATACTTCTATTTCATCATCAATTAATTTACTAAATATAGACATCATACATCTCTAGAATGTTCTAGGTGCATTACATAATCCAAAAGGCATTCTTCGAAAAGCAAATGTTTCATAAGGACTAGTAAATGTAGTTTTCTCTTGATCCTCAGGAGCAATAAGTATCTGATGATAACCGGCATATCCATCTAAAAACAAAAATATTTATGTCCGGCTAATCTATCTTTCTTGACTACTTCTTTCATTATTGGGTTTAATCTCCTTTGGGGATCTACTCTTGGCTTATGTTCATTATCTAAAATAATTCTGTGCATACAGATTGAAGGACTAATTCCTTTAATATCTGCTAAAGTCCAACCAAAAGTTTTCTTATATTTTTTTAATGTGTCTAACAGTTTTTGTTCTTGTGATTCATTCAATTCAGCTGATATAATAACTGGTAGGGTTGAATAGTTACCTAAGTAAGCATATTTTAAATGATTAGGTAAAATTTTTAATTCGAGTTCAGGAGGTCTGATAATTGACTAAACTATATTCTTTTCAGCGTTTTCAGTATTATCCAACATTTCAAAATTTTCCTGTATATAATCCAGTTTTTCATTATCTGCTTCTTCAATTAATTCAGTATTTTCTTTTTCTAACTTTTCTTCATAATATTCTTTAAAATATTCATTTTGCAAATGTTCAAGTATTTCCATTCGAAAACATTCATCATATTTTTCTAAAGTAGGATATTTCATTGATTTTGCTATGTTAAAAGTTACCTTTTTATCGTTTACTCTCATAGTCAATTCTCTTTTCTGAACATCAATCATAGCTTTTCTAGTGGCTAAAAAGGGTCTTCCTAATATTATGGGAATTTCTTTATCTTCTTCCATATCTAGAATAATAAAATCTACCAGGAAGATAAATTTATCCACTTTTACTAACACATCTTCAATAACTCCCTTAGGATAAGTCACAGAATGATCAACTAACTGAAGAGTTACTGAAGTAGGTGAAATTTCTCCTAATTCTAATCTTTTAAAAATTGATAGAGGCATTAGATTGATGCTTGCTCCTAAGTCACACAAAGCTTTTCCATAATTTTTTTCTCCAATAGCGCAAGGTATAGTGAAACTACCAGGATCTTTTAATTTTTCAGGAAGCTTTTTCTGAATAATTGCACTACACTCTTTGCTAAGTGCAACAGTTTCATTATCTGTGAATTTTATTTTTTTATTTAAAATATCTTTCATAAATTATACATAATTAGGCATTTTTTCTAATGCTTCTACAAAAGGAATATTTACCGTTAATTTTTTTAAAATTTCAAGGAATTTAACAAATTGCTTAACTTTTTTATGTTGCTTTAGTCGTTGAGGAAATGGTGGTGGTGGTTTTTCTATAGACATTTTCATAAGGATCAATGGATATTCTAAGTTTTGATCTTGCTGATCCTTTTCTTTTTCTATTTCCACTTCCTCATTTTTACTTTCTGTTTTTTTCTGAATTTTAGTTTCTAACTCTTTTCTACTTCGTAATTGTATCGCTTTAATTTGTTCTTTTCCTTGGCCTTTAGGATTTATTTCCACATTACTAGGAAAAGTTCCAGGAATTCTATTGTTAAGCACGGTAGCGATATGTCCGAGTTGAGTTTCAATATTTTTAATTGCAGTTCCTTGATTTTGTAATTGATTTCCTTGAATTTGTAATTGATTTCCTTGATTTTGCAAGTGCTGACCCATACTTAATATTAATTCTTCTATAGATAACTTCTTATCTTTAAATTGAGTGTTATTAAATCCATGTGGATAAGAAGGTTTATAATTCGTATTTCCTTGAATAGGTGGATTTCCTATAGAGTTGTTCATCCATTGTTGATTAGCTGTATTGTTATTCCAATTAAAATTTGGATGATTCTTCCAACTAGGATTATAATAATTTACATAAGGATTATTGGGTCTATTATTAATAGCAGTTATAGTTTCATAAGGAGATTGAGAATCTATAATTTGTCCAGATGAGTTTTCTTCTAATATAGTAGGAGAATAATTCATTCCAAAATGATCTAATTTTTTTGATATAGCAGCAATTTGAGAAGCTAACATAGATATTGCATCATTTTCATGAACACTGGCTATCTTTTTAGGGTTTATCCTTTCAGCAGGCCATTGAAAATTATTAGTAGTCATTTCTTCGATTAACACATAGGCTTCATCAAATGGTTTTGACATTAATGAACCTCCAACAGTAGAATCAATGATTGATCTAAGAGATCCTACTAATCCATTGTAAAAAGTTTGTATAATTAACCAATCTGGTAACGCATGATGTGGGCATTTCCTAAGAAGTTCTTTAAATCTCTCCCAAGCTTCATATATGGATTCTCCATCAAACTAACCAAAAGATGTTATATCATTTCTAAGTTTTGCAGTTTTGAAGGAGGAAAATATTTGGATAGAAATTTTTGTGATAATTCTCCCCAAGTTTTAATAGATCCAGGTGCTAATGAATTTAACCACATCTTAGCCTTATCCCTTAAAGAAAAAGGAAAAAGCCTAATTCTAATAACATCATTAGATACTCCTTAATATTTAAAAGTAGCACATAGTTCCAAAAAACTAGTAAGATGTAAATTAGGATCTTCATTAAGTGAACCATGTTGACCTCACTTTTGGTTGAGGTCTAGTCTCTCTTTAGAATAGCCTAGGGTCTAGCCATAGGACTCTCCTGGTTACTTTCTTAGAGGACTAGTCATGGAACCCTCCCCATAGAAATTCAAAACTCTTCTTGCTTCACTAGGGGTTTTCATATGCTTAAGGCCTAACCTCCACCTTTTGGTAGGAAAAAGGCAAGCATAAGGAATCCTAGGGGAAGTCTCCTATAGGTGGTCAGACCTTAGGATTTTCCCTGAAGGAGGTTTGGAGATCACCACTCATACACTTCACATTCACAACATATACTGCACATCCTAATTTCAACCCTGAACTCTTTGGAAACTCATGTGGATAGCCCGTACCCTAAGTCTATGACTAAGTGGTGGGGACCAACACATAGAGGACCAAATGAGGGTGACCCTCGATCTATAACTCAATTTAAACCATTACATCATGCTCACTTTGAAGCCACCTTCAAATCTCCAAAGTTTCAATTTTTGGCCCCCGACCTCCCCAAAATTCCCTAAATAACCCAAAATTCTTCAAATTCACCAAAATTCCCCAAAAATCATTCCAAGATATTCCTTACCACTCAAATCGACCATTCATGACCAAAAATTCAAAAATTTCCAAAAATACCCCCCAATACCCTCAAAATACCCAAAATACCCTTTTTGCCCAAAAATCCAAAATTTCCAAAAAAAATCTCAAAAAATTCCATAAAATCCTAAAAATCTCCAATTTCATTTTTTTCAACTACACTATGGGTTAATTTTGCCAAATTAATACACTTTCAATCCAAAATCCCAACTTGACTCATTTAACCTAAAGGTGCCCAAACCAAACCCAATATTGACCCAATAGACCCCAATTTTCATCAAATTCAATTCTAAACCAAAATTAAATATCCCCAATATCAACTTAGACCAAATTCAAGTTCAATGTGACTCGCATTTGAATCTAATTCCACTTGAAATCCAAAATCCCCAATTCTGCCTAAATAACCCAAAACTCCTAAAGTGACCCAATGCCAATCAATTCCTCCCAAATTTCAATTCCAAACTCTTTATAACACCTCCTTAAACTGAATTAGATCATCAATTGCCCATAATTTGAGCTCAGGTCTTACCCAAATCCATTTTGGACCAAAGAAACCCCAATTTTGATCCAAGTTGAACACATGTTTTAATCCACCAAATTGACCCTCTAAACCTTCTCAAAACCATTTTATGTCTTCATAAAAATTCTTCTAGACAACCATATATACATTATTGTTGAAGACTTTTGAACCCAATTCCCACTCAAACTCAAGATAACTTGACCCGAACCCAACATGGTCCAAAATAATCAAAAATCCAATCCATGCCAAAATTGAACCTCCAAATGAGCTCAAAATCATTTCATGTCTTCATGAAAAATCCTCATTACAATTATATGAACAATAATGGTCAAGGAACCAAGAGCTCATTCTTACTCAAACCCAAGTTAAGTTAGCCCAAATCTAAATGAACCTAATTGAACTAATAATTAAATTCAACCTAGATTAAACCAAAATTAATCAAATTAATCTCATGGAAGCCCTAAAATCAATATATATATATATATATATATATATATATATATATATATATATATATATATATATTTATATATATAATAAATGAAATTAAAAAAAAAAGAAAAATATCTTTCCATGCCTCTCCCCTCATTCTCCCTCACTTCTCCCTCATCCTACCCGCCACCTCACCCTACTCTCCTCACCTTCACCACACCTTCACCACACCTCCTCCTCACCTCCACCTCATCTCTCCCTCACTCCCCTCTTTACTCCAAAGTCGTGAGCCTCCCCATTAAATCCTCTCATAATCCCATTTTTACACTCCCTTACACACTTCACTCTACCATCCCACTCACTCATTTCCTCTCCAAAACCGTGAGCCTCCCTCTCCTCTTCTTCTCCTCCTTCCAAGCTTGCCACACTCACTAACTTCATCTCCAATAAGGGACTCTTCAAGGTCTCCAACAAGTGCTTCTCCAAGCCAAGGTAATCTCCACCCCCTCTCTTTACTTTCTCTTTTGTTTCAAAAAAAAAAAAAAAAATTCAACATCATGTTTATGTTTAGCTTGAAGATTTAAGTCTCACATACATGTGTTTTCTTTAAAAACTCTTCTTCCTTTACATAGGTTTTAAAAAAAATTATGTGTTAATTATTACAAATCTTCACACCATTTAAACTTTTTCATGCTTAGCCTTAGGGATTTTCTTTTTTTCTCTTTCATGCAAGCTATTTAGAATCAAAATCATGTGTAGGTTGTTTCTTCTTCATGCTATCTAAATTTTATTCATGCATAGGCTTAGGAATTTTTTTTTTTTTATGCAAAGTTATGTAGTTGGTTTTAAATATTTACAAATCTACCACCTATTTCTACTAACTTAAAAAAAATAAGATTTAAAATCTAAAAGAAATAATTTAACATAAAGGAAAGAAAAAATAAAAGAAAGGAAAATAAACATAAAGAGAAAAGAAAATAAAAATAGGAATAAAATAAAATTAAAGGGAATGAAATAATTTTTTTTTTATAACATGTAATAATGAAATAACATATAAATAAAATAACTACATAAATTATACATATGTAAATTAATAATATAAATGTAAATATTTTATATGTACTAAATAATATATAAGTTAATGTTAAATATATTTTAAATAAATTATAATACACTAAATAAATAATGTTTAAAATAATGTAAATAAATTATATATAATTAAGTGACATAATAAAAATAATCTATACTAAATTTAAATAAATATTATTAAAACATAAATAACTAAATAAAGAATAATAATATATATATGTAAATTAATAATAACAATATGTAAGTAATAAAAATAGTGTGATAAGAATAAAATAAATGATTATAAACCTAAAAGATAATGAAAATATAAGAAAAGGATAATAATAATAAAATAATAATTGTAAATATAAAAAATAAGTAAATAAAAATGTCATTCTTTTTAAAAATAATATAAATAAATAATAATTCTAATAGCTTTAAATAAAGGATAATAATTTAAAATAAATGAAAGGATAATTTAAGAGAGAGAATATTAAAAAAGCTTTATAAATAGATAAATAATAATAAAAATAAGCAAATAAAAATACCATGCCTCTTTAAAATAATCTAAATGTAAATACACATGTAAATAATAATTTTAAGAAATGATAACTTAATACAAATGAAAATAACTTTAAATAAAGAAAAGAATAATTGAGGAGAGAGAAAATGAAAAACTTTATAATTAAATAAATAATAATATAAATGATAAATAAATAATATAATTTAAATATGCATATAATTAATAACAATAATAAATTAAAATAAAAATGACTTATAATATATATATATATATATTAAAAGATAAGAATATAAAGAATAATAAAATAAATAATACATATAGATATTAAATGAAAATAATTTAAATAATATAAAAGAATAATGAATTAAATTTAAAAAATTAAATTGTAATTAAATTAAATTAAATTAATTTCATTAAATAATAATTAATTAAGTAAACCAAAAATAATTAAATAAATAATAGTTTAAATTAAATTAAATAAATTAAATAAATTGATTAAATTAAATAAATCAAAATTATATTAAATTAAATGATAATGTAAATAAATAAATAATTTAAAATTAAATTAAGTTAAATAAATTAATGAAAACCGAATATTAAATTAAAGTTAAATAATAATTGTAAATAATAATAAATTAAATTAAATTAAATTAACTAAATTAATCAAATCATATTAAATTAAATTAAATTAAATAATAACATAAATAAATATTAAATAAAATAAATTAAATAAACAAATTAAATAAATTAAATTAATAATGTAAATAAATAATAAGTTAAATTAAACAAAATAAATTAAATAAATTAAATTAAATTAAATTAAATTAAACAATAATGTAAACAAATAGTAATTTAAATTAAATTAAATAAAATAAAACAAATTAAATTAAATTTTATTAAATTAAACAATAATATTTTACATTAAATTAAATAAATAAATTAAATTAAATTAATAATAATTGTAAATAATAATTAATTAAATTAAATTAAAATTAAATTAGATAACAAATTAAATTAAAATAAAATTAAAGATAATAATTTAAATAAATAAATATTAAGTTAAAGTAAAATAAAATAAATTAATTAAATAAATAACAATTAATTAAATAAAACAAATAAATAACAATCAACTAATTAAATAAAATTAATAACAATTAAAAAACAAATAAATTATGATAAAGTAAATAAATCATAATGAATTAAATAAAGATAATAAATTAAATAAATAATAAAGATGAATAATAATTTTAATTACAAATAAAAGATAATTTGTTTAAAAAACACATAATAAAAATAATAATAACATAACATCATATAAAATAACATTAATATATGAATAAAATAACATACAATAATAATATAACACATAAATAAAATAAAACAATAACATACAACATACAATAATGATAACACATAACAATATAAACAATAACAATATAATACGATAATAACATATAAATAACAATCACATATAATCATAACTACAATCCCAATATAAACAATAATCACAACACACAACAACAATTCCGACCACAATACAATACCAACGCGATAACAATCAAACCTAGGATAGGCCTCCTTAGGCATGGTTCATTTTTCCCTTTATAAAGACCCCTAGGAAATCACAACTCGGTGTAGAAAACATAATAAGAATACCCTTATGCTTAGTGAATGCATGGAGTAACCCAAATTTTACCTGATGTCCACACAAACTTCCCAATCCACATCCCAAACTCAAATCAAACCAAAATCAAACCAAACCCAAACCAAAACGTAAACCAAAACCAAAATCAAACCAAAATCAAACCAAACCCAAACCAAAACATAAACCAAAACCAAACCTAGTTCAAACCCAAACCAAATACAAACCAAACCAAATTCAAATCCTCCAATCCCCAAACTAAAATCAAACTCAATTAAACTCAAACAAATCTTCACAGCACTCCCATAAGTCCAAATCAAACTACCAGTTACCACCAAATACAAACTCAAATCACACCTAAACCCATTTGCCTCAACCTACCTCGAACAAATGTGTTTATTAAGCATAAGGGTATAGGTAGGGTGAATTGTTAAGCAACATAATAAGTCTAAACGAGCCCGAGACTTTTCATCAGGATCTGAGAGGGAAGCATGGATCTGCATCCTTCTTTGCTGTTTGGATACCTCTGAGGTCTATTAAACTTAATATGTTTGCTTAACGAAACCATCCTCAATTAAATTAAACAAAGTTTATTGAAACACAACATAGAAATTCACACAGACATCATAGGACTTGGTAGACAACCAGGATCTCAACATAGACATCATAAGAGTGAGTAGCAACTGCTTGTTAGTCCTACTTCTTCCTGTTTTCTGGCATGCTTTAATTTCTGCAAAATTATAAACACCTATATGCAATGCAATACTAAAGTTTTAGCTGGGAATGACGAGAAGACCCTCCAGGTATGCTTTTACTTTATTGCAATTTACTTACCTGCACTGCGTCTTACTTTTCTTGCATGATAAATAAGATTGTGGCATGAAAACTGAAACTTTTAGGATAGCCACAAAACTGAAACCCAAAACTAAATTAAAATCGACACAAGACAAAATTCACCGCCACAACATTCAAAATATAAAATAACTCAAAATTTAATCACAAACAGAACAACAAAAACTACAACTTTAAGTAAATTAAAATGTCTTGTTGGATGATCGGGAATACCTCGGATGATGTAACCCACATGTTGTTAACGCGATTTCCCACGATCTAAATGAAAGTGTGGAACTCATTCAGTTGAGTTTAGCAAATTCATCTGGACTAAGTGAATCCGATGAAAATAACGGTGCCGGGATGATGGAACCGTGGGATCTTAATCGGTTATGTTTAATCAACTTTAAGATTTGTTTTAATTAAAACATTAAAAAAACACTTGGATTTTAATATTTCTCTAAACCAAAACATTTCTCTCATCTCCTAATTTTCACTTTCTAAAACTAAACCTCTGCAACAACAAGGAGCTCGAGGCAATACACCGAAGGGCAGCACGATCAAGGATGCGGAAGGACATGTTCAAGAGAGCAAACAGCGGATCTTCAACAACAACTCTCTTTTCTTATAAATAAACAACTAGCCATAGTATTTCGAGGTAGTTTGCCTAGTGCAACATAAATCCTCAACTTTTTGTTAGGCATTTGCATAATTGTCTTATGCAAATTAAGCCCTAACCGGTCTTAGGACTCCGAGGTAGTCGTTTGGTATGACATAAGCCCTCACATCTTCAAGGCTGTTTGTATGATTGTGTCATACAAATATAAGTCCTAATTAATTAAAATAGGCAAGACAAAACATTAAATGAACTCCCAAATTGAAGCCAAACAATAGGATAGTTTGGGAAGTTGCCAAGATTCTTCTTGGATCCTCAGCTTCTCCTACTTCTCTTCATTTTGACTCTTAAAATAAACTGTTCCAAACTCGATCCATTCCTTATTGAAATTCCAAAATTCAATTCTTTGAAAACCTTAAACTTTGAAATTCTTGAGAGCAAAACCACTGATCATTATCGAGAGTTTTCTTAAATGATTCCCGTCATTTAGGATGTAATTAACTAAAGAGGCTTGTCCTTATAGGGAACTTTAAGAACCCAGGTAATATAAACCCTGCTTAATTCCTTTATATTAAGCAGGGGAACTTGTCGGCTTATAAAATTGGTTCGCAGACCAAACGAATGTCACAAATCTTTTAGTTTATTTAATCGAGCCCCATCGTCAAGCAGTGTGACTATTCCTCGGGATAGATACACAGTTTGTGGTGTGGTGCTCGTTTATATAAACTATTTGGGATGTGGGATCAGTTTAATTTTACATCTTAAATTTTTCAAACTCAAAAAATTATTTTAAAAATCAAACGCTACTTTTCAAATTATATATATATATACATAAATTAAAATTTAAAACCTAAAAATATGCCGACAAACCACTAAATTGATTATTATGTACCATTTGGATAATTGCGAGGTTTAAGTTCGAATGAGTTAGCAGCTACATCAGGGTTTTGAATAGTTAGGTGAATTTCATCTAATGTAGGGTTGGCATAATCTCTTAATGGTCTTTGTTGGTTTATATTTTCAATTTCTGGATTATTTGCCATTTGTGTTAAATTTAAAATTTCTTTTTTTTCTGATTTTTTTAATAGTATGCTCTAATTCTGAATTGTAAGGTATTAAATTTTTGTTTCTAAATTTGTGCATACGATTTTTAAGTAAAATTTAAAATAGTTCGTTACTCTAGTAATTACTTCTAATAATTTTATTAATTACCTTAATGATTACTTTACTTCCCCGGCAACGGCGCCAAAAACTTGACCCACTTTTGATATTTATACTTACAAAAATATGTTATTGTAATTGGCAACGACACCAAAAACTTGATCCTGCACCAAATATATGTATTTACACTTATGATTCTTTTATGAAAATTATGCTTTATAATGTGGATACTACGCAAGTATACGTATCGTTATCAAGTAATAAAGGGCTTTAATGGAGTCCAAGATATCGATCCCACAGGGAAGTTAGAGAATTTCAAAGACAAATTAAAGTAGACTTACTTACTAAGGTAGTATACAAAAATTAAGAACACTTATACTAAAACTATTGCTCAAAAAGGTTTAAATGTAAGTTTCTAATTTAGAAAAGCATCTTTCTCCTTGTTGAGAGAATTAAGTGAATGATGAATTAAAGTAGTTTAGAGTTTGCATTGTGCCAAATAGGAGCATACCTATTCTTTACCCTTTGGTCCAGGTGCAAAGAACATTGACTAGTCCTATGTTTGATTACTGAATCAGCGGCTAGGCTGGGAGGATATCGGCTGCCACTTCAAAGCTCCCACGTTCCCCTCGCTTGAGGGCTAACATCTACACTTCAGCTCTCAAAAAATAGGACCGAATTGAATATTTTAGTCTGTCACACTAAAATGTCCAATTCTACACCCGATAGTTAATATTTCCCCATTTATTTGCACCCTCCTTCCAAGGCTTTTGACTTCCTTGAATCTCGGATGTAATCTTTACTGTAGTTGATAATTCAACATATGTTAACAAATCAATTGGACAAATTGAAAGTAAATTAAGTTTTAAGTAAAAGATTATCACAATTTTTATTTAATAATTTTAGGCACAGTTACTTTGATTCGTCACTTCACATAATCTCAACAACAAGGAAAAAGACTAAGGAAACTACTCAGAAAGCATGGGAAAAATAACACAAAGCATGGATTTCATTAAAGTTAACAAACAATAACAAATATACTTATCTCAATTCTTCTCCCAAAGCAGACTCCTTGAAGTTCCTTTGACTCTTCCTTCCAGTATAGCACACTTAATTAAATTCACTAAGACTCTCTGATTTACACTCCAACATAAATGAACACTAACTGACTTTAAAACGACACCAAAAGACACCAAAAATGTCACACTAAAGGGACAAAATCATCTCTATTTATAGAAGGAGTCAAATCTTCAAAGGTTGCTTAAGCACCTCTTCAAAAAGCATCCAGGTTCATTGTATCTGGCTTTTTTCAACTGTCTCGCCGTCGGCGGGCTCGATCTCGCCGTCGGCGGGCTCTATCTTGCCGTCGGCGGGCTTCTAGAAGGTGGGCTAACCGCACAGATCTCGCTGTCGGCGGGCTCGAACTCGCTGTCGGCGGGCTTTTTATAATATATTAAAAAATTCTCTGGAAAATCTCGCCGTCGGCGGACTTGATCTCGTCGTCGGCGGGATAGTTCATTTTTCATCAAATTGAGTCCTTTTTGCTCCAAATCCTCTTCTTTTGTGCTTTTTGCTTTTAGTTCTTATAATTCTTCATTCCTGCAATAAAACAAAGAAAATACCTTTCTTTAAAGTGCAATTTCATATAAAATTGGTATGAAATTCTTAATACATTTTCTAGTAATCAATCCCCAAAGGAGATTAAAGAAAGAAATTTTAAAATGGTTGGATGCTGGAATTATCTACCCTATTTCAGATAGTGCATGGGTTAGTCCTATTCACTGTGTTCCTAAGAAAGGAGGAGTAACTGTAACTATTAATGAGAAAAATGAAATGATACCAACAAGACAAGTTACAAGGTGGCAAATATGCATTGATTATTGAAAATTAAACCTTGCCACAAGGAAAGATCATTTTTTCACTCCCTTTTCTAGATCAAATGTTGGATAGACTGGCTGGGCATAAATACTTTTATTTTTTGGATGGATACTGGTTACCACCAAAATCAAATTGCTCCTGAGGATTAAGAGAAAACTATGTTTACCATTCCTTATGGTACATTTGTTTTTAGAAGAATGCCCTTTGGTTTATGTAATGCCCCTGCTACATTTCAGAGATGTATGATGGCTATTTTTTTATTTAATTGAAAAAGGGATTGAAGTTTTTATGGATGACTTTTCAGAGTTTGGAATTTTGTTTGAATCATGTTTAGAACATCTATCTAAGGTTCTAAAATGCTGTGAAGAAACTAATTTGGTCCTTAATTGGGAAAAATGCCAATTTATGGTAGCAGGAGGAATTATTTTGGGACATCGGATTTCAGAAAAAGGTTTGGAGATAGATCCTACAAAAATTCAAGTTATATCTAATTTACCTTGCCCAACCAATGTAAGGGGAATTAGAAGTTTTTTAGGACATGTTGGATTCTACAGGTGTTACATCAAGGACTTTTCAAAGATTACAAAACCTTTATGTCGTTTTCTGGAAAAGGATGCAATTTTTAATTTTGATGATGACTGCCGTAAAGCCTTTGAAACATTAAAAGAAAAATTAATCACCGCACCTGTAATAATTTCACCAAATTGGGAAAAACCTTTTGAATTAATGTGTGATGCTAGTGAATATGCTATTGGTGCTGTTTTAGGTCAGAAATATGATAAAATTTTCAAAGTAATTTATTATGCCAGTAAAACTCTTAATGAAGCTCAAATTAATTATACTATTATTGAGAAAGAGTTATTAGTTATAGTATTTACCTTTGATAAATTTCGATCATATTTAATTGGAACTAAATGTGTGGTGCATACTGATCATTCTGCTATTAAATACTTAATGAAGAAAAATGATACAAAACCGAGACTGATAAGATGGATTCTTCTTTTGTAAGAATTTAACTTTGAGATAGTAGATAGGAAGGGTTCTGATAATCAAATTGTTGATCATTTATCCAGGCTTGAAATTAAAAAATCTCTCTGTGATATTGAAGAAATTAATGAACATTTTCCTGATGAAAAACTGTTCACTGTTAAAGAATTGTGTGTTTCGTGGTATGCAGACATTGTAAACTTTATTGTTAGTAATATTATACCCTATGGTTTGACATACCAAGAAAAGAAGAAGTTTCTATCTGATGCTAAGACTTATTTTTGGGATGACCCATTTTTATATAAACAAGGAAAGGATCTAATAATTCGAAGATGTGTACCTTTGGAAGAGACTTATGAAATTATTCAAAAATGTCATGATTCTGATTATGGGGGACATTTTGGAAGTGATAAAACTGCATATAAAATATTACAATCAAGATTTTATTGGCCTACAATTTTTAAGGATGTGAATGTTTATATTAAAAATTGTGATAGATGTCAGTGTGTAGGCAATATTTCTAGAAGAAATGAGATGCCCCTCAATTATATGTTGGAAGTTGAAATATTTGATGTTTGGGGACTAGATTTTATGGGACCATTTACACCATCTTTCGAAAATGTTTTTATTTTGATAGCAGTAGACTATGTTTCCAAATGGATTGAAGCTATTGCTTTACCTCGATGTGATGCTCAAAGTGTTGTAAAGTTTTTAGAAAAGAATATATTTTATAGATTTGGAATACCAAGAGTAATCATAACTGATGGGGGAAGTCATTTTAGAAATACGATTATTGGGAAGTTAGCAAAGAAATATCATATTAATCATCGCATTGCTACTGCTTATCATCCGCAGTCAAGTGATTTGGTTGAATTATCCAATTATGAAATTAAAAGAATATTGGATAAAACTGTTAATCCAAATCGAAAGGATTGGTCAATCAAACTGGATTATGCTTTGTGGGCCTATAGGACTGCTTACAAAACACCTATAGGAATGTCCCCATATAGGCTGATTTTTTTAAAAACTTGTCATTTACCTTTTGAACTTGAGCATAAAGCATATTGGGCTATTAAAGAGTTTAATTATAATTTGAAAGATGTTGCTGAAAAGAGATTATTACAATTGAATGAGCTTGAAGAAATAAGGAATGAATCTTATAAAAATGCTAAGATTTATAAGGAAAAGATGAAGTTATGGCATGATCAGAAGATTCTTACTAAAAATCTTGTACCAGGACTAAATGTTTTACTGTATAATACTAGATTGAGAATATTTTCTGTAAAACTTAAGTCCAGGTGGATGAGTCCATTTATTGTGATAAAAGTTTATTCTTATGGAGCTATAGATATTCAAGATCCTAAGACTAGAAAAATATTTAAAGTCAACGGACATAGACTTAAACCATATTTTTCAGTTAATAAATATAAATCTGATAATAATTTGATATTGGGTCACTCAGAATGAGTTCCGGGTAGGTCAGGCTGAAGACGTTAAAACAATCATTTTGTGGGAGGCAACCCATAATTATCGGTGTGCTTTGCTTTATGTTTGTTTTGTGTGCTTTGTTTGCTTTGTATGGTTTTTTTTATGTTTTTAGTGGTAGTAATTTGAAGTTTTTAAACTATAGTAGAGTTTATTTGACCTTAATTGATGATTTAGAGAAGTCAGAATGAAAATTTGGACACTTAGCAGACCTGTACTAAATTGAGCACTGGCGATTAAGCGCCGACTAGTTGGCGCTTAGGCACCGTAGTTATAAAATATGTGAAAAATGAGATTCTAGAAGCCTAGATCATGGGGGAGTAGTTTTGGAAGTTATTTTGGAGTTTTAAAACGTCTTGGGGTAGATTTAGCACTTCCCAAGTCTATAAAAAGGAACTGATTTAAGAGAAACACTTGCCCCAAGTCCTATTTTCATTTCTGAGCCTTAAGAAGAGAGTTTTGAGTGCATCATGTCTTCCTGGGAGAATGAGATGAAGAAGAAGCAAGATTTTGACAAAAGTAAGTTCATTAGTGATAGTGCTAAAGAATTATTCAATGGATATCTCGCTGTTAGTATTTAAGGTATTGCAGAAACGATTGCAAATATTGAAGCTCGAGTGACTTCAATAGAAGCAAAGATCAATGAAACTAACTTACAGCTGGAGCACATGGGATGGCAACTCAAGTTGTAATTCAATCATTTAGGTACGTGTAAGAAGCAGATAAGGCGATGTTTGTAAAGAACAAATGGATTGAAGGAGAAGATGTAAGAATGAACAATTATCACCCGTTATATCAAATTTATATTCCAAAAGGGTCAAATGAGAATAATAGTGGTCCTGGATATAATCCACCTAATGGAGAATGGAATTAAGAGTGATTTGTTCTTATTTGTTTAGTGTTCTTATGTGTTATGTTTAGTGATCATGTGTGTTATGTTTGGTGTGTTTAGTGTTTATATTTAAGTATTAACTAAGCCTGATGATGTGATGGTTACATCCTAGAGATGTATACTTATCAGTTTGAGATTAAAGTCTCTTGTATTTAGAGAATTTCATCCTTTATGTGTGGATAGAAATTCTAGAATTCTATTTAGTGTTATGTTTGTTTTAATATAAGTTTGTGTTTTTGTGAAATTTGTGTGAAATCAATGGATATTAAATTTTGATTTGGAAAACTAGAAGATTTATGTGGGGAGAAATAATTATTCTGGAGTAATTAAGGGTGATTAACCAAGTGATTTAGTGCATATACCTTAATTGTGAAAATCTATGTATTGGCTGCTAAGCGTCAAAGTGCCGGTGCTTAAGCGTCAGATTTCATGGCTAAGCGCGGAGGGGTTCGCGCTTAGGCACCAGTTCGTGAAAATTGGTTCCCAATAGTTAAAAACCCAAAAATTGCCATTTTTAAACCACCCCATCGTCTTCAACCTTCGGTTTATCGCGAAAGAGGAGCCTAGGGCATCATATTGTGGATCATTTAAGAGCCGATCTCAACAAAAATTGTTAGATTTGGATTCCTTGAGGTAAGAACACTACTCCTTAGTAAAATTTTTTTATTTTCACCATGTATTTTGAGTACATTTTGGAAAATCTTAAAATCACTATTCATGGTGAAAATTTGAAGAAAAACTTGAGAAATTACTTCGATTTAGTGAAAATATCTTTTGGAAGATATTTTAGCAAATTTAGTTTATTTTTGGAATTTATGTTGAATTTTTTCATGAATTTTTAAAGATGGCTCCAAAGTCAAAGCGTGCACGAGAAAAGATAAGATTTGATTCTAACAAATTTGTTAGTATGAGGGCTGAGGAACGATATGTCGATGCATTGCAGTCACGTAAGTTGATTCCTGAGCGTGTGTTTAGTAAACCAGGAGAGGTGATTGAAGATATGATTGCTAGAAGGAACTGGGAGAATTACTATTGCTCTCCGCTGTTGCTATTATTTCTATGGTTAGAGAATTTTATGCAAATTTGTCTGTTGTAGAAGAGAATCAAGTGATGGTTAGGAGGCATGAGGTCAACTTTTCTTCTGGGGCAATCAATACTTTTTATGAACTACCTCCTGACATGTTATGTTTTTATTCTAACTATCATCCTACGGAAGGAGAGTTAGATGAGATCATGGAATTTCTGACTGATGGAAGAGGATTATGGAAAATAACTAATGATTGAAAAGTGAACTTTCCTGCTTCCAAATTGAATGCCATTTCTAAGGCATGGCATTATTTTATCTCATCTAAGTTGTTTTCTTCCAGTCATACTAGTGAAGTAACGAGAGAAAGAGCTGTTTTGAACCATTGTATTCAACAAGGGAAGCCTATTGACATTGGAGATATAATTTATGATTATGTTTTGAACTGTGCTAAATCAACCACTACTGCAGGTATGGGATTTCCTTCCTTGATTTATTCATTATGTGAACGATCTGGAGTGAAGTTTGAAACTTGAGAAGAGGTACTTCAGCCATTGAGACCAATTACCAGTGTAAACGTTGGTGCTTACACTGTAAATTCAGAGTTTGGATGGAGAGGAGGATTTGGTAGGGCTTCTACTGCTTCTGCTTCTGCTTTTGCTGCATCTACTTCTCGTGCTTCTACTTCATGTGCTCATCATCTACTGATTCACAGACTGGTTTATTAAGAAAAATTTTGAAAAAAGTGAGTCTTACTCGAGAGCATCTGAAAGATATGATGGTAAGATGGATAATGTAGAAAGATATATTGTGAAACATGATGAGTATTAGGAGAGTTATCAACAATATTTAGATAGACTAATTTGAGGTGATCAGAGTTCTGAGATGCCACCTCATCCATTCTACATACCTTATGTGTCATCTAGGGATTGGAACGAGCAGGATGATGATGATGATGATGAGGATGATTAGTAGGTTAGTGTTATTTGTTTTCGTTGTGGTGTTATTGTTGATGTATGTTTGTTTTGTTAGTATTTAGTTTGATCATTGTGTTGTGATATGAACCTTGATAGTATGTAAGACTGTAGTTTGTATTATTTTTCTGGTATGCATATCCAGATGTATTGTTGTTTTTGTATTGATGTTTTATATATGCTTTGTGGTAGTGATGTGTAATAGTAAATGTTTTAATGTGTATGTTATGTCAGAGTTTTTAGTAGTGTGTACTTTAATTCAAAAAATGTTAGGAGATTATAAACCACTATTGGGAACCTCTACTTAGGAAACTACATGTTTAAAATTTTTCAATTTCCACTATCATCTATTATCTGTATCAGTGTGTTATTTTAGTTGGTGTGTATTTGCTTTGAAAACATCCACTACTGTAGAAGTCTTTTTGAAATTTTTTACTTTTCTATGTATAAAAAAATTGTTTTGAAAAACTAAATTTGATTTCATTTTACTCCTGTTATTTAAATTGTTATACTTGCATATTAAGATATTAAAAATTCCTGCAAACATGATATGTCAGTTTTTATTTCTCACCCATGTATCATTTTTTATGCTTAAATGTTTTATCTTAACTAAAAATTAAAGTTTTGGGGGGATTTTAAAAACAAAGATTTTCAAAAACCTAAAATTTTATTTGATTCTCAAGTATACTTAAAAATAAATCTTATTTTTGATTGAAAACAATTATATACATGAAGTTATATTAAGGGAACAAAAATTTTGAATATAGAAATGAATAAAAGAATTTAGTTAAAATTAATAGTAATCATGAAAAACTTAAAGTTGAAATTTTCTTAATGAAGAGGTGTTAAATAAAGTTAAACTATCTTTAGTAAGAAGTTTTGTTTTTTTTGGATAAATAGAAGATTTGATTTTTATTCTTCAAAGCTTAAATTTCTTTTATTGAAGAGTAATTTTCAAATATTATTATTATGATTTTTAAGTGAAAGATGTATATCTGACCTTTATTTTAAATGGAAGGGTGAAATTCAAAATCATTAAAGCCGTATCTAGATATAGTAATCCTTGCCTTATAAAAAAAAAAGAAAAAGAAAAGAAAAAGTGAAAAATAGTATATGAAAAGGGAGGACAAGCTTGAGGATTTAAGGGCATAATCAAAAATTGGTTTTATACCTAAAGTTTAAGATATAATATCAGAGAAAATATAAATCTTAAGGTTATAATATAGTAAGTAAAATTATTTTCAAATAAAGATTTTTAAGTGAGAAAAATAAGTGTTTGAGTCTTATATTTTGAATAATCTACAAATATTTCTAAATTAGATAGAAACTTATATTTTTCATTTTCCTTTACTTAAGAACTTTCTAAACTTTAAGTTTGTTTTTAATTACTGAAATTTTTTCTAAATTAGACTATTCCATTTCTAGAACAAAATTTTGTTATCTTCCCAAGAAACTCATTACATAATTTGCATGCTAAAATGTTCTATGAGATTAACTGTCACTTGAGGACAAGTAACATTTTAAGTTTGGGGGATTTTGATACACCTAAAATATTTAGTATTTTTATGCACATTTTTATACCTATTTTTAATGATATTTGTTGACCTCATTTTTGATGCGGTCTTTTCTCTTCTCTCTCCTTAGTACTTAGGATCTAGCCTTAGGCTTTCCCTTTGACTATCTTAGAGGACTAGCAATGGAACCCACCACTTAGAAATTTAAACACCTCTTAACCCCCTGCAAAACCCCATAAGTTTTATTGTAAATCCCTAAGTCACTTGGAGGGTTAAGATCAAATGTGGAGGTTTAAAGGATGAGTTCCCTATAGGACTCTTTGGCCTTAGGACTACCCTGGCTGGCCTGGTCTGGTGAAGGTTGACTTGCACACACATTACACTTTCACAGACATTCCAAATCCTAAAACCATTCATACCTAGCTTGACTTCTTGACTCATGTAGGTAATTCATATGGATGGACCTTAACCCTTAGGCCCTTGACTAAGAGGGTTAGAAATAACATAGTGAATGCCTCATATGAGTCCTCTCATGGCTCTTATGGGCTTGATATGGCTTCATGGCTCAACCAAAATGATCCAATTTCACTTACATTTGATCAATCTTCATTTTTTCAAAATTTCAATCTTCATTTTTTCAAAATTTCAATTTCTACACCCACCAAACCTACCAAATGCCCTTGAAATTGCCCAAAATTTACAAAATTGCCTAAATTACCCAAAATTCATCAAAATCAGTCCTAAACATTTCTCTCCACTCAAATTGATCATCATTAGCCAAATATACCAAAATTTCCAAAAATACCCCCCAATACTCTCCAAATACCCAAAATGCCCTTTTTAACCAAAAAATCCATAAATTCCCAAAAAATCCAAAAAATCACAAATATTTCCAATTTCATTTTGTTCAACTACACCATAAGCCAAAATTTTCAATTTAACCCTCTTTTACAAAAACCCCCAATTTAACCCATTTTTAACCCAAGTGGACCCAATGTCAAACCAAATCAACCCAATTGACCTCAACTTTGATCCAATTCAATTCTAAATTTCAATTCAATAACCCAAATATCTATTTAGACCAAATTCAAGCCCAATTTGATTAACATTTAGATCAAATTCCAATTTGAAGCTTAAAGCCCAATTTTGGCCAATGACCTAGACTTAGTCCAAACTAACCCAACTCAACTCCAATTAACCCCAAATCTTTTCCTAAACCTTCCTAACATCCCCATAAACAAAACACTAACAATATTTGCCCCAAATTTGAAACCAAACTCCACCCAAGCTTAACCCAAACCCAAAATCCCCAATTTAGCCTAAACCCATCATGAACCCAAATGGGCCCAAATCCCAAAATCAAAGCCCGACCAAATTTGAAAAGTTTTTGTAACACTCCTATAAACATTTATCAACATTAATGTTACATCAAATCTAACATTGGCCCAACCTTAACCCAAGTTAGCCCAATTTAGCCCATTTTGGCCTCATTACCAAAAAGACCCAAATCAAACCCAATTCAACTCTAAATCACCTCAAATTTGTTTCAAATCACTCATGACACATCCCTAAACTAAACCCAACATTTGTTTGGCTCAATCCTTCGCAAATTTTTTTCATCCAAAAGTCCATTTTGAAACCTAAAGGCCCACTTTCTTAAACCCTTCTAAAAGCCCATTTTCACCAAATTCAAAAGGCCCAAAGTCAATCCAAAGCCTACATGACACTTTCACCTCATCATCCCTTTGATTTAAATCACTCCCTAAGTTTCAAATTCATCATTAAACTTTTCTAAACTAAGCCATGTGCCAATTTCCCCTAAATTCATCAAAAATGCCAAAACCCTTTTTCACGAAACAAACCAACCTTTTCCAAGCCAAATGTAAGCCAAATGTGAGCCATTTACAAGCCATATGAAGCCATGATAGTTTTGACACCTCACATAGTCATTTATGGCAAGAAGAGGGGAGCCTTTCCTAATCCTTCATTAAGTTTTTTAACCCCATTCATGTCAGACTCTAACCAAGCTTAACAAAAATCCCTTGGATGAGGACTTCTCCACCTAAAGGGGGCTGGTCCAATTGATCTCCCATCAGCCCAAATCAAGCCTTGGTGAGTGCACCAAGCCAAATCCATGCTTTGACCCAAATTGAACCAAAAATGTCCCTTACACCCATACCACTTAAATCCATGCCTTTACACATGGCATAACCCAATTGATTGCACCAAAATCAAACTCTGACCTTCCCTCCACCTAAGCACACATTTTGAACCCACTAATCAACCCCCATGGCCACCCAAGCTCCACCATAACCTTCCTCATTTAAACCCCACCTCTCACGGCCAAAAGAGAGGAGATGAAAGATTACCTTGGGGAGACCATGCCAAATTGTTCTTAAAGCTTCTCCAAGCATTTCTAAGCTCAATCAAACCATTTCCAATTGAGCCCTCACCTCTTGGATGAAGGTATCGAATTTTTCCCCTCCAACCGAGCATGTTTTAATTTTCTATAAATATTTACATGCTTTAAGTATATCATCACTGTATAGATGTGTGCTACTCGATTATACAATCATTTAAAAAAAATTAACTCAATTTCATTGAGAAACGAGTGAGATATCAAGGTTTGAAGGTGGACGATTTTGGGTGAATAGCACTAGGAGAGAGGACCAGTAGCCGTCCGATCACGTGTCTATCGCACGGACAGCCGAGATGCAGTTGGACGGGAGCTTCATCCATAAATAGAAACGCGCCAGCCAATCATGGAGCGACACGTGGCCCCCTTGATAGCGATAGTTTGAGAGGGAAATTGGATTTTTGATTTATTTTTGAACATAAACTTCAAAAAATCATAACTTTTCATTGAAAACTCCAAAAAATAAAATAAAAATACCATCTTGCTCACTGAAACGAGAAGAATAATGTGGAATTAATTTCATATTTGTTTGATGTATATTTTATTTTTAATTAATTAAATAGTGTTTTCAATCTTTCAATTCTTCATGCATGTAGGAGGTTCACCATAACTTGAAATTTTGATATGTTATTCTATGCATAATGGTGGATCTTTCCTGATTTTTCCAAAGTCAAGGAAGATTTCCATGATGAGAAATCTATTTTTCAATATTATGCATCAGTTTGTATATAATAATTATAAAAATTATCATGTTGCTTCGAAAAATTTCGAAAAATTAGAGTATGTTCCCTTTGACTAGAGAACATTAGAAAGTTATCTCATGATTTATTTCAATCAGATAAACTCTAATTTGGCCAAAACGTTAAAACTAAGTTTTAATTGATTAGGAATAACCACACATCAAAATCACTTGAAAATAATTCTCCACAGTCACTTAGTATGTAAAGAAACTCACATAAAAATTTCAAGTCAATTGAAAATAATTTAACCCATTAAATGAATTATTTAAGTTGTATGTCCATTTTTAAAATTAAAAAATTCATAAAACACAAAATACATTTCAAAAATTCACCAAATTGGTTTCGTGGGCTCTCTGATATCAGAGGAGTCAAAAAAAATTAAAATTGGAATTTTCTAAAAATTTTCATGTTTAATCATATTTTTAATATTTTAATAATTAGAAAATCATAAAAATCACAAAAATATTAAAAATCATAAAAATGTCATATTTCACATCCTAATCACTTAGGAACAAACCAAATATTTTTCCTAAGCCTCAAAGTAAAGATATTGAATTTTAAAACCTTAAGACAATTTTTAATATTAAAAATGGATTTTTCATCCTTTTCACTAAATTAAGTCTAGTAAATCAAAGAAAAATCATAAAAATATAAAATTTGTTTCTCTGAACTCCTTGAGGTTAGAGAGACTTAATAAAAAAATAAAATTCATTTTTCAACTTTAATTTTATTTTATAATTAATTAACACTCCAAAACTCAAAATAATTATAATAAATAAAACATAATTCAAAAAATCACCAAAATTGGTCCAAGTGGTCCTTTAGTCAGTAGAAACATCTCATAATTTTTCTAAGGACAGAAATCTTACCTTGGTCATGTTGTTGAATTTTCATTGAAAACCCTTATTTTTCACAAAAATAATTATATAAATTAAATTAAATTATGAAAATTCACATTTTCCCCTTTAATGCCTTAATTGGCATATGAGTGAAGTGACATAAAAATTTTAAGTTCATTTGAGCTTAATTTGATGAGTTATGAAATAAATAAGCCTAAAGGGACATAAAGGTAATTAAAGGATTTTAACCCTAATTAATATTTAGGTCTAATCAAAGGGAGGGTAAAATATCTGATCTTAACTTTTCTCATAGATGATTGAAACCTAGGGAATTAAGGGGTAGAAACTCACTAATTATCTTGAAAATATTTGAAGTGAACTTTAATTAATTAAATAATTTAAATTTTGGAAGAATAGATTAAAAATTTGGATTATTAAGGTTAAGGATATGACCTAAGAAGATATCAATTCTTTAATTTAAAATCCCTAAATGAATCATTTTAATAATATTTAACTTTGAATTAAATGTAAGATGATAATTGGAATTAATAATTAAATAATTAAAAGGAAAATAACCCTCAATTCAATTAAAGTTTTAAACATTAAGTAATTTAATAGTTAAATTAAATCAAATCTAAAACATTAAAATCAACTTGAAATCACTTGAAAACAAACTTAAAACAAATTTGAAACATTAAAAATCAATCTCAAAATAATTCTTAATTAAAAAATCAAACCAATTAAAATTGACCTAAAGTACCACAATTAAGTCAAATCAAATTTAAATCATTAAAAGTTTAATCAAATTGAAAAATCTAAACACCTCTTTCAATTCAAACTGTTTGAACACTTAAAAGAAAATCATCCTTAAACAAAACACAAGGGCCTAGATGTCATAGGAAGTGACTAGCAATAGGATTAGGATTTTGGTAGACAACCAAAACCTTTCCCTTAGCTTTACCTAGGTATTTGTAATAAACATTTAAATGCCTTAACATGTGTTTTAAGTGTAGCTTGGAATGACGGAAAGACCCTTCAGGTATGCTTTTATTTTATTGTAAGTTACTTACATGTACTGCGCTTTACTTTTCTTGCATGTTAAACAAGATTGTTGCATGAAAACTGAAACCTTTTAGGATAGCCACAAAACTGAAACCAAAACTAAATTAAAAGTCACTACAAGATAAAATTCACCACCACAACATTCAAAATATAAAAAAACTCAAAATTTAATCACAAACAGAACACAAAACTATAACTATAACTAAATTAGAATGTCTTGTTGGATGATCGGGAATACCTCGGATGATGTAACCTACGTGTTGCTAACGGGATTTCTCACGGTCTAAATAAAAGTTTGGAACTCATTCAGTTGAGTTTAGCAAATTCATCTGGACTAAGTGAATCTGATAAAAATAACGGTGCCGGAATGATGGAACCGTGGGATCTTAACCGGTGTTGTTATAATAAACTTTAATATTCCCCTAATAAAACATTAAAGACATTTGGATTTTAAAACTTTTCTAAACCAAAACACTTCTCTCATCTTCTGATTTTCACCTTCTAAAACTAAACCTCTGCAACAACAAGGAGCTCGGAGCACGGTGGGCAGCACGGCCATTTTCGTCAGCAAAACTTGTGTCTACTTTAGCAAAACCTTTTCCTAGTTTTAAATAACCAAACCATAGGATTTCGAGGTAGTTTGCCTAGTGCAAAATAAATCCTCAACTTTTTTTAGGCATTTGCATAATCATATTATGTAAATTAAGCCCTAACCGGTTTTTGGATTCTGAGGTAGTTGATTGGTACGACATAAACCCTCACATCTTCGAGGCTGTATGTGTGATCATATCATACAAGCATAAGTCCTAATTAATTAAAATTGGCAGGATTACAACGTTAAATAATACTCTAAATTGAAGCCAAACAATAGGATAGTTTGGGAAGTTGCCAAGATTCCTTTTGGATCCTCAACTTCTCTTACATTTCCTCCCTTGGATTCCTAAAATAAACTGTTCCAAATTTGAGCTATTCCCTATTGAAATTTCCAAAATCCAATTTTTTGAAAACCTTAAACTTTGAAATTCTTGAGAGCAAAACCACTAATCATTATCGAGAGTTTTCTTAAATGATTCCCGTCTTTTAAGATGTAATTAACTATAGGGGCTTGCTCTTATAGGGAACTTTAAGAACCCAGGTAATATAAACCCTGCTTAATTTCTTTATATTAAGAAGGGGAACTTGTCGGCTTATAAAATTGGTTCGCAGAGCAAACGGACGTCACAAATCTTCTAGTTTATTTAATCGAGCCCCATCATCAAGCAGTGTGTTTATTCTTCGGGATAGAAACATGATTTGTGGTGTGGTGCTCGTTTATATAAACTATTCGGGATGTGAGATCGGTTTGATTTCATATCTTAAAATTTTCAAACTTAAAATTATTTTCAAAATCAAATGCTACTTTCTAAATTATATATATTTAAATTAAATTTAAAATTTAAAATTCGCCGATAATTTCTGTTAGGCGACCCCTTTTCAAAATACAACACACAACCTAAAAAAATAAGTCGTACAATATTGCACTTTAATGGAAGGTATTTTGTGTTTTTCCTGCAGATATGATGAAAATGGATGGTCATGATGAAAGGAGAAAAATTGGATCAAATTTGGAGCAAAAAAAGATGAGAAATGAAAATTTGGACACTGGCGGCTAAGCGCCGTTGGGCCGGCGCTTAGCCACCACAGTTAAAAATCAAAATTCAAATGAATTTGGCGCTAATTTCAAAGGGAATGGGATGCAATTCTTGATAGTAACATCCATAACTTCCTTTGGGCGGCAAGTTTGAATGAAGGGGTGCATTCTTTGGTGGATACATTGAATATGGATAAATTTTGAAGAGACACCAAGGCACCTTTTGGTTTACTATTTAAAGAGAGTCTTAGGAAAGATTAAGGAGCTCTTCCTTTGCCTTTTGAAGAGCTCTTCCTTTGCCTTTTGAAGAGCTCTTCCTTTGCCTTTTGAAGGGTTATTTCACTTGCAAGTTTTTACATTATTTTACTTTTATTTTGTGACAGTTTTTATTAAGAGTATGAGTAGAGAGTAGAAAGGAGAAAAGGTTCGAGGTGGAGACTTCTTCTTCCCACTTCTTTTCTTTATTTTAAGTTTAGTTTTCATTGAAGTCTAAAGTTATTCTGAGTCATCGGAGTTGGGAGATTCGCTCTGAGGAGTAGTTTAGTGAAGAGTTAAAGTTTCAGAGGAACTTCCTGAGTCTGCAGAGAGAATTTTCAGATAAGTGTTTACTTTTATTCTTACATTTAGTTTTTTAATTAATACTTGTTTTTTTTTGTTATTTTTCTTATGGTTTTTAATTTCGAATCAATGTGTTTTTGTATTTTCTCAATGCATTCTGAGTAGTTTACTTTATCTTTTTCTTTCTTAAATGGAGAAGTAATTAATTTATAGAGAATTTTTGTGGAAAGTATAAACGTTAAAAGTTGAAAGAAGTTGTGAAGATTGATTCTGAAAACTTTGTTTACTTCTTAATTTGGCTTGTTAAGTTATAGAATTTCTTGAGATTATGTAAGATCCAATGTGGTATTGTCTCATAAAAGTTAGTAAGAATCACATGCAATTATATGGGTGAGAATTGTAGTCCATATAATTGAATGTAATATTAGAAGATATTTTTATGGAATGGAGTAAAATTAGAGGATTTTAGAGTGACAGGCTAAAACCCCCCTAATTTGGTTTGAAGTTTTGAGTTTGTTATGAGAAGTTAGCCCCCAGTTGGTGGGAATCGAGGGAACTCTAGTGAGAGACTGGTATCTTCCCTGCCTAACCATGTTCAATATGATAAAAATTTCAAATTAACCTATGTTCTTTATAGAACCAAGTAAGGGTAAAGAACACATTTGCTTCTATCTGTCACAACAAATTTAAATACTTCCACAACAATACTTTAATAATTATTACTACTTCATAAAAGGAAAGAAAAAGATATTCTAGTTAATAGTATTTTACATACAGTGTTATTAGTTATTATAATTTTAATTTCTTGCTTAACATTTTATTAAGGAAATTTCAAAAGACAAATCAACTTTCAAAACTTTTCAAAATCAAGACATACTTTCTAAAGCCATAAAAAAAGTTAAAAGATAATTTTTCTGATTCCTTTAAAGATTTTTAAATTTTCCTTATGGGTTCGATGTCTCGGGGCTTAATCAGAAAGTCATATATTACTTGATAAACGATACGTATACTTGCGTAGTATCCCATATTATAAAATCATAATTTTCATATCTAAATCATCAGCACATATATTTGGTGTGGAGTCAAGTTTTTGGCGCACATATATTTATCGGGGATCACTTTTTCAATTAAATCACAGAAAATTATCATCATACATCTCTGAAATGTAGCAGGGGTGTTACATAAACTGAATGGCATTCTTCTAAAATTAAATGTGCTATAAGGACTGGTAAACATTATTTTCTCTTGATCCTCAGGAGCAATCTGTATTTGGTGGCAACCAGTATATCCATCAAGAAAACAAAAATATTTATGCCCAGCTAGTCTATCCAACATCTGATCTAGAAAGGGAAGTGGAAAATGGTCTTTCCTTGTAGCAAGGTTTAATTTTCTATAATCAATATTCTCCATCATGTAACTTGTCTTGTTGGTATAATCTCATTCTTTTCATTAACAGTCACAGTAACTCCTCCTTTCATAGTAACACAATGAATAGGACTAACCCATGCACTATCTAAAATAGGGTAGATAATTCCAGCAACCAACCACTTTAAAATTTCTTTTTAACAACCTCTTTCATGAAAGGGTTTAATCTCCTTTGAGGACCAGCCCGAGGTTTGCAGTTATCCTCCATAAGGATTCTATGCATACAAATTGAAGGACTGATTCCTTTAATATCAGTTATTGTTCATCCAAAGGCTTTCTTATATTTCTTTAAAATTTCAAGAAATTTCTCTTCTACTTTTTCAGTCAATTGAGAGGAAATTATAACTCGCAAAGTTGAGAAATTACCTAAAAAGGCATACTTCAAATGATTAGGAAGCAATTTTAAATCAAGTTCAGGAGGTTTTTCAATTGATGGACCAAAAGATTCATCTTTTTCAGTCATGTCCAACAATTCAAAATTTTCATAAACATAATTTAAATTTTCCTCATGAAAATCTTCAGAATGTTGAAATTCTTTTTCTTGCTCGTGTTCCAATTCTTCACTTTCAGATTTTTCTTCATAAGCTAATTTAAAATGATATTCACTCAAATATCTGATAACCTCCATCTTATAGCATTCATCATCTTTACCTCTTGTAGGATATTTCATTGATTTTGAAATATTGAATGTAACAGTTTGATCATTGACTCTTATTATTAATTCCCGTTTTTGCACATCTATTATTACTCTACTTGTGGCTAGGAAAGGTCTCTCTATAATTACGGGTATCTCTTTATCTTCCTCCATATCTAGTACAATGAAATCAACAGGAAAGATAATTTGATCCACTTTCACCAAAACATCATCTATAACTCCTTTAGGATATATGATCGAACAATCAGCTAATTACAAAGTTATAGTAGTAGGGGTTATTCCTCCTAATCCCACACTTTTGAATATTGATAATGGCATAAGGTTAATGCTTGCACCCAAATTGGTCTATCTTTCTTGAAATTGCAGCAACTTGATTTGCTAGCATTGTAAAAGCGGCATTATCATGAATATTGGTTACCTTTTAGAATTTAACCTTTCAGAAGGCCATTGACAATTGTTAGTAGTCATTTCTTCAATTAAAGCATAAGCATCAGCAAACTGTTTAGACATTAATGAACCACCAATAGCGGCGTCGATAATAGATATAAGAGATCCAACAAATCCATTATAAAAATTCTAAATTATTAACCAATTTGGTATCAAATGATGTGGACAGTTTCTTAATAGATCTTTAAATCATTCTTATGCTTCATAAATAGATTCACTTTCAAACTGATAAAAAGATGTGATATCATTTCTAAGCTTTGCAGTCTTTAATGGTGGAAAATACTTAGCAAGGAATTTTTTGTGATAAATCACTCCAAGTTCTGATAGATTCAGTTGCTAATGAATTTAACCATATCTTAGCCTTATCTCTCAGTGAAAAAGGAAAAAACCTATGTCTAATAGAATCATCAGAAACAACATTATATTTAAAAGCAGCACACAATTCTAGAAAATTGGTAAGATGTAAATTAGGATCTTCAGTCGTGCTCCCCCAAACTGATTATTAGATACAATTTGGATAATAGCGGGTTTAAGTTCAAATGAATTAGTAACTACAGTAGGGTGTTGAATACTACCATGAAGTTCATTCACTGTAGGGTTAGCATAATCTCTTAAAGGTCTAAATTCTTGATGGATGTTAATATTTTGATTTTTTTGATTCGTCATTTCTTGAATATTTTTATCTTTTTCAGTATTTTTATTTATTTTTATTTTTTTGATAGTTCTCTCTAACTTAGAATCGTAAAGTAAAAGTCCTTCATAACGTGAACTACGCATACAAAAATAAAATAAGATAAAGTAAAACACACTAACACAAAGAAAAGTAAAAATTTTATTTTTTCTTAATCTTCTTTATATGAAATTTTAATTTATTTCCCCAACAATGGATGCCAAAAACTTGATCTCCAAATATTTACGCTTATGTTTTTCACTTTATATATATTTTCAATGATATTATCTTTTTCTTTACAACGGAGCCAAAAACTTGACTCTGAAGCAAATAAGAAATATATTTTAATTGTTTTATAATATGGGATTTTACGCAAGTATACGTATCGTTTATCAAGTAATATAGGACTTTCTGATTAAGCCCCGAGATATCGAACCCACAGGGAAATGTCTAAAAATATAAAGAAATAAGAAAATTAACTTCTTACTTTTTAAATTGATTTTGTAAAGTATGTTTTAAAATAGATAATTTGAAAATTATCTTTGATATTTTTCTAATAAAAGGTAAGCAAGCAACTAAAGTTAACAAGACTACTAAATGATATGAAAGCAATGAGAATAAAATATCTTTTTCCTCTTTTAATGAATCAGTAATAATTATGGAATTTTGTTGTAGAATTATTTAAATGTGTTGTGCCAAATAGGAGCAATTATATTTTTTACCCTTGCTTGGTTCTATAAAGAAAATTGGTTAATTTTAAGCTTTGAAACTTTTAAATGGGATAGGCAGGGAAGATACCAGCTCTCACTCTAGAGTTCCCTCTATTCCCTCCACCTAGGAGCTAACATCTCATAACAAAAATTTTCACCTCAAACAAAAGTAGAGGGCTTTAGCCTGTCACTCTAAAGTCCTTTAATTTTACTCCCCATTAAAAACATATCTCCCTATTTATTTGCATTCAATTATATGGACTGCAATTCTCATCCATACAGTTGCATGTGATTATTTCCACTTGTTGATTGAGACAATACGGCATTGGATCTTACATAATCTCACAATAAATTTTAACATCTTAATAACCCAAATCAAGAAGTAAATTAAGTGCAAGGAAATAAATTATCACAACTTCTTCCAACATTAACCTATATACTTCACACAACTTCCTTCCATAATTTAATTACTTCATCATTTAAAAGGAAAAAGAAAAAGAAAAACTACTCAGAACTTATGGTGAAAACACAAACACAACTTGATTTGAAAGTAGAAATCATAGCGAAAACATAACAAATTTTACTTAAAAACCAAATGTAAAAACAAAGATAAATACTTATCTGAAAATCCTCTCCACAAGACTCTGAAAGTTCCTTCAAAATTTTGCTTTCCACTAAAAGACTCCACAGAGTTTGGTGCCCAACTCTATTGACTCCAATAAAAACTAGATAAATTGATGAAAGAAAATTAGTGAGAAGAAGGCTTCACACTAACCCCTTTCTCCTTTAAACTCTCTTAAACTAAAAAGACTTAACTAACTGACTCTAAACAGTAAAAAAGAAGACTTTAAAAAAACTAAGAAGGGCTAGAAGAAGATTCTAAGCTGATTTAATGTCTTGATTTTTAATAATTCTCCAAAAGGTGCATTGGTGTCTCGTCAAAATATGTCCAGAGTAAGTTTCAATGTATCACCAAAGAATGCATCTCTTCATTCAAATCTACTGTCCAAAGTAAGTTAAGGAAATTACCACCAAAAGTTGCTTCAAAAACCCCTTGAAAAATGGCACAAGTTTATTTAACTCGTATTTTTAAACTGCGCGCCTATGCGCCAACCATGCGGTGCTTAGCCGCCACATGTCAAATTTTCACATAACCCATTTTTGCTCTAAATTTGATCTTGCTCCTTTTTATCATAATCAGTCATTTTAATCATACCTACAAGAAAAAAACAAAATATATTCCATTAAAGTGCAATATCATCAAAAATGGGTATAAAAATGTGCATAAAATACTATATATTTTAGGTGTATCACTAACCCTGATTGGTCATTGGCGCCGCTCAGCTCTCCACCTAAGCACCACTTTGCACCCAAATTGAAGCCCAATTGACCACCCCTTCCATGGTTATTTAAGACCACCCCTTCAAGGCCAAAGAGGAGGATGATCAAAAACCTAAACAAAACTCTGCCAAATTGTTCCCAAACCATCTAGCAGCTGAGAGAAGCTCATCCCCTCCATTTTCTAGCCATTGCCCCCACTGCCTGAAGCTAATTTCATCACCCAAAATTAGGCCAAAAATAGGACACCTCATCAAACTCCACCAAACCTTAAATTGATCATTCCCTGAGCTTCCTCATCGCTAAAGAGGAAGCTTCCCACTGGTAGCCCCATCTCCAAAGCCATCTACGCCAAACTTCCTTCTCAACCTTTCCATTTGTAAGAAGAAGACTTGCACAGATAATTCACCAGGCCAAAGTAACACATCCAGGAGGTTCTTAAAGCTCCACTGAAGCTTCTACAAAAATCTAATTGAGGCCACACTTTTTGGATAAAGTATTAAATTTTTTCCCCCAAATAGAGCTCAGTTTGGTTCTTTATGAAGTAAACCTGTATTTCATTCTCAATTAATTGTATGGATGTGTTTGTTTTGAGTAGATGAAGCTTTATAAACATACTCGAAATGATTTGATTGTGTGTAGTGGGAGATCTTAGGGTTTGGAAGTGTGTGGTTCATAGTTCACACCAGATGAAGATGATGAACCAGAACCGTCAGATCGTGCGTGTAAAGAATGGAGGGTCAGGATCGCACCTGACGGAGTCTTGATATATAAAGCGCGGGCTGCGTGGCAGCTGACTCAAGTGGCGTCTTTAAATGGCTGAGTGACGCATTTAAGTTTGGAGCGTCGTAGGATCTAGTCAGCGCTGACTGGGTTAAGTAGAAAACTAAGATTTTTAGGATTTATTTTAATTCTAGAACTTAGAAAATTCATATCTTGGTGTAGAAAAATGGTTGAAATAAAAGGAAAATATCGTGTTGCTCAGTGAATAGAGGAGAATAATGTGGATTAAAAATAAAAATTATTTATCATGTATTTTATTTTTAATTAATTAAATATTCAGAAACTTATTTTAATTTTAACTTATTAAATATTAATCACTATGAAATGAAATTTTAAGGGCTTTTTTGCTCTTTCCTTATCGGTGTTTTTCAGGGTTAGAGAGCATCTCTAACCAGAGAACCCTAATTTTCAAGTTAAATCCTCTTTTTTTAATTAAAAAATTATAAAAATTAAAATATAAATCAGAAAAATACAAACTTATTTTGGTAAGTTCACTGTGTTTAGAGGATCCTAGAAAAAATATAAATTAGATTTAATTAATTTAAAATAACACTAATTGTAATTAACTCATTAAAACCCTTAAAAAATTAGATAATTAAAATATAAATAGAAAAACCACAAAAATGAACCCACATTGTAAATAATAATTATATTAGATCACTGCAAAAATTTGAACTCAATTTGAATTAATTTGAGCACTAAATTTAATTTTTCAAGTAAAATGGTATTTTTGCATTAAAATAATTATAATAATTAAAATATGATTAAGAAAATTATATAAATGGTTTTGGGAGTCCCTTTTGACCAGGGGAACATAAGAAAAATAAAAGTGAAGTTAAGATAAATATTTAATTTTTAAAGCTATTTTAAATTCAAAATACTTAAAAATAATTAAAAAACCATAAACATCATAAAAATGTGAAAATGCATTAAAATTTCCAAATATTTTCCTAATCATTTGGTAGCAATTAAGATATTTTTCCTAATTTTCTAAAAATAGTTATGAATTTTTAAAGGCTAAAATGAATTTTCCTTAATTTTACATTAAAATAATTACAATAAATAAAATAAAAATCATAAAAATATGAATCTTGCTTCTCTGGGATCCCTGAACTCAGAGAGATTTAAGAAAAATATAAGAATAATTTTTCAACTTAAATAATATTACATATTTAATTAATACTCAAAATCAAATAAATAATTATAACAATTGAAATAAAATTCAAAAAAATCATGAAAATTGGTCTAGATGGTCCTCTAACCAAGATGAACCTTCATTAAATTTGCTAAGAACAGATGTCATACTTTTGATAAGTTAATGAATTAATATTAAAAATACCCATTTTTGCATTAAAAATAATTTTAAAAATAATAAAAAAAAATCATATTTTTCTCCTCCGATATTTTAGTTGACCCATGAGTTGGGCAATATAAAAATTTCACAGTCATTTGAGTTAAATTTAATGAATTATGAAGTGATAAGGCCTTAAAGGGCAAAATGGTAATTATGGAGTTTAAACCCTAATTAATATTTAGATTTAATCTAAGGGTAAATGGGTAATTTATGATCATAATTGAATTTTCTAAATGGTTGAAACACAAGTGGTTAAATGGTAGAAACCAAATCACTTTTCCAAAACAAGGGCATAATTGTAATTTTCCCCTATCATCTTCATTTGGAAGTTAACTAAATTGAGAGATCCTAAGGTGAGGTTTTTGACTTTGGAAGACCATAATTTACCAATCAAATATTTCTAACTGTTGGTTGGATTATAGTATAATAATTGAGCAGAATTAAACTCACATAATTTAGCACTCTTAACATTACAAATACACCGATACAATATCATAAGAGCTTAGTAGTGAGCTAGGTTCAATCCAAGTTCGTTAGTGAGTCTTAGAAAAGATAATCTAACTAATCACAAGTACTTTAAAAAACAATACTGACCCAAGTTTAAGTTTAAATTGGCTAGGTTCCATAGCAAAGCAATCTGCCCTTAAGGGCCCTCACTTTCATACTTCATAAATGAAACATCAAGTGATAGTTACCCCACTCATAGGGATAATTAAGACATCAAGGTTCACTGAGTGATAGGTTAAAACATACATATTAAACTTTGACTTACTTATGGATAAATGACTTAGCAACATAATAAGTTCAGAAGAACTCAAGACGTTCCAAAGGGTCTTAAAAGAGGTGTAGGGTTAGGCTCAACAATCATTTATCGTTTTTTGGATAGCTTTGAGAACAATTGAACTTATTATGTCTTTGAGAAACAGCCTCAAAATTTAAATAATTAGGAGCCCACCAAGTTATGATTAGGACTTGGTAGGTATTCATCTCGAACTGCTCTTTCTGCTTCCCTCTCTGGCAATTAATTTAAATTACTGCAAAATTATATATACATTGCAAATGTTAATTTTTCAGCTAGAGTGTGATAAGATGACAGGTACGTTTTTATATTATTGTATTGCAGCTTACTTCTACTTTACTTTTACTGCATTTACTTACCCACATACCTGTACTTATGATTAGGACTTGGTAGGTATTCATCTTGAACTGCTCTTTCTGCTTCCCTCTCTGGCAATTAATTTAAATTACTGCAAAGTTATATATACATTGCAAATGTTAATTTTTCAGCTAGAGTGTGATAAGATGATAGGTACGTTTTTATATTATTGTATTGCAGCTTACTTCTACTTTAATTTTACTGCATTTACTTACCCACATACCTGTACTTACTTGCAAATCTTCAAGTCAAAACCAAAACCAAAACAAAAGAAAACAAAACCAATGCAAAACAAAACCAAAATTGAAACTGACACTCAAAACAAATGTCAATGTCGGAGCAGGGTTTAACCTTGTTTGTTTGTTTAATATAGGAATGTATATATATATATATATATATATATATATATATATATATATATATATATATAATATCATTTAAAATTTTTAAAAATATGAAATCAAACTGATCTCATATAAACAATAGTTTAAATAATCAAGCGCTTCGCCCTAAGACATGTATCTATCTAAGGTTGTCAAAACAACTTGTTGTTCCTCGTGTTTGGCTCGTTCGTGAAGTTAACGAGCCAAACAAGAACAAAAATTAGTTCATTCGTGTTCGACTCATTTTGGCTCGAAATATTACTCATCAATTTTATATATATATATATATATATATATATATATATATATATATATATATTTCTAATGAGTAGTATTTTTTAAAAATTTAATTGACTACAATGCTACAAGGATTTATAATCAATTAAAATTATTAATTAAGAAATTAGAATAAAAATATTAAATTAGATTCAAATGATGTTTTAATATATACAATAATTTTTAAATCTTGTCCAAATGCTTAATATCTTATAGGTGCGTGATTAGGGTTGTTAAAACAACTCTTTGTTCGTGAATGGCTCGTTTTCGGCTCGCTAAGAAAACGAGCCGAACACGAACACACTTTTTGAGCTAAAAATATAAACAAGCTGAGCCTGGCTCACTCGTGTTCGGCTCATTTACACCTTGATATCTATCCCAAAGGATAAATATATGTCTTGGTGGTAAGGCTTGATCAAATAAACTAAAGAATTCATGACATCCATTTGGTCTGCGAACCATTTATGTTGACCGACAATTTCATCTGTGAAGGAATTAGATAGGGTTTATATTAATCTGGTCACTTTAAGTTTCCTATAAGGGCAACCCCTATAGTTAATTACATCTTAGATAACCGAGTTTACCTAAGAAAACTCTTGATATTGATCAGAAAATATTGTATTCATGACTTCCAAATGGTTAGATTCTTAAAGAAAATGTGGAAATAAGAAATCCAATAGGTGAATGGCTCAAGTTTCGGAACAGTTATTGTAGGAATCCAAAGGAAGAGAAAGCTAGGGGAAAGACAAAAATCCAAGAAGAATCTTGGTGTTCTTTCCCAAACTACCCTATGGTTTGGCTTCAATTTGAGATTATTATTTGATGTTTTATCCTACCAATTTTATTATTATTTAGGGTTTACATTCACTTGATAACGATCAGGTGAATGGCCTGGATGATAAGATGATTTATGTCATATCTGATGATAATCTTGGAATCCTAAGGCGAGTTAGGGCTTATATTACACAAGGTGCAAAAGCCTAAAGATTTAAAGTGAGGGTTTATGCTGCACTAGACTAGTTATCTTGAAATCCTATGGCTTGTTGTTTAATTCTAAGGATTTTTATTATTGAAGTTGGTTGTGTTGCCCACTTTGCAAGCTCCAAGCTCCTTGTCGTAGCAGGTTCAGCTTAAAGAAGTGTCAAATGTAGGAGATAAAAGAGAAGTATCATGTTTTGAAAATATTTAAATTGAGATGTCTTAATAATTTATTTGGGGGAATATTTATGTTGATTATAGCGACACTGGTTTGGATCCCACAGTTCCCTCATTCCAGCACCATTATTTTCTTCGTATTCACTTATTCCAAATGAATTTACTAAACTCAATTTAATGAGTTCCATACTTTCATTCAGACCAAGGGAAATCCCATTAGCAACCGTAGGTTGCATCCTCCGAGGTATTCTCGATCATCTGATAAAGACATTTTAATTTAGTTTCTCTTGTGATTTTGTTTTGTTTGTGATTAAATTTTTTGTTGTTTTATATTTTGATTGTTATGGCGGTGAATTTTATCTTGTTTTGATTTTAATTTTTGATTTTTTGTTTCAGTTTTTTGGCTTTCCTAAAAGTTCTGGTTTTCATACAGGGTGACATTTATTGTTTAACATGCAAGCTTGTATACAAGAAAAGTAAAGTAAAAGAAGTATTGAAAAGAATGTACTATAAACTTGTAAAAGCATATCTGTCGAGTCTTCTCTTTCATCCACCTGAAATTTTAGTATCTTGCAATAAACATTTATAATTTGTGAGGAAGTAAAAGCCTATAGATAGGTTCATCACAGACCTACGAAGCCCTATGTAATAACTTGGTGGGTCCTATTTATTTATTGAAGAAATGCTTTATTTTAATAAGTATGATAGGCTCAATCATCCTACAAGATGTCCAGAAGACTTGTAAAAAGGTCTAGGAAATACTTAGATATTTCACAACCCTTTTGAACTTTCTTGAGTTCATTTGAACTTATCATGCTCACTAAATGATTCATCTATTTCCCTTATGCTCAATGAGCTAATGTTTTAATTGTCCCAAAAAAGGTGGGGTAGATATCACTTGATATTTTATTTATAAATTATGTAAATGGTCCTTTAGGGGCAAATTAATTTGTGAAAGAATTCAACCAATTTTGAAAATCTTGTAGTGTTTCAAATGTATTTTAAAATTAATGGTGTTTTGCTTTTCTATATCGCATTAGTCAATTTTCAATTAAGCCTATCTCACTACTAATCCATTAAGACTTTAGTGGGTATATTCGGAATTTTAGGAAAGTAGTCAACTTATGTGATTATGACTCTCTTTAATCCTTATCAAATTATTGAAATTATCATTAGACACCAATTAGGGGTATTATATCAACACATCATTGACTTCCAAAGTCCAACCCCTAACTTTAAGGATCATTTGGTTTTAATTATCTTCCAAATTAATATAATTAAAGAAATTACAATTTTACCCCTTAATATGACAAACATGAGATTGGTTTCTACCATTTATCCCTTTATATTTCAGTCATTTCAACATATTTGTTAAGATCATTCATTACCCATTTCCCATTTTTAATTAAGCCTAAATATTGATTAAGGCCAAATTCTTCAAAATTACAACTTTGCCCCTAAGGCCTCAACACTCCATAATTAATCAAATTTAATTCAAATGACTTCAAAAATTTTTTATTACCCTACTTATGGGTCAATTAAATCATTAGAGGAGATAATGTAATTTTTCTTAATTTAATTTAATTTATATAATTATTTTTATGCAAAATAAGGATCTTCAAAGAAAATTCAATAACTAAGTTAAAATGAAACATATGTTCAAAGAAAATAACCGGAGGTTCACATAGACCAGAGAATCGTTAGGACCAAATTTTATGATTTTTTGAATTTTAATTTAATTATTATTATTATTTCAATTTTTGAAGTATTAATTAAGAATAAAATATTAATTAATTGTAAAATTAAGTTTTATATTTTTCAAAAATCTCTCTGAGGTCAAGAAACCCAGAGGACCAAAATTTTTATTTTTGTGATTTATATTTTAATTATTAGAATTATTTTAGTGAGAGATTAAGGAAATTCCATTTTTAGCCTTTAAAAATAATTTTAACCCTTAAAAATTTAATATCTTTATTTAGAGAGTTAGGAAAATTATTCCAATTTGTCCCTAAGTGATTTAGAGGCAATTTAGAACATTTCCATCAATTTTATTAATTTTGTGAATTTTATTAATTTTTAATTATTTAAATATTAAAATAATGCTTAAAAATTAAAATTTTATTTTAATTATAATTTTATTTTTACAAAATTCTTCTGTTCATAAGGAGCTTCTAAAACCAATCTCTTGATTTTTTAACTTTTATTTTGTTTATTATAGTTATTTTAATGACAAATATGATATTTAACTTTAGAAGATCAAGTTAGGTGATCAAATCAATTCCAATTGATTTCAAAAATTTTATGGGAGTCCCTCTGATCATAAACCATAGTGGAGAATATTTTTTAGGTTCTTTTCATTTATTTTTAGTCTAATTTATTTTTCTTTAGAATTCATGGTTTAATTACAATTAGGGTTATACTTAATGAGTTAAACCAAGTTTATTTTTTTCCTATGTTTCTCTCATCACAGTGATCCTACCAAAATTTACTTTGGATTTTTATGATAAATATTTTAATTATTTTAATTTTTATACCAAAACAGGCACCTATAACTTGAAAAATAGGGATCTCTTCATAGAGATTTCCTCTGACCTTGGAAAATTCAAGGAAGATCCCCCATAACAGAGAGAACAAAAGCCCTAAATTTCAAGCCATAATGAAATATGCATGCACATGAAGAATCAAAAGACGCCATACTGTATTTAATTAATTAAAAAAATACTTATCAAATTAACTTCAATCCAATTCCACATTGTTCTCCTCTGTTCACTCGGCAAGAGAGTATTTTTGTTTTATTTTTATGATTTTTCTACACCAAGTTATGAATATTTAAATTTGGCATGATTTAAATAATTCAAATAAATCCTATTTTCTCACTTAAACAAGCGACGCCAACTCAACCTCGGCAGTTCCGAAGCCCCCACGCGTCGCTCCGCCATTTGATGATGCTTTCTGACTCAGTTTCCACACAACTACGCTTTATGCACCGTGCTCCCGTCTGACTCCATCCTGACCGTCCAATCAAAACACGCACGATCCAACGGCTCCTGGTCTTCATCTCCAACTGGTTCATCCCGTAAGCCGTCCATCTTCTACCCTATGATCTCGAGCTAGACTCAACCAAATCACATGGGGTTTGATCCTAGAGCTTCATCTAAGCAAGACGAACCTATCTATATGGCTTATACGGTATAAAATATAGTACACATGTATGGAGAATGAAGAATAGCTTGGGAGGAAGGTGAAGTTCAATACCTTTGTCTGAGAGGGGAGGCCTCAATCAGATGGTTGTAGGAGCTTTAATTGGTCCCAACGAACCTCCAGATAAAGTCTTTTGCCCTAGTGAAATGTCTGGACCTAAATTCGACTAAGGTCGATTTCAGGTGTTGATCAAAGTATGAGGTGGAGGCTCTCTGTGATGGTGCTTTGATGGTGAAACTTTTTCTTTTGGTGTGGGGATGGTGTGGGTGCAGTTAATTTGATTTTCGTTCAGTGTAGAGTGGTAATGGAATGTGTTCTGGTTCCGACAAGGTTTTGAGCTTCAAAATTGAGCTCGGGAAGTGGGGGAAATGGAAGGGAAGTGGATGGAATGAGCGTAGGGAGGTTGCAATTAGCTTTTGGAATGATTTTATGGACTTTCCCCTAGGTTTTGTGCACACTCCTCCTTTAGCTGTCAAGGACGTTAGTTTATATAAAGGAGCTTAGAGGGGTTACCATGGCTGGTATTTTGGTGACTTTAAGTGCTTAGGTGGAGGGCAGCAGGTAGCAATTAACCAATCATGGTGAGACAGCTTGGATGGGTCAATCTGGGTTTTGTCCATAGGAGGTGGCTCTCTGTTTTGCCTCCTGACCGCTACACAGCAGTTGAGGGGCACAATGTAAATATGTTGCGGAGCTTTATAATTATATAAAAGTTTAATAAGGTAAAAATAGCAAATGTACCCCTTTTGTATCTACGCAAGTATACGTATCGTTCAAGTAATAAAGGGACCTAATGGAGTCCTAGATATCGATCCCATAGGGAAGTTAGAGATTTAAGAACTAATTTTAGCAGATGCAATTTTTATCTAGTATACGGAAATAAAGAACACTTATACTAACTTCTATCACTTAATTTTTGAATGGAAGATTGCAATTTAGAAAAAGTATCTTTCTCCTTGTTAAGAGAATTAAGTGAGTGGATAAAAAAATTAGTTAGAATTATATTGTGTCAAATAGGAGCATTCCTATTCTTTACCCTTTGGTCCAGGCATAAAGAATATTGACTAATCCTATACTTGGTTACTGAATTTGCGGCTAGGCTAAGAGGATACCGGCTCTCACTTCGGAGCTCTCACGTTCCCTTCGCCTGAGGGCTAACATCTCCACTTCAGCTCCCAAACAATAGGACCGAATTGAAGATTTTAGTCTGTCACACTAAAATATTCAATTTTACACCCGATAAATAATATTTCTCTATTTATTTGCACCCTCCTTTCAAGACTTTTGAAGTCCCTGAATTTTGGATGCAATATTTACTATAGTTGATAATTCAACATATTTTAACTGTTTAATTGGCAAGATTGAAAGTAAATTAAGTTTTAAGTAAAAGATTATCACAATTTTTATTTGATAATTAAGGCACAACTAATTCAAATTTCCATTTCACAAAATCTCAACAACAAGGAGAAAGACAGAAAAAACTACTCAGAACGCATAGGAAGAATAACACAAAATTTGGATTTCATTTAAAGCTATAAAACAATAAACAAAAACTTATCTCGAATCTTCTCCCCAAGCAGACTCCTTGAAGTTCTTCTAACTTTTCCTTCTTGTACAACACACTCAATTATACTCACTAATATATTCTAGAACACACTAATGCACTCAAAATAACACACAATATACTCACCACACACTACTGACTTCCACACATTCGGGCTAAATTCGTCTCTATTTAAAGAATGAATATATCCAAAGGTTACTTAAGCATCTCTTCAAAAAGCCTCCAGATTCAATGTATTTAGCTTGAACTGACCTTCTCGCCTTCGGCGGGCTCGTTGGAGTCGTCGGCGGGCATCTAGAATATTAGCCAACTGCTAAGGCTCACTGTCGGCTGGCTCAATCTCACCGTCAGCGGGCTCCTCTATAATATATTCAAATCTCTCTAGAAAAACACGCCGTCGGCGGGCTAGTTCAATTTTCATCTCTTTTAGTCCTTTTTCGTTCCAGATTCGCTCTTCTTTCCATCTTTTTGCTCTATTACCTATAAATCTTCATTCCTACAATAAAACATAGAAAATGCCTTTCCTTAAAATGCAATTTCATATAAAATTGGTATGAATTTCTCAATATATTTTTTTTGGTCAAAATCCCCCAAACTTAACTATTACTTGTCCTCAAGTAATCTTGATACTATATAAAAGTAATGATTATTTGTAATAAGGCTTTAATTCAGAAATACTATGAATTTGGTTTAAATAAATATTATAGTAAATTTTATTAGAAAGATTTTTAGATAATTAAATTAACTCTATAGATATAAGACTATTTAGTCATCAAGTTTAAGATTTCTAGTCTTCTATTTATTTCAAGAATGACTATATTTTGCAATATTAATTTACTTAGGATATTCAGATGATAGGAAATCCATGAAAACACTACTTAGTAAAATACTAATCCATATATATAAGTTTAGAAATGTAACTGAGTTTACTTTTTAGGTTGATTCAAATGAAGCCAATTTTTGATAAGGCATCTCCTCAAGCTTCTCCTCACTTACTTTTTCTTTTTCTTTTTCTTTTTTTTCTTTTTTTCTTTTATTTTCTTTTTCAAGTGAGGATTACTGTATCTGGATAGCCTGTTAATAATTTTGAACTTCACTTTCCTCTTCCTAAATTTGAAACTTGAAACATTTCCTTACTTTATATGTATTTCAAAGTTTTTACTTCATTGAGTTTCAATCTTTTCTTTCTCAACTAAAAACTTAAGAATTTCACATTTTAAAATATAGCTTTCCTTACTTTAAATAGTTAACTATATTCCTTATCCTCTTATACCAAATATCTTAATCTACAAAATTAGTTTAATCACTAGAAATATTTCGTTTAACTTTCTATAATAATTAAATAAATTAATTCTAGTTTATCGAATTAAATTCATTACGTGAAAATCATTTTATAATATATTTTGAAAATATTTATTGAGAACAATTTAATAATTAAATTTTTGTTTTTCCCTCCCCCAAACTTAAATTTTTTTATCTATTTATATAGGGTGAAAAGAAAACAAATTGTAAATTTAAATCATACCTTCGTACTTTAGGTATTTCTCCTTTTGAAGTTCTGCAGGTTCTTTTCATCACTTAATTAACTTGTACTGTTAATAATTTTCTACACATATATAATATCAAAGAATTTTATTGGGTAAAAAAGTTTTGAAATAAGTACAAAATACTAACACAACTTATACTTAGTACAATACTAAACACAATTTAACACAACATCCATATACATTTAACAAATCCAGTTTCAGGGTTACAATAACAGTCTGAAATGTTAAAATTTAAAAGCCACACAAATCTAACTTATACAATTAAGTTTAAATGTCTTACACAACATAATAATCAAAGTACATAAACTAAACAACAATACTGATTTTAAGAAAATAAACAAACAATCACATAACATAAATATTTAATTATAGAATCTAATCATCAACATTAAAATCCCAAATTATATCTTCATCTCCTTGTTCAGCAGGTGGAGTAGGCTGATAGTGAGTATAACGAGTGCACTCAGGAAATATAACATCAAGCTCTCCTCTCCTATAATGATTTTCAGCATTATAGTATGTCATCTCAAACTCAGAATGTCTCTAGAGATAATCGCTGTCATAATCATGCCTTTGCTCTAATCCTCCAATCCTCTGATCTATATGTTCTAATTTTTCTTCAATCTTTTCAAAACTTTTCCGCTGCAGAGTCAGTTCATTCATCAAATCATAAAGGGTAGGAGAACTATAGGTAGGAGGGTCATAACTGGTACAGGGAATATCCCTACTAGTTGAAGGTGCATAGCTCCTAGTCCCAGATCTCCATCCTTTGTGGGATTCATAAGTTTTTATATTAGCCTGGGTAATGGGTTTCATAGGTTTAACCCATTCCTTATCATCTTCTGCCTCTACTCCAGACAATTGACAGAGTGCATAAATTAGACCAGGATGTCCTAGTCCTCCTCCACTTTCACTTCTTGCAGAAGATGATAAGGAACTTCTCTTGTGGTTCTGAATAAAAAAATTCAGAACTTCTCTATCTCTTGTAACTTCACTATGGTGATAGGTAGGTAACAAGAGTAGAGCAAATAAAATAATGACAGGCTTTAGAGGTTGCATTTAATATAGAGAGAGGGAAGTTTACTCGTTCACGCTACTTAATTTTCCATGTCCCTTTCCCATCAGTGAGAAAGTTAATCACCTCTTCCAGCGGTCCTTCCATTGTTCCGAATGTATCGTACTCACTAGTATGAAGATCTTGTACTTCGTAGAAAGAATTAATACGTGCAGCATTAAAATCGACTAAAAATCATCTAACCTTTCTAGGTTCATCTCCAATCTAGTTCAAATTGGCATAAAACTCTTTTACAACTTCAACTGCAGCCCTGTTTATTGTATAACAGAAATTTTCCCATCTTCTCTCTTTTATCGTTTGTTCCACTTCTCCTCCCGGATTCTTAAAGACTTTATCCTGAATGCATTTTCTTGCTTTGATATTAAAGTTGTACCTTGATTGAGCTTTAGCATTCACGAACCGTGTTTCGTCAAAATCTAGTCGTCTTTTCTGTCGTGGAGCCATTTCTCGATCTATCAAATTTACAAAAATCTCAACTAAATTCTAAAATAATACTAGAATGGCTTCCAAAGGTGACTTAAAGTAATCTAAAATGAATTCCATGGATTTCTTCCAACTATTTTCTTCATATTCCAATTTTTTCCAAACTCTCCAAATGTGGAAGAAATACATGGTGAAAATAAAAAATTGTTGCATGGGAGTGAAGCTCTTACCAAGGGACGATGAAATCCGGTGTCAAAATGTGTGGAAATTGCTTCTAATCCAAGATCTCTCAAGCCCTAGGTTTGTTTTTTCGAAGTTTAAACGAAGGGGAGGATGATAATGACAGTTGGCTGGTCAAATATAAGTGTTTTTCGGGATCTCGCCGTCAGCGGGAAAAATCTCGCCATCAGTGGGCTAATTAATTCAAGTAGGCTAAAGTCTCTAGAAAAAGTCCCCGTCGGCGGCGTCGATCTCGCTGTCGGCGGGATTTTTCTAAAAATTAAATTTAATATTTTTGTAATAATTTTAATTCATTTCAAGCCTTATTAACGTCTGATCAATCGATTAAATATATTTTATTATGATTAGATACTATTTAAACTCAAATAAATTTACACAACACAAAACAACATATATTTTATATGAAATCCAAGTGTTACAATATTCGTACACAATATTACTAACAAGGTATTTTCACAACCTTAACACACCAAATTCAGCGTCTCAATCCAAACCACAATACTCAAAACGTTGAAAACAAACAAACAATGCATAATCTCATCTATACTGAGATCATATATCAAAAATCAAAAGTGCAGATAAAAATTAAATTCAAACTAACACAACACATAAACAAATACGAATGTCTTCTACTCGTCAGTGTCAGTACTAAATTCATCTCTGATATCACCGATAGAACGTAAGTGAACGAATAGATTGTAGAAGGGCCTGTAAGGAAATTCTTCAGTAGAATCTTCTTCTATCCATCCTTTCTTTCTCAAAAGTCGTATGAAACTAGCCTCAAGATGTCCAGAAAGATCGAAGTGTTCCTTCAACCTCAAGTCAATATGATCAAATAAATCAGATATATTATTAATTGAAATCATCACGTTTTGTACCTATTTTTCCAATCCTTTAAGTTTCCGTAAGATTATTTTTTTTTTATCAGTAAAGGGCCTGATTGAAAGAGAATTTTAAGATCTATAATAATGGTTGTCTCATTATCGTTATCCAGAGTAGAAACATATCTGTTGGATCTAAAGGCTTCCAAGGCAAAATTACATTTTCCCAGGCTTCATATGAAACTTGGTACTGACTGCATAGTGCAAAAATTGTTGAAGGATGTCCAAGCCCATAAATTGATCCATGAACAATCAGGCCTAAAGCAGACTTCACAATAATTGAACCAACATCGTTAGGTAATCCTTCTTGAATACAGTAATTCAGAATTGCACATTCCTTAGAAACTTTATTTACCCTCATAGTGGGTAACAATTTTGAAGAAATAAAGAAGTGACAGTATTTAGAGACGAGGTTTAGAAGTGATGCAGAAAAGCTAACATACCCGTCTTCTCTCGTTTCCCAATCTTCCGCTTCATCAGTCAAATATCGATAGATCTCATTCATATTATTTCTTGTAGGAACAAAGTTGGAGTAGTGGAAAATAGGTGAATTCTCAATTGAATATAATTCATTAATTCTAGAATGAGTGAAATTTACCCATCTGCGTCGCACATAGACGTTTCCATTGTTGATTCCATGAAGATTGGAGTAGAATTCTTTTACCACAGGGACGACTACTGCAGAAGTTGTATAGCATAATACCTCCCAACGTCATCGCACAATCATCTCTTCAATAGGCATTGTTGAATTTTCCATTCCTCTATTCACGAATCCTCTTTCTTTGATCAGTCTCTTTTTCATCATAACTTTGTTGAAGATTCGCTGAGCCTCATAACTGACAAATTTTCTTCGATTGAACACTCGAGATCTAGGGATTTCAAGGTGATTGGATGCCATAATGATGAGTTTTTGTGGAGTTTCAAATCATTTTTAAGAAGTAGATGATTTAGAATTTGAGTTCTATGCGTTTTTAAAGAGTAAAAACACTTAGAATTGTCAAAAATCGTCAAAATAACTCCCTAAACCGCTCTTTCACCGATCTCGCTATCGGCGGGATTCTTAAAATAATATAAACTAAATTTTGGTGGCAGAACTCGCTGTCGGCGGCATCGATCTCGCCGTCGGCGGCTAAGGCAAAAATTGCCCAGTTTCGCTCTGGTCCAAATGTTTTCCAAATTTTTCTATGGATCCAATATCGTGATGATTTTAAAGATAAATATGAGTAGTAGAATTCATTTTATATCACAAATATTAATAAATCAAATAAATATACCATCATTATACATAAATAAAGATTACTATGGGTTGCCTCCCATAAAGCGCTTGGTTTAACGTCGTCAGGCCGACCTATTCAGGTTATTAATCAGGTTGACTGAGCATTAAAACCTCTTTAAAATTTGGTCTTCTTCCTTAAAAATATGGTTTTAATCTGTGTCTATTTACTTAAATCTATGTCCAGTCTTTGGATCTTCAATTTCTACAGCTCTGTATGTAAATATTTGAGTTATAGTGAAAGGTTTTAACCATCGAGATTTCAATTTCCCAGAAAATAATTTCAACCTTGTATTATAAAGCCAAACTTCTTGTCCTTGTTCAAAATTTTTTTGGTTAATCTTCCGATCATGCCATAATTTCATTTTCTCTTTATAAATTCTATCATTATTATAGGATTCATTCCTTAATTCCTCTAATTCATTCATCTGCAACAATCTCTTCTCACCAGCATCTTTTAAATTATAATTAAATTCTTTAATCGCCCAATATGTTTTATGCTCTAATTCAACTGGTAAGTGACAAGTCTTTCCATAAATAATTCTGTAAGGAGTCATTCCAATCTGAGTTTTATAAGCAGTTATGTATACCCATAATGCAGTGTATAGTCTTGTAGACAAATCTAATCTACTAGGGTTTACAGTTTTTTCTATGATTCGTTTAATTTCTCGATTAGAAACTTCAGCTAATCCACTGGTTTGTGGATGATAAGCAGTTGAAATTTTATGAATAATGTTGAATTTTTCTACTAATTTGTGAATATATTTATTCCTAAAATGGGATCCTCCGTCAGAGATAATCACTCTTGGCATTCTGTATCTCGTGAAAATATTTTTCATTAAAAATTTTGAAACACTCTTAGCATCACAACGAGGTAAGGCCTGTACTTCAATCCATTTAGAAACATAATCAACAGCAACTAATATATATGTGTTTCCAAATGAAGGATAAATGGTCCCATGAAATCTAGTCCCAAACATCAAAAATTTCAACTTCTAATATAAAATTTAGAGGCATTTCATTTCTTCTAGATATATTACCTACTCGTTGGCATTTATCACAAGTTTTAAAAAGAGTAGGCTAATAAAATCCAGATTGTAAATTTTTATAAGCAGTTTTATCAGTTCCAAAATGTCCTCCAAATTCTGAATCGTGACATTTTTGGATGATATGTTCGGTTTCTTCATAAGGCACACATCTTCTAATAATTAAATCCTTACATTGCTTATATAAATATGGCTCATCCCAAAAATATGTTTTAGCATCATGAATGAATTTTTTTTGTTGTTGCAGATTTAGCATGGGTGGTAAAATATCACATACAATATAATTAATTATATCAGCATACCAATGTATTTTTCACTCGTTTATATTATACAGTTGTTCGTCAGGAAAACTGTCTGTAATTTCATTGTCAGTGTCTGATAATTCACAATATTCTAATCTTGACAAATGATCTGCAATTTGATTATCAGTTCCTTTCTATTAATTATTTCAAAATCAAATTCTTGCATCAGTAATATCCATCTGATTAATCTTGGTTTGATATCCTTATTTTGCATTAAATATTTTATAGCAGAGTGATCAGTATGCACAATACATTTAGTTCTAATTAAATAAGATCTAAATTTATCAAAAGCATATACAATTGTTAATAATTCTTTTTCTGCAACTGTATAGTTAATTTCAGCATTTTTTAGAGTTTTACTAGCATAGTATATAACTTTAAAAATTTTATCATACATTTGTCCAAGAACAGCTCCTATAGCATAATCACTAGCATCACACATAAGTTCAAATGGTTTCTCCCAATCAGGTGAAACTATTATAGGTGCTGTGATTAATTTATCTTTTAATATTTCAAAAGCATTTAAGCATTCTGTATTGAATTCAAATTTCTGTCTTTTTCTAAAAGTTGGCATAGAGGTTTAGTAATTTTTGAAAAATCTTTTATGTAGCGTCTGTAAAATCCGGCATGTCCAAGAAAACTTCTTACCCCTCTCACTGTAGTAGGAGGTGGTAATTTAGCTATAACTTAAATTTTTCTGAAATTTTATGTCCTAATACAATTCCCCCTACAACCATAAATTGACATTTCTCCCAATTTAGAACTAAATTAGTTTTTTCGCATAGCTCTAAGACTTTTTCAAGATGTTCCAAGCATATTTGAAATGATGTTCCAAATACAGAGAAATCATCCATAAATACTTCTAGTCCATCATCAATTAATTTACTAAATATAGACATCATACATCTCTGAAATGTTGCAGGTGCATTACATAATCCAAAAGGCATTCTTTGAAAAGCAAATGTTCCATAAGGACTGGTAAATGTAGTTTTCTCTTGATCCTCAGAAGCAATAAGAATTTGATGATAGCCAGTATATCCATCTAAAAAACAAAAGTATTTGTACCCAGCAAGTCTATCCAACATTTGGTCTAGGAATGGTAAAGGGAAGTGATCTTTCCTAGTGGCTGCATTCAATTTTCTATAATCAATACATATACGCCATCCAGTAACTTATCTTATAGGTATTAAATCATTATTTGTATTAGTTTCAACAGTCACTCCTCCTTTTTTAGGAACACAATGAATTGTGCTTACCCAAGAACTATCTGAAATAGGATATATAATACCATTATCTAACCACTTTAATATTTCTTTCTTGACTACATCTTTCATCATTGGGTTTAATCTCCTTTGGGGATCAACTCTTGATTTATGTTCATTATCCAAAATAATTCTGTGCATACAGATTGAAGGACTAATTCCTTTAATATCTGCTAAAAGTCCAACCAAAAGCTTTCTTATACTTTTTTAAAGTGTCCAAAAGTTTTTGCTCTTGTAATTCATTTAATTCTACCGATATAATAACTGGTAAGGTTAAAGAGTTACCTAAAAATGCATACTTTAAATGAGTAGGTAAAATTTTTAACTCAAGTTCAGGAGGTTTAATAATCGACGGAACTATATTCTTTTCAGCATTTTCCGTAATATCCAACATCTCAAATCTTTCTTGTATATAATATAATTCTTCATTGTATATTTCTTCAATCAATTCTGTATTTTCAATTTCTGGTTTACCTTCAAAGTATTCTTTAAAATGTTCATTTTGTAGATATTCAAGAATTTCCATTCGAAAACATTCATCATCTCTTTCAATAGCAGAATATTTCATTGATTTTGCTATGTTGAAAGTTACTTCCTGATTGTTTACTCTCATAGTTAATTCTCCTTTTTGAACGTCAATCATAGCTCTTCCAGTAGCTAAGAAGGGTCTTCCTAAAATTTTGGTGATTTCTTTATCTTGCTCCATATCTAAAACAATAAAATCCACAAGGAAGATAAATTTATCCACTTTTACTAACACATCTTCAATAACTCCTTTAGGATATGTCACTGATCGATCAGCTAACTGAAGAGTTACTGAGTAGGTGAGACTTCTCCCAATCCTAATCTTTTAAAAATTGATAGAGGCATAAGATTGATACTGGCTCCTAAGTCACATAAAGCTTTTCCATAAAATTTTTCCCCAATAGCACAAGGTATAGTGAAACTACCAGGATCTTTTAATTTCTCAGGAAGCTTTTTCTGAATAATTGCACTACACTCTTTGCTAAGTGCCACAGTTTCATTGTCTGTGAACTTTCTATTCTTGTTTAAAATATCTTTCATAAACTTCACATAATTGGGCATTTGTTCTAATGCTTCTACAAAAGGAATGTTCACCGTTAATTTCTTCAGGATTTCAAGAAATTTAGAAAATTGCTTATCCTTTTTTTGTTGATTTAATCGCTGAGTAAATGGTGGTGGTGGTTTCTTTACAGAAATTTTCGTAGGTATTTGTGGATATTCTAAATTTCGATCTTGCTGATCCTTCTCTTTTTCAGTTTCCACTTTCTCTTTTTCACTTTCTGTTTCTTTCTATATTCTTGTTTCTAACACTTTTCCACTTCGTAATTGTATCGCTTTAATTTGTTCTTTTCCTTGGTCTTTAGGATTTATTTCCACATTACTAGGTAAAGTTCCTGGAATTCTATTATTAAGTGCAGTAGCGATATGCCCAAGTTGAGTTTCAATATTTTTAATCGCAGTTCCTTGATTTTGTAATTGGTTCCCTAGAATTTGTAGCTGATTCTGCAAATGCTAACCCATATTTAATATTAATTCTTCCATAGATAACTTCTTTTCTTTAAATTGAGAGCTATTATTAAATCTAGGTGGATATGAAGGTTTATAATTAGAATTTCCTTGGTTAGACGAATTTCCTAATGGGTTTACTGAGTTTTTCTTCTATTGTTGATTAGCAGATTTGTTATTCCAATTAAAATTTGGATGGTTCTTCCAACCAGGGTTATAATAATTTGCATAAGGATTATTAGGTCTATTATTAATAGCATTTAAAGTCTCATATAAAGATTGAGCATCTATAAGTTGTCCAGATGAATTTTCTTCTATTATAGTAGGAGAATAATCCATTCCAAACTGATCTAATTTCTTAGATATAGCAGCAATCTGAGAAGCTAAATAGATATTGCATCAGAGTCATGGATACTAGCTATATTCTTTTTAGGATTTAACCTTTCAGAAGGCCATTGAAAATTGTTGGTAGCCATTTCTTCAATTAATGAATAAGCCTCATCAAATGGTTTTGACATTAATGAGCCTCCAGCAGCAGCATCTATAATAGATCTAAGAGATCCTACTAATCCATTATAAAATGTTTGTATAATTAACCAATCTGGTAACGCATGATGTGGGCATTTCCTAAGAAGATCTTTAAATCTCTCCCGAGCTTCGTATATTGATTCTCCGTCAAACTGACTAAAAGTTGTTATGTCATTTCTAAGCTTTGCAGTTTTTGAAGAAGGAAAGTATTTGGATAGAAATTTTTGTGATAATTCTCCCCAAGTTCTAATAGATCCAGGTGCTAACGAATTTAACCACATCTTAGCCTTATCCCTTAAAGAAAAAGGAAAAAGCCTAAGTCTAATAGCATCATTAGATACTCTGTCATATTTAAAAGTAGCACAAAGTTCCAAAAAACTAGCAAGATGTAAATTAGGATCTTTGTTTGGCGAACCACTAAATTGATTATTTTGTACCATTTGGATAATTGCAGGTTTAAGCTCGAATGAATTAGCCGCTACATCAGGATTTTGGATAGTTAAGTGAATTTCATCTAATGTAGGGTCAGCGTAATCTCTTAAAGGTCTTGGTTGATTTGTATTTTCAATTTCTGGATTATTTGTCATTTGATTTAAATTTATAATTTCTTTTTTCTGTTTTCTAATTCTTTTAATTATGCGCTTTAATTCTGAATCGTAAGGTATTAAACTTTCGGTTCCAAATTTACGCATACACAACTTAAAATTTTAAAATAGTCCGTTACTCTAGTAATTATCTTTATTTTGTTAATTACCTTAATAATTACTTTACTTCCCCAACAACGGTGCCAAAAACTTGACCGCTACACAGCAGTTGAGGGGCACAATGTAAATATGTTGCGGAGCTTTATAATTATATAAATGTTTATTAAGGTAAAAACAGCAAATGTACCTCTTTTGTATCTACGCAAGTATACGTATCGTTCAAGTAATAAAGGGCTCTAATGGAGTCCTAGATATCGATCCCATAGGGAAGTTAGATATTTAAGAACTAATTTTAGCAGATGCAATTTTTATCTAGTATACGGAAGTAAAGAACACTTATACTAACTTCTATCACTTAATTTTTGAATGGAAGATTGAAATTTAGAAAAAGTATATTTCTCCTTGTTAAGAAAATTAAGTGAGTGGATAAATAAATTAGTTAGAATTATATTGTGTCAAATAGGAGCATTCCTATTCTTTACCCTTTGGTCCAGGCATAAAGAATATTGACAAATCCTACGCTTGGTTTCTGAATCTGCGGCTAGGCTGGGAGGATACAGCTCTCACTTCGGAGCTCCCACGTTCCCCTCACCTAAGGGCTAACATCTATACTTCAGCTCCCAAACAATAGGACCGAATTGAAGATTTTAGTCTGTCACACTAAAATATTCAATTCTACGCCCGATAATTAATATTTCCCAATTTATTTGCACCCTCCTTTCAAGGCTTTTGAATTCCCTGAATTTTGGATGTAATCTTTACTATAGTTGATAATTCAACATATTTTAACTATTCAATTGGCCAGATTGAAAGTAAATTAAGTTTTAAGTAAAAGATTATCACAATTTTATTTGATAATTAAGGCACAACTAATTCAAATTTCCATTTCACAAAATCTCAACAATAAGGAGAAAGACAGAAAAAACTACTCATAATGCATAAGAAGAATAACACAAAATTTGGATTTCATTTAAAACTATAAAATAATAAACAAAAACTTATCTCGAATCTTCTCCCCAAGCAGACTCCTAGAAGTTCCTCTAATTCTTCCTTCTTGTACTACACACTCAATTATACTCACTAATATACTCTAGAACACACTAATGCACTCAAAATAACACACAACAGACTCACCACACACTACTGACTTCCACACATTCGGCCTAAATTCGTCTTTATTTAAAGAAGAAGGAATATACCCAAAGGTTGCTTAATCATCTCTTCAAAAAGCGTCTAGATTCAACGTATTTTGCTTGGACCAACCTTCTCGCCGTCGGCGGGCTCGTTGGCGCCGTCACCGGGCTTCTAGAATGTTGGTCAACTGCTAAGGCTCGCTGTCGGCGGGCTCAATCTCACCGTAGGAGGGCTCCTGTATAATATATTCAAATCTCTCTGGAAAAACACGCCGTCGGCAGCCTATCCCTCGCCGTCGGCGGGCTAGTTCAATTTTCATCTCTTTTAGTCCTTTTCATTCCAGATTCACTCTTTTTTCCATCTTTTTGCTCCATTACCCATAAATCTTCATTCCTGCAATAAAACATAGAAAATACCTTTCTTTAAAGTGCAATTTCATATAAAATTGGTATGAATTTCTCAATATATTTTTCTCTAGTCACCTCCTCTGGTGACTAAGCCTGCCAGCCAAGCCAGGCGAGGTGGCCAGTGGTCAGGTGAGCCAGAGGGCAGGTCATAAGTGGGGTGAGCTTAAGTGGTTAAGTGATCATTACAAATCTCTTTACATTTTATCCATTTAAGGTAAAGTATCCCTTAAATCATGGGACCTTTGGTCCATGGATCCACTAGAGTGGGCTAGGTGGATCTAGCTCAGTTCCTAGGGGTCCAATGGCTGGCTATGGTGAGCTTGGTTTGGTCATATTTGGCTTAATTTGGTTAATTTGGCTCATAAGCTCAATTTGGGTCACTTGGGTTCAAGTTAGGCTAGGTTGGGTTCAAGCTTGAACTAGGTCTAATTGATTGTTTAAAATGATGTATATGATTTTCATAAAGTGTTTAGAAGAGAATTGGGGTGGTTTTGAATAGGTTTGGGGGATCAATTTGGCTTGATTTGGGTATTTGGTCAATTTTGGGCATGTTGGGTTAGCTTGGGTTTAGGCTATTCTAGGGTTGGATCCAAGGCCAATTGAATGTTCAAAATGGTCTATGGGGATGTTAGGAAGAGTTTTCAACATTAATTGGGTAGAAATTTAAGGGCTAGGGCATTCAATTTAATGGAATTTGGGTATGTGACACATTTGGGGAAAATTTGGGGGTTTTAGGTTTGGTTTGACTTGGGTGAGGTTTGGGCTCAAATTGGTGGAAATTGATGGTTCAATTTGTTTTAGGGGAGTGTCATGAAGGGTTTTGGATATTAATTTGGGGAATTTATTAGTTCATGGGGTTTAATTTGGGAGAATTTGTTCATATGGTTAAAATTGAGGCTTTTTTGTTTGGGTTGAAATTGATTTCAAATGTGGGTCAAATTGGGCTTAAATTTGGTTTATATTGGTATTGGGATGATGGATTTTGCTTTGGAATATAAATTGGGCAACATTGGGGTCAATTGGATAGACATTGGGGGTGATTTGGGTATTTTGGGCCTTAAGGGGCAATTTGAGTCTTTTGGTCAAATTGGGCAAATTTGGTAAAATTGGATCAAATTAAGTAGTTTAAATTTAAATTGGGAATATTTAGAGGGTTTTGGGAATTTTTGGAATTTTTGGGCTAGGAGGGGTATTTTGGTAATTTTGGATATTTTATGGGTATTTTGGAAATTTTGGTAAATTTGAGGTGTTTTGGGTATTTTAAGTAGTGAGAAATGTTTTGGGATGAGTTTTGGGAGATTTTGGTCATTTTGATAATTTTGGTTGATTTTAGGAATTTTGGGCAAAATTGGGATTTAGGGGTAACTTGGTCATAGTTTGGATTTTTTTGGTAAAATTTGGATTTGAGTGAGATTGATAACCCATTTAAGCCATGGACCAAGGAATTCCCCATTTGGATCCTCCATGTGCTGGTACCAATCAAACCCTAGCCTGAGGCTAAGAGCTTGGGGAAACTACCCACATGAGTTTCCAAAAGAGTAGGGAAACAACTGTGGAGAAGTTTGGTTTAGGTTTGTTAGGTAGTGTGTGAGACTGTGATGTGTAAGTGTGTGTGTGTGAGTGTGATGTGTAAGTGTGTGTGTGAGCGTGATGTGTAAGTGTGTGTGTGAGCCTCACCCAGACCACCCAGGGTAAGTCCTAAGGCTTGACCATCCTATAGGGGACTCTTCTTGAGCTTCCTAATACTTGGTCTCATTCTCCTAAGCATTTAGAGGTTAGACTTTAAGCATTTGAAAACTTCAAGTGAAGCAAAGAAGTATTTTGATTTTCTATGGGTAAGAATTCCATCACTAGTCCTCTAAGATAGTCACTAGAAGAGAGTTATGGCTAGACCCTAGGTTGTTCCAAAGAAATACTAAACCTCAACAAAAGTGAGGTCAACACTCATGCTAAAGCAAAGCTCCTTTTCAAAACTAAACAATATTTTCAAAAATAAAATATAACCAAATTAATACACCATCTTTGGATGATCGGGAATCTCTCAGATAAGGTAACCTACGGCTGCTAATGAGATTTCCCCAGTCTCGATGAACTTATTGAACTCGTTTACTTAAATTTGATAAATTCATCTAAACTAAGTGAACTAGAAGAAAATAGTGGTGCTGGAATGAAGGAACCGTGGGATCAGAACCGGTATCACTTAATCAACTTAAACTCCCCCATAAGAAATTTAAATAACAACAACAACAACAGAACTTGACATACACCTTTAACATCAAGGAAATTCTTCGAACCTCTTGAACTTTACACTTCTAAACTTGAAACATTCTGCAATAAGAAGCTTTGAGCATGCACAGCGGGCAGCACGACGAGGACATGCAAAAAGACTTCTTCGAGAGAACAAATGAATCTACAACAAAATCTTTTCCTAGAATTAAAATAGCAAGTCATAGGACTTTGAGGTTGTCTGTTTAGTGTGACAAAAATTCTCAATTGATCTGCTAGGCTTTTGTACAGCCCTATTGCACAATATAAGCCCTAACTCGTCTTAGAATTTTGAGGTCGTCGTTCTTTATGACATAATTCCTCCCATCTTATAAGATGTTTGCATGATTGATATCATACGGAGGTAAGCCCTACATAATAAAATTGGCAGGATGAAACATTAAATAATATTTCTTTGAAATTGAAGCCAAATCATATGATAATTTGGGTAGTCAACAAGGTTCTCCTCAGGATCCGTGGCATCCCCTAGTTTTCCTCTTTTGGACTCCATAATAATTGTTCCAATTTGCACATTCTTATTTGAATTTCCTACGTCCGACCTTGAAAATCCTAAACCTTTTGAATTCATGAAAGCAATATTTCCTGATCATCATCAAGAGTTTTTTTAAGTAACTTTGGTTGCTTGAGATGTAATTAACTATAGGGGCTTGCCCATATAGGAAACTATAAAAACTCAGCCTAATATAAACCCTATATAATCCCTCATATTAGATAGGGAAACTTGTTGGTCAACATAAAAGGTTTCACAGACCAAAATAGATGTAATAGATTTTTTAGTTGATTTAATGCACCTCATCATCAAGTAATGTGTATATCCTTTAGGATAGATGCATGACTTATAGTGTGGCGATCGTTTATTTAAACTATCATATATATGAGATTGATTCGGTTTCATATTTTCAAAATTAAAATATTAATTTATCTGAATTATATGTATACATTAAATTAAATTAAAATATCTTAAAACAGCCAAAAAGTACTTATGTTTAAATCCCCAATCGATTCAATTGACTAAGATAAGCTCTCGATGAAAGCAAGCATCCAATGCTTTGCCTAATTGCCCTAAAAAAATGGAGTAAGGAAAAGCGAATGTAGAAATAAAGTTGAATTTGGGATTAATAAAGAGATGAAGTGAAGCCAATGGAATGTCGCGAACTAAGAGTATCATGCCACTGCCGGCGCAAATCAAGAGTACCATGCCACTTTCAAAAGCAGTTGTAATATTTTAAAATAATATTTATTTCAAATTATAAATAATTTAATTGTAATAATTAATAATTGTATCGTTTATCAAAACTTAATTGCTTAGGTTAAAGTAACCAATTGAACTTCTAAATTACATTATCTTTTTATTAATAGTGTTTGATTGATTATGGATCCTCATATGTGATAGTACTTATGTTTAAATCAACAATTGATACAATTGATTAAGATGAGTTTCCGATGAAAGCATGCATCCAATGCTTTGCCCAATTGCTCCAAAAAAAGGAGTAAAGAAAATTGTATGTAGGAATCAAGTTGAATTTGGGATTAATAAAGAGATGAAGTGAAGCCAAAGGAATGGCGTGAACCCCAAGTACAATGCCACTGACGGCGCGAACCGCAAGTACTATGCCACTGCCGCAACTCCCGTAGTTATTATCGATAATATTTATTTCCAATTAAAAATTATTAAATTATAATAATTAATATCTGCATCTTTTATCAAAACTTAATTACTTAGGTTAAAGTAACCAATTGAACTTCTGAATTACATCATTTTTTATTAATATTGTGTCCGATTGATTATGAATCTTCATATGTGATAGTGCTTCTGTTTAAATCCACAATTGATTCAATTGATTAAGATAAGTTCTGGATGAAAGCATGCATCCAATACTTTGCCCAATTGCACCAAAAAATGGAGTAAAGAAAAACGAATGTAGGAATCAAGTTGAATTTGGGATTAATAAAGAGATGAGGTGAAGCCAACGGAATGACTCGAACCCCGAGTACCATGCCACTGCCGGCGTGAACCCCGAGTACTATGCCACTGTCGTAGCTCCCGTAGCCATTATCGACCAGAACTTTTATAAGTAGTTGTAATATTTTAAAATAATATTTATTTCAAATTATATATAATTAAATTGTAATAATTAATAATTGCATCTTTTATCAAAGCATATATGCTTAGGTTAAAGTAACCAATTGAACTTCTAAATTACATCATTTTTTATTAATATTGTGTCTGATTGATTATGAATTTTCATATTTGATTGTACTTATGTTTAAATCCACAATTTATTCAAATTGACTGAGATAAGTTCCCGATGAAAGCATGCATCCAATGATATGCATAATTGCACCAAAAAGAGTAAAGCAAAGTGAATGTAGGAATCAGTTGAATTTGGGATTAATAAAGAGATGAAGTGAAGCCAACGAAATGGCACAAAGCCCGAATATTATGCCACTACCGATGCGAACCCCGAGTACTATGTCACTACCGCAGCTCCCGTAGCTGTTATCGACAAGAACTTTTTAAAGCAGTTGTAATATTTTAAAATGATATTTATTTTAAATTATATATAATTAACTTGTAATAATTAGTAATTGTATCTTTTATCAAAACTTAATTGCTTAGGTTAAAGTAACCAATTGAACTTCTAAATTACATCATTTTTTTATTAATATTGTGTACAATTGATTATAAATCTTCATATGTGATAGTAATTATGTTTAAATCTACAATTGATTCAATTGACTAAGCTAAATTCTCGATGAAAGCATGCATCCAATACTTTGCTCAATTGCACCAAAAAAATGGAGTAAAGAAAAGAAAATGTAAGAATCAAGTTGAAATTGGGATTAATAAAGAGATGCATTTAAGCCAACAGATTTGCGTGAACCCAGAGTACCATGCCATTGCCAGCACGAACCCGGAGTATCATGCCATTGCCAGCGCGAACCCGGAGTATCATGCCATTGCCACAGCTCCCATAGCCGTTATCAATAATATTTATTTCAAATTATATATTATTAAATTATAAAAATTAATAATTATATCTTTCATCAAAACTTAATTGCTTAGGTTAAAGTAACGAATTGAACTTCTAAATTACATCAATTTTTTGTTAATATTGTGTTATGGATCTTCATATGTGATAGTACTTATGTTTAAAGCCACAATTGATTCAATTGACTAAGATAAGTTCTTCATGAAAGCATGCATCCAATACTTTGCCCAATTGAACAAAAAAATTGAGTAAAGAAAAGCGAATGTAGGAATCAAGTTGAATTTGAGATTAATAAAGAGATGAAGTGAAGCCAACGGAATGGCGCAAATCCCGAGTACCATGCCACTACCGGCACGAACCCCGAGTACTATGCCACTGCCGCAAGTCCGTAATCGTTATCGACCAGAACTTTTAAAAAGCTGTTATAATATTTTACAATAATATTTATTTCAAATTATATATTATTAAATTGTAATAATTAATAATTGTATCTTTTATCAAAACTTAATTGCTTAGGTTAAAGTAACCAATCAACTTTTAAATTACATCTTTTGTTTAATAATATTGTGTCCGATTGATTATGGATTTTTATATGTGATAATACTTATGTTTAAATCCACAATTGATTCAACTGACTAAGATAAGTTCCCGATGAAAGCATGCATCCAATGCTTTGCCCAATTGCACAAAAAAATGGAGTAAAAAAAAGCGAATGTAGGAATCAAGTTGAATTTGGGATTAATAAAAAGATGAAGTAAAGCCAACGGAATGGCATGAATCACGCGTACCATGCCACTGCCGGCGTGAACACCGAGTACTATGCCATTGTCGCTGCTCCCATAGTTGTTACCGACCAGAACTTTTAAAAGCAGTTGTAATATTTTAAAATAATATTTATTTCAAATCATATATTATTAAATTTCAATAATTAATAATTGTATCTTTTATCAAAACTTAATTGCTTAAGTTAAAGTAACCAATTGAACTTCTAAATTACATCATTTTTTTATTAATATTGTGTCTGATTGATTATGGATCTTCATATGTGATAGTACTTATGTTTAAATCCACAATTGATTCAATTGACTAAGATAAGTTCCAGATGAAAGCATGCATTTAATGCTTTGCCCAATTGCACCAAAAACAAACATCTTATCATGCATTATGCCTCTATCTCCAAATCCTTCTCATTATTCAATCATTGACATGTCATTCTATTCTCCATAAGTTATCACCCAACTCGTGATCAACTCTTACACTTCAGCCATCTCTAACACCACAATCTCATGCCATGCATCATGGACACTTTTTTACTCATCTCAGTATCATCTATAGCGGTGTTCCTGCTACAAAATTTCCTTTTGATATCAATTAAAAAGAATTATTTTTTTCTTTTTTAATTACTTATTATTTGTTTATGTCTTTGCATACTATAAAATAAACTCATAATCGTACCAAGTAGTATGGTAGTTGAGAGAGCATATAAAATCTTGTATCCCTTCTTCCTTATGAGAATTAAAAACTTTTATCCCTTTAAGAATGGATGTAGGCATGTCAATTGATCACATAAAAACTATTATATGTTTTCTTTGTATTGTATTTTTATTTCTTTTCATTGCACTAACATATGAAGGCTAATCTTTGACACTTCATCCTCGAAGTAGCACAACTTGAAGATGCACTTTTTTACCTCTCCTTCATTTATCGAGGAACTTTGATTCCATCCCCATCATGCACTAATTATGACAATTTTCTTTTTCATTAACACAGTGCAATGCTTGCGATAGATATTTTCAAGTTAACTTTTAAAAATCAATGGAGGATTATCTTGCTCTCTATATAAACTCATTTCCAACTTCTACGCAACTTCTTATGCTTCTCTCAATAAAAATGGTGAAGGTTCCTCCCATGCATACGTAGCCTTTGTCATGATGGCATGGTTAATCTATCATTCCAACAAAATTCATTATCTTACTATATAGTTGCTAATAAGGGGTTTAAAGGAAGAAACCAATAATACAACTGATTAGGATACAATGAAGATAAAGAAAGTAATTAAACTAACTAAAATGGAGGAGATGCCAATGGTAGATGATCAAGAGTGCAATAACAAATATATTATTCATGATTTACTTGGCATAATTTTCATGATAAGCCTCGATTTTTTTAGTTGATTTGTTAATGAAGATATGTTTCTCTGATGACAAACACTCAACCAAGTTCATCCATAAATAGAATGATGGGTCTTTTAAGCTTTCTTTTTAACCCAACTAACCTCATTAGCTCTATGTACAAGGGCATATAAAACATTAACTATTAGTGGATAGGAAATAGATGATGTTAGCTACCTTTTATATAGTATTAATGATGTCATCTTAATTAGATAACAAGCTCTGAAAGACCCAACTAGTAAATTTTAATTTTTTATGAGCTTAAGCTACCAAGTATTTAATAAAAAACATAAAGCTAACTTTTTTTTTTGGAGGGGGGTCTACATTTTTATAATTTACTTCAATTCATGGATCCATATTTCTATAGACATTAAGTTGGCTATATTTTGACATATAGTAGTTTGATTCCATCATAGTTGGTGCCAAAAAAACTATTTGATATTTTGAAGTATCATCTTCCTCTTTCAATAATGCAAGTTAATGTGAACAATGATAAAATGTTCATCACTTTTTATGGTTAAAAAAGAAAATGATGGCTTCATTCGATTCACCTTTTGGCACCAAAAAATTATAGAGACAGTTTGTCTTTTTATCTTGTTCAAGAAGTAGATATATGTGTTCTTGATCTTCATGGTATCAAGCTTTTAGAATGTGTTGAAAAATGTGGTAAACCAAACAATAATAAAGACAAAGATTATCTCCTTCATGGCTAGTGAGGAGGTAATGATCACCTACTCATTCGTCAATATTGTGCTTATGAAGCATCCAACTCAAACAAAAGTATCTTTTTTAAGAGATATAAAACTCAGCAAGAGTGGTTAAAAAAGAATTTTAGCGATAATGATTAGTTTATTATGTTTAAAGTTGGTGAAGAAAAAAACCAATGAATCCAATTAAAATGAAAAAGTAGCAGGAGCAATCTATTGATGTTGACCTCACATTTTAGTTAACCCTTATATCCATTCTCATTGAGATGTATTATCTTCCTCGAAGTGTCACTAGATGACTGAATTGAGCTCAGATAAGCTATGAATTGAGCTTCACATTAGCTAAAACTTTAGTTAACCCTAATTAAACCTAAAAATTAAAATCAACCTAATAAAATTAAAATCAATCTAACTAAATAGAACAAATATGACTATAATTCAACTAAAGTAAATATGAACTAAAATATACTCAATTTAATCATTCAAACCTCAATAAAATTTTTCACTTAAAATCCACCAAATTTTCTTGCCTACGGAGGGCCCGTACTTTGATGTAATTTTTTATGACATTGGAGACCACTTTAACGAAAAAAAAAAAAATTGAACCATTTAGTTCCTTAAATTTTTTCTCTTGCAAATGAGCAAGGGTTATCATTTTTGTTATAAGATCAATTTTTAATCCTTGGGTGAACCCGCACCTAGAGGTGGTGCACCAACATCCCCAACATACTGGGCGAAATTGCGCCTCAAGCTGACGCACTGCACCTCGGGGTTGCATATCTTTGAGGAGGTGATGATCACCTGCTAATGCGGCATTATGATTTTTGTGCTTATAAAGGATCCAACTCAAACAAAAATATCTTTTGAAGAAATATAAAACTCAATAAGATTGGTTGAAAAATATCCTCACATTTATTTTGGCTAACGATTGGTCATATTTGGTTCTATTTTAGTTTGATTAATTTTAAATTTGTTAGGTGGATTTTAATGTTTAGGTTTAATTATGGTTACCAAAAGTTTTAGCTCAAGTGAAGTTCAAGTCATAGCTTATCTAAGCTTAATTCAATCATCTAGTGATACTGAATATAAAAATCGTCAGCCAAGATTAGTTGCACCACTCTTCTTCTTCTCTACTTCTTTTTTTTTTCTACAATCTCCTTCATGTATTTCCTTACATAGATTACCCCGATTGAATTAATCCCATGAGAAATTTATTTATAAATGATTTTTATTATATGACTTAACTTAGCTTCATGTGTTTTAATCTCTATGTATGTTTTCCCTTCATGTATACGACTTACATGTGAAAAACTTGGACTTTGTGCTTAATTTGTGCAACATGATGTCCATGCATATTCTCCATTCATGTATGAGATTTACATGTGTGTCTTGTTCTATGTATAGGTTCTCCATAAATAGTTTATTTTCACCTTCATTCTTTATCTATTTGTGACTTCATGAGTACAATATTTAATGTGTAGGATTCTCATACATAATGCTCCCATGTGTAAACTTTCATGTACTTCTTTTATTTAATTTTCTTTTGTGTAAAACAATCAGCTCCATGCACAACATGTTTAATGAGAAAATGTTGCATTAATTCTACATTTAATTCAGTAACCAGTTCAATAATTAGTCCATGCACAACAAGGTAAATGAGAAAATATTATATTAATTATGCGTTTACTTTAGTAATCAATTCAGTAATTAGTTCATGCATAATAAGATAAATGAGAAAATTTTGTAATGATTCTACTTTTATTTCAGTGATCAATCTATGTACATCAAGGTAAATAAGAATTTTTTTTATTAATTCAGCTTTTACTTAAGTAATAAGTTTAGTAATCAGTTCATGCTTATCAAGGTAAATGAGAAAATATTGCATTATCTCTGCTTTTAATTCAATAACCAGTCCATGTAAAACAAAATAAATGAAAAAAAAAAATTATATTAATTCCAAATTTTTGTGAAGAAAGGAAACATAATTCTTCATGAATATCATAAATCAACACTGCTAGAGCCTTAAATAAATCTTTTACTTTAGTTATCATTCCTTGCACAACTACTCAATTAGCAAATTACTGCATCAATTAAATTCTTTTGTGAAGAAAGACAATAATGCTTCACAAAAATCATGAATCAAAAAATAAGGTTTTTACTCCAATAATCAGGTCATACACAAAACCATTTAAATGATAAATTTGTTCATTAATTTTTTTTTTTTTTTAGGAAAAACATCCTAAAACTACATAAACCTCACAAATCAACATTGTTAGAGCCTTAAATGAGGCTTTCACTTAAGAAAATTATCATACATAACAACAAAATAGAATAAAACATGCATTGATACAATATATTTCTAAAGAAAACATATTATTAATTTTCATAATTATCACAAATCAACATCTTCAAAGACTTAAATAATTCTCTTACTTCAGTAATCACTCTATACACATCAAATAAAATGATATATTTATGCATAAATTTCTTCATTTTTATAAAGAATTTTAATCTAACACACACACACACACACACACACATATATATATATATATATATATATATATATATATATATATATATATATATATATATATATATATATATATATATATATATATATATATAACATATCATTATTGTTTGAGGAAATAAAGCTTCCTTCATGAAACTGTCATTGCACAAAATGTAAAAAAGTTTTTTTTAATTAATTACACATATTTCTATAGAAAAATTTTTTGATTTTTCAACAACATCACATATGAACATTGTTTTGGCCTTAATATTTTTGCTACTTAGTAACTAAGCCATGCACAATAAGTTCAATGAAAATTTTTTGCATTAAGTAAATTTATTTATTTATTTATTTTTGCAGAAAGGCAACTTAAACTTTCATAAACATCACAAAGCAGCATTGTTAGAGCCCTAATTAAAGCTTTCACTTATGGAAACTGTTTATCCACAACAAAAATTTAGAATAAACACTTCTTTAGTACAACATATATCTAAAGAACTAAATTTAAATTTTTATAATTATCAGTGATTAATATTGTTAGAGTCTTAAATAAAAATTTTACTTTATTAATTAATGTAAACACAATAGATTATATAACAAATTTATGCATAAAATCAACATTTTTGTGGAAAAGTATAACCTAAAACTTCATATACATAACATATAAATTTTGTTAAATGGATTCAACAATGCGTCCATCCACTTCATGATTTTTTAAATACACATGTAAAATTAAAAAAAAAAAAATTGCATTAATACAACAAAAAAGCAACCAAACAACTCAAAAATATATGGAATTACATGTATAATTCCAGTAAATGACACTTAAGTATAAGTGTATAAAATATTTTCTCAATAGATAAATATACAATACTTATAGCTATAAATGCTACTGGCACTCTTAAAAATTTTCTAACTTTAATATCTTATATCTTAATTGGTTTTTAAGTTGATGATAATGATGTTCTGAAACTAGTTAGATGATAAATTTTGAATTACTGAAGTAGACTGTCTTGAACGCCAAATTTTTTCATCCGAACTACGGACGGTTCTCTACGTCCGGAGTCCAATAAAATTATGCCACATGGAGTTGCGGGTCCTGCATTTCCACATATTGAAAAAAAAAATGGTAACATGCTTAAAGCCTGACCAGGCCCGATGTCCCTGCCATTTGAAATCCCGCCTTTTTGGTTCTATCCCGCCTTTTCAGCCTTTCGCCCTGTCAGAAGCTTTTGGATTCCTTCACCTTGGCCCCTTAGAAAGTTATATTCCAGCATTTACCATAGAAAAATAGGGTTTCCAAAAAGCATTATTTTGGCTCTGTTAGGGTTTAGTCGCTACAGTCATACAGTTTCGCTTTTGCTGCTTTGATGGAGATTGATTCTCTCTTAACAAAGAAAGAGGGAACAAGGATTACAAAAACAATGCGTCTGGGACGGAGGTAAGATTAATTTTGCCCAATATGTTTTTGTTGAAGAAATACCTAATAACCTGTCACCTACGAGTTATTTTTTAGTTATTTTGGGGTTATTTATGGGATATTGTTGAAGAAATACATAATAACCTAAAAATAACCTGGGAATAACCTAAAAAAATTCGAGAATAGCTTACAATCCTAGATATTGTGGTTTTTTAGGTTATTTTAGGATTATTTCTGGTTACTTTCGAGTTATTTTAGGATTATTTTGGGTTATTTGCGGGTTATTGTTGAAGAAATACCTAATAACCTGAAAATAACTTAAAAATAACTTAAAAATAAGCTAGGAATAACCTAAAAAAACTGAGAATAGCTTACACTCCTAGATATTATGATTTTTTTGAGATTAATTTAGGGTTATTTCTGGTTACTTTGAGTTATTTTAGAGTTATCTTGGGGTTATTTGTGAGTTATTGTTGAAGAAATAACTAATAACCCGAAATAACTTTAAAATAACCTAGAAATGACCTAAGAATAACCTAAAAAAATGAGAATAACTGACACTCCTAGATAGTGTAGTTATTTGGAGGTTAATTTAGGGTTGTTCCGGTGACTTTTCGGTTATTTTAGGGTTATTTTAGTGTTATTTGCAGGTTATTATTGAAGAAATACCTAATAACTGGAAAATAACCTAACAATAATCTAAGAATAATCTAAAAAAATGAGAATTACAATCCTATATATTGTGGTTATTTTGAGGTTATTTTAGAGTTATTTCTGGTTACTTTCGAGTTACTTTAGGGTTATTTTGGGGTTATCTACATATCTGACTAACTGGTATAATTGAAATTTATAGTTATCTGGGCTAAGAAGTGATTTGAATGATTCAATTGTTCGCAGTTTTCTTAATATTATTGTTCATAATGAGGTAAAGGCTTATGAACACTATTGTGCTTATGCACATCATGTTGGATTCACTGTCCGCAAGAACCTTAGCAGTTACTGGGTGAACTTCAAGAAAATTAAGTCGAAGGATTATATTTGTGGAGAAGCAAGTTATAAGAAAGTGTCACAGGTTGCCAATACATTGAAGTACAGAAAAGCCAAGACAAGAATTGGCTGTCAAGCAATGGTTTGTTGTGCTGTCGACATTGATGGCAACTGTACAATAAAGAAATTTGTAGAAAGTCATAACCACCCCTTGGCGGAATCTGGTGACAAGCGCCTTCTATGTTATAGTAGGAAGATTAGCGAATTAAATGCATATTTGCTGAGATCAAAGACAGGTTCAGGGATTAGAGCAGCGAACACATTTAAGTTCCTAGCTACTGAGGTTGGGGGAGTAAAGAACTTGGAGTGTACGAGGTAAGATGCCTATAACTTTATTCAAAGGGAAAGAAGAATTAGAATTGAACAAGGTGATGCTAACTCTCTCTTACAATTAGTCACGGAATGACAAATTGATGATAGCATGTTCGCATGGGACTTCTAGACTGATGAGGAGGGTAGACTGACAAGCTTTTTCTAATGTGATGGGTCTTGCAAGCTTGATTATGATTGTTTTGAGGATGTTGTAACTTTCGACATGAGCTAACATTTAAATAAGTATGATTTATGTTGTGCTCCTTTTGTAGGGGTTAACCACCACTGGCAAAACGTTCTCTTCATAATTGGTTTTTTATCCAACGAGATGATAGATTCCTTCATTTTGTTATTCAAAACTTTCATTCGAATATTGGATGACAAGCATCCAATCACCATATTTATGGATCAAGATCAAGCGATGGCAAGAGCCATTGAAGAATGTCTTCCATTCACAAGGCATAGATTATGCCAGTGGCATATCTATAATAAATTGCCTTCAAAAGTTCATTGCGGTATTACGTATAAGAGTGTTGAAATCTATTTTAAAAATGCATGAGAAACTGTGATTCTGAAGAGGAGTTTGAACATTATTGGGCTATAATGATTAAGCGATGAGACCTACATAGCAACGGGTGGCTACAAAAATTGTACCTTATAAGACATAAGTGGTCCACAACATTCAATAAATAAATATTTGGAATGGGAATCTTGTTCATGCAAAGAAGTGAGTCCACAAATGATGTCTGTCATGGTGTATCTAAGCCAACTAGTTCTCTCACTGATTGCTTTCTGGGTCTAGAAAGTATTATGAAATCTTGGAGAAAGAACGAGAAGGATGAAGACTTCAAAAGCTCTCAAACGGTGATTACATCTATAGTTAAAACAATTCCAATGTTGAGGCAAGCTGCTACATATTACACCCAGAAGCTCTACTCCATGTTTGAGGAAGAGTTACTATATGGGTTATGCGGAGTAACTGTTGATTTAGCAGCTGACAGTGCTTCTAAATTACATGTTATGAATTTGGATAATTTGGACACGAGTTGACCCTGGATTGTTAATTTCGACATGTTTAATTGCGAGATCAATTGTAGCTACAAGAAATTTGAAATGATGGGGCTGCTCTGTGCTCACTCTCTATGCGTTTTTAATGCGGTAATGTAACAAAGATTCTAGACAAATATTTGTTATTGAGATGGTCTGTGAAGGAAAAAAAAGAGATCTATAATACTTTTGGTTATAGACGTATGAAGGACTCTGAAATGTTCGACGTAACTTCAAGTGGAATTATATTTAGGTCACATACTCAGAAGTTTGCCTACTAACTAATTACTAAAGCAGGTGGAAATGAACGCGCCGAGACTAATACACCTAAAATATATGGTATTTTTATGCACATTTTTATACCTATTTTTAATTATATTGCACTTTAATGGAAGGTATTTTGTGTTTTTCTTGCAGGTATGATGAAAATGGATGGTCATGATGAAAGGAGCAAAATTGGATCAAATTTGGAGTAAAAAAATGAAAAATCAAAAATTTGGCACTGGCGGCTAAGCGCCGCTGGGCCGGCGCTTAGCTTAGCCGCCACAGTTAAAAATCGAGATTCAAATGGATTTAGCACCAATTTCAAAGGGGATGGGATGCAACTCTTGGTGGTAACGTCCATAACTTCCTTTGGGCGACAAGTTTAAATGAAGGGGTGCATTCCTTGCTAGATACATCGAATCTGGACACATTTTGAAGAGACACCAAGGCACCTTTTGGTTTACTATTTAAAGAGAGTCTTAGTAAATATTTAGGGGAGGCAATTTGAGGAGACTCTTCCACTGCATTTTGAAGAGTACTTCCATTGTTCTTCCACTGCATTTTAAAAGTTTTTATTTAGAGTAGGAGTAGAGAGTAGAAAGGAGAAAAGGGTCGGAGTGAGGTATTCTTCTACCCACTTCTTTTCTTTCTTTCAGATTTGTTTTTATTGAAGTCTGAAGTCTGTATTCTGAGTCAACGGAGTTGGGAGACTTGCTCTGAGAAGTAGTTTAGCGAAGATTCAAAGTTTCAGAGGAACTTCATTAGTCTTGTGGAGAGGATTTTCATATAAGTGTTTACTTTTATTTAGTTTATTAATACTTGTTTTCGTTTATTATTTTTCTTATCGTTGTTTTTAATTTCAAATCAATGTGTTTTTATATTTTCTCAATGCATTTTAAGTAGTTTACTTTATCTATTTTCTTTCTTAAATGGAGAAGTAATTAATTTAAAGAGAATTGTTGTGGACAGTAAGTGTTTAAAAGTTGGAAGAAGTTGTGAAGATTGATTCTAAAAACTTTGTTTACTTCTTAATTTGGCCTGTTAAGTTGTAAAATTTTATGAGAGTATGTAAGATCCAATGCAGTATTGTCTCATAAAAGTTAGTAAGAATCACATGAAATTATATGGGTGAGAACTGTAGTCCATATAATTGAATGTAATATTAGAAGATATTTTTATAAAAGAGAGTAAAATTAGAGGATTTTAGAGTGACAGGCTAAAACCCCCTAATTTGGTTTGATGTTTTGAGTTTTGTTATGAGAAGTTAGCCCCCAGGTGGTGGGAATCGAGGGAACTCTAGAGTAAAAGATGGGTATCTTCCCTGCCTAACCATGTTCAAAATAATATAAATTTCAAATTAACTTATGTTCTTTATAGAACCAAGTAAGGTTAAAGAACGCATTTGCTTCTATTTGTCACAACAAAAATTTGAATACTTCCATAATAATACTTTAAGAATTATTACCACTTCATGAAAGGAAAGAAAAAGATATTCTAGTTAATAATACTTTACATCTAGTGTTATTACTTATTGTAATTTTAATTTCTTGCTTTGTATTGTATTAAGAAAATTTAAAAAAAAAGACATATCAACCTTCAAAACTTTTCAAAATCAAGACATACTTTTCCGAAAACAATTAAAGAAAGTAAAAAAGATAATTTTTGTGATTCCTTTAAAGATTTCACATTTTTCCTTGTGGGTTCGATATCTCGGGGCTTAATCAGAAAGTCCTATATTACATGATAAACGATACGTATACTTACGTAGTATCCCATATTATAAAATCATAATTTTCATATCTTAAATCATCAGCACATTTATCCAGCTGAACCAAGTTTCTGGCATCCATTGCACTTATATCTATCGGATGGTACCAAGTTTTTGGCGCCGTTGTCGGGGAAAATTAATTTAAATTGCATTTTAAAGAGAATTAAGAAATTATAAATTTTTACTTTTCTTTGTTTTTGTTAGTGTGTTGTGTTTTGTTTTGTTTTATTATTGTATGCGTAGTTCAGGTTCTGAAGGACTTGTGCCTTACGATTTTGAATTAGAAAGAACTATCAAAAAAATTAAAAAAATTAAAAATACAGAAAAAGAAAAAATATTCAAGAAATGGCAAATCATCAAAATCAAAATGTTGGCATCCATCGAGAATTAAGACCTTTAAGAGATTATGTTAACCCTACAGTAGATGAACTTCGTGGTAGTATTCAAAACCCTGTTGTAGCTGCTAATTCTTTTGAGCCTAAACATGCTATTATCCAAATGGTGTCAAAAAATCAGTTTGGGGGAGCAACAACAGAAGATCCTAATTTGCATCTTGCTAATTTTCTAGAGTTGTGTTCTACTTTTAAATATGATAGTGTTTCGGATGATGCTATTAGTCTTAGACTTTTTCCTTTCTCACTAAGGGATAAAGCTAAAATGTGGTTACATTCGTTAGCACCTGGATTAATTAGAACTTGGGGTGAACTGTCACAAAAATTCCTTGCTAAATATTTTCCACCATCTAAGATCGCTAAGTTGAGAAATGATATAACATCTTTTTGTCAGTTTGAAGGAGAATCAATATATGAAGCATGGGAAAGATTTAAAGATCTCCTCGGGAAATGTCCACATCATGCGATACCGGATTGGTTAATAATTCAAACTTTTTATAATGGATTAGTTGGATCTCTTAGATCAATCATCGATGTTATTCTTGGTGGATCATTAATGTCTAAACCATTTTACGAAGCTTATGCTTTAATTGAAGAAATGGCTACTAATAATTTTCAATGGCCTTCTGAAAGGTTAAATCCTAAAAAGGTAGCCAGTGTTTATGAAAATGATGCTTTCACAATGTTAGCAAATCAAGTTGCTGCTGTATCAAGGAAGATAGACTAATTTGGGATGAATTTTTCTCGACCATATCTCATGATTGAAGAAAATTCATTAGGCTAAATGGTTTATTCTTATTCTTCACCAGAAACTGTGAATGCTATAATCAAACCTAACAACCCATATTCTAATTATTATAACCCAGGTTGGAAGAATCGTCCAAATTTTAACTGGAATAACAATAATCAGGGTAGTGTTAATCAACAATGGGAAAACACCCAAGTAAATCCATTGGGGAATTGGAACAACTAAGGTAATAATAATAATAGATTAACTTATCCTTCAGGTTATAACAATGTTTTAAAATTTAAGGAGAAGAAGTTGTCTATGGAAGAAGTAGTATCACATATGGGAAATCAATTACAAATTCAAGGAGCAACCATCAGAAATATTGAAAATCAATTGGGACAAATTGCAAATGCCTTAAGTAAAAGATCCCAAGGAATGGTTCCAAGTAATACTGAAGTGAATCCAAGAGAAAAGAATGAAGAACAAGTGAAAGCAATTCAACTGAGAAGTGGAAAAGAATTGGAAGGTAGAGTTCAAAAAGAGACTGAAGTAGAGAAAGAAGAAATTGAAAGACATAAAGAGGACGCTCCAAAAGGTTTTGAAAGACCTATTTCTCCGCCTAAGGTTGATTTAGAAAAACCACCACCTCCATTTCCTCAGAGACTTCGTCAACAAAAGTTGGATAAGCAATTTTCAAAATTCTTAGAGATATTAAAGAAGCTTACCATTAATATTCCATTTGCTGAAGCCTTATAACAAATGCCAAGCTATGCGAAATTTATGAAGGATATTCTTAATAAAAAGAGGGAGTTTAAAGAAAATGAGACTGTTGCACTTAGTGAGGAGTGTAGTGCGATAATTCAGAAAAAGCTTCCTGAAAAACTTAAAGATCCTAGTAGTTTCACAATTCCATGTGCAATCGGAGAAAGATTCTTTGGAAAAGCTTTATGTGATTTGGATGCAAGCATTATCCTTATGCCTCTATCAATATTAAAAAGACTGGGACTAAGAGAAATAACCCTGACTACTGTAACTCTGCAATTAGCAGATCGTTCGATCACATATCCTAAAGGAGTTATAGAAGATGTTTTGGTAAAAGTGGATCAATTTATTTTTCCTGTGGATTTCATTGTGTTAGATATGGAGGAAGATAAAGAGATACCCATAATTTTGGGGAGATCTTTTCTAGCTTCAGGCAGAGCCATGATAGATGTGTAAAAAGGGGAATTAACGATGAGGGTTAATGATCAGACTGTTACATTTAATATTTCAAAATCGATGAAATATCCTAAAAGAGGTAAAGAAGATGAGTGTTTTAGGATGGATGTTATCAAATATTTAAGTAAATGTAATTTCAAATCAACTTATGAAGAGAAAGCTGAAAGAGAAGAATTTGAATATAAGCAAGAAGAGGAGTTATTTGATTCTGAAGATTTTCAAGAAGAAGATTTAAAATATGTTCATGAAAGTTTTGAATTGTTGGATATGACTGAAAAAGATAAATTTTATGGTCCATTGATCACGAAAAAATATGTTAAGAAATTCATACCTATTTTTTATGAAATTGCACTTTAAAGAAAGGTATTTTCTTTATTTTTATTGCAGGAATCAAGATTTATAAGTGATGAAAGCAAAAAGCATGAAATGGAGCGAATTTGGATCAAAAAGGAAGAAATTCATGCAAAATAAACTATGTCGCTGACGGCAAGATCGAGCCCGCCGACGGCAATATTATTAAGAAAATTTCTGAAGGATTTATAACTACCTCGCCGACAGCGAGCCCGAGTCCGCCGACAGCGAGATCGTGCGGTTTGGAGACCTTCTAGAAGCCCAGCCGACGGCGAGATCGTTTCTCGCCGACGGCAAGATTGTTCAAAATATCAGGTACATTGTACCTGGATGCTTTTTTGAAGAGGTGCTTAAGTACCCCTTGGACCTTTGTCTACCTCTATAAATAGAGGACAAATTTGTGTGTCTAGTGTGTCCTTTTTGTGTCTATTTGTGTTTGTGTGTCAATTTTAAGAGTTTTAGAGTGTAATTAGTGAGTTTAGAAGTGTGCTGTACTAGAAGGAAAAGTCAAAGGAACTTGAGGAGTACGCTTGGGAGGAAATTAAGATAAGTATTTTTCTTTATTGTTGTTAACTTTAAATTAAATCCATGCTTTGTTTAATTCCCATGCATTCTGAGTAGTTTTCTTAGTCTTTCTCCTTGTTTATGAAATTATGTGAATTGATGAAATTAAATAGAAGTGCCTAATATATTAAAATAAGTTGTGATAATTTTTACTTAAAACTTAATTTACTTTCAATCTGGCCCATTGATTTGTTAAAATATGTTGAATTATCAACTATAGTAAAGATTACATCCAATATTCAGGGAAGTCAGAAGCCTTGGAAGGAGGGTGCAAATAAATAGGGAAATATTATTTATCGGACGTAGAATTGGACATTTTAGTTTGACAGACTAAAATATTCAATTTGGTCCTATTGTTTGAGAGCTGAAGTGTAGATGTTAGCCCTCAGGTGAGGGGAACGTGGGAGCTCCGAAGTGGCGACCGGTATCCTCCCGACTAGCCGCAGATTCGGTAATCAAACATAGGACTAGTCAATGTTCTTTGCACTCAGACCAAAGGGTAAAGAATAGGAATGCTCCTATTTGTCACAATACAATAAAAATTCTATTTGAATTCATCTTTCACTTAATTTTCTAAAAACAAAGAGAATGATACTTTTTCTAAAATCTTTTTAATCAACTTTATTTAAAGCATTAGTTTACTTTAGTTTGCTTTAGTTACTTTAAATTTCCGTATACTATATTAGTAAGTAAATCCTTTAATTTAGCTGATACAAATCTGTTAAAACTTCCTTGTGGGATCGATAACCAGGACTCCACTAGAGCCCTGTATTACTTGATACGATACGTATACTTGCGTAGAATCCACATTATACATTCCATCATAAAATCAGATATATATTAAAGCGGGATCAAGTTTTTGGCACCGTTGCTATTAACATAATTTGCAAACATATAAAAAGTGGGTCAAGTTTTTGGCGTCGTTGCCGGGGAAGTAAAGAAATTATTTACTAGAGTAACGGACTATTTTGTTTAATAAAATTGTATGCGAAAATTTGGAAACGAAAATTTAATACCTTACGATTCAGAATTAGAGCGTACAATTAAAAGAATTAGAAAACAAAAAAGAGAAATTATAAATTTAACACAAATGGCAAATATTCCTGAAAATGAAAATATCAATCAACAGAGACCATTAAGAGATTATGCCAACCCTACATTAGTTGAAATTCATTTAACTATTCAAAACCCTGATGTAGCTGCTAACTCATTTGAACTTAAACCTTCAATTATTCAAATGGTACAAAACAATCAATTTAGTGGTTCACCTACTGAAGATCCTAATTTACATCTTGCTAGTTTTTTAGAACTATGTGCTACTTTCAAATATGAAGGAGTATCTAACGATGCTTATTAGACTTAGACTTTTTCCTTTTTCTTTAAGGGATAAGGCTAAAATATGGTTAAATTCGTTAGCACCTGGATCTATTAAAACTTGGGGAGAGTTATCACAAAAATTTCTATCCAAATATTTTCCACCATCTAAAACTGCTAAGCTTAGAAATGATATAACTTCTTTTAGTCGGTTTGATGGAGAATCAATATATGAAGCTTGGGAGAGATTTAAAGAACTTCTTAGGAAATGCCCACATCGTGTGTTACAGTATCAGTTAATTATTCAAACTTTCTATAATGGATTAGTAGGATCTTTAAGATCAATCATCGATGTTGCTACTTGGAGGATCATTAATGTCAAAACCATTTGATGAAGCCTATACACTAATCGAAGAAATGGCTACCAATAATTTTCAATGGCTCGTCGATAGAATGAATCCGAAAAAGATAGCCAGTATTCATGAAAATGATGCAATATCTATGTTAGCTTCACAAATCGCTGCTATATCTAAAAAATTAGATCATTTTGGAATGAATTACTCTCCAACTATATTACAAGAAAGTTCATCTGGACAACTTATAGAATCCCAATCTCATTATGAAACTATAAATGCTATTAATAACAGACCCAATAATCCTTATGCAAATTATTATAATCCTGGATGGAAAAATCATCCTAATTTTAATTGGAATAATAACACAACTAATCAACCATGGATGAACAACATAACACAACCATTAGGAAATCCCTCTAATCAAGGAAATTCTAATTATAAACTTAATTATCCACTTGGATTTAATAATAATAACCCTCAATTTAAAGATAAGAAATTATCTATAGAAGAATCAATATTAAATATGGGTCAACATTTACAAAATCAAGGAAATCAATTACAAAATCAAGGAAATCAATTACAAATACAAGGAAATCAATTACAAAATCAGGGAACAACTATTAAAAATATTGAAACTCAACTTGGACATATCGCTACCGCGCTTAATAATAGAATACCTGGAACATTTCCTAGTAATGTGGAAATAAATCTCAAAGACAAAGGAAATGAACAGATTAAAGCGATACAAATACGAAGTGGAAAAGAATTAGAACCTAGAATTCAGAAAGAACTTGAAAGTCAAAAAGAGGAAGTGGAAATCGAAAAGGAAAAGAATCAACAAGATCCAAACTTAGAAAATCCTATAATACCAATGAAAATTTCTGTTGAAAAACCTCCACCACCATTTCCTCAACGACTAATTCAACATAAAAAAGATAAACGGTTGCTAAATTCCTTGAAATTCTGAAGAAATTAACAATAAATATTCCTTTCGTAGAAGCTTTAGAACAGATGTCAAACTATGTAAAATTCATGAAAGATATTCTAAATAAAAAAAGAAAATTTACCGATAATGAAACGGTCGCACTTAGTGAAGAGTGTAGTGCTATTATTCGAAAAAGCTTCCGAAAAATTAAAAGATCCTGGTAGTTTCACTATACCTCGCGCTATTGGAGAAAAATTCTATGGAAAAGCTTTGTGTGACTTAGGAGCAAGCATCAATCTAATGCCTCTATCAATTTTTAAGAGATTAGGATTGGGAGAAATTTCACCTATTTCAGTAACCCTTCAGTTAGCTGATCGTTCTGTTACATATCCTAAGGGAGTTATTGAAGATGTATTAGTAAAAATGGATAAAATTATCTTCCCTGTAGATTTTATTGTTTTAGATATGGAAGAAGATAAAGAAATTCCTATCATTTTAGGAAGACCATTTTTAGCCACTGGGAAAGCTATGATTGATGTTAAAAAAGGAGAATTAACTATGAGAGTAAATGACCAAAAAGTAACTTTTTATATTGCTAAATCAATGAAATATCCTGCGCTAGAAAAAGATGATGAGTGTTTTCGAATGGAAGTACTCGATCATTTACAAAAAGAACATTTTAAGGAATATTATGTAGAAAAATTAGAAAAAGAAGATACTGAATTAATTGAAAAAGCCGATATAAATGAAGAATTAGATTATATTCAAGAAAAATTTGAATTTTTGGATAATACAGAAAACACTGAAAAAAATATAGTTTCATCGATTATTAAACCTCCAGAACTTGAATTAAAAATATTAACTAATCATTTGAAATATGCTTACTTAGGAAATTCTTCAACTCTACCAGTTATTATTTCATCTGAATTAAATGAATCTCAAGAACAAAAACTTTTAAATACCTTAAAAAAATATAAGAAAATTTTTTGTTGGACTTTAGCGAGATATTAAAGGAATTAGTCCTTCAATCCGTATGCACGGAATTATTTTAGATAATGAACATAAGCCTAAAGTAGATCCTCAAAGGAGATTAAACCCGATAATGAAAGAAGTAGTCAAGAAAGAAAATTTAAAATGGTTAGATAATGGTATTATATATCCTATTTCTGACAGTGCTTGGGTAAGCCCAATTCACTGTGTGCCTAAGAAAGGAGGAGTGACCGTAAAAGCTAATGAAAATAATGATCTTATCCCTATAAGACAAGTTACTTGGATGGCGAATATGTATTGATTATAGAAAATTAAACACAGCCACCAGGAAAGATCACTTCCCTTTACCATTTCTAGACCAGATGTTAGATAGATTAGCCGGACATAAGTATTTTTGTTTCTTAGATGGATATACCGATTATCATCAAATATAGATTGTGCCTGAGGATCAAGAGAAAACTACATTTACTAGTCCTTATGGAACTTTCGCTTTTCGAAGGATGTCTTTTGGATTATGTAATGCACCTGCAACATTCCAGAGATGTATGATGTCTATATTTAGTAAATTAATTGATAATGGAATAGAAGTATTTATGGATGATTTCTCCGTATTTGGAACAACATTTGACACATGCTTAAATCATCTTGAAAAAGTATTTGAAGTATGTGAGAAAACTAATTTAGTTCTTAATTGGGAGAAATGTCAATTTATGGTTACAGGCGGCATTGTATTAGGGCATAAAATTTCGGAAAAGGGCATGGAAGTAGACCCAGCAAAAATTCAAGTTATAGCTAAATTACCACCTCCAACTACGGTGAAAGGGGTAAGAAGTTTTCTTGGACATGCTGGATTCTACAGACGTTATATAAAAGATTTTTCAAAAATTACTAAACCTCTATGCCAACTTCTTGAAAAGGACAAGAAATTTGAATTTACAATCGAATGGTCGAATGCTTTCGAATTATTAAAAGATAAATTAATTACAACACCTATAATAGTTTCACCTAATTGGGAGAAACCATTTGAGCTTATGTGTGATGTTAGTGATTATGTTATAGGAGCTGTTCTTGGGCAAAGATATGATAAGATTTTCAAAGTTATATATTATGCTAGTAAAACTCTAAATGATGCTGAAATAAATTATACAGTTACTGAAAGAGAATTATTAGCAGTCGTATATGCTTTTAATAAATTTCAGCATTATATAATAGGAACTAAGTGTATTGTGCATACTGATCACTCTACTATAATGTATTTAATGCAAAAGAATGATTCTAAACCAAGATTAATTAGATGGATATTATTAATGCAAGAATTTGATGTTGAGATCGTTAACAAAAAGGGAACTGATAATCAAATTGCTGATCATTTATCAAGATTAGAAAATCATGAATTATCTGATACTGATAATGAAATTTTAGACGACTTTCCGATGAACAACTTTATAATATAAATGAGTGGAAAATACCTTGGTATGCTGATATAGTAAATTATATTGTAAGTGACATTTTACCACCTATGTTAACTTTTCAACAACAAAAAAAAATTCATTAATGATACTAAAACATACTTTTGGGATGAACCATACTTATATAAGCAATGTAAGGATCTAATTATTAGAAGATGCGTGCCTTATGAAGAAACCGAACCAATTATTCAAAAATGTCATGATTCGATTTTGGAGGACATTTTGGGATAGATAAAGCTCGCGTATAAAATTCTACAATCTAGATTCTACCGGCCTACTCTATTTAGAGATGTATACGGATATATAAAAACCTGCGATAAATGCCAAAGAGTAGGAAATATATCGAAAAAATGAAATGTCTCCGAATTTTATATTAGAAGTTGAAATTTTTTATGTTTGGGGATTAGATTTCATGGGACCTTTTATTCCTTCATTTGGAAACTCATATATATTAGTAGCTGTTGATTATGTTTCCAAATGGATCGAAGCACAAGCTTTACCAAGGTGTGATGCTAAAAGTGTTTTAAAATTTTTAATGAAAAATATTTTTACTAGATTTGGAATGCTGAGAGTGATTATCACTGACGGAGGAACTCATTTTAGAAACAAATATATTCACAAACTACTAGAAAAATATAATATTATGCATAAGATATCAACTGCTTATCATCCACAAACTAGTGGATTAGCTGAAGTTTCTAATCGTGAGATTAAGCGTATTTTAGAAAATTCTGTAAACCCTAATAGATTGGACTGGTCTATAAGACTAGACACTGCATTATGGACATACAGGACTGCTTATATAACTTTGATTGGAATGACTCCTTACAGGCTTATTTATGGAAAAATTTGACACTTACCAGTTGAATTAGAACATAAAGCATATTGGGCGATTAAAGAATTTAATTATAATATGAAAGAATCTGGTGAGAAGAGATTGTTGCAATTAAATGAATTAGAAGAATTAAGGAACGAATCATATGATAATGATAGGATTTATAATGAAAGGATGAAATTATGGCATGATCGGAAGATTAATCAGAGAAATTTTGAACCAGGACAAGAAGTTTTGCTATATAATACTAGATTGAAATTATTTCCGGGAAATTGAAATCTCGATGGTTAGGACCTTTCATCATAACTCAAATATTTTCATATGGAACTATAGAAATTGAAGATCCAAAAACAGGACATAGATTTAAGGTAAACAGACATAGATTAAAACCATATTTCGAAGGAAGAATACCAAATTTTAAAGAGGTTTTAATGCTTAGTCCACCTGATTACTAACTAAAATTAGGTCGGGCTGACGACGTTAAACCAAGCGCTTTATGGGAGCCAACCCATAGTAGTCTTTTATTTTTAATTATCTACAAATTAGAGAGTCTATATTATTAAAACAAATCTTACTACTCAAATTTTTAATTAGAATCATCACAAATTCGAACCTATATGATGAGATCAGAAAATATTCGGACTAGAGCGAAAATGGGCGATTTTTATGAATCTCGCTGACAGCGAGCCCGAGCCCACCGACAGCGAGATCGTGTGCCATATTTTAAATCGGTTTTATAACTAGCTCGCCGACGGCGAGAAACTTCCCGCCGACGGCGAGGCAGTTGAAAATTTGGTTTCTTAAGATTTTTTGAGCGGTTTTGGACGGTTCTAAAGCCATTTCTTTGTAGAAAACCATCCCAAATTCATTTTTACATTGTTTTCTTCCCTAGAAAAGACCCAAAATGGCCACCAAACTCTTAGAAACCACAAAAACTAAGTTTTCAATAGAAGAAAATTTGTCAGTTCGGAGGCGCAGCGTATCTTCAACAAAGTCTTGATGAAGAAGCGACTTATTAAAGAAAGGGGATTTGTCAACAGAGGAGTAGAAAATTCCACCACAAAAATTGAAAAAATGATCGCGTAGCGGCATTGGGAGGTATTTTGCTATACGACATCCGCTGTAGTTATTCCTGTAGTTATAGAGTTTTACTCTAATCTACATGCGATCAACAATGGAAATGTCTACGTCAGAGGAAGATGGGTAACATTTACTCCTTCGAGGGTAAATGAATTATTTTCTATAGAGAATACCCCTGTCTGTCATTATTCAAACTTTGTGCCTTCAAGATACATTATGAACGAAATTTATAGATACTTGACCGATGAACCTGATGATTGGGAGTTGCGCGAAGACGGGTATGTCAGTTTTTCTGCATCACTTCTTAACCCTGTCTCGAAGCATTGGCATTTCTTTATCTCATCAAAATTATTACCCACTATGAGGGTAAATAAGGTTTCAAAAGAATGCACTATTTTAAATTACTATACTCAAATTGGACTACCTATCGATGTTGGATCAATTATAGTAAAGTCTACATTGGGATTGATTGTGCATGGGTCAGTTCATGGACTTGGACACCCATCAACTATATTTGCTTTATGCAGTCAGTACCAAGTTTCGTATGAGGCTTGGGAAAAGGTACTTTTTTCCATGGAAACCACTCGATCCTACGGATATGTTTCCAACTTTGAATAACAATGATGAGATTACCATTATTTCTGACAGAGCATCACAGAACAATCCTTTAGCAAGGCCCCTTACTGATAAAACAAATTTCATTCTGAAAAAGATTAAAGGATTGGAGAAAGAGTTGCAAAATGTGATGAATTTCATCGACAATATCTTTGATATGTTTGATCACATTGACTGGAGAATGAAGGAGCACTTTGATCATACTGGACATCTGGAGGCCAGTTTTATTCATTTACTAAGACAGAAAGGGTGGATTAATGAAGAATCTACTGCAGAATTCCCTTTCAGGCCTTTCTACAATTTTTTTGTGCACCTGCGTCGCATCGAGAATATCAGAGAGGATGATAGTTCAGACACTGAGGAGTAGTAAAGATTTCTATCTTATGTCATATATTTGTGTATATATGTGTTGATTTGGATTTAGTTTTTATTATGATTTGAATTTTAATTTGATCATCTCAGATTTGATGAGATTATATGTAATTGTTATGTCTCAGCATTTAGAGTGTTGTGGTGTGGATTGTGATGCTGAGTATTATGGATTTGGACATTTAAGTTAAGTATGTTGTTAGTTGTTAGTGTGGAGTTTGTAAGTCTTGTGAATTTCATATATAAAGTTATATTTTTTGTGTTGTGTGAACTTTTTGTGAATATAAGTATCTAATCTTCATACTATTATTAAATTAAGTGATCGGAAGATTGATTAAGGGTAAATCGAGGGTGAAAATGATTGACGAATTTCAAAAATTTAAAAATTTTGGGATCTCGCTGACGGCGAGAATTATCCCGCCGACAGCGGAGAAATTCCGCTGACAGCGAGAACGAGCTCGCCGACGGCGGATTTTTCCCGAAACTTTTGCCTTTGTCAAATTAATTAGCTCGCTGACGGCGAGAAAAATCTCGCCGACAGCGAGATCGCGAAAAGACCTATATTTGACCGGTCAACCGACACTATTCATCATCCCCTTCCTCAAAACTTCGAAAAAACCGACCTGGGGCTTCGAGAGATCTTGGATTTGAGGCGATTTCAACATTTTTTGACACCGGATTTCATCTTCCCTTGGTAAGAGCTTCACTCCTATGCAAAAATTTTTGATTTTCACCATGGATTTCTTCTACATTGGGAAATTTTGAGAAATTTCGGAATGTGGAGAAAATACTTGGAAGAAATTCATGGAAATTGATTTAAATGGATTTTAGATGTTGTAGGAAGCCTTCTTAGTAATATTTGGGAGTTTAGTTAAAATTTTTGCAAATTTCACAGATCGAAAATGGCTCCACGACAAAAGCGATGGTTGGACTACGACGAAACTCGTTTTGTGAATGCAAGGGCACAATCAAGATATTTTCACAATATTCAAGCCAGAACATGCATTCAAGATCGAGTTTTCAAAAGTCCTGGAGGAGAAGTTGAGCGAATCATTAGGGAACGAGGATGGGAAAATTTACGTTTCGTGACCAACGAGCAGCCGTAGAAGTGGTAAAGGAATTTTATGCGAACCCGACACGAGTCGAAGATGCATTAGTTAAGGTTAGAGGATTTTTATGGAATTCGATCGTCGCAAGAATAAATGCTTATTACGAGGTACGAGACACCTACACCAGTGAGTATGATACATTTGGAACTATGGAAGGACCACTGGAAGAAGTGATCGACTTTCTCACTGATGGGAAAGGCGTCTGGAAGATAAAGCTGCGATAACGGGTAAACTTCCCTCTTTCTATGTTAAATGCAACATCAAAAGCCTGACACTATTTTATTTGTTCTACTTTGTTACCTACCTACCACCATAGTAAGGTAACAAAAGATAGAGCAGTTCTGAATTTTTGTATTCAGAACCAAAAAGGCATTAATGTGGGAAGTGTAATTTATAAGAATATATTAGCCACCTCAAGAAATGAAAGTGGAGGAGGACTAGGACATCCTGGTCTTATTTATGCACTCTGCCAATTATCTGGGGTAGAGGCAAGAGATGATGAGGAATGGGTTAAGCCTATGAAACCCATTACTCAGGCTAATATAAAGAAATATGAATCCCACGAAAGATGGAGATCTGGGACAAGGGATTATGTACCTTCTTCAAGTAGAGATATACCCTCTACTAGTTATGAACTCCCTCAATACACCACTCCTACCCTTCAAGATCTGATGAATGAGCTGACCCTGAGTAGAAAGAGATTTGAGCAATTTGGAGAGAATATGGAAAGAAAATTTGAGCATATAGACCACAGGATTGATGGCATGAAAAGAAGACACGATTATGATAGTGAATATCTCCAGCGACATTCAGAGTACGAAATTACATATTATGAGGCTGAACGTCGATATAGGAGTGGTGATTTAGATGTTGTCTTTCCTGAGTGCCCCCGCTACACACAGTACCAGCCTTCTCAGCCTGGAGATCAGAGAGATGATATAGCCTGGGATTTTGATGCGGAAGATTAGAGACTTTGTTTAGTTTGTTTAGATTAATTGTTCTTTAGAAAACTTTACTCGTTACGTGTGTAATTATTACGTACTTTCACGTAGATCGTGGATTTGGTGTGTTTGTTTGTTTGCTTATGCTATAACATTAGACTTTTTATGTGTGTTAAGTTAGTTTGCAATTTTTTTTTAGATAGAATGTTAGTTTTTCTTTAATGTGTTGTTTAAGTTTTTATAAGCTATGAACTTTTAATAAGTTTAGATTGTTTTAATATGTTTAAAGTAGGTTAGTTGATTGTATGTGTAGTAATAGATTAAGTTTTCATTTGTTGTGTTTTATACTTCTTAAAAATTTCCTATCCCAGCACTTTCTTTTAAATATTATATATGTGGAAGAATACTAACAGTACAGGTTCTTTAAATAATGAAAAAGCTTGCAAAAATTTCAAGGAAAAAAAATACCTAAAATCTCAAAGGTATGATTCATTGTATATTTTCCTTTTCACCATTTAGAAATATATAGAAAAATTTAAGTTTGGGGGAAAGTAAAAAAACAAATTTAATTATTAAATTGTTCTCAATTTTTATTTTCAAAAATTATTATCAAATGATTTTTCTATAGTAAATTTTCAATTCAATAAACATGAATTACTTTATATAATTATTATAGAAAGTTAAATAAAATATTTCTAGTAATTAAATTATTTAATAGAATGAGATATTTGGTTAAAAGAAATAAGAATATAGTAAACTATTTAAAGTAAGGGAAACTATATTCTAAAAATTGAAATTCTTAAGTATTTAAGTGAAAAAGAAGAGATTTAAACTCAATGAAGTAAAGGCTATGAAATACATATAAGCAAAGAAATATTTTAAGTTTCAAATTTAGGAACAGAAAGTTGAAGTTCAAAATTATTAACAGGCTATCCAAATACAGTAATCCTCACTTGAAAAAGAAAAAGAGAAGGATTGAAAATCAATCCAAAAAGAAAAAAATATATATAAGTGAGGAGAAGCTTGAGGAGATGCCTTATCAAAAATTGGCTTCAATGGAATCAACCTAAAGGGTAAAACTCAATATATTTCTAAACTTATATATATGGATTAGTATTTTATTAAATAGTGTTTTCTTAAACTTCCTATCATCTAAATATCTTAAGTAAATTACTCTTTTTAAATATAGTCTTTCCTGAAATAAATAGCGAGCTAGAAATCTTAGATCTAATAACTAAATAATCTTATATCTATAAAGTTAATTTAATTACTTGAAAATATTTCTATTTAACTTTACTATAGTATTATTTAAATTTAATTCATAGTATATCTGAATTGAAAAGTTCTATTACAGAAATCATTATTTTTATTTAGTACTAAAATTACTTGAGGACAAGCAATAATTAAGTTTGGGGGATTTTGATCACGGAAAAATATGTTAAGAAATTCATACCTATTTTTTATGAAATTGCACTTTAAAGAAAGATATTTTCTTTATTTTTATTGCAGGAATCAAGATTTATAAGTGATGAAAGCAAAAAACATGAAATGGAGCGAATTTGGATCAAAAAGGAAGAAATTCATGCAAAATGAACTATGTCGCTGACGGCTAGATCGAGCCCTCCGACGGCGAGATTATTAAGAAAATTTCTAAAGGATTTATAACTACCTCGCCGACAGCGAGCCTGAGTCCGCCGACAGTGAGATCGCGTGGTTTGGAGACCTTCTACAAGCCCGGCCGATGGCGAGATCGTTTCTCACCGACGGTGAGATTGTTCAAAATATCAGATACATTGAACATGGACGCTTTTTTGAAGAGGTGCTTAAGTACCCCTTGGACCTTTGTCTACCTCTACAAATAGAGGACAAATTTCTGTGTCTAGTATGTCATTTTTGTGTCTATTTGTGTTTGTGTGTCAATTTTAAGAGTTTTAGAGTGTAATTAGTGAGTTTAGAAGTGTCGTCGTACTAGAAGGAAAAGTCAAAGGAACTTCGAGGAGTACGCTTGGGAGGAAATTAAGATAAGTATTTTTGTTTATTGTTGTTAACTTTAAATGAAATCCATGCTTTGTTTAATTCCCATGCATTCTGAGTAGTTTTCTTAGTCTTTCTCCTAGTTTATGAAATTATGTGAGTTGATGAAATTAAATAGAAGTGCCTAATATATTAAAATAAGTTGTGATAATTTTTACTTAAAACTTAATTTACTTTCAATCTAGCCCATTGATTTGTTAAAATATGTTGAATTATCAACTATAGTAAAGATTACATCCAATATTCGGGAAGTCAAAAGCCTTGGAAGGAGGGTGCAAATAAATAGGGAAATATTATTTATCGGACGTAGAATTGGACATTTTAGTGTGACAGACTAAAATATTCAATTTAGTCCTATTGTTTGAGAGCTGAAGTGTAGATGTTAGTCCTCCGGTGAGGGGAACGTGGGAGCTCTGAAGTGGCAGCCAGTATCCTCCCAGCCTAGCCACAGATTCAGTAATCAAACTTAGGACTAGTCAATGTTCTTTGCACCTGGACCAAAGGGTAAAGAATAGGAATGCTCCTATTTGTCACAATACAATAAAAATTCTATTTGAATTCATCTTTCACTTAATTTTCTAAAAACAAGTGTTGACCTCATTTTTTATGAGGTCTTCTTTTCCCTCTTTAGTGTTTAGGATCTAGCCTTAGGTTATTCCTTTGACTATCTTAGAGGACTAGAATTGGGACCCATCCCTTAGAAATTTGAACCACTTCTTGCCTCCTCGCAAACCCCACAAGCTTGATTGTAGACCCCTAATCACCTAGAGGGTTGAGATCGAAAGTGAAGGTTTAAAGGATGAGTTCCCTATAGGACTCTTTGGCACTTAGGACCACCCCGGTGGCTTGGTGCAGTGAGGGTTGACTTACACACTCACTACACTCATACTCTACACTCTCACACACACAATCCAAATCCTAAAACCACACCCATACCCAACTTGACTCCTTGACTCATGTAGGTAATTCATATGGATGGACCTTAACCCATAAGCCCCTGGTTAAGAGGGTTAGGAACAACATAGTGAATGCCTCAAATGAGTCCTCTCATGGCTCATATAAGTTTAATATGGCTTCATGGCTCAATCAAAGTGATTCCATTTCACTCATATTTGATCAATCTTCATTCTTTCAAAATTTTAATTTTTGACCCCGGGGACCCTACACCTATCAAACCTACCAAAAGCCCTTAAAATTGCCCAAATCCTCCAAAATTTCCAAATCACCCAAAATTCCCCAAAATTAACCTTGAACATTTCTTCACCAATCAAATTGATCATTCATAGCCAAAAATACCAAAAATTCCAAAAGTATCCCCCAATACCCTCCAAATTACCAAAATGCCCCTCTTGACCCAAAAATCCAAAAATTCAAAAAATTTCCAGAAAATTCCAGAAAATCTCAAATATTCCCAATTTCATTTTGTCCAACTACACTATGGGCCAATTTTGTCAATTTACCCCACTTTTACTAAGACCCCCAATTTAGCCCATTCTTAACCGAAGTGAACCCAATGTCAAACCAAATCTACCCAATTGACCCCAATTTTGGTCCAATTCAATTCTAAACTTCAAATTGATATCCACAATATCAATCTAGACCAAATCCAAGTCCAATTTGATTAACATTTGAATCCAATTTCACTTTTGACCTTAAAGCCCAATTTGGACTCATGACCCAAACTTAGCCCAAACCAAACCAATTCAACTCCAATTGACCCCAAACCTTTTCTAAACCTTCCCTAACATCCCCAAAAACAAAACACTAACATAATTTGCCCAAAATTTGGACCCAAACCCCACTCAAATTCAACCCAAAACCAAGAAGCCCAATTTTGACCTAAACCCAAACCTAACCCAAATAAGCCCAAGTCCCAAAACCAAAACCCAACCAAAGTTAAAACCTCTTTGAAACACTCCCATAAACATTTACCAACATTAATTTTACATCAATTTCAACCCTAGCCCAACATTGGCCCAAATTAGCCCAATTTGACCTACATTGGCCCATTTACCAAATGAACACAAATTCAACCCAATTCAATTCCAAACTACCTCAAATTTGCTTCAAATCATTCAAGACACATCCTTAAACTAAACTCAACATTTATTTGGCATGGCCCTTTGCAAAAATTTTCATCTAAAAGCCCATTGCTAAACATAAAGGCCCACTCCCTTAAACCTTCCTAAAAGCTCATTTCCACCAAATTCAAAAGCCCAAATCAATCTAAAGCCCACATGACACTTTCCCTCATCACACATTCAATTTAAAATCATTCCTATAGTCCTAATTTATCAATTAAACAATTCCAAATCAAGGCTCATAACAATTCCCATCAAAATGCCAAAATTCACAAAATCATTTTTTTATGAAATTGACCAAATCTTTTCCCAAGCCATATGGAGCCATGAAGCCACATGTAAGCCATTGGCAAGCCATGAGAATCTCTAATTTGTCAACCCTCCTTAAATGGCAAAAGGAGGAGGTCCTTTAAGCACCTCCTAAAAGTCATTAACCTTAAACATGTTTCACCTTAACCCAAATTTAATCCAAATATATTTGGATAAGGACTTCTCCATGCCAAACCAGTTGATTCCTTTGACTCCCCACAACACCCAAAGCCACCTTGAAGGGTGAACTAAGCCCAAAAGGTAGAATTGACCAAATCAAGCCAAAATTGGCCTTCCCCCATTCCATTTTAAATCAAGCTTTTGACACATGGCAAAGCTCAATTGCCTACACAAAACCCCAGCCCTGACCCACCTGAACTTGAGGGTGACCCTTGCCTGCCGGCCAGCCGCCTGGATCGCCGGAAAACACCATGGCCGAGACCTTGGGAGGAGCCAAATTTTGGAATTCCACCTTGCTGAGCTGCCTCACTCCAAATAGCCATTGCAGCTGTTCTTCTCCTCACCAGAGCAGCTGATCCCAACCCTTAAACCCCCAAGGGAGGCCCTCCAGCCTCTCCTATTTAAACACCCCCTCCTCTCGGCCAAGGGAGGTGCTCGAACCAAACCTTACCGAAACCCCGCCAAAATCATCCCGGACCACTCTCTACACATAGAGAACTTGATCCCCACTCGAAATCCCCTGCCATTTCCTCTCTGTGAGCTCAATTTCATAGTTGAAATCTAAGCCCAAAACCAGGACACTTCACCACAGTGAGTCAATCCTCAAATTGATTGACTCTACACCTTCACCAGACCAAGAGGAGAAGTTTCCCAGCAAAAGCCCCCTCACCAGACCAGCCATTGCTTCCAGCCTCCAAGCTTTGTGATCGGCTGTGGTCACTTTTGTACCTAGGCAGTTCACTGTGCCAAGGGACTTCATCTGGAGCTTGCTTGGACCCAATCGAACGTGACACAACTCTCGGATCGAAGCTTCACTTCTCTGAGCAATGGTATGGACTCACTCTTCCTCCAAAGCTTCCAGAGATTCTCCATTTAGTTTGAGTCAATTTCAATGCATGTTTACCATATGGATGTGTTCGTCTCTTCAAGACGAATCCATAGAGCATAAGAACACAAAAATCCGTTGAGAATCGAGTGAGAAGTTAGGGTTAGATGGTCGACGGTCACGGGTTCACACCAGTCGTAGACGATGACTGAGAGCTGTTGGATCGCGCGTGTATCGGATGGACGGCTCGGATCGCGTCGGACCAGAAGATGTTACGTGAAAGGCGGGTCCGGGGACGGCTGACTCAGATGGCGGCGCCCAATCACAGCGCGACACGCACCCCTTCGGAGCTGCCGAGGTTGACGCGGCGCCGCGTGGATAAGTAGGAAAATAGGCTATTTTTCTATTTATTTAATTACCAGAACTTCAAAAATTCATAACTTTGTGTAGAAAAATCCTAAAAATAAAATAAAAATACTCACTTGCTCAGTGAACAGAGGAGAATAATGTGGAAAAGAAATCAAGTAATTTCATTAAGTATTTTATTTGTAATGATTTATTTACTCTCTGCATTGTTTTAATTCTCCATTTGCATAGGAAATTCATCATGGCATGAGACCATAGGAGCTTTTGAAGCCTCTGAACTCGGGAACATTCCCTGAATTTTCCAAGGTCAGAGGCCATCCCTATGAGAAGTTATTGATTTTTCAATTGCATGTTACTGTTTTGAGTATTTTAATTCCAATAATTAGCATGTTGAGAAATAAATTCTAGGAAAATTTGGTGATGTTTCTTATGACCAGAGGAACCTAGGAAAAATAAGTCTTGAGTTAATTCACTTGGAATAACCCTAATTGGTCTAAATACCCAAAATTGAACTTTAATTAATTAGGGTTAACCACACATCAAATTAACTTTAAAATAATTCTCCACTGTCCTCTAGGGATAGGAGAACACCACATAAAAATTTGAAACCAATTGGACTTGATTAGCCCCACCAAATGGGTTGATTAAGCCTCTTAAGCAAAAATGGGTAAAATTAAACTTTAAAAATTCATAACTCACAAAATACTTTTCAAAAATTCACAAAAATGGTTTTGGAGCTTCTCTGATATCAGAGGAACTTAGGAAAATTAAAATTATAATTTTCTAAAAAATTTGATTTTTATCATTATTTTAATATTTTTAATAATTAAAAAATAATAAAAATCATAAAAATATTAAAAATCCCCAAAATGTCACATTTTAAATTCTAATCATTTAGGAACAAACCAAATATTTTTCTTAAGTCCCTAGGGTAAGATAGTGAATTTTAAAGGCTTAATGTAATTTTTAATATTAAAAAATGTAATTTTTAATATTAAAAAATGTATTTTCCAACCTTTTCACTAAAATAATTCTAATAAATCAAAAAAAAATCAGAAAAATATAAATTTTGTTTCTCTGAACTCCCTTAGGTCAGAGAGATTTAAGAAAAATATAAAATCCATTTTTCAACTTTAATTTTATTTTAAAATTAATTAATACTTCAAAAATCAAAATAATTTTAATAAATAAAATATAATTCAAAAAATTACCAAAATTGGTCCAAATGGTCCTCTAGTTATTAGGAATATCTCATAATTTTCTTAAGGACAGAAACATTTCATTGGTCATGTTATTGAATTTTCCTTGAAAACCCCTATTTTCCATTAAAAATAATTACATAAATAAATTAAATACAGAAAAATCACATTTTCTCCTCTAATGTCGTAATTGACATGTAAGCGATGTCACATAAAAATTTCAAGTTCATTTGAGCTTAATTTAGTGAGTTATAGAATTATTAAGCTTGAAGGGCAAAATGGTAATTAAAATTTTCAACCTTTAATTAAAATTTTAGGATTAATCAAAAAGGGGAGGGTAAAATATTTGATTTTAAACTGATTTTTGGATGATTGAAACCTAAGTGATTAAGGGTCGAAACCTATTAACCTTTTCAAATATAATTAAAATAAAATTTTAATTAATTAATTAATTGAAATTTTGTAAGAATAATAGAAATTGGAATTATTAAAGTAGGGATATTATTTAAGAGGATATTTACTCTTTAATTTAAAAATCCCTAAATAAATCACTTCAATAATACTTAAGTCTTAATTAAAAAAAAAATTAAAAATTTTAATCTCAATTAAATTAAAATTGAAATTAAATTAAAATCAAATTAAATTAAATTAAAAGAAAAATAACTTGAGATCAAATTAAGTTAAATTAAACTAAATTAAATTAAATTAAATTAAAATTAAACTAAATTAAAATTAAATCAAATTAAAATTAAATTAAAATTAAAATTAAATTGAAATTAAAATAATATTAAATTAAAATTAAATTAAAATTAAAATTAAAATTAAATTAAAATTAAAATTAAATTAAAATTAAAATTAAATTAAAATTAAAATTAAATTGAAATTAAATTAAACTAAAAATTAAATTAAATTAAATTAAATCAAAATTAAATTAAATTGAATTAAATTAAATTAAAATCATTTAATAACAAACCTAAATGAAATCATTAAGAATTAAATTTAAAATAACTTGAACACTATTCCAAACTTAAACTAATTTCCTATAATTAAGTTAAAATTAAAATTAAATCATTAAGTTTAAATCATTAAAATACTTAATAAGTTGATTTTTCCTTTTAAAGCTCTTGTTATTATAACTCTTAAATGAGGTATCAAGTGAAGTGTTACTTCACTTATAGGATATTCAAATGTCCTAGTTCACTGAGCAAAAGAACAAAACTTAAACTCCCGGATGATTAATTCACTCGTATATATAAATTCTCTTGGACTTAAAACAATCCTAGAGGTATTGAAAAGATGTTTAAGATTCGTCTTAAGCACTTCCTCAATATGATAGGATGTTTATAAGAACAATTAAATTTAATTGTTCTTTGATGAAGAAAATCGTCCTTAAACCAAAACACAAGAACCTAGACGTCATAGGAGATGACTAGCTATAGGATTAGGACTTTGGTAGACAACCAAAACCTTTCCCTTAGCTTTACCTAGGTACTTGTTGAAATATTTAAATGCCTTAACATGTGTTTTAAGTGCAGCTTGGGATGACGGGAAGACCCTCCAGGTACGCTTTTATTTTATTGCAATTTACTTTATTGCAATTTATTGTACTTTTCTTGCATGATAAACAACTGTTGCATGAGAACCAAAACCTTTAGGATAGTCCCTGAACTGAAACCAAAACTAAATTAAAAGTCATTACAAGATAAAAATTACCGCCACAACATTTTAAAATATAAAACAACTCAAAATTTAATCACAAACATAACAACAAAACTACAATTGCAACTAAATTAAAACGTCTAGTTGAATGATCGGGAATACCTCGGATGATGTAACCCACGTGTTGCTAACGCGGATTTCCACGGTCTAAATGAAAGTGTGGAACTCATTCGGTTGAGTTTAGCAAATTCATCTGGACTAAGTGAATTCGATGAAAATAACGGTGCCGGGATGACGGAACCGTGGGATCTTAATCGGTTCTGTTTAAACAACTTTAAGATTTGTTTTAATTAAAATATTAAAAACACTTGGATTTTAAGATTTTCTCTAAACCAAAACACTTCTCTCATCTCCTGATTTATGACTTCTAAAACTAAACTTCTAAAATTACTTTCAAAATCAAATGTTATCTTTTAAACTATATATATATTTAAATTAAATTTAAACTATGAAAATTCGCCGACAATTTCTGTAGGCGACCCCCTTTTCAAAACACAACACATAACCTAAAAATATGCTGACAACTTCTGGCGACTCCGCTGGGGACTAGTTCCTCTCTCCATTTTGTTCGGATGGCTTTGCTTTCATAAATCGGTAGTGAGCCCATGCCCCTAGTGGACCAAACTACCATTCTTCCGTTGGAATACCCCATTCATTTCTGTCTTGAACGAGTATAGCCAACTCCTCTCAAATTTAGGAGCCACTGTTTAGACACCCCTAAACGGAGAGGTTCCGAGATCCTTTTACCTCTTTTCTGAGGTGGGGTGGACCCCCAATAGGTGTTAGTTTAGGAGCGGTCCTTCGAGTCGAGAAGTCTTGCATAAGACTTTCTCTTCCTTTCTAATTCTGAATCGGATTCCTTACCCTCTCTACACCTTTGAACGTTTCGTTCCTAATAAACAAACCCTCTAATGAATGACTCTTTTAACAAATAACTCCTTTTTATAAATACATAAACAAAAATGTGTTCGGACTCTTTTCGATTCCTTTCTTTTTGTCCTAATGAGAAGAAGCATAACTTGGGACTGACAATCAGAATCTACCTTGCAGAAAATGTCTGCCCCAAAGCTGATTTTCTCCTTCACCAATGGACTGGACTTCACTGTTTACAAGGATGAGCTGCCCGACAATGGGATCATCCGTTTTGGACAAGGATTTGGCAACACAGATGTCAAGATCGCTGACGTCACCCTTTTCACACTTACAGACAAAGTGCCTGAAACTGAAAGACCTTTGATCGAGTTTAACCTCAAGTCAACTCAAGAGTTCCCTCCCCTGCAAAGGATTCCAGCTGAGAGGAATACTACTGTCCATAGGAGGACTTTTGTCTCTACCCCCACCGGTCTAGTCGTCTCTGCACCTACCCCGGCTTCCGCTAAACTGAAGGGGAAGGAAATTCAAATTTGTAACGAGCATGTTACCGTGGAGGGTACAGATCTCCCTGTGAGACCTTCTGTTTTCGAAATTGGGTCCAGCTCAAGGGTTCCACCCCTAACACGGACTCAAAAAAGAAACAGAGGTAGAAAGATTGCCAGAAAGGCCAGAGCTGCTGAAGTCGCTTTCTTAGAAGAAATCCTTGAGTACACACCATTGCCTGAATACATACCATCGCCTGAGTATACACCGCTTTTGGAAGGAAGTAGATTCTATCCCCTCTCCACCGCAGCTGACGAGGAAAATGTCCGCAAGATTGCTTCTACATTACCTCGACCCGCATACTATAGCGACAGCCAAAAGAAAAGGGCTAGGATTACATTTGCCCGACTACAAACTGTGATAGAGAAGTTAGAAAAGAAAGAGAAATGTCCTGTATCAGAAATTTTAAGAAGAATAGGGCGGGTGCCAGCCAAATCCCATCTTGGGCCGCGAGTAGAACCCTTTATCGCCACAGAAAAGCCAAATAAGAAGATGAAAGCTAGTCCACCTATTGTTGTTTCAGGTTTACAGATCAGGGAGGATACCACCTTCCAGCATTCAACCGACAGACCATCCGGTCCTAGGCCTTCCGCTGCTAGAAGGATGGTATGGCGTCCTACTACTGGCCAATTAAGACCGAAACAACGACCAGAAAAGGAAAGTCTCGTCAGGAGGCTCAATCCGAAGAGAGCGCCACTGCAATGAAGGAGACTCCCAAGAAGGAAATCCAACAGCCATCGCATGATAACTGTGAAATCGTACGAAAAAGACCATTGGAGGACACTATGGAAAAGCTAAGGACCGACATTCAACGATTAGCAAGAGAAAGAGAAGAAAAGTTTGGAGATGAAGTTGACTCGTCGGAATTCATGGATGACGAATATGTGGAGATAAACATGGTTGAGACACGAGCATCGTCAGCTTCGCAAGGTGCTCCGGCAGCTGCGGAGAGAGATGAACCGGAAGCATTAAGAGCACAAATTCAAGAAAAAGATGATACAATCTCTCAAATGGCAAAAAGGATGGAAGAGATGGGCCGTAGCCCAAGCCACTCTTCGAGTCGGGTTCAACCCCCAAGAGAAACGCCTCCGAAGTTATTCATATTACGGACGGAGGAAAAGAGATTACATCCGTTAACGGAGAAGATCGACCGAAGAAAGACTCTACTCGGAATATGATTCCGAGAGAAGGACATCAAGAATATGGTAGAACGGCGGAGTGCGAGAAGCCTTAGCACAGTCTAAGAGCGGAACATCTATTCAGACGGGTAGACCTTACGCCAAAGAATTTGATGCAGTACAATACCCAAAAGGCTTCGTACCACCTTTGTTTAAGACTTTTGATGGTACCGGAAACCCTCGACAGCATGTTGCACATTTTCGCGCTAGTTGTTGCAACGCCGGTGGAAGTGACGCCTTACTCTTCCGACAGTCAGAGATCGCCTTTGATTGGTACGCAGAGTTACCGAACGGTTCGGTAAAGACATTTTCAGAATTGGAAAACCTCTTCGTGAAACGGTTTGCCGGAGCTCAACACCATATCACCATCGGTGACTTAGTGGTGGAGAAACGAAACCGAACGAAACTTTAGTGGACTACATACTTCGATGGAGAAATCTAAGCATGAAGTGTGAGCCACAGCTACAAGAGCAGCATGCAGTCGATATCTTGCTTAAAAGCATTCACGGCTCGATAGCACTTCTCCTTAAGGGATTTACGATTAAGACTTTCGAGAAGTTGTTAAGCAAGGCCGGAAGCTTGCAAGAGGAAGCGAAGCAACTAAGTTTCGTCGACAAAACAGACAAACAGAAGCCTGTGAAGGCATTTGAAAAGAAATGCGGGATCGTCACTGCGGTCGATAAGTGCAAGCGACCAATGCAAATACGGCGGAGCGGCCTCGGCCCAGCTATCAACAACCTCGACAGAACTACCAACAACCTCAACCCGGTTATCGGCCAACTCAAAAATATGAGCAACCGCCTCGCCCACAGCGCACGTTAATGGAGCTTATAAATAGAGAATATCCATTCAAGAATGAGGCAGTGCCAAAGATGTTCCGCAGTTTGATGAAGACTTCGGATTTTCGACTGCCAGAACCCAAGAAGCAAGAAGAAGTCAATAAGAAAGACCATCCCAACTACTGCCCTTACCACCAGATGCTTGGACATAAGATAGAGGATTGCATTACCTTCAAGAGCTGGCTTGACAACAATCTCCGAAAGGGGAACATAATGATCCCAAAGGAATACATGAAAGAACCCCAGAAAGGAGGTTCTGTCAATGTTATTTCAACGGATCCCATTGTTCCGATAGACCCTTACACGACTGATGATGGATGGAGTACCGCTTGGACAAATTCATCAAAGAAAATTTTAGATCGCATCCAAACCGCTTCGGAGCATGCTTCAACTCGGAGTTTGAAACCCGTCGAGCCGTGGCGCTATCGCTTGCAATTGAAGAACCGCCCAGGAAGAAAAGATCATAGAAAAGAAGGAGATCGTAGAAGAAGAAAGGACCGAGGCTCATAAGGCTAGACTAGGGGCTGCTTATCCTAGGATGGTTGTTTCCAATTCAGGGGAAAAATTCCTCGAACCTCTGACTCTGTATGATTATTTGCTCGCTCGGCGGGATCTTATAATGATAAGAGTTATGGCGTTGGCTACGTTTTGACTATTTCTAACGATTACGTAACTAGCGACAACCAATCTAATCCGGATCTCGATTTCGATACCAATAACAATTCTCAAATCATACACAACCTCGACAATCACGATGACAAAGAAGACATTCACCAAGAAGGCTACGAAAGTTCAATAAGCAATGAATCTATTTGTGAATTCCAAGGAACTCCAATCACAATAGAGTTAGAGCTTTCAGATTCTGAAGTGACTCCAGAGGAACCTGTCATGCCGATTCAAAAGGAGACACCAGTAAACTCAGTACCAGATACAGAAGAAATCACAGAAGTCAACTTAAGGAGCGGAAGGATTCTACCTCCGAGAATGGGTCCAAAAGACAAAGGAAAGCAGGTGGTTGTTCAGGAAGAATCAACCTCAGCAGAATAATTGCCCATTCGGGAAGAAACTGAGACACATGGTAACAAAGTGGACTATAACGTGCTAGCCCATTAGGAAACTACCAGCCAAACTGAGCATCTATGACGCTCTCATCTTATCAAAAGAGATGAGGGAAGCTCTGATCAAGGCCTTACTTGATCCAGAGATTTGTTTAGCTCAGATGGCCGTAGATTCCTTAGACAAGGTTTGCTCGTTAAAGGAACAGCGAGGTGTTACCTTCACGGACAGTGATCTACTACTTGGGACAGTCGATCACAACCGACCGTTGTACATTTTAGTCACAATCGGAAAGTTTACGCTCTCTAGAGTATTGGTGGATCCAGGAGCGTCAATCAACATAATGAATCTTCGGACGCTAGCATACTTGGAAATTGATGCTCGCGAGCTTGAAGCGGACAAGATTTTATTAAGAGGATTCAACCAGAAAGGAGAAAGAGCCCTTGGATCAACAACACTGTTGATGAAGACCGGTGACTTAGCAAAGACAACCGCAAAATTCCACATAATTGACTGCGAGACATCGTTCAACGCTCTACTGGGCCGGCGGTGGATCCATGAAAACGAGGATGGTACCATCGTCTCTGCATCGGTGCATAAAATACTACGAAGGAGGAGAACGAGTGCATTAAAGGTGATTTGCAACCTTTCTCCGTACATGAGATTGGAATCCATGAAGATGCGACTTATTACGCACCTCCGAAGAAAACAATCTTCTCCAGAAACACCGTGCCAAATGAAGCAAAAGAAATTCGAGACAATGAAGAACCTGAAGTTCTAGTCCAACAGTCACTCACCACTCCCCGGGACGAGGTCGTGGAAGAGACACTGGGACAGTTGGACAGAAAAAGCCGGTGATCAACGTTTATTAGGAGAACAGCTCTGAGGAAGAAGAGGAAGTCAAGAAATAAGCAGCTACAATAAACCGGAAGAAACCACAATTCAAGATTTCTCTCGAAGATGAAAAGAATGAAGAATATAAATCGATGTACGAGAAGATTAACCACTATGTACACACTATGACCCTGACCCCGATCCAAGCTAATAAGATCGAGGATATGGTGGTCAAAGAAGTACATAGCAGCGGTGCAAAGCCAATCAAATTCTACCGTGGCACTTCTTCTTCCAATACTGAAAACGATGTACAATTTGAAGATGTCACTTCTTCCGAATTAATGGAATTACCTTTTGAGTGGTACTCTCCCTGTGTTCAAAATTTAATTCAACGTGGTGTCTTACCTCGACAATGGACAAAAGGCCGATCACAACACTTTGAAAAATTATGGAATAATGTCGGTCGGCCTCCCAATTCAAAACATGGTCTCGGATTCGGCACAGTAGGTTCAGTTGACGATACGGAATTTTGTTGGTTGTCACTTGCGAACCAAATGAAGACTGCTTGGAAACTACATAAGAGCTTGAAGATCTGCAAATTGGAGACGCTCCACCAGAATTCGAAGAAGAAATCAAATCTACAATAGACGAGTTAATGGAAGTTAACTTAGGTACTAGCGAAAAGCCTAGACCAACCTTTGTTAGCTCCTTACTCGATAAAGAAGATTCCGAGGAAATGATCAAGCTATTAATGGAATTCAAGGACTGTTTTGCTTGGAGTTATGATGAAATGTCAGGATTAGCTCCAGAAGTTGCAGTTCACAGGTTAGGAGTGGATCCTACTTTCGTTCCAGTCAGACAAGCATCCAGAAGAATGCGTTTGGAAATTGAACAACAAGTAATAGCTGAAGTTAAGAAGCTAATCGACGCTAAATTTGTCCGTGAAGAACAATACCCTACCTGGCTAGCCAATGTGGTACTAGTCAGGAAGAAGAATGGTCGGATCGAGAATGCGTGGATTTCAGATACTTGAACAAAGCATGTCCGAAGGATGAATTTCCACTACCAATTCCAGAGTTAATGATCGACATCGCTTCGACACATGAAGTATTCTCTTTCATGGATGGATCTTCAGGATACAACCAGATAAAGATGGCACCAGAAGATGAAAAGCTTACGGCATTCAGAACACCAATCGGAGTGTATTGCTACACGATAATGCCATTCGGACTAAAGAACGCGAGGAGCAACATACCAAAGAGCAATGACAAAGATTTTTGATGATCTCATTCACAACCAAGTTGAGTGTTATGTGGATGATGTGGTCATCAAAAGCAAGCCGAAGGAAGATCACCCGTATGATTTGAGAATTGTTTTCGAGCGACTGAGGCAATACAACCTTAAGATGAATCCCTTAAAATGCGCCTTCGGCGTTACCTCTGGGAAATTCTTAGGATTTGTTGTTCGACATCGCGGGATTGAAATTGATCCAGAAAATATTAAAGCTATCTTGGAGATGCCGCCTCTCAAAACCTTAAAACAGCTACGATCTTTTCAAGGGAAGTTGGCATATCTTCGACGCTTTATTTCAAACTTGTCAGGTAGGTGTCAGCCCTTCTCGGCATTAGTTAAAAAGGAAACCAAATTCGTTTGGGAAGAGAAATGCCAACGAGCCTTCGAGGACATTAAGCAATACTTAATGACACCTCCTGTCTTAGCAACCCCAGTCTCAGGTAGACCGTTGATACTTTATAACGCGGCTCTAGACGACTCCCTTGGAGCCCTGCTAGCTCGAGTCGATGATGAGGGAAAAGAAAATGCTCTCTACTACTTAAGCCGTCGTTTGATTCCGATGGAAGTAAAGTATCCTCCAATTGAGAAGCATTGTTTGGCCCTGATCTTCGCCGCACGTAAACTCGAGCATTACATGCTCTCTCATAAGGTCAACCTTATCTCGAAAGTTAATCCGTTGCAATATTTGATGACCCGTCCAACACTTTCCGGCAGACTTGCCAGGTGGTCGATGATATTATTGCAATTCGACATAACTTTCGTTCCTCTTCGTGTCGTAAAGGGACAAGTTCTAGCTGGCTTCCTTGCAGCACACCCTTTACCGGCAGATTCGCCTCTCGACGATGACTTGCCAGACGAACAAATAATGAGCCTAGAAAACACCGATGATCGACGTTGGAAACTATACTTTGACGGAGCGTCCTCAGCACAGAAAGACAAAGAATTGCAAACGATAGTGCCCGGTAAGGCAGGAATCAAACTAATCTTTATAACACGGAGCGGGGGATGTTAAGATACTCCTACCACTTAACGCAGTCGTGCACAAACAACGAGGCGAATACGAAGCCCTCATAACAGGACTAGAACTGACCATTCAAATGGGAATAACGGATATCAACATCTACGGAGATTCTCAGTTGATCATTCAACAGATCATCGGACAATACAGAATTTTAAAGCCAAGACTCGAGCAATACTTTCAGTATGCCATGAAACTGTTGGAACAAATTCCGAATGTAACAATCTACAAGATCCCCATAAGAGAAAATGCTCTCGCGGATGCGCTAGCTTTCCTTGCAAAAGAATTTGCCTGCTTACAAGATGAGTCAGTTGAAGTGTTAGTTCAAGGACGACAGGTCCTATCACAACTCGACATGGATATGATACAGAAATCAGAAAAAGCAGAGGAATTAGTTGCGACGAGTGATGGAAAACACGGAAGATTGGCGTCAATCGCTAATAACTACACCGTAAACAGGGAAATTACCAGACGATAAGTCATTAGCACATCAATTCAAGAAAAGAACTCTGTCTTACACATTAATAAACAATACATTATACAGAAGGTCTTTTGATCAGATGTGGTTAAGATGCCTGAACGGGTCCGAAGCTCGTGAAATTGTCAAAGAAGTGCATTCAGGACTTTATGGCGCTCATCAGTCGGGTCCGAAAATAAAAATGAAAATTAAAAGACTAGGGTATTACTGGCCCTTAATGATGACCGATTGCATGAAGATTGCCAAAAGTTTTCACCAGTGCCAAGTGCACGGAGTGGTTATACACCAACCTCCAAACGTGCTACATCCGACAATTGTGTCGTGGCCATTTGAGTGTTGGGGCACAGATATAGTGGGTCCGATAGAACCACCTTCTTCAAGAGGACATCGCTTCATCCTTGTAGCTACAGACTACTTTTCAAATGGGCAGAAGCAGTTCCACTCAGAGAAGTAAAGGCACACCACGTGCTACAGTTTTTCAAAAATCAAGTCGTCTACCATTTCGGAGTACCGCGCAGAATCATTTCAGATAATGGGTTCGCATTCTGAAGCATAAAAATCAACAATTTTGTCAGAAGACATGGAATCGATTGGCGATACTCAACAATCTACTACCCAAGAGCAAACGGCTTGGCCGAGGCTTTTAATAAAACTCTCGTTCAAATTTTAAAGAAAACTTTGGATGACAACAAGAGAAATTGGCACGAGAAGTTGTTAGAAGCCTTATGGGCCTACAGGATGACTTTTAGGACTCCTACTCAGTCTACGCCTTATGCTTTAGTATACGGGTCCGAGGCAGTGTTACCATTGGAAGTCCAGCTTCCATCACTCAGAATTGCAGTTGCAAATGAAATTACTACAGAAGAAAATGTCAGATTGCAACTGGAAGAACTGGAAAACTTGGAAGGGAAAAGACTTGCAGCACAACAAAATTTGGAACTGTAATAAGCTAAGATGACCCAGGCCCATGATAAACTGGTCCGCCCAATAAATTTCAAAGTTGGTGACTTAGTTCTTGTTCTCAGAAGACCTATTCTTGCACATCGCAAGATAGGAGGCAAATTTGAACCGACTTGGGAAGGGCCGTTTGTGGTCGAGGCAGTCTACTCAGGAAGCTCCTACCAACTTGTGAATTGCCAAGGAGAACGACAAATGCTTCCAATCAATGGACGATATTTGAAGAAGTATTACGGAACCTGATGTTTCGAAGGGTTGCCCCTAAAATAAAGTCTTATCCCTAGAAACACAGGTGAAGTAATCACTTTGTGACTGGGTCCGAACCAAAAAAAAAAAAACATAAAAATGGATAAAAAAAATATATGTACTAAAAATAAAATATGTGAAATCATAATAATAAAGTTTTACCCTTCCTTTCAAATCAAATCTTTTTCCTGATTTTTCTTTATCTTTTCCTACTTTCCTTAAAAAAAAAATTTAAAATTGGAATAAGTGAATAAGAATCTTCAGTGATAAGTATTTTCTTAATGTTCTTGTTCTTAGTACAGCCCCTGATCCTTTCCTTGTCTTCTTCGCAGGGAAATGTCGAACGGGTGGTTGGTCCTAAACTTTAAAAATGGCGTGAGTCTCGCACTCGATGAAAAGAGGGTGAAGGATGGAGCAGTGATAGAAATTGATTCTGACTTCACACCAGCCGACCTACGGTATGAAGAAAATGATTGGGTCCCGGTGGACCGAGAAGAGCTTCATAGCCGGACGGTGATGAAGATGGGTGGCCCAAGCCGCCAATCCGAGCAACAAGAAAAGAAAGACAAACACCGAGGAAAGCAAGAAAATCAAGTCGATAGTTGCCACGGCAGAGGGCAGGCTCGTTAGCGCCGCGCCCGCAGAAATTCAAGAAGTGAGGAGAGCTACGCTCACTGCTACTCAAAGAAGGAATAAGAATCGCCGTATCCGCAAGATGTTGACTAAACTAGCAGCAGATCAACACGAGGAAACAGCCACCTTCGCCAACACATACATTTCAAAGATACCGGTTCATCAGGAACCTGAAAAGAGAGAACAAGCTCCAAGAACAACAGAAAGGATAAGGGAAACTCTGAGAAGATCAAAGGCAGAGAGATCACCTCGACGTCAGATAGAGATACCGTATCTGAAGAACCTTGTTGCTGAAGCAACCCCGGAGGATGTCCCGACAGAGACAATCCCCGAGGAGCCAAGGTATGCAGAAGAACGTGACGGCATTGAGCCATACATCCCGCAATACGTTACTAGGCCACGTCACTTACTGATCATCCCAGAATATGAACTATAAAGAATGCAAAATGTTGAGAAGAAAACTTTCGAATACTTTGAAAGGATTAGAGACAAAAAGAATCAACATTTTGGAAGGCCTCAAGTTACACACAGGTGTATTCTCAGAGTACGAGCAACAGCAGATTGTGGATTGCATTTTAGAACTTCAGAAGATGGGTCGAGCAGGCCGTCTGAGAGAAAAGACTTATTCGGAACCTCAGAAATGGATGCCAGGGAAAGGAAGAGTAACAATACAATGCGGATGTTGTTATAACTTCACAGAGGACAGAAAAGGAAATCCACCTGGGATACTCCATCACGGTGAGGTGGATCCAATGCCGAGAATAATTAAAAGAATGGTGAAAAGAATGATAACGTGGAGGGTACTTCCAGCAGACTGCATACCCAACAGTTGCATCATCAACATTTATCAGAAGGGCGACTGCATACCTCCGCACATAGACCACCATGACTTTGTCAGACCTTTCTGCACAGTTTCGTTCGTCAACCAATGCAATATCATGTTCGGATCTGACCTCCGGATAGTAGGCCCGGGTAAGTTCCGAGGGCCGGTGGAGATACCACTTCCGGTAGGTTCCGTCATGATATTACAAGGAAATGGAGCCGACATCGCAAAACATTGTATATCGGGAGTACCAGTGGAGCGGATCTCCGTCACTTTTAGAAGGATGGACGACAGAAAGGCACCATACCACTTCCAGCCAGATCCAGAATTGGAGAATCTCCGACCCTACGAGCTGTGAGTTACACGGGAAATAGCACACCTCCAATGCACATCCATGCGGCATTCCTGCCAAGGATGGCTTGGAAGGTGATGTTATTGACCGTGTAACTCATTATTCAGACATTGATTTAACAGATACTTTTTGGATGGATCAACAAGAATCATACATAGCCCATTTTGAGTCATGGATTGTATGAGAAATATTTCAGATCGAGTTGTATGATGTATCTTCAACAAGATTGGAATGAAAGTGACCATGTCACATTTTGCCTTCACCTCGTTTTGTGCAAATTGACTGGGAAACGCCATTGAAGTTAAATGAACTTCGAACAAAGAACAGAAAAGAAAAGGAAAATAAATAAGAACTCTCTTCCATAAAAATCCAAACATTAAAAAGAATTTCAAATCCACATGAACACCAAATAAAAAAAATGGGATAGTTAAAGGACAAACAAAACAAATCTAAAGCTTAAATTGAATTCCAGTTTAAGTCCATCTTTTCAAATCCTCCAATCCTTCTTCAAATCAAGATCTATTCCAGACCTCCTTTGAAACCCTCTCTCGGGATGATTTCAGAATCATAAAGAATTTTCAATTTGATTCGAATGGCATGGGTTCGTACCCTTCGCCAAGTAATCAGACTTTGATTGATTCCTATGGGATATGGAGCACTTTCATAACTCATTTCGATCTCATGAAAATCTAAATCTCAGTAAAATTCTTCATAGTCATAGCATAAATCAAATATCAACAAAATCTTTCACAACCACTGCATAAACTGAATCTCAGCAAAAATTCCCCATGGACCTCAGCAAAATTTCCCTCAATCTCTGCATAAATAAATTTCAACAAAATTCTTCAGTCCCAGCATAAGTCAGCAAAATTCTTCAATGTCTCTGCATTCACAGAATCTCTGCAAATCTTAGCATTCGGGATAGGCTTCCGCCCTACTCCCTTCTCAGCAATCTCAGCATTCGGGATAGGCTTCCGCCCTACTCCCTTCTCCGCAAATCTCAGCATTCGGGATAGGCTTCCGCCCTACTCCCATCTCAAGCAAATCTCGGCATTCGGGATAGGCTTCCGCCGTACTCCCATCTCGACGAATCTCAGGCATTCGGGATAGGCTTCCGCCCTACTCCCTTCTCGACAATCTCAGCATTCGGGATAGGCTTCCGCCCTACTCCCTTCTCAGCAATCTCAGCATTCGGGATAGGCTTCCGCCCTACTCCCTTCTCAGCAATCTCAGCATTCGGGATAGGCTTCCGCCGTACTCCCATCTCAGCAATCTCAGCATTCGGGATAGGCTTCCGCCCTACTCCCTTCTCAGCAATCTCAGCATTCGGGATAGGCTTCCGCCCTACTCCCATCTCAGCAATCTCAGCATTCGGGATAGGCTTCCGCCGTACTCCCATCTCAGTAATTCTCAGCACTCGGAATAGGCACAGTCCTACTCCTTTCTCAGCAATCTCAAAATTTGATCCTTCTCAGCATACACATATGGAATAGGTTCAGTCCTGCTTTCTTCTCAGCATACAAATGCATTCGGGTGGGCCTTAGCCCTACTCTTTTCTCCGCATAAAACCAAAATTGAAACTCAAATCGAAATTAAAACTCAAAATTAAAACTTGAAATAAAAAATGAAATGAATCTAAGATCCAATCTCTTAAAATCTTGTGATCTAAAATTCACCTCCTTTTTTTTTCCCCAGCGAGAGTTCTGGAATCTTCAGTCTTGGAGATTTACCTGATACTCCCTAGCGGAAATTCTTCTACTTCGTCCTAAGTTTGTCACTTGGACATCTGTGTTGGTTTTGTTGATCTCTGCGGTCAACGCCAATACGCGCGGTGTTCTTGGTTAGCACACCACACCTATTGGGAGTCCATTTGTTGACCTTATTTTTGATGAGGTCTTCTTTTCCCTCTTTAGTGTTTAGGATCTAGCCTTAGGCTTTTCCTTTGACTATCTTAGAGGACTAGAATTGGGACCCATCCCTTAGAAATTTGAACCACTTCTTGCCTCCCTGCAAACCCCACAAGCTTGATTGTAGACCCCTAATCACCTAGAGGGTTGAGATCGAAAGTGAAGTTTTAAAGGATGAGTTCTCTATAGGACTCTTTGGCCTTAGGACCACCACTAGGTGGCTTGATGCAGTGAGGGTTGACTTACACACTCACTACACTCATACTCTACACTCTCACACACACAATCCAAATCCTAAAACCACACCCATACCCAACTTGACTCCTTGACTCATGTAGGTAATTCATATGGATGGACCTTAACCCCTAAGCCCCTGGTTAAGAGGGTTAGGAACAACATAGTGAATGCCTCAAATGAGTCCTCTCATGGCTCATATAGGCTTAATATGGCTTCATGGCTCAATCAAATAGATTCCATTTCACTCATATTTGATCAATCTTCATTCTTTCAAAATTTCAATTTTTGACCCCGGGGACCCTACACCTATCAAACCTTCCAAAAGCCCTTAAAATTGCCCAAATCCTCCAAAATTTCCAAATCACCCAAAATTCCCCAAAATTAACCTTGAACATTTCCTCACCAATCAAATTGATCATCCATAGCCAAAAATTCCAAAAGTATCCCCCCAATACCCTCCAAATTACTAAAATGCCCCTCTTGACCCAAAAATCCAAAAATTCAGAAAATTCCCAAAAAATTCCCAAAAATCTCAAATATTCCCAATTTCATTTTGTCCAACTACACCATAGGCTAATTTTGTTAATTTACCCCACTTTTACAAAAACCTCCAATTTAGCCCATTCTTAACCCAAGTGAACCCAATGTCAAACCAAATCTACCCAATTGACCCCAATTTTGGTCCAATTCAATTCTAAACTTCAAATTGATATCCACAATATCAATCTAGACCAAATCCAAGTCCAATTTGATTAACATTTGAATCCAATTTCACTTTTGACCTTAAAGCCCAATTTGGACTCATGACCCAAACTTAGCCCAAACCAAACCAATTCAACTCCAATTGACCCCAAACCATTTCAAAACCTTCCCTAACATCCCCACAAACAAAACACTAACATAATTTGCCCAAATTTTGGACCCAAACCCCACTCAAATTCAACCCAAAACCAAAAAGCCCAATTTTGACCTAAACCCAAACCTAACCCAAATAAGCCCAAGTCCCAAAACCAAAACCCAACCAAAGTTAAAACCTCTTTGAAACACTCCCATAAACATTTCCCAACATTAATTTTACATCAATTTCAACCCTAGCCCAACATTGGCCCAAATTAGCCCAATTTGACCTACATTGGCCCATTTACCAAATGAACCCAAATTCAACCCAATTCAATTCCAAACTCCCTCAAATTTGCTTCAAATCATTCAAGACACATCCTTAAACTAAACTCAACATTTATTTGGCATGGCCCTTTGCAAAATTTTTCATCTAAAAGCCCATTGCTAAACATAAAGGCCCACTCCCTTAAACCTTCCTAAAAGCCCATTTCCACCAAATTCAAAAGCCCAAATCAATCTAAAGCCCACATGACACTTTCCCTCATCACACATTCAATTTAAAATCATTCCTAAAGTCCTAATTTATCAATTAAACAATTCCAAATCAAGCCTCATAACAATTCCCATCAAAATGCAAAAATTCACAAAATCCTTTTTTTATGAAATTGACCAAATCTTTTCCCAAGCCATATGGAGCCATGAAGCCACATGTAAGCCATTGGCAAGCCATGAGAATCTCTAATTTGTCAACCCTCCTTAAATGGCAAAAGGAGGAGTTCCTTTAAGCACCTCCTAAAAGTCATTAACCTTAAACATGTTTCACCTTAACCCAAATTTAATCCAAATATATTTGGATAAGGACTTCTCCATGCCAAACAAGCTGATTCCTTTGACTCCCCACAACACCCAAAGCCACCTTGAAGGGTGAACCAAGCCCAAAAGGTAGACTTGACCAAATCAAGCCAAAATTGGCCTTCCCCCATTCCATTTTAAATCAAGCTTTTGACACATGGCAAAGCTCAATTGCCTACACAAAACCCCAACCCTGACCCACCTGAACTTGAGGGTGACCCTTGCCTGCCGGCCAGCCGTCTCGATCGCCGGAAAACACCATGGCCGAAACCTTGGGAGGAGCCAAATTTTGGAATTCCACCTTGCTGAGCTGCCTCACTCCAAATGGCCATTGCAGCTGTTCTTATCCTCACCGGAAGCAGTCGATCCCAACCCTTAAACCCCCCGGAGGCCCTCCAGCCTCTCCTATTTAAACACCCCCTCCTCTCGGCCAAGGGAGGTGCTGAACCAAACCTTACTGAAACCCTGCCAAAATCATCCCAGACCACTCTCTACACATAGAGAACTTGATCCCCACTAAAATCCCCCTGCCATTTCCTCTCTGTGAGCTCAATTTCATAGTTGAAGTCTAAGCCCAAAACCAGGACACTTCACCACAGTGAGTCAATCCTCAAATTGATTGACTCTACACCTTCACCAGACCAAGAGGAGAAGTTTCCCAGCAAAAGCCCCCTCACCAGGCCAGCCATTGCTTCCAGCCTCCAAGCTTTGTGATCGGTTGTGGTCACTTTTGCACCTAGGCAGTTCACCAGGCCAAGGGACTTCATCTGGAGCTTGCTTGGACCCAATCAAACGTGACACAACTCTCAGATCGAAGCTTCACTTCTCTGAGCAAAGGTATGGACTCACTCTTCCTCCCGAGCTTCCAGAGATTCTCCATTTATTTTGAGTCAATTTCAATGCATGTTTACCATATGGATGTGTTCGTCTCTTCAAGACGAATCCATAGAGCATAAGAACACAAAAATCCGTTGAGAATCGAGTGAGAAATTAGGGTTAGAAGGTCGACGGTCATGGGTTCACACCAGTCGTAGACGATGACTGGGAGCCGTTGGATCGCGCGTGTATCGGATGGACGGCTCGGATCGCGTCGGACCAGAAGATGTTACGTGAAAGGCGGGTCCCGGGACGGCTGACTCAGATGGCGGCGCCCAATCACAGCGCGACACGCACCCCTTCGGAGCCGCCGAGGTTGACGCGGCGCCGCGTGGATAAGTAGGAAAATAGGCTATTTTTCTATTTATTTAATTACCAAAACTTCAAAAATTCATAACTTTGTGTAAAAAAATCTTAAAAATAAAATAAAAATACCCTCTTGCTCAGTGAACAGAGGCGAATAATGTGGAAAAGAAATCAAGTAATTTCATTAAGTATTTTATTTGTAATGATTTATTTACTCTCTGCATTGTTTTAATTCTCCATTTGCATAGGCAATTCATCATGGCATGAGACCATAGGGCTTTTGAAGCCTCTGAACTTGGGAACATTCCCTGAATTTTCCAAGGTCGGAGGCCATCCCTATGAGAAGTTATTGATTTTTCAATTGCATGTTACTCGTTTTGAGTATTTTAATTCCAATAATTAGCATGTTGAGAAATAAATTCTAGGAAAATTTGGTGATGTTTCTTATGACCAGAGGAACCTAGGAAAAATAAGTCTTGAGTTAATTCACTTGGAATAACCCTAATTGGTCTAAATACCCAAATTTGAACTTTAATTAATTAGGGTTAACCACACATCAAATTAACTTAAAAACAATTCTCCACTGTCCTCTAGGGATAGGAGAACACCACATAAAAATTTGAAACCAATTGGACTTGATTAGCCCCACCAAATGGGTTGATTAAGCCTCTTAAGCAAAAATGGGTAAAATTAAACTTTAAAAATTCATAACTCACAAAATACTTTTCAAAAATTCACAAAAATGGTTTTGGAGCTTCTCTGATATCAGAGGAACTTAGGAAATTTAAAATTATAGTTTTCTAAAAAAGTTGATTTTTATCATTATTTTAATATTTTTAATAATTAAAAAATAATAAAAATCATAAAAATATTAAAAATCCCCAAAATGTCACATTTTGAATTCTAATCATTTAGGAACAAACCAAATATTTTCCTTAAGTCCCTAGGGTAAGATAGTGAATTTTAAACGCTTAATGTAATTTTTAATATTAAAAAATGTATTTTCCAACCTTTTCACTAAAATAATTCTAATAAATCAAAGAAAAATTAGAAAAATATAAATTTTGTTTCTCTGAACTCCCTTAGGTTAGAGAGATTTAAGAAAAATATAAAATCCATTTTTTGTCTTTAATTTTATTTTAAAATTAATTAATACTCCAAAACTCAAAATAATTCTAATAAATAAAATATAATTCAAAAAATCACCAAAATTGGTCCAAATTGTCCTCTAGTCGTTAGGAATATCTCATAATTTTCTTAAGGACAGAAACATTTCATTGGTCATGTTATTGAATTTTCCTTGAAAACCCCTATTTTCCATTAAAAATAATTACATAAATAAATTAAATATAGAAAAATCACATTTTCTCCTCTAATGTCTTAATTAACATGTAAGTGAGGTCACATAAAAATTTCAAGTTCATTTGAGCTTAATTTAGTGAGTTATAGAATTATTAAGCTTGGAGGGCTAAATGGTAATTAAAATTTTCAACCTTTAATTAAAATTTTAGGATTAATCAAAAGGGGAGGGTAAAATATTTGATTTTAAACTGATTTTTGGATGATTGAAACCTAAGTGATTAAGGGTAGAGACCGATTATCCATTTCAAATATAATTAAAATAAAACTTTATTTAATTAATTAATTGAAATTTTGGAAGAATAATAGAAATTGGAATTATTAAAGTAGGGATATTATTTAAGAGGATATTTATTCTTTAATTTAAAAATCCTAAATAAATCACTTCAATAATACTTAAGTCTTAATTAAAAAAAATTAAAAATTTTAATCTCAATTAAATTAAAATTGAAATTAAATTAAAATCAAATTAAATTAAATTAAAAGAAAAATAACTTGAGATCAAATTAAGTTAAATTAAACTAAATTAAATTAAATTAAATTAAAATTAAACTAAATTAAAATTAAATCAAATTAAATTTAAATTTAATTTAAATTTAAATTGAAATTAAATTAAATTAAAATTAAATTAAAATTAAAATTAAAATTAAATTAAAATTAAAATTAAAATTAAATTAAAATTAAAATTAAATTAAAATTAAAATTAAATTGAAATTAAATTAAATTAAAAATTAAATTAAATTAAATTAAATCAAAATTAAATTAAATTGAATTAAATTAAATTAAAATCATTTAATAACAAACCTAAATGAAACCATTAAGAATTAAATTTAAAATAACTTGAACACTATTCCAAACTTAAACTAATTTCCTATAATTAAGTCAAAATTAAAATTAAATCATTAGGTTTAAATCATTAAAATACTTAATAAGTTGATTTGTCCTTTTAAAGCTCTTGTTATTATAACTCTTAAATGAGGTATCAAGTGAAGTGTTACTTCACTTATAGAATATTCAAATGTCCTAATTCACTGAGCAAAAGAACAAAACTTAAACTCTCGGATGATTAATTCACTCGTATAATTAAATTCTCTTGGACTTAAAACAATCCTAGAGTTATTGAAAAGATGTTTAAGATTCGTCTTAAGCACTTTCTCAATATGATAGGATGTTTATAAGAACAATTGAATTTAATTGTTCTTTGATGAAGAAAATCATCCTTAAACTAAAACACAAGAACCTAGACGTCATAGGAGATGACTAGCTATAGTATTAGGACTTTGGTAGACAACCAAAACCTTTCCCTTAGCTTTACCTAGGTACTTGTTGAAATATTTAAATGCCTTAACATGTGTTTTAAGTGCAGCTTGGGATGACTGGAAGACCCTCCAGGTACGCTTTTATTTTATTGCAATTTACTTTATTGCAATTTATTGTACTTTTCTTGCATGATAAACAACTGTTGCATGAGAACCAAAACCTTTAGGATAGTCCCTAAACTGAAACCAAAACTAAATTAAAAGTCATTACAAGATAAAAATTACCGCCACAACATTTTAAAATATAAAACAACTCAAAATTTAATCACAAACAGAACAACAAAACTACAATTGCAACTAAATTAAAACGTCTCGTTGAATGATCGGGAATACCTCGGATGATGTAACCCACGTGTTGCTAACGGGATTTCCCACTGTCTAAATGAAAGTGTGGAACTCATTCAGTTGAGTTTAGCAAATTCATCTGGACTAAGTGAATTCGATGAAAATAACGGTGTCGGGATGACGGAACCGTGGGATCTTAATCGGTTCTGTTTAAACAACTTTAAGATTTGTTTTAATTAAAATATTAAAAACACTTGGATTTTAAGATTTTCTCTAAACCAAAACACTTCTCTCATCTCCTGATTTATGACTTCTAAAACTAAACCTCTGCAACAACAAGGAGCTCGGAGCATGGTGAGCAGCAAGGCCATCGTCATCAACAAAACTCGGATCTACATCAACTAAACTTTCTTAGAATTAAATAACAAAGCCATAGGATTTCGAGGTAGTTTGCTTAGTGCAACATAAATCCTCAACTCTTCGTTAGGCATTTGCATGATCACGTCATGTAAATTAAGCCCTAACCGGTCTTAGGACTCCGAGGTAGTCGTTTGGTACGACATAAACCCTCACATCTTCTAGGTTGATTGTGTGATTTTGTCATATGAATATAAGTCCTAATTAACTAAAATTGGCAAGATTGAAATATCAGATAATATTAGGATTTTCTCAAATCTAAGCCAAACAATAGGATAGTTTGGGAAGTTGCCAAGATTCTTCTTGGATCCTCAGCTTCTCCTACTTTTCTTCCTTTGGATTCTCAAAAATAAATTGTTCTAAATTTTGAGTCATTCCCTTTTGAAATTTCAAAAATCCAATCCTTTGAAAACCTTAAACTTTGAAATTCTTGAGAGCAAAACCACTGATCATTGTCGAGAGTTTTCTTAAGTGATTCCCGTCACTTAGGATGTAATTAACTATAGGGGCTTGCCCTTATAGGGAACTTTAAGAACCCGAGTAATATAAACCCCGCTTAATTCCTTTATATTAAGCAGGGAACTTGTCGGCTTATAAAATTGGTTCGCAGACCAAACGGATATCATAAATCTCCTAGTTTATTTAATCGAGCCCCATCATCAAGCAGTTTGTCTATTCTTCGGGATAGATACACGGTTTGTGGTGCGGTGCTCGTTTATATAAACTATTTGGGATGTGAGATCGGTTTGATTTCATATCTTAAAACTTTTAAACTTAAAATTACTTTCAAAATCAAATGTTATCTTTTAAACTATATATATATATTTAAATTAAATTTAAAATATGAAAATTCGCAGACAATTTCTGTAGGCGACCCCCTTTTCAAAACACAACACATAACCTAAAAATATGCCGACAACAAGGAGAAGGATACTTTTTCTAAAATCTTTTTAATCAACTTTATTTAAAGCATTAGTTTACTTTAGTTTGCTTTAGTTACTTTAAATTTCCGTATACTATATTAGTAAGTAAATCCTTTAATTTACCTGATACAAATCTGTTAAAACTTCCCTGTGAGATCGATAACAGGACTCCACTAGAGCCCTGTATTACTTGATACGATACGTATACTTGCGTAGAATCCACATTATATATTCCATCATAAAATCAGATATATATTAAAGCGAGGTCAAGTTTTTGGTGTCGTTGCTATTAACATAATTTGCAAACATATAAAAAGTGGGTCATCCATCAATTGAAAAACCTCTTGAACTTGAGTTAAAAATGCTTCCTAATCATTTGAAGTATGTTTTTCTAGGTGAATCCTCAACCTTGTCTGTTATAATTTCCTCTCAATTAACTGAAAAAGAAGAAGAGAGTTTGCTTGAAATTTTGAAGAAGCACAAGAAAGCCTTTGGATGGACAATTGCTGATGTTAAAGGAATCAGTCCTTCAATTTGTATGCACAGAATTCTTATGGAAGATCGTTGCAAACCGCGGCCTGATCCCCAAAGGAGATTAAATCCTATCTTGAAAGATGTTAATAAAGAAATTTTAAAGTGGTTGGATGCTGTAATTATCTACCCTATTTCAGATAGTGCATGGGTTAGTCCTATTCATTGTGTTCCTAAGAAAGGAGGAGTAACTGTGACTGTTAATGAAAAGAATGAAATGATACCAACAAGACAAGTTACAGGGTGGCGAATATGCATTGATTACAGAAAATTAAACCTTGCCACAAGGAAAGATCATTTTACACTCCCTTTTCTAGATCAAATGTTAGATAGACTGGCTGGGCATAAATACTTTTATTTTCTGGATGGATATACTTGTTACCACCAAATTCAAATTGCTCCTGAGGATCAAGACAAAACTACGTTTACCAGTCCTTATAGTGCGTTTTCTTTTAGAAGAATGCCCTTTGGTTTATGTAATGCCCCTGTTACATTTCAGAGATGTATGATGGCTATTTTTTGTGATTTAATTGATAAAGGAATTGAAGTTTTTATGGATGACTTTTCAGTGTTTGGAATTTCATTTGAATCATGTTTAGAACATCTATCTAATGTTCTAAAACGCTGTGAAGAAACTAATTTGGTCCTTAATTAGGAAAAATGTCAATTTATGGTAGCAGGAGGAATTATTTTGGGATATCGGATTTCGGAAAAGGTTTGGAGGTAGATCCTGCAAAAATTCAAGTTATATCTAATTTACCTTGCCTAACCAATGTAAGGGGAATTAGAAGTTTTTTAGGACATGCTGGATTCTACAAGCATTACATCAAAGATTTTTCAAAGATTACAAAACCTTTATGCCGTTTACTGGAAAAGGATGCAATTTTTAATTTTGATGATGACTACCGTAAAGCCTTTGAAACATTAAAAGAAAAATTAATCACTAGACCTGTAATAATTTCACCAAATTGGGAAAACCTTTTGAATTAATGTGTGATGCTAGCGATTATGCTATTGGTGTTGTTTTGGGTCAGAAATATGATAAAATTTTCAAAGTAATTTATTATGCTAGTAAAACTCTTAATGAAGCTCAAATTAATTATACCACTACTGAGAAAGAGTTATTAGCTATAGTATTTGCCTTTGAAAAATTTCGATCATATTTAATTGGAACTTGTGCATACTGATCATTCTGCTATCAAATACTTAATGAAGAAAAATGATGCAAAACCGAGACTTATAAGATGGATTCTTCTTTTGGAAGAATTTGACTTTGAGATAATAGATAGGACGGGTTCTGATAATCAAATTGCTGATCATTTGTCCAGGCTTGAAATTGATAAATCTTTCCGTGATATTGAAAAAATTAATGAACATTTTCCTGATGAAAAACTGTTCACTGTTAAAGAATGGAGTGTTCCGTAGTATGCAGACATAGTAAACTTTATTGTTAGTAATATTATACACTATCGTTTGACATATCATGAAAAGAAGAAATTTTTGTCTGATGTTAAGACTTTTTTTTGGGATGACCCGTTTTTATATAAACAAAGAAAGGATCTTATAATTCGAAGATGTGTACCTTTGAAAGAGACTTATGAAATTATAAAATAATGTCATGATTGTGATTATGGGGGACATTTTGGAAGTGATAAAACTGCATATAAAATATTACAATCAGGATTTTATTGGCCTACAATTTTTAAGGATGTGATTGTTTATATTAAAAATTGTGACAGATGTCAGCGTGTAGGTAATATTTCTAGAAGAAATGAGATGCCCCTTAATTATATGTTGGAAGTTGAAATATTTGATGTTTGGGGATTAGATTTTATGGGACCATTTACGCCATCTTTTGGAAATATTTATATTTTGATAGCAGTAGACTATGTTTCCAAATTGATTGAAGCTATTGCTTTACCTCGATGTGATGCTCAAAGTGTTGCAAAGCTTTTAGAAAAGAATATATTTTGCAGATTTGGAATACTAAGAGTAATCATAACTGATGGGGGAAGTCATTTTAGAAATGCGATTATTGGGAAATTAGCAAAGAAATAACATATTAATCATCGCATTGCAACTGCTTATCATCCGCAGACAAATGGTGTGGTTGAATTATCCAATCGTGAAATTAAAAGAATATTGGAAAAAACTGTTAATCCAAATAGAAAGGATTGGTCAATTAAACTGGATTATGCTTTGTGGGCTTATAGGACTGCTTATAGAACATCTATAGGAATGTCCCCATATAGGCTGATTTTTGGAAACGCTTGTCATTTACCTTTTGAACTTGAGCATAAGGCTTATTGGGCTATTAAAGAGTTCAATTATAATTTGAAAGATGCTACTGAAAAAAGATTATTGCAATTGAATGAGCTTGAAGAAATAAGGAATGAATCTTATGAAAATGCTAAGATTTATAAGGAAAAGATGAAGTTATGGCATGATCGGAAGATTCTTACCAAAAATCTTGTACCAGGACAACAAGTTTTGCTGTATAATGCTAGATTGAGAATATTTTCTGGAAAACTTAAGTTCAGATGGATGGGTCCATTCATTGTGATAAAAGTTTACTCTTATGGAGTTGTAGATATTCAAGATCCTAAGACTGGAAAAATATGTAAAGTTAACGGACATAGACTTAAACCATATTTTCAGTCAATAAATCTAAATCTGATGAGAATTTAATGTTGGGTCACTCAGAATGAGTTCTGGGTATGTCAGGTTGAAGACGTTAAAATAAGCTCTTTGTGGGAGGCAACCCATATTTATTGGTGTACTTTGTTTTATGTTTGTTTTGTTTGCTTTGTTTGGTTTGTTTTTATGTTTTTAGTGGTAGTAATTTGGAGTTTTTAAAATTAAGTGGAGTTTATTTGACCTTAATTGATGATTTGGAGAAGTCAGAATGAGAATTTGGACACTTAGCAGACCTGTACTAAATTGTGCACTAGCGGCTGAGCGCCGACTAGTTGGCGCTTAGGCACCACAGTTATAAAAAATGTGAAAAATGTGAATTTAGAGCCTAGATCGTGGGGGAGAAGTTGTGGGAGTTATTTAGGAGATTCTAAACGTGTTAGAGAATATTCTAGCATTTCCCAAGTCTATAAAAAGGTCCTGACTTAAGTAAAACACTTGCCCCAAGTCCTATTTTCATTTCTGAAGTCTAAGAAGAGAATTTTGAGCACCGTGTCTTCCTGGGAGAAGGAGATGAAGAAGAAGCAAGATTCTGATAAAAGTAAGTTCATTAGTGATAGTGCTAAGGAGTTATTTAATGGATATCTAGCTGTTAGCATTCAAGGTATTGCAGAGATGATTGTAAAAATTGAAGCTCGAGTGACTTCAATGGAAGCAAAGATCAATGATATTACTTTACATCTGGATCACATGGGATGGCAACTCAAGATGCAATTTAATCATTCAAGGTATGTGGAAGAAATAGATAAGGCGGTGTTTGTGAAGAACAAATGGATTGAAGAAGATGATATAAGAATGAACAATGATCGCCCGTTCTATCAAATTTATATTCCTGAAGGGTCAAATGAGAATAATAGTGGTCCTGGTTATATTCCGCCTAATGGAGAGTGGAATTAAAAGTGTTTTGTTTCTATTTATTTAGTGTCTTATATGTTATGTTAGTGTTCTTGTGAGTTCATGTTTAGTGTGTTTAATGTTTTTATATATGCCTGATGATGTGATGGGTACATCTTAGAGATGTACACTTATCAGTTTAAGATTATAGTGACTTGTATTTTGAGAATTTTATCCTTTATGTTTGGATAAAAATTCTAGTATTGTATTGAATGTTATGTTTGTTTTAATATAAGTTTGTTTTTATGAAATTTGTGTGGAATCAATGATTATTAAACTTTGATTTGGAGTATTAGAAGATTCATATGGGGAAAAATAATTATTGTGGACTAATTAAGGGTAATTAACAAAGTGATTTAGTGCATATACCTTCATTATAAAAATTTGGGTACTGGCGGCTAAGCGCCAGAATGCCGGCGCTTACGCGCCAGATTTCGCGGCTAAGCACCGAGAGTTCGCGCTTAAGCGCCAGTTCACGAAAATTGGTTCCCGAAAGTTAAAAACCCGAAAATTGTCATTTTCAACCGCCCCATCGTCTTCAACCTTTGCTTTGCCGCGAAAGAGGAGCCTAGGGTATCATATTGTGAATCTTATAAGAGCCGATCTCAACAAAAATTGTTAGATTTGGATTCCTTGAGGTAAGAGCACTACTCCTAAGTAAAATTTTTTTATTTTCACCATGTATTTTGAGTACATTATGGAAGATCTTAAAATCACTATTCATGGTGAAAATTTAAGGAAAAGCTTGATAAATTGCTTAGATTTAGTAAAAATATCTTTTGGAAGATAATGTAGCAAGTTTAGTTTGATTTTGGAATTTATGGTGAATTTTTCGTGAATTTTTAGAGATGGCTCCAAAGTCAAAGCGTGCACGAGAAAAGATAAAGTTTGATTCTGACAAATTTGTTAGTTTGAGGGGTGAGGAACGATACGTTGATGCATTGCAGTCACGTAATTTGATTTCTGAGCATGTGTTTAGTAAGCCAGGAGAGGTGATTGAAGATATGATTGCAAGAAAAAACTGGCAGAATTACTGTTGCTTCTCCATTGTTGTCGTTGTTTACGTGGTAAGAGAATTTTATGCAAATTTACCTGCTGCAAAGTAAAATCAGGTGATGGTTAGGAGGCATGAAGTAAACTTTTCTTCAGGTGCAATCAATACATTTTATGGACTACCTCCTGACATGTTATGTTGTTATTCTAACTATCATCCTTCGGAAGGAGAATTAGATGAGATTATGGATTTTCTGACTGGTGGAAGAGGATTATGGAAAATTACAAATGATAGAAGAGTGAACTTTCCTGCTTTCAAATTGAATGTCATTTTTAAGGCATGGCATTATTTTATCTCATCTAAGTTGTTACCTTCAAGTCATACAAGTGAAGTGACGAGAGAACGAGCGGTGTTGAACCATTGTATTCAACATGGGAAGCCTATTGATATTGGAAGCATAAATTTTATTATGTTTTGAACTGTGCTAGATCAACCACGACTGCAGGTTGGGATTTCCTTCTTTGATTCATTCACTATGAGAAAGATCTGGTGTGAAATTTTAAACCTGGGAAGAGGTACTTCAGCCATTGAGACAAATTACCAGTGTAAACGTTGGTGCTTACGCTGTACATTCAGAGTTGGGTTAGAGAGGAGGATTTGGTAAGGCTTCTACTGCTTCTACTTCTGCTGCTTCTGCTTCTCGTGCTACTACTTCACGTGCTTCATCATCTACTAATTCACAGACTGGTTTATTAAGAAAGTTTTTGAAAAAAGTGAGTCTTACTTGAGAGCATGTGAGAGATATGGATGGTAAGCTGGATAATGTTGAGAGATATATTGTAAAACATGATGAATATGAGGAGAATTATCGGCAATATTTGGATAGGTCGATTATAGGAGATCGAGTCGTTGAGATGCCACCTCATCCATTCTATATACCTTATGTGTCATCCAGAGATTGGAACGAGCAAGATGATGATGATGATGAGGATGAAGAGTAGATGTATGTTGTTTGTTTTAGTTGTTGTATTGATATGTTGTGTCACTCTGTACTTTATCTAGTATTTTGTTTGATGATTGTGTTGTGATGTGAACCTTAATAGTATGCAGATTGTAGTTGTATTGTTTATTTGTTATGCATATTCAGGTATTGTTGTTGTTTTATTGTTGATTTATATGTTGTTGTGTGGTAGTGTGTAATAGTAAATGTTTTTATGTGTATGTTATGTCAGAGTTTTTAGTAGTATGTATTTTTAATTCCAAAAACTGTTAGGAAATTATAAACCACTATTAGGAAATTCTACTTAGGAAAACTACATGTTTAAAATTCTTTAAATTCCACTATCAACTGTTATCTGTATCAGCGTGTTATTTTAGTTGGTGTGTATTTGCTTTGAAAACGTCCACTACTGTAGAAGTCTTCTGAAATTTTTACTTTTCTTGTCATAAAAAAAAGAAAAATGTTTTGAAAAACTAAATTTGATTTCATTTTACTCCTGTATTTAAATTTTTATACTTGCATATTAGGATATTAAAAATTCCTGCAAGCATGATATGTCAGTTTTTTATTTCTCACCCCTGTATCATTTCTTATGCTTAAATGTTTTATCTTAATTAAAAATTTAAAGTTTGGGGGGATTTTAAAAACAAAGATTTTCAAAAACCTAAAATTTTATTTGATTCTCAAGAATACTTAAAAATAAATCTTATTTTTTATTGAGAACAATTATGTACATGAAGTTATATTAGGGGAACAAAATTTTGAATATATAAATGAATAAAAGAATTTAGTTAAAATTTATAGTAATCATGAAAAACTTAAAGTTAAAATTTTCTTAATGAAGAGTACAGTTAAATAAAGTTAAACTATCTTTAGTAAGAGGTTTTGTATTTTTGGATAAATAGAATATTTGACTTTTATTCTTCAAAGCTTAAATTTCTTTTATTGAAGAGTAATTTTCAGATACTATTATTATGATTTTTAAGTGAAAGATGTACATCTGATCTTTATTTTAAATGGAAGGATGGAATTCAAAATCATTAAAGGTCTTTCCAGATATAGTAATCCTTGCCTTATAAAAAAAAGTGAAAAATATAGTATATGGAAATGGAGGAGAAGCTTGAGGATTTAAGGGCCTAATCAAAAATTGGTTTCATACATAAAGTTTAAGATATAAGTTCAGAGAAAATCTAAAGCTTGAAATTGTAATATAGTAAGTAAAATTATTTTGCAAATAAAGATTTTTAAGTAAGAAAAATAAATATTTGAATCCTATATTTTGAAAAATCTACAAATATTTCTGAAATAGATAGAAACTTATATTTATCATTTTTCTTTTACTTAAGAACTTTCTAAACTTTAAGTTGGTTTTAATTACTGAATTTTTTTCTAAATTGGACTATTCCATTTATATAACAAAATTTTGTTATCATCCTAAGAAACTCATTACATAATTTACATGCTAAAATGTTCTATGAGATTAACTGTCACTTGAGGACAAGTAACATTTTAAGTTTGGGGGATTTTGATACACCTAAAATATATAGTATTTTTATGCACATTTTTATACCTATTTTTAATGAGATTGCACTTTAATGGAAGGTTATTTGTGTTTTTCTTGCAGGTATGATGAAATGGATGATCATGATGAAAGGACCAAAATTGGATCAAATTTGGAGCAAAAATAATGAAAAATCAAAATTTTGGCACTGGCGGCTAAGCGCCGCTGGGCCGGCACTTAGCCGCCACAGTTAAAAATCGAGATTCAAATGGAATTGGCGCCAATTTCAAAGGGGATGGGTTGCAACTCTTGGTGGCAACGTCCATAACTTCCTTTGGGCGGTAAGTTTGAATGAAGGGGTGTGTTCCTTGGTAGATACATCGAATCTGGACACATTTTGAAGAGACACCAAGGCACCTTTTGGTTTACTATTTAAAGAGAGTCTTAGGAAAGATTTAGGGGAGGCAATTTGAGGAGACTCTTCCACTGCATTTTGAAGAGTACTTCCATTGTTCTTCCACTACATTTTAAAAGTTTTTATTTAGAGTAGGAGTAGAGAGTAGAAAGGAGAAAAGGGTCGGAGTGAAGTATTCTTCTTCCCACTTCTTTTCTTTCTTTTAGATTAGTTTTTATTGAAGTCTGAAGTCTGTATTCTGAGTCAACGGAGTAGGGAGACTTGCTCTGAGAAGTAGTTTAGCGAAGAGTCAAAGTTTCAGAGGAACTTCATTAGTCTTGTGGAGAGGATTTTCAGATAAGTGTTTACTTTTATTTATTTTATTAATACTTGTTTTCATTTATTATTTTTCTTATCGTTGTTTTTAATTTCAAATCAATGTGTTTTTATATTTTCTCAATGCATTCTGAGTAGTTTACTTTATCTTTTTCTTTCTTAAATGGAGAAGTAATTAATTTAAAGAGAATTGTTGTGGAAAGTATTAGTGTTTAAAAGTTGGAAGAAGTTGTGAAGCTTGATTCTAAAAACTTTGTTTATTTCTTAATTTAGCCTGTTAAGTTGTAAAATTTCTTGAGATTATGTAAGATCCAATGCGGTATTGTCTCATAAAAGTTAGTAAGAATCACATGAAATTATATGGGTGAAAACTGTAGTCGTTGAATGTAATATTAGAAGATATTTTTATAAAAGGGAGTAAAATTAGAGGATTTTAGAGTGACAGGCTAAAACCCCCTAATTTGGTTTGAAGTTTTGAGTTTTGTTATGAGAAGTTAGCCCCCAGGTGGTGGAAATCAAGGGAACCCTAGAGTGAGAGACTGGTATCTTCCCTGCCTAACCATGTTCAAAATAATATAAATTTTAAATTAATCTATGTTCTTTATAGAACCAAGTAAGGGTAAAGAACACATTTGCTTCTATCTGTCACAAAAAAAATTTGAATACTTCCACAAAAATACTTTAAGAATTATTACTACTTCATGAAAGGAAAGAAAAAGATATTCTAGTTAATAGTATTTTACATCCAGTGTTATTAGTTATTGTAATTTTAATTTCTTGCTTTGCATTGTATTAAGAAAATTTAAAAAAAAAAGACATATCAACCTTCAAAACTTTTCAAAATCAAGACATACTTTTTCGAAAACAATTAAACAAAGTAAAAAGATAATTTCTCTGATTCCTTTAAAGATTTCACATTTTCCCTGTGGGTTCGATATCTCGGGGCTTAATCAGAAAGTCCTATATTACTTGATAAACGATACGTATACTTGCGTAGTATCCCATATTATAAAATCATAATTTTCATATCTTAAATCATCAGTGCATTTATCCAGCAGAACCAAGTTTCTGGCATCCGTTATACTTATATTTATCAGGGATTAGAGACATATATGCTTGAATCAATCAAAAAACTATCTATAGGTATAGAAGACATATTAGATGGGAAGGATCCTAAACCAAACAAAAAAACCAAAAAAAAATAAATCACATACGATATAATGCAATGTGAATGATCCCGCAAAAATGAGACCTAAAAGTAAATCTAATGTCAGGTTAAAAGGATACTGGGAAAAAAGCAAGAGATCTAAGAGTATATAGTTCTACATTCTTAAATGTTTAATATTATATGTAACATTACTCATCTCTAATTAGAACCACTGTATGCAGGAGAACATTAGGAAGGATACACGAGCCAAGAACCGCAGATCCATTGCGATGGAAATATGATTGCAGTGTCAAAATCTTTGAGCCAGGTATGAATCGGAAATTCCATACTACTATTCTATATTTACATGAAAACATCCTCACTAACATTCATTTGTCTCTGCAACAGGAAAGTGTTACGCTTGAACCAACATACACCGCATTACTGATGCAGTCCATTACTGAGATCTAAGCCAACTGAGACAAAAACCTTTTAACTTCATAAGTTTTTCTTTTCTAGAAATTTTTCTAATTGTGGGTTAATAACTCCCTCATCACATGTACTTTATGAGATAACATCATTCAACTGCTTCACATCTATGTTAATGAACAGATTCATGATCACCCATAAAATCACCTAAATTTTATATCATTCTTAACTAATATTTTAAGGATATTACGCTTTAATGAAAGGTATTTCTTATGTTTTTGGATGCAGATACAAGAAAATTAGTTTATGAAGAAAAAGAATCTAAAAAGGAGTAAAAGGAGCAAAAATGAGTCAGTTTAAGAAAAGAAGAAAAAAGGGCTGACTCTGATGCCGAGGCGCCAGACTCAGCAAGGAAATTTAGAGAGTTCTTGGACAGTTTTGTGACGGTTATTGATGACTCAGAAGCATTCTAGAAGTCTCTGAACAAATTCACATATGTTATAAACAAAATACAATGAATATAGACACAGGGAATCAGTTATTCAATGAAGAGGTGCGACTCAAAACCTGAAGGGACGCGTCTATTTGCGCAGGAGACTGGCGCCTAGGTGTCAGATATGGGGCCTAAGTGCCACATTTACCTTCTAGAATATTCAACGAATTTGGAGAATTTTGAAGAGGTGCCTGAAGCAACCCCTGGTCATTTTCGAAGCTCTATAAATAGAGAACGATTCTACAGCAAAGTGTGGTCGTTTGGAGTGTGTAGGTGTCATAAGAGTGAAAGAAGTGTGTCGTTTCATTTAGTTAAAGTGTGTGAAGTGTTATTTACCTTTCTTTAATGAGAGTTCAGATTGTTCATAGTGAGATTGATGGAGTTGGAGTCTTCAAAGGATTGCTTGGATATCATTCCAGATAAGTATTTATAATTTGATTCTTAAGTTTTATACTTTGAATTTAAATTATATAATATGGTTTGTGGTGTGAATCCTATGTTTTCTGAGTAGTCTTCTTCTCTTTCTCCCTATGAATATGAAATGATTTAGATAAGGATTTAATTTAGTTTTGAGAACTTATTTTTCTTCATCCATAATTTGTGATGATACTTTACCTGATCTTCATTTACACTACAACTTGATCACTTGTAATGTTAAAATCTGTGGAGAGTTCTTAAGATCTGACCGTGGGCTAAGAGTTCTTAACTTGTAAGTATCACATTTCTCTTGGAAAGGTAGATGGTAAATCCTTGAAGGGGGAGGTGCGAATAGATAGGAAGATAATCTTTGAAGGGCGTAGAATTGAATATGTTTTTAGAGTGATAGGCTAAATTCTATCAACTTGATTTAAGAGGAGGTGACGGGTCACTAGTAGGCCCGACCATAGGCACCCTTGGGGGGAAACTAGAAGTGAGAGCCTAGAAATTCGTCCCTTACTACTAACAATACATCCTGATCCAATCTTCTAAAACTAGCCAATGTTCTTTATGCACTGAACCAAATGGTAAAGAATATAGATGCTCCTATTTGTTACAATACCACATTCTCTAAGTTCTCAAACTAATTTAAATATTTACTAATCATGAAATATTTCGTATGGGGAAAGAATCTTTGTTTATTGTGTTAAAACATTTAAATTACGATTTTATTCACAATTACTAATTTAATAAGTTGCATATTATTACTTGTTAGTTGATTAGTTTTTAAATAGATTTTCATCTTTCTTTCTTAATTAATTTTTGCTTAGCCTTTCCATGGGATCAATATCTGAGGCTTAATCAGAAAGCCCTATATTACTTGAAACAATACGTATACTTGTGTAATACCCCTAGTGTACGATTTATATTTATATTTATCAAAACTTTAATGTTTAATTATCGTACATTAGCTGCTTAATCTGATTTAGGGTCAAGTTTGACCATAATTTTTATAAACTATTTTACTTACGTAATTGCAGTCAGGTCAAGTTTTTGGCGCCATTGCCGGAGAACATAAACACTAAAAATAAACTAATTTATTAAAATAAAGAAAGATAAAAAATTTTTATATTTATATTTTAAAGTATATTATTAATTAAAAAAATATCTTTTAATTTATTTTATGCGAAGTTCAGGATCTGAAGGATTAATACCCTATAATTCTGAATTAGAACGCACTGTAAGAAACATTAGAAAAGAAAAATGAATTCATAATTTGCTAGAAATGGCTAATATACCCCGAAATAATATGGAACAAAATATTGCAGAAAATGAACATCAAAATTTACAGACCCTTTAGAGAGTATGCTAACCCTGCAGCTGATGAAATTCACTTAAGCATTCAAATCTCTATTGTAGCAGCAAACTTATTTGAACTTAAACCTACAATTATACAAATGGTCCAAAATAATCAGTTTGGAGGATCTCTTACTGAAGATCCTAATTTACACATTGCTAGTTTTCTAGAACTTTGTGCTACTTTTAAGTATGATAATGTTTCTGATGATGCTATTAGGTTTAGACTTTTTCCTTTTTCTTTAAGGAATTAGGGCTGTAACGAGCCGGGGCTTGGCTCGTTTTCGGCTCGTTTAAAATTACCTCGGCTCGAAATCGGCTCGTGTTCGAAATAGCTCGTGAACAGCTTGTTCGTGTTCGGCTCGAAAAACTTATTCATTTTCGTGTTCGGCTCATGTTCGGCTCGAAATTAGGTCGTTAGAATATAAAATTAATATAATAATTAATTTTTTAAATAAAATAAATTATGAAATTTTCTAAAAAAACTGTTTAAATTTATAATTTAATTTCAGATAAATTTCAAGAATAAAATTTCATGAAACATAGATTAACTAAATAAATTTCAACAATAAGTTTCAAACCAAATTTTACAAAAAAAACGAATATTATTTTTTTTACAAAATTCTACACAATAATAACAACTTTATTACAAATTTGACAATTTACAAATTAAACAAAAATTAAAAAATACAAATAAAATCTCAAATAAAAATCAAAATCTGAAAAACAATTGCATTGAATATTTCAATAAAATTTATATTTAATTTTTACATAAACCTAAAAAAATTAAAAATACATGAAATTTAAACTAAGCCCCTCAATTTTAATTTGCAACTCTTCCCACATCTGTTCAATCCTGCAAGCAAAAAAAAAAAAACATTTTTTTTTACATTCAAATAAGCTGAAGTATACTGTAAACGAAAGGAAAAAAAGTCGATACCAACAAGCTTAGGAAGAGCTCTCCAGCTCCCATGCTTCTGAATGTAATGAACAAATTTATGGTCTTCTTCAGGAGTCCAAGACCCTTTCTTGAGGCCATTCTCATCACAACCAGGAGTTGATTTTTTTTAAAGTCGTCTTTGAATGATTTTTTGTAATTCAAAATATGCATTATAGAATTATTTTGTGACATGGAAGGCCAAATTCACGATTTTGACAATAATGTGTAATGTTTGGAAGATATTCATACATAACATTTAAATAGTATATATTTGCATATCTAACACATTAACTTCGATTTACATACAAGCCACTTTTTTTTTTTGACATGTCACGTTTTAAAAGTCAAAATAGTGTCTTCTTGATGTGATATGATAATTTTGGGAGGTAAAAATGTAAAAAAGTAAAGTTTAGATTTGAGATATGTATATACTTAGGAATTGAGAAGTATGTCTGTAAATGCCCACAAACAGAACTTGATAAGCAGGATGAGCTCCATATCTAATAAAGAATTATAGACCTATGATTCATATTATAGTGATAACAATTAAGGTTGCATAAAACTATCGGGGCCAACAAATTAACTTTTAATAGGGAACATGAATAGAAAATGATTTGAAAGAGTAGTCCATTATGCATTTTTAAAGGAAAAAAAGGGAAGAAAAACACTAATTTCAATGACTTTAATTCATCGCCACCATTTTGCTTATTAGAAGAGCTAATGCCCACAAACAACTTCCATGTATTGGGATACCAAAGCCTATGACCGTATATTCTTGATAATTAATTTCATATAGGAAGAAGTGGAACAAATAGTGAAACGTGTATACACCAAATATTACTCCTCGAATTTTTGCTAAGAACTTTGTTCCTTTATGTTACACAACAAATTCTCAATTATATATGCTTTATATATCTACATTATGAACAGAAAAGAATATATTCAGCTACCTATGCTTCCTTTTCTTATTATTTCTCTGTTCTCTGTATTTCTAGTTCATACTGAGAATCAGAGCTTTTGCTTCACAACAAACTCTATTAGTTCCTTCTATTCTATATATGTAGCCACTATTTCTTCATGGCAGATTCAGGCGCATTTGTTGCAGTCACTCCATTATAAGGAACTGAATGATTTGAAATCTGGAGATCTCAAATCCTAAATTTGTTTAGAGCTTCATTTTTGAAGGATACTTAGATGTATCTATTGCTTGTCCGACAGCTACAATGATCCGTGATGATGGTTTTCCAACACCCAATCCGTAGAAATATATATGGATCTTAATAGATCAGAACTTGGCATCTACACTCTATGCGACCCTTTTGAGTTGAACCAGGAGTCGTGTATAAATATGGTCCCACAGTTGATTGCTAATTGCAATCAACAAATAGAGCTATATCATTCAGCTCAGAAATAAGCTTCACATATTTTCATGAAAAATTTATCCATGAACTAATATCAATGGAAACCAAAGCTAAACTTCTCATCGTTGCCTCCGAGTCTCTAATAGATAATGAAGGTTTCTTATTATATTCCATAAATGGACTTCCTCCTTCATAACATGTGTTTAAGACATCGATTCATATAAATTTCAAACCCATACATTCACTATTGTGCAGCCAAGAAACTAAAAAAGCCATAGTAACTTCTTGACAGTGCAAAATTCAAAATAGAAGCATAAATGCAATCAGCTCTTGTTGCTACCCGTGGCTAAGGTAGAGGGCATTCTTACAATATTGTGCCTAACAAAGAAAGAATTTATGAAAATCATGGAAGAGGACGTGGATCAAAACCTTCAATTGAATGTCATATTTGTGCAAAGGTGGGCCATTCTGCATTTCATTGTTGGCATAGAATCAATCTCCAAAAGTACCCTTCTACCGCATTTTATCCACGATCTCTATAGGCAAGCATTTAGCTAATTACGAATGACTGGATGCTAGACGCTGGAACTACCACACATCTAACATACAATACAAACTAACTCTCCAACATTAGTGGAAGATAAAAACACAGCAAAGCACCTCCATGAATAAAATTCTTTAGCATTTAGCAAGCATAAAGCTCAACAATGAAGTTCAGCTAAAATAAAGTTCTGCCAACCTAAATGTAAAAATATTTGACTGTCCACATCAGTCATGTAAATGTCATTTTAATATAGATATGAATCATATCTAGAATGCAAATAGAGAGATGTCCAAGGTAACCATCCTTTGAGAACTACATCTGAGTAGAAGAAAGAAAAGAAGAGATGAGTTGAGGACTCATTCTCCCGCATCAGTCATGTAAATGTCTATCTATAACAAGCATCAATGGCAATAAAAAAGCAGATAAAATTGAATAGTGGAGGAAAAAACCAAAATAAGACCACATTGGTACAAGAAGACAACTTCTCATAGAATTAAACAGTGTGCGTGCACCATACTCGTCGGTGAAGGGTCGAAGGCCACACAATTTTGGAGATCTGCTTAATAGATGTGTTAATATGTCTAGCTTGATGTAGTTTCACTCCATTGAATTGAACTTTTAATATTTAAAAAATTGATTTGAATATAAACTTTATGCTTTCTCCAAAATCTTACATAACGCCTGAAAAAGAGATGTTATTGTTTTGAAAAACTACAGGAAAGAAGTACTATATTCTTTACAAAGTCATCCATTAACAAAAAAAATCTAATTTAGAAGCAACAGACGAACAACATCACAAACGCTTAACCCTGTATGAATCACCACACAAATGCACTTAAAAAAATCTAAAAAAATCTAAAAGAAATTTAAGAAAAGATAGGATAAGCGAACCTGAAGATAAATATGAAATATTAGAGAGAAGATACTGAAGGATAACACCTAGGTAGCCAAACGGGCGACCAAGCAATAATATCGATCGACCAAGAAAGAATACTGAGGAATCGAGCCAAGACTGACTGTCCTTTGAGAAGCAGAAGTAGATATTATAAGATGAACGGAGAAGGCAAACCCAAAGTTTTAGCGGCCAAAAGAAGAGGGAGAGGCAGCCGAACCCGAGGCAAGAACGTTCGAGAGGGGAATGGGGAGGCGGGGTTAGGGACTTAGGGTTTTACTTTACATTAGTATATATATATATGTAAAAACATTTTAATTATAAAACTTATATTATATTATTATATATAATATAATACTTATATATATTTATATGTAATAGAAAGGTAGTTATTATTAATATTTTCTTATATATTATAATTTGTAGGATTTAGTTTCTAAAATATGATAATTTATTTTTTATAAATTTTAATTAATTTAAATTTATAATATATATTCTTTGAATATTTATTATGTATATATATATTTATTTATTTATTTTCGAGCCAAAGCTGAACACGAGCGAACAAACTTTTGTTCATGTTCGGCTCGTTTACATTTCGGCTTAAAAATTTGTTCGTGTTCGGCTCGTTAGGCTTAACGAACGAGATAAACACGAGCTGTTTAACGAGCCGAACATGAGCTGCTTGAGAACAACGAGCTAAATTGTCAGCCCTATAAGGGATAAGGCTAAGATGTGGTTAAATTCGTTAGCAACAGGATCTATTAAAACTTAAGGAGAAATGGCTCAAAAATGTCTACCTAAGTATTTTCCACTATCTAAAACTGCAAAACTTAGAAATGATATAACTTCATTTACTCAATTTCAAGGAGAAACTGTTTATGAAGCATGAGAACGATTTAAAGAACTTCTTAGGAAGTGTCCACATCATGTTTTACCAGACTGATTAATTATACAAACATTTTATAATGGATTAATAGGTTCTCTTAGATCTATTGTAGATGCTACTGCTGGTGGTTCTTTAATGGCTAAGTCATTTGATGAAGCTTATGATTTAATAAAAGAAATGGAAACTAATAATTTTCAATGGCCTTCTGATAAAGTAAATACTAAAAGAGTGGCTGGTATTCAAGAAAATGAAGCATTTTCTATTTTAGTATCTCATGTTGCTGCAATATCTAAGAAACTGGATAATTTGTCTCAATTATCGCATTTAAGTAATGATAATTCAGAAAGTACTGATGAATCTTAAACCTTAGAAACATTGCAAGTTATCGCTAGCAAAACTAATAACCCATATTCCAATAACTATAATCCAGGTTGGAAAAATTACCCTAACTTAAATTGGAATAATGCAAATCCACAATGGGGTAATAATCAACCTAACCCAATTGGAAATTAGAATAATCAAGGTAATTCTAACTATCGACCTTATTATCCTCCTAGTTTTAATAACCAACAATTTAAAGAAAAGAAATTGTCTATAGAAGAATTAATTTTACAAATGGGTAGTCAGTTGCAAAGTCAAAATGTTGCGATAAGAAATATTGAAAATCAAATGGGGCAAGTTGCAAATGCAATTAACAACAGACCACAGGGAACACTTCAAAGTACAGTTGAAGTAAATCCAAGAGAAAATGGAAAAGATCAAGAACAAATTAAAGCTGTATTGCTTAGAAGTGGAAAAGAACTAAGGGACAGAAAGGAAAATAAAATTCAAAAAGAGACTGAAGTGATAGAAGTTGAGAAACCTAAGGAAATAATCACTGAAGAAGAAAAGCAATTTCTATCTCAAGATGAGTTTGAAAAACATCCACCCCCATTTCCACAACGACTGAAACAGCATAAATTGGATCAACAATTTTCAAAATTTTTTGATGTATTTAAAAAGCTTACCATTAATATCTCATTTGCTGAAGCTTTGGAATAAATGCCTACATATGCTAAATTTATGAAAGATATTCTTAATAGGAAAGAAAATTTGAAGCTTTTGAAACACTGCACTAAGCGAAGAATGTAGTGCAATTATTCAGAAAAAGCTACCTCAAAAGCTTAAAGATCCTGGAAGTTTTACTATACCTTGTGCTATAGGAGACAGATTTCATGGAAAAGCCTTATGCAATTTAGGAGAAAGTATTAACCTCATGCCTTTATCCATCTTCAAGAGGTTAGATTTAGGAGAAATATCTCCTACAATTGTAACCTTACAATTAGCAGACCGATCTACTACTCACCCGAGAGGAATGATAGAAGATGTGTTGGTAAAGTGGATAAATTTATTTTCCCTGTAGATTTTATAATTCTGGATATGGAAGAAGATGAGGAGATTCCTATTATTTTAGGAAGACATTTCCTTGCTACCGGACGTGTTATGATAGATGTACAAAAAGGGGAGTTAACCATGAGAGTCAATGATCAAGAAGTAACATTCAATGTTCTTAAATTAATGTGATATCCTAACAAGGAGAAGTGTTACAAAATGGATATCTTTGACTACATGATAGCACAACATTATGAAAAAAATGTCAAATCATTTCTAAAGAAGAAGAGTTTTTAGACCCTGAAGATTTAAGTGATGAAAATAATTCTAAAGAAGATATAAAAGATATTGATTATGTTAATGAAAATTGGGAAATATTGGATACAACTGAAAGTAATGAATTCAAACCATCAATTAAAAAGGCTCCTAAATTGGAATTGAAGGAATTACCCTCTCATTTAAAGTATGACTTTTTAGGGAATTCATTAACTTTACCTATTATTATATCTTCTGAATAAACTACTGAATAAGAGATGAAATTGATTGAACTGTTAAAAGTGTATAAAAAAGCTTTTGGATGGACAATATTAGATATTAAAGGAATTAACCCATCAATATTTATGCACAAAATATTATTGGAAGATGACAGTAAACCCAGTATTGAACCTCAAAGGAGATTAAACCCAATTATGAAAGATGTTGTTAAAAAGAACTGTTGAAATGGTTGGATGCTGGAATTTTTTATCCAATATCAGATAGTCCTTGGGTTAGTCCCATTCATTGCGTTCAAAAGAAAGGAGAAGTGACTGTTGTTGAAAATGAAAATAATGAATTAATTTCAACAAGACAAGTTACTGGTTGGTGAATCTGTATTGATTACAGAAAACTAAATGTTGCCACCAGAAAAGCTCACTATCCTCTTCCATTCTTAGATCAAATGCTGGATAGATTAGCAGGACATTCATATTTTTGCTTTTTGGATGGATATTCTGGTTATCATCAAATATCTATAACTCCTGATGATTAAGAAAAGACTGTGTTTACAAGTCCATACGGAACATTTGCTTTTCGTAGAATGTCTTTTGGGTTATGTAATGCACCTGCTGCTTTTCAAAGGTGTATGATGGCTATCTTTTCTGACTTAATTGAAAAAGGAATTAAAATTTTTATGGACGATTTTTCTGTATTTAGAACTTCTTTTGATTCTTCCTTACATAATTTGACTAAAGTATTAAAGCTCTGTCAAGAAACTAATTTAGTTCTGATTTATGGTCACAGAAGGAATTGTACTAGGTCATAAAATTTCTAAAAGTGGAATGGAAGTTGATCAAGAAAAAATTGAAGTTATTGCTAGATTACAACCCCCAACTAATATAACGAGTATAAGAAGTTTTCTTGGACATGCTGGATTTTATAAAAGATATATTAAAGATTTTTCCAAAATTACTAAACCTTTATGCCATATTTTAGAAAAAGATATAAAATTTGAATTTAATGAAAATTCTTTAAATGCCTTTAACTTATTAAAAGAAAAATTAATCACAGCACCAATCATAGTTGCACCTAATTGGGAAAACCCATTTGAATTAATATGCGATGCGAGTGATTACGCTATAGGGGAAACTTTAGGACAAAGATATGATAAGAGATTTAAGGTTATATATTATGCCAATAAAACTCTTAATGAAGCTCAAATTAATTATACTACTACTAAAAAAGAGCTATTGGCTATAGTATATGTCTTTGACAAATTTCGTTCATATTTACTTGGGAATAAATATATTGTGCATACAGATCATTCTGCTATTAAATATTTGATGACAAAAAGGGAGCTAAACCGAGATTGATTAGATGGTTCCTTCTTTTGCAAGAATTTGACTTTCAAGTAGTTGATAGAAAAGGGTTTGATAATCAAATCGTCGATCATCTATCAAGAATTGAAAATGATAAGGAAATGAATGATATGGAAGAAATAAAAGAATGTTTTCCTGATGAACATTTTTATAATGTTTCTAATGGATTAATCTCATGGTATGCTGATATAGTTAATTATTTAGCTAGTAACATTATACCATATGGATTAGATCATCAACAGAAAAAGAAATTCTTAGATGATGTGAAATTTTATTTTTAGGATAATCTCTTTATGTTTAAACACTCTACGGATTCTATTATACGAAGATGTGTTCCTTATGAAGAAACATTTGAGATTATTAAAAAATGCCACAACACTGAATTTGGCGGGCATTTTGGAATTGATAAAACTGCTTTTAAAATTTTATAATCCAGATTTTATTGGCCTACATTATTTAAGGATGTTAACATTTTTGTTAAATCTTGTGATTGATGTCAACATATAAGCAATATTTCTATGAGAGATGAAATGCCTCTAAATTTTAATTTGGAAGTGGAAATTTTTTATGTCTGGGGTTTAAATTTTATGGGACCATTTATAACTTCTTCAGGAAAATTTTATATACTATTAGTTGTTGATTATGTCTCGAAATGGATTGAAGCAAAAGCTTTACCTCGTTGTGATGCCGAAAGTGTTGAAAATTTTTTAACTGAAAATATTTTTACTAGATTTGGAATGCCATGAATAATTATCACAAATGGAGGAAGTTATTTCAAGAATTTTATGATTCAGAGATAATTGAGTAAATTTGGAATTAAACATAGAATTTCAACATCTTATCATCCCCAAACTAGTGGATTAGCTAAGTATCAAATCGGGATATCAAAAGAATTTTAGAGAAAACAGTTAACCCAAAACAAACTAATTGGGTTGATAGACTCGATGATGCTTTATGGGCTTAGAGAACTGCTTATAAAACGCCTATTGGGATGTCACCATATAGGCTCATATATGAAAAACCTTGTCATTTACCTGTTGAATTGGAGCATAAAGCTTATTGGCGATTAAAGAGTTTAACTACAAATTAAGTGATGCTAGAGATAAACGATTATTGCAATTGAATGAACTTGAAGAAATTATAAATGATTCATATGAAAGTGATCAAATCTATAAAGAGAAAATGAAAAAGCTGCATGATAAAATAATATTAAGAAAGACTTTTGAGCCTGAACAAGAAGTTTTGTTATATAGTTCAAGATTTAAATTGTTTCCAAAAAAATTGAGATCCAAATGGATATGGCCTTTTATTGTTAGAAAGTTTATCCTTTTGGAATAGTGGATATAATATATCAGAAAACAAATTCTGTAATTAAAGTAAATGAACAAAGATTGAAGCCTTATATTGGAGGAAGTTTGTCATCTTTTAAAGATGTGCTATATTTAACCCATTTATAATAAACAGTTGGTTATGTCGGGCTAAAGACGTTAAACCAAGCACTTTGTGGGAGGCAACCCATAGTATGATTTGATTTGTTTTGATATTGAGAGTGCTTTATATGTAACTTCACTTAGTTACATATATTTTGATCCACATTTTTAGACCCTAATTTGGTATGAAACTTATGAAAATTTGACGAAGGGCGAACCTGTGAGTTTTAGGATTTTGGCGCCTAGGTGCCAGAAATCTGAAAACTGGACACCTAAACGCCAAAATTGGCGCCTAGGCGCCACAGTTTTGTATCGTGGTAAAACCGCCCAATTGCAGTTTTTACCCACTCAAATCCATATAAATCACTAATTCTTCTTCCCCAAACGTCAAGCCATCAAATTTCCGACCTAGAACTATACTTTTGAGAAAGAAGAGAGATCTGATTGCTGAGAGACTTACTATGGAGAATGGAGGGAAAGCCAGTTTGTGCACAAGGATTCACAAACTTACTTTAATGGCTACTTAGCCATGACATTGGAGAAGCTTTTTGGTCAACTTGAGAAGATTGAAGAAGAATTGGTGCATATTGGAGAAAGGATGCATGAAATATAACATCAATATGAGCATATGAAATGGCAAATGAAGGTACAGTCTGATCATTTGGCTGCATTTGAAGACCATCAGGTAACCATGTATGCTCAAAACAAATGGATTGATAAAAAGACGACCTTGGAATTTCCTAAAGTCCATTTCTTTCACTCCTTTGTTCGTAGTGAATTACCTTGTGGAACTAACGAAGGTTCTGATGTGAATCCTTAAATTTAGGGTGAATTTATGTGGAGAAATTGATTATAGATATGAAGTGTTAAGTGATTTTCTTGATATTTTGTGTAATTGATTTGTGTGATTGTTATGTATTGTTGTGAGATGTGAGAAGATGTTTATGTGTATTTTCTGTATTTTTTGAACCTTATCTTGAAGATCTGAAATGGAATGAAGTAAAATTTGATTTTGGATTGTATCAAATTATGTTTGAAATGTAACTTAAATTTGGAATCTATCTTGGTATTTTATATTTTCTAGGAGATGATTGATGAAGTTTATTACGTAATTTTAAGTTTATAGATTTTAGAACACCTAAATTACAAAATGTAAAAATTTAGGAATTTTTCAGAATTTTTGGCGATCCTGGCGCCTAGGCGCCGGTTCACCTGAACCAAAATTTCGGCCTTAAAACCGAACCCACCACCCTTTTCACGCTTAAGCTTCATCTTCTTCCCCCAAACTCGTGAAAACCAGTCCTATGGCTCCATATTGTGCTTGATTCGTGAAGTTTCGACGCTTAAAAACACTGGATTCCAAATTTTTGAGGTTAGATCTACACTTTGGCATAGTTATTTTGAGTTTTCACCATGGATTTCTCTACATATCAATAGTACCGAAAATTTGGAAGAAAATTTTGATTTTTAAGTAGAAAATCCACGGATCTAAGCTTAATTTAGAGTTTTAAGCTTAGATTTTGTGCCATGTTATGGATTTTTAAATTGTTTGAAATTATTTTCAAAATTATAGAATGGCACCAAAATCAAAACTAGGAAAGGAGTGGAGCGAATTTGATTAGTCAAAGTTTGCTAGCGTAAGTGCTCAAGTGCGTTACAAATGAATTCGCGTCGGCTCGCAAATTCATAGCAGAATGAAGTTTTTATCATCCCGTTGGATCCATCAAAAAAATTATTGTTGCTCGATAGTGGGAGCAGTTTTGTTAGTTCTCTGTTGTGGTTGTTATTTCAGTTGTTCGGGAATTCTATGCAAATTTTCCTGAAACAGCTAATATGAAGTTTATATTAGGGGAATGGGAGTTGAGTTCACTTTTGAAGTCATCAACATGTTTTACGGCCTACCCCCTGCTACAGATTGCTTCTATGATATTTTTGTTCCTTCTGAAAGAGAGCATGGTGAGATTTTAGCCTACCTGACTGATGGAAGAGGATTGTGGAAAATCTGAAACAATAAACGGGTAAATTTTTCCTCTTCTATGCTTAATGCTACTTCTAAAGCCTGACATTACTTTATTTCTGCTCGTATTCTTCCATCAAATCACCTGAGTGAAGTGACAAAAAAACGAGCTATTTTAAATTACTGCATTCAAGAAATGATTTCTATAGATGTGGGAGCCATTATATATGATGTAATCAACACTTCAGCTAGAGGAAGTGTTATTTCTGGTTTAGGCTTCCTGGCCCTAATTTTCTTGACTTGCAAGAATGCCGGTTTTGCTTACTCTCATTCTGAAGAGATGCTTAAGCCACTTAAGCCAATTGGAAAATCTCATGTGGATACATATGGAAAGACAAAAAGTTAAGGTTCTACAGCATATACTTCTTCTATGCCTTCTACTTTTGCATCCAGACCATCCACTTCTACTTCTGAGCCTCCACCAGATGTATGGAATACTGTTTGTCAGAGATACTTGGAGCATCAAAGTGATATATTCTTAATGCAATGCAGAGTAGATGAGATGGATAGTATGATTGACCATATGTCTGGATATATACAGAGGAAGAGTGACTATGATGGGGAGTTTAATGAAGCGCTTGTAAAATTTTTGAAGGGTGATAAGAATATCGAATTTCCTACTTGTCCTAAATTCACCCCTTAGATTAACCCCAGAAGTTCTATTCCTGATGATTCTTCCGATGATGAGGAGGATACTGAGGATGATTAGACTTTATTTTTGCTTTGCTTTGCTGATGTGTCTGTTATGTGCGTTTTTACTTTTCATGTATTATTGTACTGATTGAGTACTTCGTAGTAACCCAGTTATATTTTTTTATTAGATTGCTTAGAATTTAATCCTATTTATGCTCCTGTTGTTTTGTTAAATGTTTAAAATGTAAAAGAGTGTTAGTTTTTTTTTATATTATTTACTTTGCTACTCTTTTATATTGTTGCTTATACCTGTATTACCCTACAGTTTTAAATACCTTAGTTAATGTACTTTTTTTTCTTTTCTTCCTGCTTAGTTTAAAATTTCATATTACAAAATGTTTTAACCCTATTAAACGAACTAAGTTTAGCGGGGGAGGGGGTGCAGAACTTAAATTTAAACAATATTTTCAAAATTAATAACATAACCTATGGAAGAAAAGTTAATTTAAGGTAGATATGTTATTGCTTTCATGAATATTATAATAAACTTATAAAAGTATTTTTATATAGCAAAGGATAATCCTAAAAATTGTAATTATTTAATAAAAGAGTATAGAATTTTGATTCAAATATCTAAATTAAAAAAATGTTGTATTTTTGAAAGTATTAAGGAATCTAGATGTGTACTTGAGAAGATAGAATTGAAACTCTATGAAAAATATTTTTGCTAAACACATATTCATTAAGTGAAAAATGTGTTAAGTCTTTAAATATAAGTTAAGGATAGTGAGTTCAAAATCATTAACAGGTTATCCAGATATAATAATCCTCACTTGAAAAAGAAAAAGAGAAAGGATTGAAAACAATCCCTGAAAAAGAAAAGAAAATATATAGGATTGAAAAGCAATCCAAATATGAATAGAAAAGAAAAAGAATAAGTGAGGAGAAGCTTGAGGAGATGCCTAAATCAAAAATTGGCTTCACTTGAATTATCTTATAGGAAGAGACATAAATACATTTTTTTTTACTTAAGTCTTATGTATAAGCATCCTTACTAGTAGAGTTATCATGAAAATCTTTTTCTTATAAATTATCTACATGTTCTTAATATGACAAATTGCAATTATTTTTTGAAATAGATAGGAGAAGAGAATTCTTAACACTTAATTATTAAATATTTTACATATTTTGGTTTTAGCCTAAGTTATTTAAAAAGCTTTTTAAGTTTCATTATTCTATTTATAAAATAAATAGTTATAGAAGTCTTAAAGAAATTTTTCTCCATAGATTATTATTTTTAGTAGTAAAGAGTTAAGAGTTACTTGAGGACAAGCAACGTTTAAGTTTGGGGGAATTGATCACCATAAAATTACCTAAATTTTTATATCATTTTTAACTAATATTTTAAGGATATTACGCTTTAATGAAAGGTATTTCTTATATTTTTGGATGCAGGTACAAGAAAATGAATTTATGAAGAAAAAGAATCAAAAAAGGAGTAAAAGGAGCAAAAATGAGTCAATATAAGAAAAGAAGAAAAAAGGGCTAACTCTGGCGCCTAGGCGCCAGAATTGGCACCCAAGTGTCAGACTCAGTGGGAAATCTAGAGAGTTCTTAGACGGTTTTGTGACGGTTATTGATGACTCAGAAGCAATCTAGAAGTCTCTGTATAAATTCTCATATGTTATAAACAAGATACAATGAATCTAGACACAGAGAATCAGTTATTCAACGAATAGGTGCGACCTAAAACCTGAAGGGACGTGTTCATTCATGCAAGAGACTGGCGCCTAGGCTCCAAATCTGTTGCCTTGGTGCCACAGTTACCTTCTAGAATATTCAACAAATTTGGATGAATTTTGAAGAGGTGCCTGAAGCAACCCCTGATCATTTTTGAAACTTTCAAAATAGAGGACAATTCAACAGCAAAGTGTGGTCATTTGGAGTGTGTAGGTGTCATAAGAGTGAAAGAGGTGTGCCATGTCATTTAGTTAAAGTGTGTGTAGTGTTATTTACCTTTCTTTAGTGAGAGTTCAGATTGTTCATAGTGAGATTGCTGGAGTTGGAGTCTTGTAGAATTCAGTCGGAGTCAGAGAAACTTTAAAGGATTGCTTGGATATCATTCCAGATAGGTATTTATAATTTGGTTCTTAAGTTTTGTACTTTGAATTTAAATTATATAAATATGGTTTGTGGTGTGAATCCTATGTTTTTTAAGTATTCTTCTTCTCTTTCTCCCTATGAATATGAAATGATTTTGATGGGGATTTAATTTAGTTTTGAGAACTTATTTTTCTTCATCCATAATTTGTGATGATACTTTACATGATCTTCATTTACACTACAACTTGATCACTTATATTGTTAAAATCTGTAGAGAGTTCTTAAAATCTGACCGTGGGCTAAGAGTTCTTAACTTGTAAGTATCACATTTCCCTTGGAAAGGTAGATGGTAAATCTTTGAAGGGGAAGGTGCGAATAGATAGGGAGATAAACTTTAAAGGGCGTAGAATTGAATATGTTTTTAGAGTGACAGGCTAAATTCTATCAATTTGGTTTAAGAGGAGGTGACGGGTCACTAGTAGGCTCGACCATAGGCACCCATGGGAGGGAAACTAGAAGTGAGAGCCTAGAAATTGATCCCTTACTACCAACAATACATTCTGATCCAATCTTCTAAAACTAGCCAAGGTTTTTTATGCACTGGACCAAAGGGTAAAGAATATATATATACTCCTATTTGTCACAATACCATATTCTCTAAGTTCTCAAACTAATTTAGATATTTACTAATCATGAAATATTTCGTATGGGGAAAGAATATTTATTTATTGTGTTAAAGCATTTAAATTACGATTTTATTTACAATTACTACTTTAATAGCTTGCATATTAGGACTTGTTAGTTGATTAGTTTTTAAATAGATTTTCAAATTTCTTTCTTAATTAATTTTTGCTTAGCCTTCCCCATGGGATCGATATCTGGGGCTTAATCAGAAAGCTCTATATTACTTGAAACGATAAGTATACTTGTGTAGTACCCCTAGTGTACGATTTATATTTATATTTATCAAATCTTTAATCTTAAATTATCATACATTAGCCGCTTAATCTGATTTAGGGTCAAGTTTGGCCATAATTTTTATAAGCTATTTTACTTGCGTAGTTGCGGTTGGGTTAATTCATCTGTAATATATGTTGTTATTTTGTGTAATACTCGTTTTGATATGATTATTATTTTGTGTAATACACATTTTGATGTGATTGCCAAACCCAGAAATACACCAAAAATAACCCAAAAATGAGCCAGTAGTCATCCATAGAGAAACCAAGAAATACTTCAGAATAACCCAGAAATAACTCATCAGTTATCCCTACAGTAAACCAGAAATACCCCATAAATACCCCGGGAATTACCCACAATCACCCAGCAGTTATCCCTGCAATAACCTAGAAATACTCTCTAAATAACCCACAAATAACCCATCAGTCATCCCTGTAGTAACCTAGAAATATCCCATAAATACCACAGAAATACTCCAGAAGTAACTCATAATACCCTAAAAATACTCCAGCAGTAACCCAGAAATACCCATCAAAAACTCTGCAATAACTAAACAGTAACACAGAAAGACTCCATAAATACCTCATAAATAACCCATCAGTGATCCCAGAAGTAACCCATAAATGACCCAGAAATACCCCAGAAATAACCCAGAAATAACCCATAAACACCTCATAAATACCCCAGAAATAACCCAGGGTTGAGCCAATAGTTACCCCTGAAAGACTCCAGAAATACCCCAGAAATAACCTAAAATTGATCACTTCAGTAACCCAAAAATACCAAGCAATAACACTGCACCAACTCAGCAGTAACCCAGAAATAACCCAAAAGTGATCACTTCAGTAACCAAGAAATACCCCAGGAATAACCCAATAGTCATCCCTGCAATAACCAAGCGGTAACCAAGGAAAAACTCAGTAATAACCTAGAAATACCCCAGAAATAACCCAGGAATAACCCAACAGTTATCACTTCAGTAACCAAAAAAAACTCAGCAATAACCAAAAAATACCCAAGGAATAACCCAACAATTATCACTTCAATAACCAAGCAGTAACTAAGGAAAAACTCAGTAGTAACCCAAAAATACCCCAGAAATAACCAAATAGTTATCATTTTAGTAACCAAGCAGTAACCAAGGGAAAACTCAACAATAACCCAAAAATACCCCAGAAACACCCCAGGAATAACCTAATAGTTATCACTTCAGTAACCAAGCAGTAACTAAGGAAAAACTCAGTAACCTAGAAATACCCCAAGAATAACCCAACAATCATCACTGTAATAACCAAGCAGTAACCAAGGAAAAACTCAGCAATAACCAAGAAATACCCCATAAATATCCCAGGAATAACCCAACAATTATCACTTCAGTAACCAAGTAGTAACCAAGTAGTAACCAAGGAAAAACTCAACAATGACTCAGAAATACCTCAGGAATAACCCAACAGTTATCACTTCAGTAACCAAGCAGTAACCAAGGAAAAACTCAGCAATAACCCATAAATACCCAAGAAATACCCCAGAAATAACCCAGGAATGACCCAGCAGTTATCCTTGCAACCACTAAGCATTTATGCATGCAATACCCCTGCAATAACCAATTAATAAACTAGGATTTATCCATTTAATAACCAAGCATTTATCCATGCAATACCCCTGCAATAGCTAAGAAATAACTCAGTAGTACCCAGGAATAACCAAACAGTCATCCCTGCAATAACCAAGCAGTAACCAAGAAAAAACCCAGCAATAACCCAGAAATACCCAAGAAATACCCTAGGACTAACCCAACAATTTCACTTTAGTAACTAAGCATTAACCAAGGAAAAACTCAGCAGTAACCCAGAAATACTCCAGCAATAACCAAAAGTTTTTGCTTCATGAACCAAGCAGTAACTAAGGAAAAACTAAGCAGTAACCCAGAAATTACCAAGAAATTCCCCAGAAATAACCCAGGAATGGCCCAGCAGTTATCTATGTAATTACCAAGCATTTATGCATGCAATGCCCCCTGCAATAACCCAGGAATAATAGAGGAAGGACCCATAATTAATCCAGCAGTTATCACTGCAAAAACGAAGCAGTAACCAAGCAATAACCAATAATAACTAAGCAGTAGCCAAGCAGTAACCAATAACTAAGCAGTAATAGTTGAATCAAATATACAAATTCAATCAAACATATTTATCTAAAGGTTTGTATCAAAAATTTAAACACATTTATAGAGATGGAGAACCATAAAAATATCAGCCAAATAGTTTATATCTACAAATTTCATATGCAAGCTCTGCCCTAAACCGAGGCATTTCAACTTGACAGTTCTTTTTCTCTTTCCAAACAATTTTCTCTTTCTGTAAAAGTGTATCTATGTATTTGCAGACAAAAATACCATAATCAACTCTGCTACTCTGTGTGGGAAGTCCTCTAACCGTGGTAACGTCCCATTCAGTGTGGTCGGACAGGAAAGCACTCCCGACGTCATCATGAAGATACTAAATCTGAAAATATTTCATAGCAATTAAAATAATTGTAAGCTTTTGAAAATGGGAAAGTTGTTTACATAATAAATAAAGTAAGAGCCAATTTGCATACCACGTCGTGGGTGACTCCCAAATGCATTTTATTGGGTAAAGAGTCATAGAATCTCCATTTGCAGGCTGTCTGATTACCAGCAAGTAGAGTGCAATAATGATTATGAATTATTGGAACTAAAATTAATTTTGCTTCAACGATAGCCTCCATTGTAACATGAACAACAATATCTCTCAATGGATGGAGTCTGTACATCTGCATATACAAATTAAATGAGCTTATCAGTTAAACAAGCGCAAGAATCCTTAATATTGATGGGAAGGTCTATATTTACCCAATGTGCTGGAGACACGTATAGATAGGGTCTGAAAGATTTGGGTAATTGACGCCTCCAGTTTTCCAATCCAATTGCAAACATATATACATGTTCAGTACCAACTTCTTTATTATTTCATAGTGCCTCAATGCATTCCCACGTTATGACAATATGACCCATTCCAGTTATGATATCGTCGCTGCATTACGAAGAAAAAACGTATTATTAGATTTTATAAAGGACTAAGGCAGTATAGAAAAAGGATTGTGGCTTTACTTACTGAACTTTTTATTTGCTCAAGTAGTTATCTATGACCTTCTGCATGTATGTTGGTGATCCACTTAAAAAGTACCTATTTTTATGTCTTATTTATGATTCAATTTGTAAGGATATTATGCTTTAATGAAAGGTATTTTTATATTTTTGGATATAGGTGATAAAAAAAGAGTTCAAGAAGGAAAAAAGAGCAAAAAGGAGCAAAAATAGAGATCAAAAGAAAAGTTGCCAAAATTAAAGGTCTGGTGCCTGAGCGCCAGAATCTGGCGCCTAGGCGCTGACCCGACCCGCAATAACGCAGTAATTTTTGCTTCCAAAAGATGGCCAAAAACTTGACCCAATTTATAAATAGCGGCTAGTGTATAAAATTAACATGTTGTAAAATTTTAGAAAATATTTTACACACTGGGGGTACTACGCAAGTATACGTATAGTTTCAAGTAATATAGGGTTTCCTTTTATAACCTCAGTATCGATCCCACAGAGAGGCGAGGTAAGCAATCCTTTAGGCTAATTCCAGTATATTTCTATAAGGCCTAAATTTGGAATTTCGATTAAAATGGTTTTTTTAATAACTAATCCTAAATAAAGTTCTTAAATAAAAAGATAACTTATGGATAAATTGATTGAGAGATATTTGAGATGATAAAGACTACCTTTCTCTTGTAATTACATAGATATGTGTAGGAAAGAAATGCTTAGAATTTTATGCAGTAGTGCCAAATAGAAGCATTCATATTCTTTAACCTTTGGTCTAGGTGTAAAGAACATTGACTAATCTATAGATCGGTTCAGGATGTTTTATTAGTAGAATGGGTTAATCTAGGCTCACACTACTAGATGTTTAAGGGTGGCTATGGTCGGCCCTACCAGTGACTCGTTCCCTTTGTATAAACCAAATTATTAGAATTTATTCTGTCACTCTAAAAACTAATCAATTCTGCGCCCACTAAATAATACCTTCCTATTTATTTGCACTTCACCTAAATAACCCGCTTATAGCCTGCGATTACCCAAGGATACATGTGATATCTACTAGTTAAGAACTAATCTCCCAATAGGTCTCAAAATTTTTCAACAGGATTTAATAATACAAGTGATCAATTTCTAAAGTAAATGAAGATCCGATATAAATATCATCACCATAATTTAATAAGAGAATATCTAAGCAAATCTTAATTCCTAAACATGCATTTATTTCATTACAAAACAAAAGTAAATTAAAATAATGACATAAGAAGTAAAAGAATTGATAGAATTATGTAATAAATTAAGTGCCAACAAGGAACTTATTTTATTAGTATTCTATTATATTTATGCAACTATCTGTCACCTAGAAGCATTTAATAGATAATTCTATCATAAAAATGATTTTCCTACGCATGCCGCTACTTCATATTAAAAGAAAGAGTAAAGAAAATCATTTACGAAGCATGGATAAATCACGACAGAAAACTAGGTTTAAAACAAAGAAAATCCACTAGAAACTTTTTACAACAATTTCAAGAGAATGAAAAACACAATACTTAGCTTTATCCCTCTGAACGAAAGAAGAAGATCTCTCCACCAAAGTCTCCCACCGATGCATGCACCGCTCGTACATCCCTTACATAAATATCTCAAAATCCCTCACCAATCTCTCCATAAGATGTAGAAATATACATCTTCATGACTCTAAAATGACTAAAATGACTAAGGGGGAAGAAAGAGAGGGGGAGAGAGAGAGAGAGAGAGACAAGAGAGAGGCACTTTTTCCTGTAGAAATATCTCATATTTATAGAGCTCTGAAAATGGCCAAGGGTTTCTTAAGGCACCTCTTCAAAAGTAGTCCACATTCATTGAATCTTCTAGAAATCGAGTCTGGTGCCTAGGTGTTAGACTCCTGTGACTAAGTCTTCGTACCCCTTCACTTTAGGTCGCACCTCTTCGCGATTAAAACAGTTCCAATGTGTCCAAATACATTGTATAACATGTCCTATATATTAGGAGTAACTTTCAATCTTCTAGAAAGTCTCGAAAGTAGTTAACACCGTCAAAATAACTCTCAAAGTTGTCAAAAATTTGTCCAATAACCGTTTTTGGATGATTCTGGCGCCTAGGCTCCGTTTTCTCGTCGTCACTGGTGCCTAGGCACCGGGTTCGGTGCCTAGGTGCCACCCTGTGCGTAACTCCACTGTTTTGCTCCGTTTGGCTCTGTTTCGACCCATTTCAGTTGCATTGCATTCCTAACATCTTCACCTACAAGATAGACATAAAAACAACCTTTCTCAAAAGTATAATTTCATTCAAAAACATGTGGGAAATATAAAAGATATTAAGCATAGAAACACATATTGATATGTGCCAAGTCTGAATTTTTTTTCTTGCTCATTTTGGCTCAAAATTTTATAGTTTTTGCTTCATTTTCTCAAAAATCATATTTTTATAATTGAAGACAAAAATATGCAAAATACCTTCCTTTAAAGTGTAATATCATTAAAAATGTGCATAAAGTGGGCATGAAAAGAACACTAAAAACAGGTAATTTTCAAGTGGATCAAATTCCCCCAAACTTAAACGTTACTTGTCCTTAAGTAACACTATAATCATGTAAAACCACATAAGCAAATTTTGTATATGAGTTTCTTTAGGAGTTTCTAAAATTTTGTTCTAGAAATGTAGTAGTCCAATTTAGAAAAAAATTTAGTAAATGAGACCAATTTGAAGTTTAGAAATCTCTTAGATGAAAGAATATGAATATATATGTTGCTATCTAATTTAGAAATACTTGTAGATTTTTCAAAATATAGGGGTTAGACATTTTTAGTTTCTTTACTTAAAAATCTTTATTAAAAATAATTATACTAACTATATTATATTTTTAAGCTTAAGATTTTTCTCAAATCTTATACTTTAAAAAGCTCAGGTGTGGAACCAATTTTTTATTTGGCCCTTTAATCCTCAAGCTTTTCCTTCCTTTTTCACATACTATACTTTTGTTTTCTTCTTTTTTTTCTTTTTTTTTCTTCTTTTTTTTTCAGGCAAGGATTACAATATCTGGATAGGCTTTTAATAATTTTGAATTCCACCCTTCCTTTCCTAAAGCATAAGGTAGATATATATCTTTTACTTAGAAATATAATAACAGTTTTGAAAATTATTTTTCAATAAAAGAAATTTAAATATTGAAAACAAAAGTCTAATCCTTCTATTTTTCCAAAAATAAAACTTTTCTTACTAAAGATAGTTACACAATTTTTATCATATCTTCACTAAGAAAAATTTAACTTTAAATTTTTCATCACTACTATAGATTTTAACTAAATTCGCTTACTCATATCTATATTAAAAATTTTATTTCCCTAATATAAATTCATACACATAATTATTTTTCAATCAAAATCAAATTTATTTATAGCATTTTTTAGGACAAATAAAATTTAAGTTTTTGAAAATTTATTTTCATTCCCCCCAAACTTGAAATTTAAAATATTTTGCAATTAATTTCATAAAATGTAGGAGGAAGAAAAATAAAAGTTAAATCTACTAACAACTACAACATCCTATCAAATTTATATACATGCATAATCAGGATAGAATGATTACAGAAGAAAGTAAACCTCGCCTAAAACATGCTTATTATAATATTAAACTTAAAAGAAGTATATTAATTTTAAAATATATTTTTCTACCTACCCCCAAACTTGAATTTGAACATGTATAGCATTCAGCACAGAAAACATAAGCAGGAACAAAAGTAGTTCAGAAATTCTATCTACCACAAATGTTTGTCAAAAACATCTACAAATATTCATCAGGACATAACAATTTTCAATAGAAAGTAAATCTAAACAAAACATGTTAGAATAAAATTAAACTAAAGAAAGGACTAACAAGCAAGACAAACATCAGCATGGGAGTATATATTTAAGTGTTCTTCAAATCTCTAAATTGTTGTAACACCAACACAAACACAAACACACAAACTAAAATATCTAGACTCGCAGATTCATAAATAAATATCAATTGAGGTTAATTTGATCTCCTTTCTACTCACATTTTTCCTCCTTACTTTCAATTTCTTACGGAAGAAACTACACTAATAACGATAATCTAATAAATAAAAATAGTGCAGTTCATTCATATGTTGTTCATTAAGCAATTTCATGACCTTACTTACTGAAAATAAAGTTAGATAAAGGAAGTAATAGAGCTGACATGGATGGTCCAAGTCTAAACTCTACATGCTTCAAGGTAATGCTCAGCTCCGGTTGATAACTGAGTTATAACAGACTCGTCAGCCTGCTACTACCAGAAGTCATATACAAATTTAGTCAAGACCAAGGCATAACCTCACAACATTAATCTATTCTGCACTAAAGAAAACACAAAACAACACATAAACAATCATGACACACAAGCACACTAAATCAAAGCACACTGACAACTATGGGTTACCTCCCATAAAGCGCTTCATTTTAACGTCGCGGGCCCGACAAATGATTCCTTCTGGATCAAAATTCCAATTAAGTAATCCTCGATTAATCAGCCAATCATTTCCAGATCCAAGGATTCTTATAAAATCCTCAAATTTTAATTTTTCATTCAGCTCTTCATTTTAGTTTGATTTATATCATTGTTCCTCATATTTCTTTCTAGATCCAATATTCTTCTATTGATTTTCTGAATTTGCATATTAATATCATCATTGAAATTTATAAGAAATGGATCTTTATAAGATACTTTAATATCTCCCAAATTTTGGATCGGATTCTCTTTAGATAATTCAGATTCTGGATTAATATCTTCTATGTTACTCTTCTGTTTCAAATTATCTTCTAATTCTTCCCCTTTATAATTATTAAATGATGGAGGATCTATCTTAGTTGAGGAAATAGGTTTTTCTAATTCCTTAGGAATTTATTCCAATGGTCTTCCAATATCCTTATCCTCTTTTCTCAACTCAAAGTTCTTTTGAAATTTATCCTCAAATTCTCTTCAAAGTTCTAGTTCAATAATTTTATCATGTTCATCCTTCAATTCAGTTTTTTCTTGTAATTGAGTCGCATCTAAAGATATAAAGACTGGTTGTGTAGATGAATTCCCTAAATATATAGGCTTTAAAATTGTATGTGGTACATCCATCTTATTTTCATGAGATTTTTCAACAAATGGATTTAAAAGTTTACTATTTTTGGTAGCGTCCATCATTTCACACCTCTCCTGAACATGCATACAGTCTTCTTTAAATAACGTTTTTGAATCATCATGAAAATCCATTTCAATCTCATCTGTTAACTTTCTCTCAAAACTTTCTTGGAAATGGTCTTTACTTAGATAATCAATTTCATATATCTAAAAACAATCATCATCTTTTCTCTTAGCTGGATATTTCATAGTCTTTAATACATCAAAAGTGACTTTCTGGTCATTAATATTCATAATCAACTCTCCTTTTTGCACATCTATCATAGCTTGTCCAGTAACAAGGAAAGGTCTCCCTAAAATAATTGGAATTTCTTTATCTTCCTCTATATCTAATACAATAAAGTCCAAAGGAAAGATAAATTTATCCACTTTAACAAGCATGTCTTCTTTAACTCCTTTTGGATATATGATAGATCGATCAGCTAACATAAGGGTTACAGTAGTGGGAGAAATATCGACTAAACCTAACCTTCTAAATATAGATAGAGGCATCACATTAATGCTCACACCTAAATCACATAAAGCTTTTCCACATAATCTTTCTCCAATTGCACAAGGAATTGTAAAGCTACAAAGATCTTTATATTTACGAGGAAAATTTTTACGAAGTATATGCTGCACTCCTCACTTAGTGCAAGCTGTCTCGTAATCCCCAAATTTCCTTTTCTTGTTTAATATCTCCTTCATAAACTTTGCATAACTTGGCATCCGTTCCCAAAGCTTCAGTGAAAGGAATATTTATTGTTAACTTCTTAAGTATTTTCATGAACTTTGAAAATTTTTTATCCAACTCATGTTGTCTAAGTCTTTGAGAAAATGGAGGTGGTGGTCTTTCCAAACTAATTTTAGTTGGAGAAATTAATTTTTCCAGATCCTTAGAAACATGTTTTTCAGGTCTTTTAGTTTCCTATGTTTCTCTCACAACATCTTTTTCTTTTCTAACCACATCATCTATCTCTCTTCCACTTTTTAATTGGACAACTTCTACTTGTTCATTAGTGTTCTCTTTAGGGTTGATCTCAATGTTGCTAGGAAGTGTTCCTTGGGGTCTATTGCTAAGTGAATTAGCCATTTATCTCAGTTTATAATCTATATTTTTAATTGCGGCATTTTGACTTTGCAACTGGTTTCCCATTTTCAATACCACTTCTTACATAGACATATTCTTATCCTCAAATTGTTGATCATTGTTAGAGTCTGGTGGATATGAAGGTCTATAGTTTGTGTTCCCTTGATTATTCCAACTTCCATTAGGATTTGCATGATTATTTTCCCATTTTTGATTTCCATCATCAATAGTATGATTCTAGTTAAATTTAGGATGGTTCTCCCAACACGGTTTGTAAAAGTTAGAAAATGGGTTGTTTATGATATTTAAAGCATCATATAATAAGTTAGAATCAATTATACGCCCTAATGAACTTTCCTCACTTACAGAAGTAAATTGAGGCTGGTTCATTCCAAATGGGTCAAACTTCCTTGATATTGCGGCAACCTGAGATGCAAGAATTGTAATCACATCTATATCATGAACATTAGCTACATTTTTATGATTTTCCCTTGCAGAGGGCCATTGAAATTCATTTGTAGCTATTTTTTCAATTAATGTATACCCTTCATTAATTGATTTTGACATTAATGAGCCACCAGTAGTAGCATCAATTATAGACCTAAGGGATCCTACTAACCCATTATAAAAAGTTTAAATGATTAACCAATCGGGCAGAGCATGATGTGGACACTTTCTTAAGAGTTCCTTAAATCTTTCCCAGGCTTCATATATTGATTCTCCTTCATATTGACAAAATGAGATAATATCGTTTCTAAGTTTAGTAGTCTTTGAAGATGGAAAATAATTAGCTAGGAATTTCTGAGTTAACTCCTCCCAATTTTTAATAGAGCCAGGTGCTAATGCGTATAACCATATTTTATCCTTATCCCTTAGTGAGAAAGGAAAAAAGCCTTAACCTAACAACATCGTCTGACATGCCATTATAACAAAATGTAGCACAAAGTTCTAGAAAACTAGATAAGTGTAAATAGGGATCCTCCAAAGGAGTTCCCCTAATCGATTGTTACGCACCGGTTGGATAATCTCGGGATTTATTTCGAACGAGTCGACTTATATGACAGGTTTTTGTATACTTGAGTGAATTTCATCTATCATAGGATTTATGTAATCCCTTAATGAAGTATGATGATTTTCCAAGTTATTATCTTGAAAGTTTTCCATTTCCATTTCTAATTTTTCGACTCCTTTCTGTATTTTTATTTTTTTATTTTTTTATTTTTTTATTTTTTTCAAACTCGGGATCATAAGGCACAAGTCTTTCAGATCCTTTGTTTCGCATACATAACACAATAAACAATACATTAACAATTAAACAAATAAAATGAAAAATATATTCAACACAACAAAATATTTTCACGAACACCTTATTTTTCACACAAACAAAAAAATTTTATTTTTTATTATTTTTTTTCACAATACTTTTTCATATAACAAAACACTTTTCACACAAAAATAGTTTTTAAGACACTACAGTTTTCCAAGTCTAAACCTAATTGTTTCAACTAAAATTCTCTTAAAGTTCTTACTGAAGCTTCCCTGTCAACAGCGCCAAAAACTTGACCCGACCCGCAATAACGCAGCAGATTTTGCTTCCAAAAGATGGCCAAAAACTTGACCCAAATTATAAATAGCGGCTAGTGTATAAAATTAAAATGTTGTAAAATTTTAGTAAATATTTTACACACTAGGGGTACTACACAAGTATATGTATCGTTTCAAGTAATATAGGGTTTTCTTTTATAACCTCAGTATCGATCCCACAGATAGGCGAGGTAAGCAATCCTTTAAACTAATTCCAATCTATTTCTAGAAGGCCTAAATTTGGAATTTCGATTAAAATGGTTTTTTTTAATAACTAATCCTAAATAAAGTTCTTAAATAAAAATTTAACTTATGGATAAATTGGTTTGGAGAATTTTGAGATGTTAAAGACTACCTTTCTCTTGCAATTACATAGATAATGTGTAGGAAAGAAATGCTTAGAATTTTATGTAGTAGTGCCAAATAGAAGCAATCTTATTCTTTACCCTTTGGTCCAGGTATAAAGAACATTAGCTAATCTATAGATTGGTTCAGGATGTTTTATTAGTAGAATGGGTTAATCTAGGCTCGCACTACAAGATGTCCAATGGTGGCTATGGTCGGCCCTACCAGTGACCCGTTCCCTTACTATAAACCAAATTATTAGAATTTAGTCTGTCACTCTAAAAACTAATCAATTTTGTGCCCACTAAATAATATCTTCCTATTTATTTGCACTTCACCTTAAAAAACACGCTTATAGCCTGCGATTACCCAAGGGTTCATGTGATATCTACTAGTTAAGAACTCATCTCTAGATAGGTCTCAAAATTCTTCAACAGGTTTTAACAATACAAGTGATCAATTTGTAAAGTAAATGAAGATCCGGTATGAATATCATCACCATAATTTAATAAGAGAATATCTAAGCAAATCTTAATTCCTAAGCATGTATTTATTTCATTACAAAACAAAAGTAAATGAAAATAATGGCATAAGAAGTAAAATAATTGATAGAATTATGTAATAAATTAAGTGCTAACAAGGAACTTATTTCATTAGTATTCTATTATATTTATGAAACTATCTCTCACCTAGAAGAATTTAAAAGAAAATTCTCTCATAAAAATGTTTTTTCTACACATGCTACTACTTCATATTAAAAGAAAGAGTAAAGAAAAACACTAACGAAGCATGGATAAATCACGACAGAAAACTCGGTTTAAAACAAAGAAAATCCACTAGAATGTGTTTACAACAATTACAAGAGAATGAAGAACACAATACTTAGCTTTTTCCCTCTGAAGGAAAGAAGAAGATCTCTCCACCAAAGTCTCCCACCAATCCATGCGCCGCTCGTACATCCCTTACATAAATATCTCAAAATCTCTCACCAATCTCTCCATAAGATGTAGAAATCTACATCTTCATGACTCTAAAATGACTAAAATGACTAAGGGGGAAGAAAGAGAGGGGGAGAGAGAGAGAGAGTGACAAGAGAGAGGCACTTTTTCCTGTAGAAATATCTCCTATTTATAGAGCTCTAAAAATGGCCAAGGGTTGCTTAAGGCAGCTCTTTAAAAGTAGTCCACATTCATTGAATCTTCTAGAACCTAGGCGTCAGGATCTAGCGCCTAGGCGCTAGACTCCTGTGACCAAGTCTTCACACCCCTTCACTTTGGGTCGCACCTCTTGGCGATTAAAACTGTTCCAATGTGTCCAGATACATTGTATCACATGTTATATATATTATGAGTAACTTTTAGTCTTCTAGAAGGTCTAGAAATTACTTAACACATTCAAAATAACTCCCAAAGTTGTCAAAAATCCATCCAATAACCATTTTTGGATGATTCTGACACCTAGGCGTCGTTTTCTCGTTGTCACTGGAGCCTAGGCACTGAGTTTGGCGCCTAAGCGCCACCCTATGCGCAGCTCCACTGTTTTGCTCTGTTTGGCTCCGTTTCGACCCATTTCAATTGCGTTACATTCCTAAAATCTTCATCTGCAAGATAGACATAAAAACAACATTTCTCAAAAGTATAATTTCATTCAAAAATATGTGAGAAATATAAAAGATATTAAGCATAGAAAGACATATTGATATGTGTCAAGTCTGGATTTTCTTCCTTGCTCATTTTGGCTCAAAATTTTATAGTTTTTGCTTCATTTTCTCTAAAATCATATTTTTATTTTTGAAGACAAAAATATGCAAAATACCTTCCTTTAAAGTGTAATATCATTAAAAATGTGCATAAAGTGGGCATGAAATGAACACTAAAAACAAGTAATCTTAAGTGGATCAGGCGCCAGTTCGATACTGAAGCAGTTAAGATTTTTGACAACTTCGGACTGTTATTTTGACGGTGTTAGGTGGTTATCAGACCTTACAGAAGACTGGAAGTTATTTCTGATACATAGGACATGTGATACAATGCATCTGGACACAGGAAAACGGTTTTAATCGTGAAGAAGTGCGATCCAAAGTGAAGAGGTGGGAAGATCTGGTCACTTAGTCCGGCGCCTAGGCGCCAAATCCCGGTGCCTAAGCGTTACAATTACTTTCTAGAAGATTCATTGAATTTGGACGAATTTTGAAGAGATGCCTTAAGCAACCCCTGGTCATTTTTGAAGCTCTATAAATAGGAGACATTTCTACATAAAAGGGAGCTCTCCCGTGCCCGGAAATAGTTCTAGAGGGCCACCAAATATTCTTCTTCAGTATTTAGTGAGTTTATTTTAGTTTATTTTAGTTACTTTGAGTGTTACTACTCAATTCCTTGAGTTGTAAGTGAGAGTTTGTTAGAGTTTGTGTTGTTGAAGTCTTGTACTTTGCATTGGAGATAGTAGGAGTCAATGGATCACTTGAAGAAACATTTCAGATAAGTATTTGTAACTTGGTTCAAAGTTTTATAAATATTTTTTGTTGTGTTAATTCAATGTGTTATGAGTAGTTACTTTTCTTTCTCCTTTCAACCATGAAAAGATAATAAAGATAATTTGATTTCGTTGGAGAACTTAAACTTAATTTTAAAAATTATTGTGATGATATTCATACTTGATCTTAATTTACTTTTTAAAGTGACCATTTGAATTGTTAAAATCTGTTAAAGAATTCTGAGACCTATCCGGAGATGAGTTCTTAACTAGTAGATATCACATGAATCATTGGGTGATCGAAGGCCATGTGCGGGTTATTCAAGGTAAAGTGCAAACAAATAGGAAAATATTATTTATTGGGCGTAGAATTAATTAGTTTTTAGAGTGACAGACCAAAGTCTATTAATTGGATTTATAGAAAGGGAACGGGTCACTAGTAGGGCCTACCATAGCCACCCTTGGACATCTAGAAGTGTGAGTCTAGATTAACTCATTCTACTAATAATTCATCTTGAACCAATCTATAGATTAGCCAATGTTCTTTATACTATCAAGTGAAGATAAAGAATAGGAATGCTTCTATTTGGCACAATACCATAATTTCAAGTTCTCCACGAATGATAGTTTTTCTGAAAAAATCTTGGATTAGTTGGAAAGGAGAAAGTTGTTTTATTTATACTTGCATCAACCTTTACTTTATTGCTACTTTACTTGCATCTAGTAGAAATTTCATAAAGCTTAAAATCTGATTTTTGTAAAGAAATAAAATTATAATACTTTTAATTTGAAAATTTATTAATATTCTAAAATTAATCTTCCCTGTGGGATCGATAACCAAGACTCCAATAAAGCCCTGTATTACTGGATACGATACGTATACTTGTGTAGTACCTATGGTGTGCAAAATATTTTCTAAAATTATATATTTATTTTTGTATACTACCCTTTGAAATATAAATTAAAGGATAAATTTTAGGCATAGTTACAGGAAGAGGTCATCACCAGTTTTTGGCGTCATTGCCGAGGAAGTGAAAGACAATTTTTAGATTTTTCAAATTAAAAATATTTTATATACACTTTTATTTCTTTAAAAATATAAAAATATTTACAAAAACAAAAATACCAAAAAGAATTTATTTTATTTTATTTTATTTTCAAATCCTTTTATTTAATTTTTATGTGTAGTTCTGGATCTGAAGGATTATTACCTTTTGATTCGAATTAGAAAGAACTCGTTAAAAGAATTAGAAAAGGAAAACAAATTCAAAAATATCAAGAAATGGCTAACTTACATAACAATAATGAAAATCCAATAGAAATTAATGAACAAAATGTTTATAAACCATTAAGGGATTATGCAAACCCTACAGCTGATGAACTTCATATTAATATTCAAATGCCTGCTGTAGATGCTAATTATTTTGAGCTTAAACCTTCTATTTTTCAAATGGTTCAAAATAATCAATTTGAAGGTACACCAAATGAGGATCCAAACTTATATCTTGTCAGTTTCTTAGAACTTTGTGCTACCTTTAAATATAATAATGTTTCTGATGATGTTGTCAGGCTTAGACTCTTTCCTTTTTCCTTAAAAGATAAAGCAAAGATGTGGTTGAACTCATTAGCAACTGGTTCTATTAAAACTTGGGCAGATATGGCACAAAAAATCCTTGCTAAATATTTTACTCATTCTAAAACTGCTAAATTAAGAAATGATATTACTTCCTTTAGTTAATTTGATGGAGAGACAATTTATGAAACATGGGAAAGATTTAAAGAACTATTAAGAAAATATCCCCACCATGCTTTATCAGATTGGTAAATTATTCAAACATTTTATAACGGACTTATTGGATCACTTAGATCTATTATAGATGCTGTTGTTGGAGGTTCTTTAATGGCTAAGACATTTGATGAAGCTTATACCTTAATTGAAGAAATGGCTAACAATAATTTTCAATGGCTTTCTGAAAGGGTTAATCCTAAAAGAGTGACAAGTATTCAAGATAATGAAGCATTTTCTATTTTAGTTTCAAGAGTGGCTGCAACATCTAAGAAATTTGATAATTTTGTTATTAACGTATCGCATGTAAGTGATGATAATTCTGCAAATATTGATGATTCTCAAACAATGGAGACATTGCAAGCTATTGCTAGTAAAACTAATAACCCTTATTCGAATTATTATAATCCAGGTTGGAAAAATCACCCAAATTTTAATTGGAATAATGGACATCAATAATGGGGTAATAATCAAGTTAATCCAACTGGGAATTGGAACAATCAAGGAAATTCAAACTTTAGACCTACTTATCCTCCTGGTTTTAACAATCAACAAAAAAAGCTATATTTAGAAGAATTGATCTTGCAACTAGGTAATCAGTTACAAAGTTAAAACACTGATATTCAAAATATTGAGAATCAAATGGGACAAATTGCTAATTTAATTAATTACAGACTATAAGCAACACTTCCTAGCAACGTCGAAATCAATCCAAAAGAAATTGGAAAAGACCATGAACAAGCAAAAGCTATACAACTTAGAAGTGGAAAGGAATTAAAAGAGAAAATTCAGAATAAAATTGAAAAGAGAGAGAGGTTGAAGAGATTGAAAAACCTAAAGACGCTCTTTCTCCAAGTAAAGATCAGACTGTAATTCCTATTGAAGTGGAAGTTGAAAGACCACCACCACCTTTTCCTCAAAGACTAAAACAGTAGAAGCTTGACCATCAATTTTCTAAGTTCATTGAGATTTATAAGAAACTTACGATCAACATTCCTTTTGTTGAAGCTTTGGAACAACTGCCGAGTTATGCAAAATTTATGAAGGACATTTTAAGAAAGAAACGGAAATTTGAAGCTTATGAAACTGTTGTATTAAGTGAAGAATGTAGTGCAATAATTAAAAAGAAACTACCTCGGAAGCTTAAAGATCCTGGAAGTTTCACTATACCATGTGCTATTGGAGAAAAATTTTGTGGAAAAGCTTTATGTGATTTAGGAGCAAGTATTAATCTCCTGTCATTTTCTATCTTTCGAAGGTTAGATTTATGAGAGATTTCTCCCACCACTATAACCCTTAAGTTAGCTGATCGATCTATTACTTATCCTAAAGCAGTTATAAAGGATGTTCTTATTAAAGTGGATAAATTTATCTTCCCTGTGGATTTCATTGTACTGGATATGGAAGAAGATAAAGAAATACCTATTATTTTAGGGAGACCTTTTCTAGCTACCGGACGTGTTATGATTGATGTGCAAAAATGAGAATTAACAATGAGAGTTAATGATCAAGAGATAACATTTAATGTTCTTAAATCAATGAGGTATCTGACAAAGAAAAATGTTATCGGATTGATATTATTGATTATATAATTGAAAAGCATTATCAAAAAAAATGTAAAGTCATTACTGAAGAAAAAAATGATGAATATGTGTTATATAATGAGTCATTAACTGAAGAAATTGAAGAAGTGAATGAAGAAAATTTATTTGAAGAAACTCATTATATTTATAATAATTGGGAAATTATAGACACGACTAAAAAAGATATACTTTTACCCCCAGTTGAAAAAGCCCCTGAACTGGAATTAAAAATGTTACCTACACATTTAAAGTATTCATTTCTTCGAAATTCATTAACTTTACCTGTGGTTATATCTTCAGAACTAAGCAAAGATCAAGAATAAAAATTAATAGGAGTTCTGAAGAACTATAAGAAAGCTTTTGGTTGGACTATTACAGATATAAGAGGAATAAGCCCTTTAATCTGTATGCATAGGATTTTAATGGAAGAAAATTGTAAATCTACTATTGAACCTCAAAGAAGATTGAATCTAATTAAGAAAGAGGTTGTTAAAAAAGATATTTTAAAATGGTTAGATGCTGGAATTATTTATCATATTTCGGATAGTCAATGGATAAGTGTTATTCATTGTGTTCCGAAGAAAGGAGAAGCAACTGTCATTGTTAATGATAAAAATGAATTAATCCCTACAAGACAAGTTACTGGATGGTGAATTTGCATTGATTATCGAAAATTAAACAATGTCACTAGAATGGATTATTTTCCTTTACCTTTCTTCGATCAGATGCTGAATAAATTAGCTGGACACTCATATTTCTATTTTTTTGGGATATTCTGGTTATCATCAATTACTCGTTGCTCCTGAGGACCAAGAGAAAACAACATTTACAAGTCCTTATGGAACATTTACCTTTAGAAGAATGTCTTTCGGTTTATGTAATGCACCTGCAACTTTTCAGAGATGTATGAGGTCAATATTTTGTTATCTAATTAAAAAGGGAATTGAAGTATTTATGGATGATTTTTCAGTATTTGGAACTTCTTTTGAGTCTTGCTTGGAAAATATAACAAAAGTTCTAAAAAGATATGAAGAAACAAGTTTGGTTCTAAACTGAGAAAAATGTCAGTTTATGGTCACAGAAGGAATTGTACTTGGACATAAAATGTCACAAAAAGGGATGGAAGTTGATCAGGCAAAAGTGAAAATTATTGCTGAACTTCAACCACCTACTATCATTATCGATGTGAGAAATTTTCCGGGTCATGCTTGGATTTTATAGAAGATATATAAAGGATTTTTCTAAGATTGCTAAACCTCTTTGTCATTTATTAGAAAAAGAAGCTAAGTTTGAATTTAATGAAGATTGTCTGAATGCTTTCAATATTCTAAAAGAGAAATTAATCACTGCACCTGTCATTATTACACCTAATTGGAGTAAACCTTTTGAATTAATGTGTGATGCAAGTGATTATGCAATTGGAGCTGTATTGAGACAAAAATATGAGAAAATTTTCAAAGTTATATATTATGCTAGCAAAACTCTTAATGAAACTCAAATAAATTACACTACTACTGAGAAAGAGCTCTTAGCAATAGTATATGCCTTTGATAAATTTAAATCTTATCTTCTTGGGACCAAATGTATCGTACATACTGATCATTTCGCTATTAAGTATTTAATGTCTAAAAAGGATGCTAAACCTAGATTGATAAGATGGGTTCTACTTTTACAAGAATTTGATTTTTAAATAGTGGACAGAAAAGGAGCTGACAACCAAATTGCTAATCATTTATCAAGAATTAAAAATGATAGTGAGAAGATTACTGAAGAAAACATAAATGAGAAATTCCCTGATGAACAGTTAAATGTTATTCAAGGATTACAAACGCCTTGGTATGCATATAATTAACTATTTTGTTAGCAATATTTTACCGTATGGATTGAATAGCAAATATATGAAGAAATTCAAGAATGATTCTAAATCATATATTTAGCAAGATCCTCATTTATTTAAACTAGGCAGATATTTTGTGATTCGAAGATGTGTACCTTATGAAGAAACTTTTGCAATTATTCAAAAATGTCATGATTCTGAATTTGGAGGACACTTTAGAGTGGATAAAACTGCGTTTAAAATTTTAAATTCTGGATTTTATTGACCTACATTATTCAAAGATGTTGGACATTATATGAAAACTTGTGATCGATGTCAAAGAATGGGGAATATATCTAGAAAAGATGAAATGCCTCTAAGCTATATATTAGAATTTGAGATTTTTGATGTATGGGGTTTAGAATTTATGGGACCTTTTATACCATAATCTAAAAAGATTTATATTTTATTAGCAGTTGATTATTTTTAAAGTGGATTGAAGTTGTAGCTTTACCTAACTGTGATTCCAAATGTGTTTCGAATTTTTTAAAGAAAATGATTTTTACAAGATTTGGAATGCCGAGGGTAATTGTCATAAATGGGGGAAGTCATTTCAGAAATATAAGAATTCAATCATCCAAGAGGAAAATTAAGATCAAATGTTTACTCTTCCCTTTGGTTTAGCCTAAATTTTAATTAAGGTTAGAATTCTTTAATTACCTTTATGCCCTTTTAAACTTGTTCATCTCATACCTCATCAAATTAAGCTCAAATGAACTTAAAATTTTTATGTCACCTCACTCACATGTCAATTAAGACATTAGAGGAGAAAATGTGATTTTTCTATTTTTAATTTAATTTATATAATTATTTTAGTAGAAAATAGGGATTTTCAATGAAAATTCCACAACATGGCCAAGAAGAAGTTTTTGTCCTTAGGAAAATTAGGGGAAGTTCCCACTGACCAGAGGATCACTTGGACCAATTTTAGTAATTGTTTTTAATTTTATTTTATTTATTATAATTATTTTAAGTATTAGAGCATTAATTAATTATAAAATAAAATTGAGATTGAAAATTAAGTTATATATTTTTATTAAATATCCTTGATTTCAAGAAACTCAGAGAAGTAAATTTTATATTTTTTCTGATTTTACTTTGAATTTTTAGAATTATTTTAGTGAAAGGGTTGGAAAATTCATTTTTAATATTACAAATTACCCTAAGCCTTTAAAAATCAATATCTTTACTTAGGGGCTTCGGAAAAAATTTTGGTTGGTTCCTAAGTGATTAGGGGACCAAATATGACATCTTGGTCAATTTTAATATTTTTTTTTATTTTTATAATTTTTTAATTATTAAAATAACTAAAAATAGGTGAAAAATAGAAAATTTAGAAAAATTCTAATTTTAATTTTCATAGACTTCTCTAATATCAGAGAGTCTTCAAAACCAATTTGGTGAACTTTTAAATGTATTTTTGGGTTTTATGAATTTTTTAAATTTCAAAAAGGCTATGTGACTTAGAAAATTCATTTAGTGGGTTAAATCATTTTCAATTAATTTTATAATTTTTATGGGTATCATATTATCCTATAGAATAATGGAGAATTGATTTCAAGCTATTTAAAATTTTAATTTACTCTAATTAATTCAAAATTGATTTGAGGTCATGTGAAAAAATAGAGTTATTTTTAATATTTTAGTTCATGAAATAATTTTCATAAGTCCCTCTGGTCATAGGAAACCTATCCTAATTTTTCTAGAATTTTCCAAATAATATACTAATTATTGGAATTAAAATACCAAAACAAGCATAAAAATTTGAAAAATAGATAACTTGCCAAGGACATAGCCTCTGGCCTTGGAAAATTCAATGAATGTTCCCAAGATCAGAGGCTACAAAAGCCCTATGGTCTTATGTCATGGTGAATTGTGTATTTGAGTGGAGAATTGAAACATTCAGATTAGTGTTTAATTAATTAAAAATTAAATACTCAATAAAATAACCCAATTCTTCTTTCACATTATTCTTCTCTGTTCACTGAGTAAGAGGGTATTTTTCTTTTAATTTTTTGGATTTTTCTAAATAAAGATATGAATTTTTGAAGTTTCTGGTATTTAAATAATTCAGAAATTTCGGATTTTCTTACTTAACCGAGTCAGCGCCATCTCAACCTACGGCGGCTCCGAACTCACACGCGGTCTCTTTTGGTTGGACGCTGCCATCCACCTCAGCGCCACGTGGCTCCACGGTTTCGTCTCATTTGCTCATCCGGCGTGATCCTGGCTGTCCATTCATTACACGCAAGATCCGACGGCTCTGGGTCATCGTCTCTGCCTGGTGTGAACCAGCAACCGCACATTTTCTAAACCTAATATCTCCCTCATTTCTTAACCAAATCAACTGGGTTTTATCCTATGTGTTCTTCTAATCAAGGGCTACAAATCCATACGGTTAACATGCATCGAAATTAAACTAAACAAAATAGAGAATCGCTAGAAGCTCGGGCTAAGTAGAAGTCCCCATACCTTGGTCCAAGAGGTGAAGCCTCGATTGGATGTGCTCGGCACGTTTGTTGGAGTCTCGAGCGATGGTGAAATGTCTGGCTATGAAAGCGTCCAAACCTGATTTGGTGTTCTGGCCGATATAAGAAATGGCTGGCCTGGTGAGGGGGCTTTCAATGGGGAACTTCTTCTCTACCTCTGGTGAAGGTGTAGGAAGATTTAATTTGGTTTCTGTGGAGTTTCAGAGGGTGTCCTATTTTCTGGCCTGAAATTAAACTCTGAAATTGAGCTCAATAAGTGGGAATTAGGGCAGAAAAATGGTGGGGCTGAGTTTCACTTGGCTGGGAGGAGGTCTGGGAGTAATTTGGAGGAGTTTCTCTGAAGAAAGTTTTAGCACCTTGGTTTGGCCGAGAGGTGGTGCTTATATGGCCAGAGCCATTGGACTGAGCTGGTTTTCAATTGGGGTGTGGATTCAGTTGCTTAGGTGGAGGACAGAAGGGCTCCAGTGACAATTTTGGCTGAGGTGGCCAAACGGTGGAGTTTGGGTGAGCTTAAGTGAGTGGTGGCTCTCGGTTTTGGCTCCCTCCGGTGACTAGTACGGTCGGTAAGGATGGGGGAGCTGGTCCTCAGGTCAGGTGAGCTAGAGAGTAGGGTTTAATGGTGATTAGTCAGATGTGGGGGGATTTGGGGTAAGGCAAAAGAGGATTTAACCACTTAAGGTAAGAAATCCCTTAAAATGGGGGACCCATGGTCCATGGCTCATTTATGTTGGGCTAGGTGGATCTAGGGTGGTTCCTAGGGTTCAAATGGTGGATGTGGAAAGATTAGTTTAGCCACATTTGGTTTAATTTGGTTAGGTTAGGTCATAGGTTCAATTTGGTTCATTTGGGTTTAGGTTGGGCTAAGTTGGGTTTGGGTTGTATTTGGCTCTAAATGTCTTGAGCAACATTGTGCAAATGATTGCCATGAAGAACTTTCATGAAGACATGAAATGGTTTTGAGTTCAATTGATGGATCAATTTGGTGGATTTTGAAATGTTGGTTAATTTAGGTAAGGATGCGTCAACTTGGGTCTAAGTTGGTTTAAGGTGGGATTTAGACCCAATTGAATGTTTCAAATGGTTTAGGGGAATGCCTCGAAGAGTTCCCAACATTAATTGGGAAGAAATTTTAGGATTAGGCCAATCAATTTGGTAGATTTAGGGCATGTGTTTAATTTGGGTAAAAATGGGTGTTCTTGGATTTCAAGTGGATTTAGGCTAGGCTTAGGCTCAAATTGGGACAATTGAATGTTGCATGGGTTTCATTGGAGTTCCATGGAAGGTTTAGGATTGAAATTTGGGGGGAAATGGTTGATATAAGGTTAATTGGGGGATTTTTAGATTAAAATGGCAAAGTTAGAGATTTGGATTTCAAATGGAATTGAACTCAAATGTGAATCAATTTGGACTTAGATTTGGTTTATATTGGTATTTAGGATGTTGAATTAAATCTTAGAATTGAAATTGGGCAAAATTGAGGCCAAATGGGTTGATTTGGTTTGACATTGGGTCCATTTGGGTTAAAAAAATGAGTAAAATTGAGGAGTTTAATAAAATTGGGTCAAACTGGCAAAATTAGTGTATGGTGTAGTTGAACAAAATGAAATTAGGAATTTTTTGGATTTTCTGGAATTTTCAGGGAATTTTTGGAATTTTTGGAATTTTGGGCCAGATCCTAAGCACTAAGAGGAAAGAAAAGACCTCACAAAAAATGAGGTCAACACGCCTAGGCACCAGATTTCGGCGCCTAAGCGCCCCAGTTACAGGTTCGTGCAAAAATAGAAAATCTTCAGTTTTTCACTGAATTCGTCCTATAAACTCCCCTATCTTCGTCCCCAATCCCGAAGCAACCCTAATTTCATCCAGCACAACTCACTTTGGAAGAGAAAAGAGAAGTTTATAAGCAATTGAGAGAGGAGGCAATGAGTTAAAAGATAAGTCTTCTAAAGATCCTCAACCTTATTTCAATGGTTATATTGCAGTAAGTTTGGAGAAATTATTCAGTCGTCTAGATAAGATTGAGGCGGAATTGCTAAGTGTTGGAAATCGTCTACTTGAGATGTATCACCAAATCGAGCACTTGGAATGGCAGACGAAGCTTTAACTCGATCAAATGGCGGCCTTTCAAGATTTTCAAGTGACGAGGTATGCGAAGAACAAATGGATTGACGAGAAGACGGCTTTGGAATTTCCAATGGCGTTAGCTTTCTACCCATGCGAGCCTAGCAATCTTCATTGCGAGAGGGATGTAAATTCAAAGTTTGGAGAAGAATAGATCGTTGGTGTGTTCTAAGTGTGATCGAGTCATGTTTTAGTGAGTCGAATATTTAGTTTGTGTGTTTGCTTTCATTGTTTAAAGTGTGTTGTTTGATTGTGAATTTGCTTTGAAATAGTGATGTTTGTGTTATTTATTAAGATTTGACCTTGTTATAGTACTTTTCTGTAATTTCTTGAGCTTGGAATGGAAACTTTTGAAATGGAGTTGGTAAAGTTTGATTATATCTTGCGTTTGAATGTTGGATCTATTTTATCATTTAAATTGTTTGTGGAAATGTTTGGAAGTTGGAAATTGAAGTAATACTCTCATGTGAGTAATTAGAAGTCGAATTTGTTACGTTTTGATGGAAAATACAATTTTTAAATCAAATTTTTTGGAAGGCGAGTCTGGCGCCTAGGCGCCAGAATTCGGCGCCTAGGCGCCGGTTCGGCCTGAACCCGAAATTCGGGTTTTTAAACCCACCGACGCCATTAACGATGCCTAAGCTCCTTCTTCCTCCATTTTTCGCGAAATACATACCTAGGGATCCATTTTTAGGACGGTTTTTCAAGTTTTTGAGCTTGGAATCACTCGATTTCTTCATCTCGAGGTCAGATCTACCTTCTAATCCATTTATTTTTTATTTTCACCATGGATTTTTCAACTTTTGAGCAAAACCAAAAATTTTGATTTTTGGAGTTTAATCCATGGATTTGAAGCTTTATTTAAGTTTTTAAAGCTTAAATAAGTTTATTCTTTTAATCCTTCAATTTATTTTGCGTTTTTTTTCTCTTACGTTTAGATGGCTCCGAAATCTAAGCAAGAGAAAGAACGAGAAAATTTCAATCGCAGCAAATTCATTGCTGTCACGGCGCATTTTCATTACAATGAATTTGCTACGACGAGAAAATTTATCTCGGAGAGGAGTTTCTACAATTCTAATGGAATGATTGAAGATACGATCGTTGTACTGAACTGGCAATGATTCTGATACTTCACTGCTGTTGCTGTGATCCCTGTCATTAGAAAATTTTATGCTAATTTTATGGATGCCGAAGATTACGAGATCTTCGTGAGAGGATTTGTAGTAGGATTTACTCCTGAAAGAATCAACATTTTCTGCGGCCTGCCACCGATCATTGAGTGCTAATATTTTGGATTATCTCCATCTGAGGGAGATTTTAACTGATGGTACTGGAGCTTGGAAGATTCGGAATGAGAAATGGTTAAATTTTTCATCTTCTAAGTTAAATGGTGTTTCTAAGGCCTAGCATTACTTTATTTCTACCTGCCTCCTTCCATCCAACCATTTGAGTGAGGTCATAAAGGGCAGGGCTATCCTCAACTACTGCATACAGGAGAGGAAGCCAATTGATGTCTGGAGTATTATTTATGATTCTGTAGAGGCCACTGCTCGTTCTAGCACTTCTGTGGGATTAGGATTCCCATCTCTGATTTATTCTCTATGCGAAAGTGTTGGAATTGTTGCTGAGCTTTCAGAGGTGAAGCTCAAGTCTACCAAGCCCATTGGACGGTACAGCGTTAGTATTTATGATCGACTTCAAGGTAAGAGTTCTACCGCACCCTCTAATTCATTACCTACTTCAGGTAGACCTTCTACTTCTCAACCCTCTACTTCTGCTGCTAAGCCACCATCTAGTTTTTGAGAAAATATGCATGATAAATTTATAGAGCGGCATAATATGTTACTTTTAACCCAGTGTAGAGTGGATACAATAGATTTGAAAATGGATCATCTTTCTGAGTACACCCAGAGGAAGAGTGATTTTGATGCACAGTTTTCTGAGACTCTTGTTAGATTCCTTAAGGGTGATCATTCAGTTCTGTTCCCGACTTGTCCTCGATTCTCACCATATGATTATCGCCAGAATAAGAATGTAGTTGTGATTATTCAGATGATTATTCATATGATTTTTCTTTTGATGATGAGGAGGATGAGGAGATAGCCAGTGATGAGTAGATTTCTAGGATTGAGTAGTTGTGTTATTTACGTTATGTTTTGTTAGTGTGTTAGCTTTGGATGCATGTGATGATTTGTTTTTATGTTTGATGCATTGTTGATGTTAGTGTATTTTTGATGTTTAGAGTCTATTGATTCTGAGACACTTACTGTTGTACTGATGATTGTTGGATTGTTAGAGTTTATTTCTGTAATGAGATGTTTTGTTTCTGTTTTAGTACAGTGATCAGTACACCTATTTAATTTAGTTATTTTTCAAAAAAAGTATAAAAGAAAAAAGAATTTAAAATTTTTTTTTGTGTAGAAATTGATCCTACTACTAAAATTTTTCTATATATGCTTAAACATTTCTTTTATATTCATAAAAAGCATGTGTAGAAATAAAATTTTCCTTTCTAGTTTATTTTTTATATACATAGAAAAATTCCTGGTGGAAATATGTTATTCTTTCTCTCATGCTTTAGAAATTTTCATGATTCATGTTTATACCAAAACTGATGTTTGGGGGAAGGGAAAATACTTTGAAATTTAAATATTATTTGTCCTTAATTACTAATATTTTCTTTAAAAATATTAACATAACATAAGTAATGAAAATTTTATTTATGATTACTTAAATTTTTGAATTTATAAATAATTTAGTAAACTTAACTAAAATTTTAATAATTTTGATTGATTTTAAGAATAGAATTATTTAACTTAAAGAATAATAAGATTAAAATTTTTTCTATTTATAGTAAAGAGAATTGTATTTTTAAAATACTAAGGAATTAAGATTATTACTTGAAAAAGAAAAGATTGAAATAATTTTTGAAAAATACTTATTAAGAATGTCATATTTATTAAATGAAAATGTATAAATTTTTAAATTTAAGTTAAGGATAGTGAAGTTCAAAATCATTAACAGGCTATCCAGATATAGTAATCCTCACAAATTGTGAAAAGGGGGATTGAAAAATATCCTTAAAAAGAAAAAAATAAAAAGAAAAAAAAGAGAAGGAAAAAAGAAAAAAAAGAAATGTGAGGAGAAGCTTGAGGAGATGTCTAATAAAAAATTGGCTTCACTTGAATTATCTTATAGAAAGAAAACTAATTACATTTTTAACTTAATTTTTTATGTACAAGCATCCTTACTATAAATGTTTTCATGAAAGTATTTTTCTTGTAAATTATCTATGTGACCTTAATATGATAAATTACAATTATTCTTGAAATAAATGAAAATTTTAAAGTCTTATGATTTGGTAATTAAGTACTCTTTAAATTCTTAAAATTAACCTTAATTAGTGAAATTTGGTTAATGATTTACTAGAACATTTATAAAACAAAAAATTACAAGGAATCTTAAATATTTAAACTTCATTCAATATGTTATATATTTTATGTAATAAATAGGGTTACTTGAGGACAAGTAACATTTAAGTTTGGGGGAATTTGATCCACTTAAAAAGTACATATTTTTATGCCTTATTTATGATTCAATTTTTAAAGAATATTATACTTTAATGAAATGTATTTTTATGTTTTTGGATATAGATGATAAAAAAAAGAGTTCAAGAGGGAAAAAGGAGCAAAAAGAAGCAAAAATAGAGCTAAAAAGCAAAGTTGCCAAAATTATAGGTCTGGAGCCTGGCGCTAGATTCCGGCGCTCAGGCGCCAGTTCGATACTGAAGCAGTTAAGATTTTTAACAGCTTTAGGCAGTTATTTTGACAGTGTTAAACGGTTATCAGACCTTCTAGAAGACTAGAAGTTACTCCTGATACATAGGACATGTGATACAATGCATCTGGACATAGGAAAAGGTTTTAATCGCGAAAAGATGCGATCCAAATTGAAGAGGTGCAAAGATCTTGTCACGAAGTCCGGCGCCTAGGCGCCAGATCCCGGCGCCTAGGCGCCACAGTTACTTTCTAGAAGATTTATTAAATTTGGATGAATTTTGAAGAGGTGCCTTAAGCAACCCCTGATCATTTTGAAGCTCTATAAATAGGAGACATTTCTACAGAAAAGGGAGCTCTCCCGCGCCCGGAAATAGTTCTAGAGAGCCACCAAATATTAAGTATTTAGTGAGTTTATTTTAGTTTATTTTAGTTATTTTGAGTGTTACTACTCAATTCCATGAGTAGTAAGTGAGAGTTTGTTAGAATTGGTGCTGTTGAAGTCTTGTACTTTGCATTAGAGTCAGTAGGAGTCAAAGGATCACTTGAAGGAACATTTCAGATAAGTATTTGTAACTTGGTTCAAAGTTTTATAAATATGTTTTGTTGTGTTAATTCAATGTGTTATGAGTAGTTACTTTTCTTCTCCTTTCAACCATGAAAAGATAATAAATATAATTTGATTTCGTTGGAGAACTTAAACTTAATTTTAAAAATTATTGTGATGATATTTATACCTGATCTTAATTTTCTTTTTAAACTGGCCATTTCAATTGTTAAAATCAGTTGAAGAATTCTGAGACCTATCCGGAGATGAGTTCTTAACTAGTAGATATCACATGAATCCTTGGGTAATCGAAGACCATGTGCGGGTTATTCAAGGTGAAGTGCAAATAAATAGGAAAATATTATTTATTAGGCGTAGAATTAATTAGTTTTTAGAGTGACAGACTAAATTCTATTAATTTGGTTTATAGAAAGGGAACAGGTCACTAGTAGGGCCGATCATAGCCACCCTTGGACATCTAGAAGTGTGAGTCTTGTTTAACCCATTCTACTAAAAATACATCCTGAACCAATCTATAGATTAGCCAATGTTCCTTATACTATCGAGCAAAGGTAAAGAATAAGAATGCTTCTATTTGACACAATACCATAATTTCAAACTCTCCACGAATGATAGTTTTTCTAAAAAATCTTGGATTAGTTGAAAAGGAGAAAGTTGTTTTATTTATACTTGCATCAACCTTTACTTTATTGCTACTTTGCTTGCATATAGTAGAAATTTCATAAAACTTAAAATCTGATTTTTGTAAAGAAATAAAAATTATAATTACTTTTAATTTAAAAATCTATTAATTTTCTAAAATTAATCTTCCATGTGGGATCGGTAACCAGGACTCCAATAGAACCCTGTATTACTGGATACGATACGTATACTTGCGTAGTACCTCTGGTGTGCAAAATATTTTTTAAAAATATATATTTATTTTTGCATACTACCCTTTGAAATATAAATTAAATAATAAATATTAGGCATAGTTATGGGTCGAGGTCATCAGTTGGTATGAGATCTCGGTCAGGGAACTCAATGGTTGTACAATCAACATCTGAAGATGCTGCATCAACTACAGGGATGTCAACTTCGAATGCAATGATAGCTCCCTGTTGTTATTTCTCCTGCTTTTCTTCAGCCTCCACTGTTGTAATAATATTAGACTTATGTTCCCCAGCTTCATTGATTTGAGATGGTGGTTGGTCAATCGGCACCAAAGAATCATGTATATGTTCTACTAATTCATCTAATTTTGACTTCGGAAGTTCTTCTTCTGTTATTGGGAATGCTTTCTTTCTCTTTATTACAGTGAATGGGGACACTACTGCCCTCTTTTTTATGGTGTCTCTGGACTTAACCCTTCGGACTAAGCTACCCAATGGATCTTCATGGATGAGTTCCTCTCCATGTTCCTCGCCCCCCTTATTTATTCTTTCTTTAGCTGCAGCTTCCTCAAATGCAGCTATACTCTATATCAGTTGTACTTCCTCCTGAATCTCATTCCCAGCTTATTGTTCCCCCGCTTCCTCCATATGAGCAGGTGGTTGTTCTTCCATTACTGGGCTTTTTTTCTTCCTATTAATTTCAGAAGCAACACGAGATTTGATGTCAATTTTATTTAGTTTTTTTATTTATTTCTTGGATGTCGGTCTTCACCTCCACCATCATATACTATATACTATCTAATCTGCTATTTACAAAATCCTTGAATTTACATAAAAATTTTTGTTGGTCCCTGAGAAATTGAAATATCTCTTCTAATCCAATATTGCTTTCTGAATGTGTATGTGAATGTGTAGGTTGCGGAGTGCTGCGGGTCAGAACCAAAGGAATAACACCGTATGAATCTTGTGTCAATGGATCGGTATATGTTTTGGGTTCTGCAATGGACTTGGCAGGAGAAGAGATCCACTCAACTCTAGAGGCAAGTAATATGTGCTCGTCGTCTCTTAAATAGGCAAAAGAATCAAGAACCTACAAGTGCATTTAGTAGAAAAAATAACTACATGATATAAAATACCAAAAAATAACTCTAAAATTGTAACAAAATTTAATATTATTCACCTGTATAGTAGTAAGCTTCTGAAAGACTAAATGGATCCAACTCGTATTTATTGGCTACCTTAACATACGAGGTCTGGCATCAGGAAGACCGGGGCTATCACAGTTGTGTGCTCATAAAACCAGAGTTGTGTATCCAAAAATAAATCAGGATTTAATATAAGTGAAAAAATATTTATTAACTGGGGTTAGAAATAGAATAATCGTTAGAAGAAAAACAAACCCATTCAGGTATCCCAATGGCTGGCCCATCCTTATTTTGATGATGCAGACATTGACTTGCTCAATGAGGTGGTCACACACCATTGTGACCCAATTAAATGAAGAAAAAGTATATATATTCTCGGCAAATGAATAGAGTCCTATGGGCACTCTGAAATTGCTGTAAGGAAAGAATAAATTAGATAACTAAAATTTAATAATAAGTTTGTCAAGTGACGTGGAGGACTCTCAGAGTGACCCTTCCAGTAATTCCCTCTTTGCCCGACTGGCATCCACACCACTGACGGATTTTTTTGCCCCAAGTTGCTTCAGATCCTCTGTTGGGCATGCCAATCAACAAAGCATCTTGGTATACATCAATCCTGATCTCCTACCCCCCAATCTGAATATCAATCTATCTATATCCCAACAATTTAGTATGTGCATAATTAGGATGTGATCTCGAGGATAGGGGGAGATCAAAAAATCGATTCAGCTTCAATTCTTTTAGTTTTTGACCATGTCTCCTGAGAGACAGTTGACCGAATCTTGTCCAACACTTCTCTAACTGTTGATGGACAGCATCTGCAATTTATAGATTATTTGTTCATCAACCTGCATGAGTAAGTTACATCTTATTAATACTGAAAATAACTCAAGAATAACTCTAGAATAACCTAAAAATAACCAAAAAATAACCTAAAAATAACCCATGACTAACCTACAAACAACCTAGGAATAACCTAAAAATACTCCAGGAATAACCTCATAATAACCCAACAATAGCATCAAAATAATAGAAATATCCTAAATTTAACACAGTAATAACCTTAAAATAACATAGAAAAAACTCATAAATAAACCAGCAGAAACATCAAAATAACCCAGGCTTAACCTAAAAAATTGCCCAGCAACACCCTAAAAATAACCCAGGAATAACCTAAAAATACTCAATGAATAACCTCATAATAACTCAGCAATAACATCAAAATAACACAATGATAACCTCAAATTAACTCGAGAATAACCCAAAAATAACCTAGGAATAACTTAAAATCAACCTAGGAATAACCTAAAAATATCCTAGGAATAACCTAAAAATAAACTAAAAATACCGCGTGAATAACCTAAATATAACACAGGAATAACCTAAATATAATACTGGAATAACCTTTTTTTTATAAAAGAGCTCAGTAGGCTCAATTTTATTGCTCCGAATAAAAAAGTACAAACCCGGGAAAATGTCCCAACTCACGCACCCTACAAAAACCCAAAAAGAAATAAAAGACTGGGTCCTTTTTCCAAAAAAATAAAAAACATACAACTCACACGACTCAACCGGACACAAAAAAACACATTAATTATCTAAAACAAGAACAGAATTCAAGACTACAGGAATAAAGTTAGAAACTATAGGCCTTTGCAAATGAGTTCCAAGCTTTGAAAGCCAATCAGCCACCACATTTCCTTCTCGTCTCGTATGCATCCAGATCACATTCATTCCAGCAGATAACTCTTTGATCTTTTTAATCTGTAATACAATACTCCAATGGCAAGCAAAATTTAAAGCATAAATATTCCATAAATAAAGAGAATCAGTTTCTAAATAGATATTACGCCAACCCTTGTGTTTAGCAATAAGCAAAGCAAATATAACGACCTCGGTTTCGGTAATTAAAGGAGACAGGGTAGAAATAGGAGCAACGAAACCATGCAATAGGAATGCCATTCCAATCAAGACGGATGCCACCAATACCGCTTTTAAATTATTCCAAGAACCATCGTATTAAACTTCATATAAGGAGCGAGGAGGTTTAAGCCGGTGAATTTTGCCAACAGAATTCGAGGTAAAGCTTAAATGAAGATTAAGCTTATATGTTAAAGCAATAAAATACTTATTACTGCTAAACTTAAGGTCGTTAATAGTTAAGCTTTTATGAATATAAGAAGAAATTTGACCAATTACCTGAAAAGAATTGATCACTGTACCATTAAATTTAGTGTTATTACGAGTCATCCAAATAAACCAGACAATAATAGAGGGTATACAACTAAGGAAAGGATGACCTTTATTGTTCCAGTCATTAAACATATCAGAAATAGAAGTGTAGTTCTAAAAATGGTCCAGCCGACCACATAAAGAAAATATTTTCTGCAAAATATCTTGAGCAAATTTGCAATAACTGAAAGTATGCATAATAGATTCCTCTTCAACCTTACATAAGTAACATTTAGAAACAATTTTTAAACCTTTAAGTTTAAGAAGATCATCAATAGGAATACAATTATGTAACAGCCTCCAGGTAAAAAAAGATATAGATGGCTTAAGCCATTTATTCCACAACCAATCCAGATTAAAACCAGCAGGAGCAGGAACAACAGAAGCAAAAGTTCTAGTGATAGAATCACCAGTATTACCTTTAATCTTAGGAATATCACCTCTGCTATTAACAATAGGAATGCTAGAAATGAAATTAGCATCACATGGTTTAAGCACATTCCTCAGCAAAGGCAAATTCCATCTATTTTCCACCCAGAAGTCATTAACAGTGAGAAAAATATCATGAGGACCACCATAACTATATGCTAAAGGCCCAAATGTGGTCCAGTCCTCATACCAAAAAGAAATATTACCAGAACCAATATCCCAACACATCAATCTCTCAACATCATCAGAAACTTTCAACATCTCCTTCCAAATAGAAGAATCAGATTTAGAAGATGTAATAGATAATGGAGTGCGATGCACATGATATTTAGAATACAGCAAGGAAGCCCAAATAGAGTTATTTTCCCTAAAATGAAACCATAATTTCATATAACTGTATTTAATAGAATCTCTAATACTTCTAAAACCTAAACCACCATTAGTAATAGGCTTACAAAGCTTATCCCAGCTTTTCCAATGAAGCCCTTTCTTACCACAGCCATCCCAAAGAAAGTCGTTAAATAAAATCTCAAGCTTCTTAATAATAGTAATAGGAACATTCATAACCTGTATATAATACAGGGGGAGAGAAGTAACTATACTCTTCAAAAGAGTAATACGACCCCCAAAAGACAAAAACTTATTCTCCCAAGAATGAATTTTTTTCCTAATTTTATCCACAAGATCAGAAAACAAAGAAACTCTTTTAGAGTTCCTATCTAAATTAAAACCGAGATATTTAATAGGAAATTCATTAAAATGGCATAAAGTATAACCAGCAATCCAATTGAGTTTAATGCTGGAGATAAATTTAGAACCATAAAAACAACACTTAGAAGTATTAAAATGTAAACCAGAGGCTCTTTGGAAATGTTTAATAAGACTCCAAACTTTCTTAATAGAATTCTTATTAGAATTAGTAAAAATGATCAAATCATCGAGCATAGCTTAAATGAGAAATACAAGTATTATCTTTATGCACATAATTAAGAGAAGGATTATCCATAAAAAGTTTATTTATACTCCTAGAAAAGTAATCAAAAGCAAGAATAAATAAATAAGGAGAAAGAGGATCTCCTTGCTTAATCCCTTTAGTAGCCATGAAATGCCCATGAGAATTACCATTGATAAGAAGAGAGTAATAGTTATTATTAAGAATTCTGTAAACCAAATTACAGAATTCATTATTGAAGCCATGAGCCTTCAAAATCAGAAGAATGAACTCCCACCTAATAGAATCAAAAGCTTTCTTAATATCCATTTTAAAAATAACATTTCCATCCCTTCTACTTTTATCAATATCAAAAAGAAGCTCTTGAACAGTAAGAGCATGATAAAAAATACTCCTACCTTTAATAAAGGCAGTTTGATTACCTAAAAATACCATATAAATAACTTAAGTATAACCCGGGAATAACCTAAATATAACACTGGAATAACCTAATAAATAACCTAGGAATAACCTAAAAATACCCTAGGAATAACCTAAAAATAACTTAGGAATAACCTAAAAATAACATTGGAATAATACTCAAGAATAACCCTAGAATACCCCAACAATACCCAGAACTGAGGTTGTTTATTGCTGGGTTATTTTGGGGATATTCCTGGGTTATTTTTGGGTTATTCATGGGTTATTTTTAGGTTATTCCTAGGGTATTTTTAGGTTATTCCTAGGGTATTTTTAGGTTATTTCTAGGGTATTTTTAGGTTATGTCTAGGTTATTTTTAGGTTATTTTTGAGTTATTATTTGAATATTTATAGGTTATGTTGAGGTTATCCCTAGGTTATTTTTAGGTTATTCCTAGAATAATTATAGCTTATTCTTGAGTTATTTGTACGTTATTTTTGGGTTATTTGTAGGTTATTTCTGGGTTATTTTCAGGTTAACCCCATGAATAACTCGTAAAATCAAACAGAAAAAAAACCCTAAAAATGAGGGAAAAAACGATAGCAATTACCAGGACAAATTTTCTCCTTCAATGCCCTCTTTCTTCAACCTTCTTCTTCATCTTTGACTTCTTCAGTTATTCTGCGACTGTGTTCTCTATCTCTTCTGATTTAGCTCATGCTATCTCTTCCAATTGCGTATTCTCTGAGTCATCCATCTCCATTGTCTTAGGACTTCAAAGCCCTCCAACGAATCAAATGTGAAACCCTAGCAGGGCCAACAACAAAATTCCTAGCAGAAATGAAAATGCGTCGAAAATTCCTAAAAAGATATTCGAAATGTATTTACAAAGAGGCGGGATAGACGAAGAGACCAACGCATTAGACCAGAAAGGGCTAAAACGCATTTCAGTTTCTTTTAATTTTTTTAAATGCTTAAGGGCCTGTTTGGTTCCGCTTTGGAGCCTGCGGCGCGGGCGTTCGACGCGAATTTGAGCGGAAGTAGGAGGGTTTCGCGATAGATTCGCGGCACTGTGCCGCGAAGTCGTCTCAAAGCTGACCACGGGATAACCCCCGCGGTCAGGACTTCGAAGCAGCTTCGAAGGGTTTTTTTCTCTCGCTGCCCTCGCTTTGCCTTTCTCTGGAAATCCCTAATCGCGAGCCCTGCTGTCTTCCCTCGATCGATAGAGAGCGAATCGCGAATCCAAGGTAACGATCCTTCTCTCCCGAGTCCCCCTCCGCTTCCTGTTGTTCTTCTACTCCTTCCTTCTTCCCCTTCGTTCGCGATTCGTTGTGGGAAATCGCCTTGTTCGTATGCGATTCGTTCCGTCTGGAACGTAACTGGAGGTTTATGATTCAATACCTATATTTATGGCATATGGATCGATCATTTCATGGTATTTCGTGGCTTTTTTTTGTTTTACCGACATTCCTTGCATCAACCAGTTTTGTAGTTCAGAAGAATTTTTGGTTTATGTACTTTAGAACAATTTTGATGTTCATCATTATTATAGTTACATCATTGTTATAGTTACATCATTGTTATGGCAACATAAGGCTTCATTCATAATGCTTACAGAGCATCAACCGGATCTGTATCTGATGCATTAAAATGTAGTTGGGTGGATGATCTGAATATATCTGATCTGAGTACTATGAGTGCATCTATTTATGGATAACTTTTGTTTGAAAATGCAGCAATTTTTGTAGTTGGGTGGATTCACTTTGTTTTGTTGATGGTGCATCTCTTTATGGATAACATTTTCTTGCCTGTTCACCCCTTTTGTTTTGTTGAAACAATGAAAGGGAATTTTTATCAATCAACTTGCTGTAGTTTATGACTTCTCTGTTCTATTAGATCATTTGTGATCTGTTGATAGCAGTGCCTTTTTCTAATGCCTGCTGATATGGAGCTGATGGTAGAAGTGCGGTATACATGTATAGAAGAAAAATTCAAAACAGGGATCCACGTGCCTCTTCTTATTGAATTTGAACCTTTAGTTTTTTCATACATAAGCATCAATACATATGAAACATGCCCAGTTTTTTGGTTTTGCTGGGTCTAATAAGAGATGATTATGTATTCACATGCATGAAACATGAGAAATTTTTTCTTTTTTTTTTTTAAATGACTACAGGACAGTTTTGTTTGATGAAAATTATAAATTCTGTATGAGGAATTGTTGATCAGGGCTTTGAAACCTTTTAGCCTGCTAATTGGTCCTTTGAGATTAGTATAAAGAAAGCACATATGCATATATTCATTCAGATTGGTGATAAGCAATTTGCGAGATATCTTGTTTGTTTTTTTTTTCTCTACTGTCCATGTCTATATGGATTGAATGGAAATTAGGAAAGTTGTTTTGAAGTCTTTAAACTTTTATATGGATTGAAAGTTGATTCATATAACTTATATTTGTGGAAGCATTGAAGTGCATCTCCCCTAGATATCTTGTACATCGCATCTCCCCTAGCTTCTATATAAGGCTGCATTTCGGTTCAAGATTTGAGGGAATGTATTTGTCCTAACTTACAGCAAACAGAAACTTCCAATTTTAAGTGCATCTCCCCTCGCTCGAATGCTTTGAAGTTCAGAGATTATTTTTTCTTTCAATTTTACCTTTTTCTTCATCGTATTCGAGTTCGAAGTTGTCAACATCCAATTTTACATTTTTCCTGATGCAATTGCCAATTTTAATATGTAGATGTCATTTTTTTGTACCATAGTTTGAGAAGTTGTTTCTTGCAACTTATGCTGAAAGTAGAAGGTAGGAGTGTAACCTATGGTGTTGTCATTTTGATATAAGTTCTAAGTGGCTATGTTATAACTGTTTTTTCTGTTCTATGGGGTACAATTGATTGTGTTGAAAATACTTTCATTTCAATAAAAAAGAAAGATGTCATAACAAGCAACACATATTTGCTGCATGTTCTTATTTCGATTTGCATGAGAAGGGCTTAAAAATATACAGAAAGATGGAGAAGGCATATGTTTTTTAGCAATTGTTCTTGCTAGCAGCTTCCTATGGATGCTGCTCTTTGATTATAGAGATACAATTGTTCTTGCTAGCTGCTTCCTTGAGGTCGGCCCATTGAAAGAAATTCATTTTCTGTTGAACACATGTTATATAAAAGTTGGTATATGCAGTTCTTATTGCATTGGAATTGGTATCTCCATATATTTTGTAACATCTGGTATAAGTGGGGTATAACTTTAGGTAAATTGGAGTTTGAGTGTTATGGTACTTTGAAATGCTATGTACTTGTTCTCTATTTCAGCAATAAAGAAATATCATTTCTTTCCCGTGGATGTAGGTCAGTTTGACCGAACCACGTAAATTGTTCTCTTTTCTGTGCTTACCTGTACTATTTTGTTAATTGCAATTTATATCTGTCAATGCTAGTATGAGTAAAGATATAACTAATATTTGTCATATTCATAGTATGGCTAATAAGAACAAAGAAGTTGCTACTCCTGCACTTTGGGAGAAGGACATAAAAATAATATTCTGCGATGTGTGCGTAGCGGAAGTTAAAAAAGGGAATAGGCCAAATTCTTTTTTTAGCAAAGAAGGCTGGCAAAACATTGTTACAAATTTTAGGGAGGTCACAAGCGGGGATTATGACGTACTACAGCTAAAAAATAAATGGGACCAACTCAAGAAAGAGTGGAAACTTTGGAAGGATTTAAAACAAGGATCCACTGGCTTGGGCTGGGATCCGTTGAAGCGAACAATTGTTGCTTCAGAAGCATGGTGGACTGAGAGGCTTGCGGTAAGATATTATTAAATTACTATTTGTAATGTTAATCATTTTTATTTAGGGGGTCTTCTAATAAAATTTAATTATATGTTACAGATTTTTCCTTCGGCGAAAAAATTCAAATTAGCTGGGATAGAACCAGAATTGGAGGACAAGCTCGACAGGATGTTTAGTGGGGTGGTAGCTACAGGAAAATATGCAGCTGCCCCTAGCCAGACAATTTTTGAAACTACCCCTGAACATGTGGCCATTGAACTATCAAACGATTCAGCAGAACTCCGCATCTACGAGCAAACTAAAATCCAGTCAACAAACCGTACAAAGCGCCCCCGGAACGGACAAAAGAGAAAGAGTCTTGCTGCATCTATGAGAGACCAGCTATCATACCTCGTGGACACATCTAATGATGCCCCGCACATAGTTCAGAAAAGCGACGTACATGAGGTCGTCAGGCTTCTTGAGGACGATCCAGACTTTACTGGGGATCGTGACCTTTTCTACTTTGCTGTCGACCTCTTCCGTGATTCCTTGCATCGAGACTTCTTTATTGCATTGAGTAAAGATCGACGAGTAGAATACATTCGATATTATTATAACCGTCGAACCATTTGATTTTATGTCGCACTGCTTAAATTTAATGCATCTACTAGATTGAACTACCAGTCATGTATTTGTTTGAACAATTTTTATTAGTTTGAACTGTTGTGTAAGCTTTATATTTTCCAAGTATAGTTCATTCATGTGCTTAATTTAGTCCATTGATATTTTCTAAAGACCTTCATTTGGTTTAATTGTAATAGGCAGTTTATATTGTCATGGACCCAGAGGAAGCTCAACGCCGACGGCGAAATGCAGCGGTAAATATACTGGTGCAATACTACAATACGTACGTCGATCGTAAACCCTGTTACACGTCATCTCAGATTGGGGACAAATGGATGGGAGAAATGCTTTCAGGACACCCAACAAGATTTTGAAACATCTTCCGCATGTCCCAAGAAGTTTTTAATGATATTTTAATAGATCTAACAACATTTCATGGACTCAACAGGTCTTCTCGGACAACATCTCGTGAAGTACTAGGCATAACACTTTACATTCTATCACAGAATGAGTCAATGCGGGGAGCCATGGAACGATTCCAGCATTCGTCGGAAATAATAAGCAGATATTTCTTAGTTGGTTTGGCTTCTCTTGTCAGTCTAGCAAAAGCCATAATAAAACCAACTGATCCGACTTTTGCAAGGACCCCGACAGAGATTCTCAACGATGACCGATATATGCCGTATTTCAATGTACACATATTGACTAGAACAATTTATTAATGAATTGCACATTGAAATGATTTTTTCTGTTTCTAAAGGATTGCATCGGCGCACTCGATGGAACACACATTCATGCTATAGTGCTGGATAACGAGAAAGTTGCTTTTATTGGACGTTCTGGGAGGACAACTAAAAATATAATGGCAGTTTGTGATTTCAACATGTGTTTTACATTTGCATTGGCTGGATGGGAGGGCAGCGCACATGATAGTAGAGTTTTTAAAATTGCAACAAGAAATCTAGACTACAATTTCCCTCACCCACCTCACGGTAAGGTCATTTGTAATATAAAAAGTCGATATTTTTTGTCACATACTTTGTTAAATTTCCTATCATTACATGCAAGTATTATTTGGTAGATGCTGGCTACCCAATGCAGAGGGGGTATCTTAAACCCTATCCTGATACAAGATATCATATTCCAGATTTTGAAAGAGCTAGTAATCGCACAAGAACTAGAAAGGAGTTGTTTAATAAGAGACATTCATCCTTGCGAGGCGTTATTGAGAGAACATTTGGAGTTTGGAAGAAGAAATGGGTCATTCTTCGAGATATGCCACCTTATCAGTTCCCCAAACAGAAGCGTGATAGTGTTGGCAACTATGACCCTGCATAATTATATTAGGCGGCATCCAACTCGAGCTGATGTTGATTTTGACCATGCCGATCAAAATGACGAGGTTGCTACAGTCGAAGGTTTTGAGGACCGCAATGAACAGTCTCCACCACTGGAGGAGAACAACAATGCAGCAATTTGCACTAAAGATGGGGAGGGTGCAACCGAAATGGCAGCCCTTCGAGAAGACATTACTCGCTTGTTAGTTGAATAGTGATTTTGTTGAGCAGTGCAATGTGTGTCTTTTACACTCTTGTTGAGCATTTTACTTCACATTATTTACAATTCTACACTCTAGCTTGATTATTTTCATTTTGTTTGACCATCCGATGCTCAAATTAATTAAGCCGCATATGTGCTTGCATTTCGAGTAAACATGAGCTCCAGTACGTCGGCTACCTCTCGCCGATTGCTATGTCATTGTGGGCTGCAGACATCTCTTTTGGCATCACGACAGCCGCATAGCTTTCGCCGAAAGTTTTATGCCTGTCCTCGGAACATTCCAGAGCAGTGCAGTTTCTTCCGATGGGCAGATAGTTTACCAGATTCTCATGAGTCCGATGCTAGGGAGTGTACGACCACAACGGAAGACGGAGTGACACAGGAGTTACACCATTTCAAAACTAAAGTGAACATTATTATATTGTTGGTAGTTGTTGGAATAGTCCTATAGTTTTTTTTCACTATACTGCTGCTACCACGTGCTTGAGAGGATTATATGTTTTGCTGTAGAACTCTATGAATTTTTTGAGATATGCAATCGTTCTCTTAATGTGTTTTCGTTTCAGATCCTGTGTAGACATATGATTTAAAAATAAAAAAATTTTAATGCTCTTAATATATATAGATCTCTAAACAATATGAAACTAAAAGAGTACTTTTATAGATTAAAAAATTTTAATACTTTTAAAATATGTAGATATATTATTTAGTTACGTATTTTTTAAAGCTCCTAAATATTTTATTAATTCGAACAATCTATCTAAAAAATAAAAATTTCAAAATATATATTTTATTAAAAATATGATTTAATCAAGCTCGTAAATATTTTATTATTAAATTAATTTAAGATATAATAAAACTCGTAAATATTTTATTAATATACTTAAATAATTTCATTTATATAGTGAATTATTGCATTAAAGCAATAATTCACTATATAATCAAGATACAATAAAGCTCGTAAATATTTTATTAATATATTAAATTAAGTTATAATAAAGCATGTAAATATTTTCGTTAATATACTTAAATAATTTCATCTATATAGTGAATTATCGCATCGAAACAATAATTTACTATATAATCTAGATATAATAAAAGTCTAGTAAATATATATTTAAAATATAAAAATTAAAAAATATAATTTAAATTTATTAGTTTGTATATTTAAAATATAAATTTTTTTTAAAAAATTCATTTGCAAATATCGTATATACTTATATAAATATATCAAAATTTTAAAACAGCTTTTAATAAACGTAGAGCGGTCTGTCATTTTTCGCTCCGTGATTGTTTTCCCATGATTCATGACTAAACAGACAGTGAGCAATCACGCAATGCTTCTTCAGAATCGCTTCCTTGCAGACGATGCAGCCTCTACTAAACCGCTCCTGGACACGCAGCGCCAGCGCCGCCAGAACCGTCCAAGAGTCGGAATGAAAAAATTTGGCGTCCTGATGGAAAAATTTGGCGTCTTGCATAATTGCGTTCAAAAGACCACCAATCCTAATATATCGTCGTCTTGTATTGAAGTGTCCTCACATGGGAGTTGCAGAGTCTTCTTCTTCGCTGCTCTACTTCATTACTTCTTGGCTCCCTTCCCCATCGAGATCAAATGTCGTATCATCGTCCCCTAAACTTCTCCTTCGTAACCCTAACCCTCCTACTCTCCTTAGTTTCCTTTCAACTTATGATTGTCGGTGGCTTTGTTATAAGTGACTCTTATTTTTCTAACATCCTCCGCCGTGCCAAAGATGAGCTTCCGCTGCTTCTCTCTATCCGCCGCCTCATCCACGAACATCCTGAGCTCCGATTTCACGAGCACAACACCAGTGCTCTAATCCGCTTCCACCTTGAAACCCTAAGCATTCCTTACACATTCCCACTTGCCGGCACTGGAATTGTTGCTCAGGTTGGTTCCGGTGCCTCTCCTATAGTCGCTCTCCGTGCTGACATGGATGCTCTCCCTCTTCAGGTTCTCTTTACCCTACGTGGTTTGTTAATTTTTTAAAAGGGTGATATCTTTGTTGGTGATTGATGCTTGCGGAGATGATGTAGGAATTGGTGGATTGGGAACATAGGAGTAAGTTTGATGGGGTAATGCACGCTTGCGGCCATGACGTTCATGTCGCTATGCTCCTGGGAGCTGCTAAGTTGCTTAATGAGCGAAAGAGCAATCTGAAGGTAATTTAGTTCTCGGAAGATTTACATGAAATTTCTATACTTCGGTGCATGTTTACAGCAGGGAGCGTACATGTTTGAACTTTTGAGAATCAAATGTCTCATATAGTGATTTGTTTTGTCCGCAAGTCAGTTATTATGTGGTGCAATGATTGTTTTATTGCTTTAAAAAAGAAACAAATGATGATAAGAATGCGGATTCCGTGTGCTCAAATTTCGAAATCATAGTTGTAGCGGTTTTCTTAATATAGGTGAAGAGCATTGCCTCTCACGCCTCAATATCAATATGAGATTCTTAAGTTAACCCAAAAAAGTCGGATGTGTATAAGAATTTTGTGACCCAACGCACACCCAAAAGATAAAATTTAAAATAATAAAATAAAATAAAATCTTCGTTGCTTAGTATTGTTTAGCATCAGTAATATGGTACACTAAACAAAATAATACCTAGAAAAATACTGACCTAATCTGTACAAATTTTTGTGACCTAGAATCACCGAAAAGTCTCTCTAAAAATAACAACTAGTTATTTCAGGGCCTACATGGATGTCTTAGAATGAGGGTATGTTTATTTAATTTGCATGGACAAGAAGACCTGAGAGCCCGAAGTTCCAAATTTGGTGCATGTTTGTGTCGGTGATTAGGCAACATAGAAAATTTGTTTTGGGTTTGAATTAGCCTAAAACCTGAATCTACTATGGGTGATGAGACATTGGGATGTCTTAGAATGAGGGTATGTTTATTTAATTTGCATGGACAAGAAGACCTGAGAGCCCGAAGTTCCAAATTTGGTGCATGTTTGTGTCGGTGATTAGGCAACATAGAAAATTTGTTTTGGGTTTGAATTAGCCTAAAACCTGAATCTACTCTGGGTGATGAGACATTGGGAAATTCAAGTAGCATTGCATAGTTTCCATCTTTTTATCCAAATTTTCATGTGCTCTAGTCCTATCTCGTTTTATTGCTTCAAACGACCCAATGTGATCCATTCATGTCACTTTGCTCCATCGCAAGCCATGCATGGAAGTCTATCTATTTTTAACTTATTTAATGAGCAGTTTGCATGTGAACAAATTTTAAAACTAAATTTTTTAGGGAAAATGAGGGTCATGCTTTTAAATTTATTAATAAAAGAATAAAATAGAGTTAAAATTACACAAATTACAACACAACACAAGATAACCAACAACAAAAAAAAGGACCATGAAAAGGCTAACACAACAAAAAAGAAATAACAAAAAATACTTCTATCTTAGCAACCAAAGTAAAATAAAATTAAAAAAAAGCATCATAATAAGCAAAGTAGAACAACAACAACTATCATCAAGCATATTCCAAACTTCTATTGGATAATAAGAGCATCAGAAAAACAGTAAAACAACTACAACCAGCATCAAATTCTTCTTAACTTCCAAAGGAGATCGAGATCGGTAGAAAACTAGCTTCAAGAATCTTTCATTTATTAGCTCATCATAGGAGAATGAAGGCATCCTTGTAAAAGGAAACTGAACAGAACATAAAAGATCAGTTCAATCATAAAAATAATAAAAAACTCAAAACAATTCAAAAGATTTTAAGTATAATTTTAAAATCCAAATTCAAATATAAATTTGAATTCAAATTAGATATGCGGTATTACGATTCAGAAGGGGAAAACGAATGTGGAGCATTACAACTAGACAAAGAATCCCAGAAAACAACAACCAAGAATAAAATAAGAGATAAAAAACAAAGGAAGCAGCTAAACATAAAGGAAAGAGCTCAGCTAAGACCAAATCTAGACTAAGAGAATTCATCCAAATTCAATAAAAGAAAATCCTAGTATAAACAAGAAAAAAATAAAACTCACAGACTATCCAAACACTAATAAAATCAAAACAATAGATCTAACTATCTAATAATAAATAACCAGGACAAAGATCAACTACATTTTGAAATTCATTAAACATTTGAAATACAATTCCGTCTTGGTTTAATAAATCAAACAAATATATATAAGTAAATTGGGATAGAATTTTAAAGAACGGTCAAAATCTCTAAAAAACAAAAAAGGGTGCATTAGAAATCACCCAAAAATAGCCTAAAAATTAAGAAAATAAAAAAAAAACATATTAATCATAACTAAATAAAAAAAAAAACAACATACAACAACAAAGCCTTAATCCCACTAAGTTGGGTCGGCTACATGAATCTTTTTTTCTCCATTGTGTCCTATTTAGTGCATATTTTCATTTAATTCTAATAAACTAAGGTCATTTTTTATATAATAAGCCAAGTCTTCCTAGGTCTATCTCTGCCTTTCTTAACATAAGTCAAATATAAAACATCTACTTTCCTAATCGGATCATCAGATGGTCGACGTTTAATGTGACCAAACAATCTAAGAAGACTCTCTAATTTGTTCGTCACTGGAGCTACACCAACCCTATCACAGATATATTTATTTCGCATTTTGTCTCTCAAGTGTAAAGCCACTCATCCACCTAATCATTCTCATCTCGGCAACACTTAACTTAGTATTATGATTCTCTTTTAAAGGCTAACATTCAGCACTATGGAGCATTGCATGTCTCACCACCATCTTATAAACTTTTCCTTTCAGTCTAAGAGGTTCTCTTCTATCACACAATAGGCCCGAAGCATTCCTCCACTTCAATAAACCAACTTGAATTCTACTATTAACATCCCCATCTATATCACCATCGCTTTGAACATTAGACTCGAGATATCTAAATCTTTCACACTTTTAATAATTTGATCACCCAAATTTACACTTTTGTCACTAGAGCTACTATTACTAAAATTACATTCAATGTATTCAATGTTAGTTCTACTCAAACGAAGGCTTTTAGACTCCAATGTAGGCCTCCATAATTCAAGTTTTTCCTGGGCTTTTTCTCTCGTCTTACCCACGAGAAGTATATCATCAGCAAAAAAGCATACACCAAGGTACATTCTCTTATATATGTTCAGTAAGACCATCAATAACTAAAGCAAAAAGATGTGGGCTTAAAGCCGATCCCGGATGTAATCCAACAGATGCAAGAAAAAAAAACAAAAGCAAGAAAAAATTTACATAGAACGCACAAAACAACACCACGGAAATCACACAGAAGAAGCATCCACCACATAAATAAACCTACAAAATACCAAAAAGGAAACTTAAAAAACAAAACAATCAAACAAAAAAGCATTTATACCAAAACAAATCAAACAAAAATAAGTCAAGGCTTAAAGGATGATCCAACCAAATTAGTTAGAAAACAACACATCTCAACTAAAATAAAACTGATTTAACAAAAACAAGAGGAAAGATTAAACTAAACATAAAAAACCTACCCACCACTCCAAAAAATAAGTGCACTCAAAATAAAGCGAACTAAGAGCCATACAAGTCATAAAACAAAAGATGAAAAAACAAAGTAAATTAAATATCAATCAAATAATCACAAAAGAAAGCTCCGGCTCAAAATCAAACAGATAAAAAATAGGACCTAATGGTAAAACCAATCATGACATAAAATAAGACATCCTCCAAAAGATAAGCAGAAAAAATGAAGAAACTATAAGTTATAAAAGTCCTTCATAAACACATGAATAACATACTTAAATTTCCATTTGCTACTTATTTGTTTAATTTTTCAAAGGATTCAGGTACTATAACTATTAAAAATTCAATTTTTTATTTCAAACTAAATATCATAAGCAATAATTTGAATAATTAAAAGGTAGAATCTCTTGTGAATTTTGCAACTCATATTCACAACATGGTAGAAAACTTGGGAAAGGTTTCTAACAACAATGTAAAACTCTCAATAAGAATACAGTTCTTCAATATACTGATAAAATGAACATTCAGAAAATAGATGATTACAAGTTCTATATGATTAAGGCATAAAAAACATTTAAGATTTACATTAATACCTCCGGAGCTAAGAATAACATTGTTTTTAGATTAAAAATTCTGCAAGAAAGCAAGCTAATTAATAGAATAGCCTTTATACCAAATTAATCTATTCCAATCTCTAATGGGAAAATTTTGATAATAAAATGATAAATATTTTTGTTTCTATAATAATCTTTTCCATTCCAAATACAGCTAACACAATCTTCAAAAATAGGGAATGATATGAATAAGAGGTAAACAACAATTCAGAATATTCCAATGTTGAGCAAAAGACCAATAGTCATTAACAAAAACATTTTTAATTTGAATAAATTTGGATAAATGAAACAATTTAAAAGCCGAATTACCATGTATCACAAATAAAGAGGATCCTTTAAGCCAAGGATCAAACAAGAAAATAAGATTATTCTTAGTATTCACTTTTAAAATATGTCATCTTCTAATTTTAAAAGCAACTTTACTAAGGTCTTTTCAAAAATTAAAGACTTTAGAAACAGTTTTAAACCAAATGGTACCATAGTTTTCCATACTCTATTCAGCTAATAAATAATTAGAATTGAAATGCCTCCAAATAATTTTTGATTTATACATCAAATTAATATTGTATAAAGATGGGACACCAAGACCTCCAAAGCTTTAGAAAGAGAAGATGTTTTCCAAGAAATAGTAGGCTTTTTTTTTCTCACTATTAATGTGAAAAAGGATGTTCCTGAGTAATTCCTTTCCTAATGCATGTATGTAAAGACGTGGGACAACATCAATAATAAAATAACTGCTAATGGTATAATTTATTAATTGAAATCGACCAGTCATAGATAAACTTTTTTTCCCCAGTTAGCTAACCATTTATGAAGCATCTCAATAATAATCTGACAATTCATTACATTCAGTTTAGAGCAATTTATAGTAATACCAATGCATTTTCAAGGTAGGAAAATGATTTTTTTTCCCACAAAGGTTACATAAAGATGGCTGTAAATTATCATTAATTTTCTTATAATAATAAATATCAAACTTAGAGAAGTTGATGCACAAGTTGGAAGCATAAGTAAAAATATTAAGAACATCAACAAATTGATGTATAATGAAAAGATCTACATACCAAAATATAAAAGCTCATTAAAATACATAAGATGATTAAATTTATTAAAACCTTGTTGCATGATAAAATTATTCTGTGCTTCTAACAAGGAGGAAGTGACATATATAATGATAACAAATAAATAAAAAGAAAAATGATAACCTTGTCTTAAACCAGAAGAAAAAAACAAAATATATGTTCATTTCATCATTAATAATTACAGAAAAATAAACATCAGCTGTACAGACCTTAATCAAACGAATAAGATCAATAGGGAAACCTAATCTGACCATTCATTCATATAGAAAAATTCAATTAACTTTATCTAAATCTTTAAGTCAATTTTAGAATAGAATTTCTTTCCAAAATTGGTAGAGTTAAAATAAAAAAAAAAGCTCATTTGACAAAATGATATTATCAGCAATATCTTTTCCTTTAATGAAAGATGCCTGAACGAGACTAATAATACTACGAAGAAAAGACTTAATCCTATCAGCTACAAGCTTAGCAGGGACCTTATACAAAGTGTTACAAAGAGATACAGGACAACGATCATATAAAAACCGAACATCTTTCCTCTTAGAAATTAAAATGCTCTATTACTAAGCTTACCAGGGTTAAAAAAATATTTATAGCATCAATATAATGCTCCAGAATAATATTCCAAGAATCTTTAAAAAATTTAAATGAACTCATCAGCTCCAGGAGATTTACAATTCCCAAAAGAATTAAAAATAAATTTAATTTCTTTAACAGAGAAAATCTTAATTAAGGCTTCACAATCCAAAGAACAAACAGCATTAAAAAAGAGAATTTTATAAAAAAACAGACATAGGAATATAAACAACATTTTTTAACAAAGATTTAGAAAATGAAGTGACTTCAAAAGCAATATCATGATCATTTTGTAAATAATTATAATCAACTTAGTTTTTTTTTATAAAAATAGAATCATTTATAATTTTATTCTTTTAATAAAGAAATTTAATAGTATCGTCGCATTCAGATGACCGTTCACATTTAGCCCTCTGCTTTAACCATTTGTAATCATAAGAAAAAGCATTGTGGAGTTTATCTAGGCTGAGAGAGGTTTGGCTAAGTAAATTTTTAGAAAGAGGATTGAAGTTCAAATTGTTCATAATAATTTTTTGTTCGCATTTTAACTCAACAATATAATTATTAAGATAGTTAAGAGTTATTCCATTTCCAATACTTAAAATCTTCTTTAACATTCTTCAACTCTTTGCAAAAGGAAAATAAATGATCACCTTTAACATGAATATTCCAAATATCATCAACATGATAAAAAAAAACCAAAATAACTACTCCAATAATTCTTGTATAAAAATTCATGCTTCAAAGTATAAGAAGACCTTAAAAAAATAGAAATAGATGAATGATCAGAAGTGGAAAAATAGCTCTAAAAAAGAATAAGGAAAAGAATCAAAATAAGCATTACAAAAAGTCCTATCAAGAAAACATCTAATAGGATTAACTATTTAATTATCATACCAACTAAACTTATGACCAATATTATGTAACTAAAAAATATTAGAATTAAGAATGCAATTAATAAAATTAGAATAGGTGTATGACCATTAATCTTTCTATTAACTCTAAGAATATAATTAAAATCACCCGACAAAGGCTAATGATCATTAATGTTAGCACCAAGATAAGCAATAGAATTCCAAAGATCCTATCTAATAGTAGCACTATTATCTACATATATGAAAGTTATAAAAAAATTAACATTAGAAGAGAAAGTGACGTGCCCATGAATGTATTGAGATTTGATACCTAAAGCAATAAAAGAAAAAACGCCAGAACCTAAATACACCCATTTTCAACAATATCAAATTTATGCACATTTCTTTCATTATTAAATAGTCTAAGCGTATTGGCAGAGAAACTATTAGAAGAAGAAGAAAGAGAGAGCTTAATTTCAAAAAGATCAATTATATTTGCATGATTTTCATATAACTTTTTTGCAATCGACAACACTGGTTTCATTACTAAACTCATGAACATTCCAAGGAAGAAGATTAGGATAAAACATAAGAAAAAAATGAAAAAGAGAATAAACATAGAGAATGACTAACGGATAACTTTCCCTACTCTAGTTTTTTCCTTTTTTGCCCTAGAGGTAGAGGGTAAAGGGACGGAAATAGCATTAAACATATTAAGAATAATATGACTTGTCAAAACAGTGGGAATATCTCTAACAGTAGCATTATGAGTAATGATATTTCCATCACCAGCCTTAATATGAACATATTCAAAAACAGGATGCAGATCTAAGCAATTAACATTTTGACTAACCAAACTCGCCCTAATAAAACACACGTTTGGATCTTTCAATTACTTTGAGAACTTGCTGTAGGCTCTTGCTGTCAGTATGAGATCAGCAGTTGTTCTTGGCTTCTTTGAAAATGTATTTAGGTTCTTGCTGTGACAATGTCGATCACAACCCTTTTATTCCATGTTAACCTTTCTAGAACATATCATGAAAATTCGTTTTAATTATGGTAATGGAGGCGTTATTTCTGGCATATGGATTTGTCTTCCCATCTTCATTAAGGATCAGTTTGTTTTGACATAGTTATATGGATTGGAATTGACTTCTAAGAGCCAGTTTCGGTTAGTTTTTATTTAGTTTGCATGAACACTTTTTTGAAAACTCAATTTTAGTATTTATTCAGATTGCAATTAATTTTATTTTCATCCATTACTCCATTTGTTCTAATATTATTTTATATTTTAGTGAATGAAATAATATTTTAACACAACCTCTTTTCATGTTCATCTTACCATTATTGTTATATATAAAAACTAAAAATACCTAGGTGATTTCAGAGCCGTCTATTCACTTCTCACCTTCATGAATAGGTAGTCACTTTTCCATCCACTTTCTGCAAAACAAACATTAAAACTGGTGTTTGGAACTAAATTCCAATCACTTATTGGCACTTACGCCAGAACAAACTATCCCTCACCGAACAAATTTATTAGTGAGATGTTGATCAAAGGCGTACTTAAATATTACCAATTGACTTGAAATTGCACATATTATGGTCTAATATTTGGGTCATTTTAAATGTAACCGTACATAGCTGAATAAACAATTCTAAGCACATTCTGATCTGCATTAAAAGGGAACTGTGAGGCTACTTTTTCAACCTGCCGAAGAGGGTGGTGCAGGTGCTTTTCACATGATGAAGGATGGTGCTCTGGATGGAGTGGATGCAATATTTGGTATGCATGTTGACTATAAATTACCTACGGGCAGTATCTCATCACACCCAGGACCGACACAAGCTGCTGTAAGCTTCTTTGAAGCTAGAATTCAGGGAAAAGGTGGTGATGGAGGTACTCCTCATCTTAATAGTGATCCTATTTTTGCTACAGCATTTGTTATCCTTGCATTGCAACAGCTCATTTCTAGAGAAGATGACCCTCTTCATAGCCTGGTATGTTATTTTGTTGAATAACTTGTGCTTTTTTCTCCAAGCATCTAGTTAATAGTTATCTTGATTGAATTAATTCTTGTGACATTTGATTTTTTATTTTAAAATGTAAATAATGCTATTGTTTAGTATAGAATTCTAAGTTGATTACTTGATTTAAGTTTTATTACAGAGCTACATTGAGTCTGCCATGATATGAAGGACTCAAAATAACATGTTCCAATGAATGTGCAATTTTCTCACAATCGCTTGCAGGATTTTGTTCCACAAGTTGTTTGTTTGAAAATGGCTCTTTTTGTAGTTACATTTCGGGCAAATTAATTAGTTAAAATGTTTTTTAATTTTGTGGATGGCAATATCATGAAGGTTTAGGCCATTCTTTTTTGAAAACCTATGGGATAGAGCATGAACAGATGTGGGATGGAAGAAAGGTTCATCAACATAGAAAAGCTTTCTTCCCTAGAGAGATAAATGGAGGACCGATTTGAGAGCATGGGGGAAATTCGAGATATGATAAAGCGGCTCATTGAGATGTAATTCAAGACTCCGTCGGCCATTCAATTTACAAAACATAACGAAAAAGAGTTTGAACGAGAGGAACATGAGGAGGAAAACATCCACCATCATGAACCCCCTCTCAGGGCTCTGATTGAGGGCGGATTAGAGATTTTTTATAGAGGCAGTGGGGCTGAAACATGGAGAAGAGATTATGCAAGAAGGTATGGGGAGCACGAAGAAAAAATGAGAGAAGCAGGGAGAGGATATGACTATGATTTAAGGAGGGAGTTTTATCTTCGATACATGGGGTAAACGACAGAGTAAGAAGAAGAGAAAGTTGGGGTGAAGATGTTAGAGTTAAGAAGTTGAAGTTGTCGATCTTCGAGGGAGAAGAGACAAACATTGGTGGGTGAAAATGGCGAAGCGATACATCGCGTGCATGGGCTAGATGGGGAGGAGAAACTCATGGCGGTAGAGTTATGTTTGGAAGGGAAAGTTCTAGCCTGGTTTCAGTGGAGGGAGGCCATATGTTCGATTCATTTGTGAGAGGAATTCAATGATTGTTTATTGGAACGTTTCCGAGCAAGTCAGGAAGAAGACTTTCATGAACAATTTTACGTCTTGACTCAGGAGGGGACTGTCATGGAATACAGAGAGAGATTTGAACTATTTTCGAGATGGTTGAGGGGAATTTTTGTAGCAGGATTGGAAGGAAATTTTATGAATGGACTAAAGCCCAACATACAGGCATCACGACAGCACTCCGACTATAGAAACCATGAGGATTGAGGGAGACGATGGAGCTAGTTCATATGGTAGAGGACAAAAATCCGATTAAGAAGACCAACAAGAGCAACACATATGGAATACCGTACAGAACTATTACAGCCACGACGATACCAAAAGCTCAAACAGTGGAAGTCTAGAGAGAGGCTGCACAGGACACAAATAATGGACTGCGATTAGGAGCAACGCTCAATCGTCTTTCAGAAATAGAGATTCGGGTGAAGTGAGCCAAGGATTATGTCTTCGATATGATGATAAGTTTATCCCAGGACACCATTGGAAGGATCGAAAATTACAAGTTCTCATATTGCATGACAAGTCGACAGAAAATGAAGAAGTAGAGACAGTTGTGGGGGAGGAGGAACACTCACTTTTCTCACATTGAGGACAAGATGTATTTTGGGTGGGGGAGTCCTGTTAGGTGGGCACTTGGCCTAAGGGAAAATTTGTCTTTTGTACGTCTAAGAACAATTTAGTCTTTTATTATTATTATTGTTGGGTATAAATAGACTTATTATGTCTAGGGTTAGGGTTATGCATGGTATTGAGTTGCGATTCTTAGGTTCAAGGTTTGGGAGAGATTTATTGCTACCTCTCTGTTGACCTCATTTTTGATGAGGTCTTCTCTTCTTCTTTAAGATTTCAGTGATCTAGCCTTGAGCTTTTCCTTCGACTATCTTAGAGGACTAGAATCGGGACCCACCTTTAGAAATTCAAACCACTTCTTAACTCCCCGCAAACTCCACAAACTCGACTATGGACCCCTAATCACCTGTGAGGGTTGAAATCAAATGTGAAGTTTAAAGCGATGAGTTCCTATAGGACTCTTCGCCTTAGATCGCCCCGGTCGGCCACTGGTCCAGTGAAGGGTCGACTTACACATACACTACACCTATGCACTACACTTTCACACACCTCCTAAACCACACCTATACCTAACTCGACCTCCCGACTCATGTAGGTGATTCACATGGATGGTCCTTAACCCCTAAGCCCTCGCTAAGAGGTCAGAACAACATGGTGAATGCCTCAAATGAGTCCCTTCATGGCTCATGTGGGCTCGATATGGCTTCACTGACTCAACAAAAACGATTTCATTTCACTTACATCCACCCAATCTTCAATTTTCCAAATTTTCAATTTTCGACCCCGGACCCTACACCCACCAACCCTACCAAATGCCTCGAAACTACCCAAATTTCTCAAAAATTTCCAAATTACCCAAAATTCTCCAAAATCAATCTCAAACATTTCCACATCACCTAAATTGATCATCCATAACCAAAAATGCCAAAAATTCCAAAAATACCCCCCAATACCTTCCAAATACCCAAAATACCCCTTTTGACCCAAAAATCCAAAAATTCAGAAAATTCCCGTAAAATTTCGTAAAATCCCAAATATTCCCAATTTCATTTTGTTCAACTACACCACGGCCAATTTTGTCAATTTACCCCACTTTTGTCAAAACCCCCAATTCGACCCATTTTAACCCAAAGTGAACCCAATGTCAAACCAAACCTACCCAATCGACCCAAATTCTGGTCCAATTCAATTCTAAACTTCAATTCAACATCCCCAACACCAATCTGCACCAAATACAAGCCTCAATTGATCGGCATCGGTCCAATTTCACTTTTGCCTTAAAGCCCAATTCGGACCTATGACCCAAACCTAACCCAAACTCACCCATTTCAACTCCAATTAACCCCAAATCTTTTCTAAACCTCCTACGACATCCCCATAAACAAAACACTAACATGATTTGCCCAAAAATTTGATCCAAACCCCACTCAAATTCAACCCAAAGCTAAAAGGCCCATTTTTGACCTAAACCCAAATCTAGCCCAAATGAGCCCAAATCCCAAAACCAAAACCCAACCAAAGTTGGAACCTCTTTGAAACACTCCCATAAACATTTCCCAACATTAATTTTACATCAATTTCAACTCTAGCCCAACTTTGGCCCATGGTAGCCCATTTTGGCCCACTTTAGCCTCTTTACCAAAAAAACCCAAGTTCAACCCAAATCAAACCCAAACCACCTCAAACTTGTCTCAAATCACTCATGACACATCCTTAAACTAAACCCAACATTTATTCGGCATGGCCCTTCGCAAAATTTTCATCTAAAAGCCCACTTCTAAAGGACATTCAAAAGCCCATTCCAAACCAAACTCAAAAGCCCAAGCCCATCCTAAAGCCCACATTACAATCTCATCTCATCCTCACTTAATTAAAATCATTCCTAAGTCCTAAATCAAAGAATCAAATCTTTCTAAACAAAGCCATATGACAAACCATCCAAATTTTACACCAAATTACCAAAAATTCTTAAAACCCAATTTTATGAAATTGACTAAACTTTTCCCTAAGCCAAAGACAAGCCATGCAAGCCATGGACAAGCCACATGAAGCCATGAGGGCTTTGACTTGTCATTAGTCCATTTATGGCAAGAAGAGGGGGTTCTTTCTTAAACCTCCTTTAACCTTTTTTTACCTTAAGCATGTCACACACTAAACCATGCTTAGCCACCTCACCATGGATGGAGACTTCACCACTCCATGGTAGTCGACCCAACCGATCCTCTCACCCAAAATCAGAGCCATGGGAGGTGCACCCAACCCAAACCAATGGGTCGACCAAATTGAAGCTAAAATAGCCCCTTCCCCTTTCTACTTCGATTCAACCACTTTACACATGTCAAACCTCAATCGAATGCACCAAACCCCCGCCCCGACCCACCCGAACAAGATGGTGACCGCTGCCTCGGCCGGCCACCCACCGAGCCGCCGGAAAACACCATGGCCGAAACCTCGGAGGAGCCAAACTTTGGAATTCTCCTCGCCGAGCCGCCCCATGCCTACGTGGTCACCATGGCCGTTCTTCTCCTCACCGTAGCAAGCTCGATCCCAAGCCCTAACTCCCCCGGGAGGCCCTCCGACCATGCCTATTTAAACACCACCCCCTCACGGCCATGAGAGGAGAGTCGCACAAACCTCGCCAAAACTCCGCCAAAATTGTTCCGTACCCCTCCTCATACACAGAGCACTTCGATCCCCAGTGAGATCCCCCGCCATTTCTTCTCTCGCGAGCTCAATTTCGTAGTCGAAATCCAAGCCCAAAACCAGGACACTTCCCCACAGCTGAACCAATCCCCAAATCGATCTGGTCCTACACCTTCACTCGCACTAGCGGAAGGTGTCCACCACAGAAAGCCCCATCTCCAGCCACCCGGCTGCTCCGCACTCCAAGCTTTGTGATCACCGTGGTCGAAGTTCAACCTGCACAATTCACTGCACCGGAGACTTCATCCGGAGCTCGCCGTGATCCAATCGAAGGTGCAACAACTCTCGCATCGAAGCTTCACTTCTCCGAGCAAAGGTACGAGCTAATTCTTCATCCCGAGCTTCCGGAGATTCTCCATTTCAAATGCCTTAATTTCAATGCATGTTTACCGTATGGATGTGTTCGTCTCTTCAAGACGAATCCATGTAGCATAAGAACACGAAAATCCATCGAGAATCGAGCGAGTTCTGCAGGTTGGAGTGTGGACGGCCACGGATCACACCCGCCATGGACGATGAACGGATGCCGTCCATTTAATACACGCGCGGACGGACGGCTCGGATGGCGTCGGACCGAGAGACGCGTACGAGAACCGCGGGGCCCGGCCGCCGACTCGATGGCGGCGTCGAACGGGAGCCGCGACGCGTGCGAGTTCGGAGATGCCGAGGATGCGCCGGCGCCGCGTCACTTAAGTAGATAAATAGGGTATTTTCCTATTTATTTAATTCCCTAACTTTAAAAATCCATATCTTTGTGTAGAAAAATCACAAAAATAAAATAAAAATACCCTCTCGCTCGTCGAATGAGTGAGAATAATGTGAAAAGAAATCATTCAATTTTGTCCAGCATTTTATTTTTAAGTAATTTATTTACTCTCCGCATACATTTAATTCTCCATGCATTCATACAATTCACCACGGCATGAGACCATAGGAGCTAAGCTCTCCGAACTTAGGGACATTCCCCGAATTTTCCAAGGTCGGAGGCCATCTCTATGAAAAGTTATCGATTTTTCAAATGCATGTCGTCGATTTAAGTATTTTAATTTCAAAAATTAAGCATGTTGTGAAATAAATTCTAGGAAAATTTGGTGATGTTCCTTACGACCAGTAGAACCCTAGAAAAATAGATTTGGGTAAATTCACTCAGCATTAACCCTAATCGGCTTAAATACCCAAAATGTACTCCCTAATTAATTAGAGTTAACCATGCATCAAATCGACTTGAAATCAATTCTCCACCGACCTTTAGGATCGTAGGAACCCATCATAAAAATTTGAGATCAATCGGACTTCGTTAATTCCATTAATCGGGTTAATTAAGCTCACTTAGCCATTTTAAACTTTAAAAATTCATAACTTTCAAAATATCTTTCAAAAATTCACCAAATCGGCTTTGAGTCTCTCCGATATCAGAGGAGTTTAAGAAAATTAAAATTTCAATTTTCTAAAAAAGTTGATTTTTAATATTATTTTAATATTTTTAATAATTAAAAAATAATAAAAATCACAAAAATAATAAAATTCACCAAAACGTCATATTTCGAATTTCAATCACTTATGAACAAGTCCCATATTTTTCCTAGTGCTTATTTAGTGAGATATTAAATTTTAAAGCTCTATGGTAATTTTAAAATTAAAAAATGTATTTTCTAAGCATTTTCACCAAAATAATTATAATAAATCAAAGAAAAATCAGAAAATCAGTAAAGTTCTGGTTCTCTGGAATCCTTGATATCGTAGAGAATTTTAAAAATTATAAAATTCATTTTTCAACATTTATTTTATTTTTAAATTAATTAATACTCCGTAACTTAAAATAATTTAATAAATAAAATATAATTCAAAAATTACAAAATTTGGTCCAAGTGGTCCTCTCAGTCATTAGTGAATGTCCCTCAATTTTCTTAAGCGATGTAAACTTTCCCTTGGTCATATTATCGAATTTTCCTCGAAATTTCTATTTTCTACAAAAAATAATTATATAAATAAATTAAATACAGTAAAAATCACATTTTCTCCTCTCATGTCTTCATCGACATATAAGTGAAGTCACATAAAAATTTCAAGCTTCATTTCGAGTTCAATTTAGTGAGTTATGAAATTATTAAGCTTAAAGTGCAAAATGGTAATTAAAATTTTAATCCTTAATTAAGACTTTAGTGTTTAATAAAAAAATTAACAAGTAAAATATTTGATCCTAATCTGATTTGGATGATTGAAATTTAATAATTAAAGGATAGAAACCCATTAAATAATTTAAAATGATTAAACCTTAATTAAATAATTAATCGAATTCGAAGTAATAATAAATTCGAATTATTAAAATAGTGATATTATTGTGAAGAGATTTATTCTTTAATTTAAAAATCCCTAAATTAATCATCTCATTAATATTCAACTCTTAATTAAAATGATAACTCAAATTTAAAATATTAAAAGACTTAATCATTAAACTAAAATTAAATCATTAAACTCTTTCAAAAATTTCAATTAAATAAAATTAAATTAAATTAAAAATTAAATTAAATTAAGTAAATTAAATTAAAATTAAATTAAATTAAATTAAGATTAAAGGTTAAATTAAATTAAGTTAAATTAAATAAAATTAAATAAATAAATTAAATTAAATTAAATTAAATTAAATTAAATTAAAATTAAATTAAATTAAATTAAGAAATTAAATCAAATAAATTAAATTGAATTAAATTAAATCAAATCAAATTAAATTAAATAAATTAAATTAAAATAAATTAAATTAAATTAAATTAAGTTAAATTAAATAACCTCACTTAAGCATACTGAAGAAATAAATCTAAAATAATCTCGAACACTATTCCAAACTTAAATCATTAATTCAACTTAAATTAATCACAAATCATTAAATATCATTTTGCCTTTGTGAGCTTTAGCTATCATAACTCCTAAATAAACATTAAAATGAAATGTTACTTCACTTATATGACATTCAAATGCCCCAATTCATCGAGCAAGTTTAACAAAACTTCAAAACCTTGGATGATCGATTCATTTACACAATTAAATTCATTTGACTCAAAACAATCCTGAAATATCGAAAAGATGTTTAAGATTCTTCTTAAGACTTCCTCAATACGATAGGATATTTATAAGAACAATCGAATTTAATTGTTCTTCGATGAAGAAAATCGTCTTCAAACCAAAAACACAAAGAACCTAGACGTCATATAGAAACGACTAACTATAGGATTAGAATTCGCGAAAACCATAAACCTTTCCCTTAGCTTTACCTAGAACTTCGCTTAAATATTCTAAACCGTGTTTTAAGTGCAGCTGGATGACTGTGAAGACTCTCCAAGTACGCTTTTTATTTTATCGCAATTTATTTTATCGCAATTTATTTAATCGCATCGCACTTATTTTTCTCGTACGATAAACAACAATGCATTGAAAACCTACACCTTTAGATGTAAAAACCAAAACCGAAACCCAAAATTAAAATAAAAGACACTACAAGATAAAATTCACCTCCACAACATTTCAAAATATAAGACAACTCAAAATTTAATCACAAACGTAACACAAAACTACAACTACAACTAAATTAAAACGTCTCATCGAATGATCGGAATACCTCGATGATGTAACCCACGTGTTGCTAACTGGATTTCCCACTGCCTAAATGAAAGTGCGTGAACTCATTTAACTGAGTTAAGAAATCATCCTGACTAAGTCGAATTCGATGAAAATAACTGATGCCGGATGACTGAACCGCGGGATCTTAACCTGTCTCGTTTAATCAACTTTAAGATCTGTTTTAATTAAAACACAAAAAACACTCGAAATTAAGACTCTCTAAACCGAACACTTCTCTCATCTCCCGATTTATGATTTCTAAAACTAAACCTCCGCAACAACAAGGAGCTTCTGAGTATACATAGGCAAAGACGGCCATCGTCGTCAAGAAACTCGAACCTACTTCAAGAAACTTTCTTAATTAAATAACAAAGCCTATAGTGACTTCGAGGTAGCTTTACCTAAGTGCAACATAAATCCTCAACTCTTCGTTGGCATTCGTATCGCAAATTAAGCCCTAACCGGCCTTTAGATTCCGGCAGTAATGTCCGATACGACATAAACCCTCATATCTTCTAGTGCAATTAGTATGATTCTATCATATAAATATAAGCCCTAATTAACTAAAATCGGCAAGCATTAAAACATTAAATAAACATTAGTGACTTTCCTAAATCCAAGCCAAACAATAGGATAATCGGAGATTACCGGTCCGCTTCGAATCCGTGATCTCTCCTACTTTTCTTCCTTCAATTCCCAAAATAAAAATGTTCCAAATTCGATCCATTCCCTATCGAAATTCCAAAATTCAACCCTCGAAAACTTAAACTTCAAATTTCGAGAGCAGAATTATCGATTATTATCGAGAGTTTTCTAGCGATTCCCGTCACTTAAGATGTAATTAACTATAAGTGCTCGCTCTTATAGTGAACTTTAAGAACCCAGTAATATAAACCCCGCTTAATGTTTCATATTAAGCGAGGAATTATTGTCACTTATAAAATCGGTTCGCAGACCAAACGGACGTCACAAACCTTTCTAGTTTATTTAATCGAGCCCCATTATCAAGCAAGTGTGTTTATTCTTCTAGATGTATACACGGCTTGTATGCATGTGCATTCGTTTATATAAACTATTCTGGATGCGAGATCGGCTCGATTTCATATCTTAAAATCTTCAAATTTAAAATTATTTTCAAAATCAAATACTACTTATTTCAAATTATTTATTTAAATTAAATTAAAAATTCGCCGACAACTTCGTTAGGCGACCCCTTTTCAAAATATCACACAACCTAAAAAATACGCCGACATACTTCTCATGACTACTGTGGAAAGTTCCTCTCTCCATTTTAATCGAATAGCTTCGCTTTCAAAAATCTGAGTAGTGTATCCATGTCCCTAATGGATCAAACTACCCTTCTTTCCGCTCGAATACCGTGTTCATTTCTACCTCGAACAAGTATAACCAACATTCTCTCTGATTTAGGAGCCACCGTTTGACACCCCTAAACAGCAGAGGTTCCGAGATCCTTTTACCTCATTTCGAGGTGGGGCGACCCCCAATAGTGATAGGCCAGGAGTGATCCTTCGAGTCGAGAAGTCTCGCTAAGACTCTCTTTTCCTTTCCAACTCCGATTCCGCATTCCTTACCTTCTCTACACCTTCAACACTCCGTTCTAAATAAACAAACCCTCTAATAAGTGATTCTTTTAATAAGTGATTCCTTCTTATAAATACATGAACATGAATGAGTTCGACTTTTTCAATTCCTTTCTTTTCGTCCTAAAGAAAAGAAGCATAACTTCGGACCGACAACCGAATCTACCCCGCAAATGGAAGCCCCGAAACCGATTTTCTCCTTCACCAATGGATCGGACCTCGCCGTCTATAAGGATGAGTCGCCCGACAACGGAATCATCCGATTCGGACAAGGATTTGAAAACACGAACGTCAAAATCACCGACGTCTCCCTTTTCGCACCGATGAACAAGGTACCCGAAGCCGAAGAGCCGCCGTCGAATTCAACTCAGTCAACCCAAGAATTCCCTCCTCTCGCAAAGGATCCCGACTAAGAGGAGTACCGACGTCCACAGGAGGACCGTTCTTTCTACCCCCACGGTCTAGTTGTTTCGCACCGCCCCGACTTTGCCAAATCAAAGCGGAAAGAAATCCGTAGATTATGATGGACCCGTTACCGCGGAGGGTACAGCATCTTCCCGTAAGACCTTCCGTTTTCGAGATCGGGTCCGCCTCAAGAATCCGTCACTAACAAAGACCCAGCAGAAGAAATGAAATGAAGGATCGCTAAAGAAGCCGTGGTCGCCGAAATCGCTTTCCCGGAGGAAATTCCGTAACCGCCGAATATACACCGCCGCCCGAATACATACCACTCGTCGGGAGGAAGCGTGCTTTCATCCCCTCTCCGCCGCGAAGATGAAGAAAACATTCGCAAGATCGTCGCCAAATTACCACAAACTCGCATATTACAACGATAAACCGTAAGAAAAGAACTGAACTACGCCGTTTGCTCGACCGCAAACTTTGGTAGAAAAGTTAGCGAAGAAGGAAAACCGCCCCGTATCGAAATTCTACGGAGGATAGGCGGTGCTACCAAATCCCGTCACGGGCCCCGAGTGAACCCGCCATCACGGCGTAAAAGCTCAAGCAAAAGAACGAAGGCTAGTCCGCCCGTTGTCGTCTCGTGATTACAGACAGTGAGGATACCACCTTCCAAAGATTCGGCCGACATGCACCATCCGGGTCCTGGACCTTCCGCCGCCGAAGGATGTGTATTGCCCCACTACCTGGGCAGCTGAGATTAAACAACAGCTCGAGAAAGAAAGTCTCGCCGTGAGACTCGAATCCAAGAAAGTGCTACCGCGATGAAGGGACTCGTGAGAAGGGGACCCAGCACTATCGCACGACAACAACGAAGACACACGAAAGCCCCGCTAGAAGATGCCATGGAAAAGCCGAGAACCGATATCCGACGATCGGTCAAAAGAAAGAGAAGAAAAGTTCGGAGACGAGATCGATTCATCGGAATTCATGGACGACGAATACGCAGAATCAACATGGTTGAGACACGAGCTTCATCGCCTCGCAAGGTGCTCCCGCAACCACAGAAAGAGAGGAGCCGAACCGATGAGAAGACAACTTCAAGAAAAAGATGATACGATCGCTCAAACGTGCAAAAGGATGGAAGAGATGGCCGTAGCTCCGGCCACTCTCCGCAGTCAAGTACAACCACAAAGGGAAACACCCCGTGAGGTCATTCACATCGTAGACGGAGGAAAGGAGATTACGTCCGTCAACTGGGATGATCACCGAAAAGGATACAACACAAAGATGATTCCCGAAAAGGATATCGAGAACTCGTGTAACAAGAGAGTGCGAGAGGCGCTCAAGACAATCGAAGAGCTGAACATCCATTCTGGACGGCAGTACCTTACTCCCGAAGAATTCGACGCCGTCCAATACCCGAAAGGCTTCGTACCACCTCTCGTTTAAGACCTTCGATGAACCGGAATCCTCGACAACGATGTGAGCACACTTTCGTGCCAGTTGTCAGAATGCCGGCGGAGCGATGCATTACTCTTCCGACAGCTCCGTCAGCCTCGTCGTGAATCGCCTTCGACCGGTATGCGATCACTAAATGGTTCGAGAAAGACATTCTCGTAGCTGTGAGAACCTCTTCATCAGCCGATTCGCCGGAAGCTCAACACCACATCACTATGATGTGATTTAGCAGGCAGGTAAAAGCCGAACGAAACTTCAGTGGATTACATACTTCCGATGAGGAACTTAAGTATGAAGTGCGAACCACAACCGCAAGAACAAAGACGCAATGCCAAGATTTTGCTAAAAAGCATCCATGGCCCGATACAAGACTTCTCCTCAAGCGGATTTACTATTAAGACGTTCGAGAAGTCGTTAAGCAAGGCCGAAGCTTGCAAGAGAGAGGCAAAGCAATTAAGTTTCACCGACAAGATTCGACAAACAAAAGCCTCAGTAAAGACTTTCAAAAGAAATCCGGATCGTCGCAGCGATTGACAAAGTGCAAGCAACCGATGCAAATACCACCGCAATCCGCCGCAAAGAACCACTACGTGACCAGCAACGAACCCTGCCTAAGCTCATCACTATCTCCGCAATATGAACAACCACCTCGTCCGCAACGTACATTAAGAGAGCTTGAAGCGCAGAATATCCGTTCAAGAATGAAGAAGTGCTAAAAATGTTCCGTAATTCGATGAAGACTCCGGATTTCCAACTGCTGTAGCCTAAAAGCATCGAAGAGGTCAACAAGAAAGGTGATCCCAACTTTCGCCCTTACCACCAGATGCTCGGACACAAAATGAAGATCGCATTACCTTCAAAATTGCTCAACGACAACTCCGCAGAAAGGAAATATAACGATCCCGAAGGAGCATACGAAGGAACCCCGCAAAGGAGGTTCCGTCAACGTTGTCTCGATCGATCCCATCATTCCGATAGATCCCTATACAATCGACGATGCACGGACTACCGCTCGGACGAGGTCTTCGAAAAGATTTTAGACAACGATCCGCACCGCTTCGTACGAGCTTCAATTCGTAGTTTGAAACCCGTTAGCTCGTACTATCACTCGCGATGAAGAACCACCTCAACGAGAGAAGATCAAGAAAAGAAGAAAATCGACGAAGAAGAGAAGACCGAGGCACCTAAGGCTGTACTAGTGGGCCGCTTATCCTAGAGATAGTTGCTTCCGATTCGGGGAGAAATCCCTCGAACCCTCGACTCCGTATGATTATCTCGCTCACTTCTGTGGGATCATATAATGATAAGCGTGACGGCGTTGGCTACGTTTTCGATCGTTTCTAACGATTACGTAACTAACGATAATCCGGATATCGATTTCGATACCAACGACAATTCTCAAATCATACACGATCTCGACAAGCAAAATAACGAAGAAGACATCCATCAAGGAGGCTACGAGAGTTCAACAAGCAACGAATCTATCTCGCGAGTTTCGAGGAGCTCCAATCACGATAGCGAGCTAGAGCTTTCGCACTCGGAGCTAATCCGAAGAGCCCGTCATTCCGATTCAAGAAAAGACACCTGCGAAGTCTCAACAATGGATTCGCAAGAAATTACGTAAGTCAACTTAAGGAGTGGAAAGTTTCTACCTCCGAGAACGGGTCCAAAAGACAAAGGGAAGCAGTGGTTGTTCGGAAGAACTAACCCCTAGCAGGAGAAATACCCATTCGAGAAGAAGCGAGACACATGAAAGCAAAGTGACTACAACGTGCTAGCCCATCTTAGAAACTACTGCACCAAACCGAGCATCTACGACGCTCTCATCTTATCAAAGGAGATGAGAGAAGCTTCCGATCAAGCGCCTTACTGATCCAGAATTGCTGATACCAAATGGCCGGAGAGTCCTAGATGAGGCTCGCTTCGTTAAAGGAACAACGAGGTGTTACCTTCACGTACGACGACCTACTACTTGGAATAAGCAGATCACAACCGACCGTCGTGACATTTCGCTACAATCTAAGATTTACACTCTCCGCAGTATCGGCGATCCAGTGAGCATCAATCAATATAACGAATCTTCGAACGCTAAGATACTTGGGAAATCGATGCCCGCGAGCTCGAGGCGTGACAAAATGTTATTAAGAGGATTCAATCAGAAAGGAGAAAGAGCCTCGCACTCAATAACGCTATCGATGAAGACCGGCGACTTAGCAAAGATAACCGCGAAATTTCACATAATCGATTCGAAACATCGTTCAACGCTCTACCTGGGCCGACCACGGATACATGAAAACAGTGATGGTACCATCATCTCTACATCAGTTGCATCAAGTACTACGATGAGGGGAACAAAGGCATCAAAGGTGACTTACAACCATTCTCCGTACATGAAATCGGAATCCACGAAGATGCAGTCTATTATGCACCGCCGAAGAAAACGATCTTCTCCGGAGATACTATAACAAATGAAGCAAAGAGAGTTCAGTACAACGAAGAACCCAAGCTTCTAGTCCAACAGCCACTCACCACTCCCTTACGGCGAGATGGTGAAGGTTTCTCCACAACTCGCATCCGAGGTCGAGGCCGGGACGAGGTCGTGGCAGAGACATTAGTGACGATCGGACAGAGGAAACCAACCATCAATGTCGATCGGGAAGATAGCTCGAAGAAGAAAGAGAATCAAACAAGAAGCAGCCGACAATAAGTCGAAGAAGCCGCAATTCAAAATCCCTCTCGAAGATGAAAGAAACGAAGAATATAAATCGATGTACGAGAAGATTAACCACTACGTACATACTATGACCCTGACCCCGATCCATTCTAATAAGATCGAGGGTATGGAGGTCAAAGAGATACGTAGCGGCGGTGCAAAACCAATCGAATTCTACCGCGTGCTTCTTCCTCCAAAACCGAAAATAATGTACAATTCAAGATGCTACTTCATCGAATTAATTGGAATCGCCTTTCGAGCGGTACTCTCCCCGTGTTCAAAATTTAATTCAAGCATGTTTCTTACCTCGACGATATGACAAAAGGTCAATCACAACGTTTCGAAAATTTATGGAATAACTCCGTCGTCCACCCAACTCAAAGCATTGTGTCTCTGGATTCTACAGACAAGAGATCGACTGACGATACCGAATTTTGCTCGTTGTCACTCGCGAATCTAACGAAAACTCGCGATGGAAACTACGAAGAACTCGAAGATTTGCAAATCGAGACGCTCCACCGACTCGAAGAAATCAAATCTACAATAGATGAGTTAATCGAAGTTAACTTAGAGTACTAGCGAAGAGCTTGTACCTACCTTTGTTAAATTCTTTACTCAATAAAGAAGACTCCAAAGAAATAATCAAGTTATTAATGGAATTCAAAGACTGCTTTGCTTTGGAGCTACGATGAGATGCTGTGTTTAGCTTCCAGCAGGTTGCAGTCCATAAACCAGAGTGGACCCTACTTCGTTCCGCCGACAAGGTCCTGCAAGAATGCGTCTGGAATCGAACAACAATGTCATACTGAGTTAAAAAGCTAATCAGACGCTAAATTATTCGCGTGAAGAATAATACCCGACTTGGTTAACTCAACGTGTACTCAATGTGAAGTAAGAACTGGTCGATCGAACTTCATGCGATTTCGTAGATTTAAACAAGTGCATGTCCAAAAGATGAATTTCCTCTACCGATCCTGAATTAATGATCGACATCGCTTCAACACACGAAATATTCTCGTTCACGGATGGATCTTCGTGATACAACCAAATAAAATGGCTCCGTAAGATGAAAAGCTTACAAAGCATTCGTAACGCCGATCGTGAGTATTTTGCTACACAGCGGATGCTATTCTGATCAAGAACGCAGAGCAACCTACCAAAGAGCAATGACAAGAATTTTCGATGATCTCATCCACAATCAAGTCGAATGCTAGCGTGACGATGCGATCATCAAAAGCAAAGTAAAGGACAACCACTCGTATGATTTGAGAATTGTTTTCGAACGATTACACAATTTAACCTTAAGATGAATCCCTTAAAATGCGCTTCGACTACCACTCCGGAAATTCTGTAGATTCGTTGTCCGACATCGTGGAATCGAAATCGATCCGAAAAGATAAAAGCCATCTTAGAAATGCCGCCTCCCAAAACCTTAAAACAACTACGATCTTTTCAGTGAGCTTCGGCATATCTTCGACGCTTTATCTCGAACTTGTCGTGAGTGTCACCTTTCTCACACTGGCTAAAAAGGACGCCAAATTTATTTTAAGTAGAAATGCCGGAGCGCCTTCAAGACATTAAACAATATTTAATGACACCTCCCGTCTTAGCAATTTCAGGCCTTCAGTAGACCACTATACTTTATACCGCGGTTTAGACGATTTCTCTGAAGCCTCATTAGTCTGTGTCACTGATGAGGGTAAAGAAAACGCTCTTTATTACTTGCCGTCGCGTATCGACTGGAAATAAGCGTATCCCGCAATCAAAAGCATTGTTCGTCTCGATCTTCGCCGGCTCAAGAGCTCAGCATTACATGCTTTCATATAGGTCAACCCGATCTCGAAGCTTTAATCCATCGCAATACTTGATGACTCGTCCAACGCTTCCGCAGACTCGCTGGATGGTCAATGATATTATTGCAATTCGATATAACTTTCGCGTCTTCCGCGCCGTAAAGTGACAAGCCTTAAGCAGACTTCCGCAAAGACACACTCTTCAGCCGGTAATCTCCTCCTCAACGACGATTCGCCGTACGAACAAATAATGAATCTAGAAGCACTTGACGATCGACGTCGGAATTATATTTCGACGGAGCATCTTCGACGTACAAAGACGAAGAATCGCAAGTGATAGTGTCTGTAGCGCAAGGGACCTAAGCTAATCTTTATAACACCGGAGCTGGGATGTTAAGATACTCCTACCACTGACGTGAACCATGTACAAACAACGAAGTTAATACGAAGCGCCCTCATAACGTAGATTGGAATTAACCATTCAAACTGTGATAACAGACATCAACATCTACTTGGATTCACAATTGATCATTCAACGTATCGTCGACAATGACATAATTTTAAAACCAAGGCTCGAGCAATACTTCCAAGATGCCATACAAATTATTGAACAAATCCAAATGCGACAATCTACAAAATTCCTGCAGAAAGAAAACGCTCTAGTGGATGCGCTAGCTCGTCTCGCAAAAGACATTGCCGTTTGCAAGATGAATCAATGGAAGTGTTGGCTACACCTGACGTCGAGCCCTATCACGACTCGACATGCATACCGATACACAAATCGAAAAGGAAAAAGGATCGACAGAATAAATGTGACGTAAAACACTAAGATCATGGCATGACCATCGATTGGATTACCTACAAACAGAGAAAACTACCAGACGATAGGTCATTACCATCGTATCAAGAAAAGAACTCGTCCTACGCATTAATAAACAACACATTATACGTAGGCTGTCTGATCAAATGCGCTGGCTAAGGTGCCTGAGCGGGTCCGAGGCCTCGAAATTGTTAAGGAGGTGCATTCATGACTCGTGGCGCTCACCACGGTCCAAAGATGAAAATGAAAATTAAAAGACTAGGGTACTACCGGCCCTCAATGATGACCGACCGCATGAAAATCGCCAAGAGCCGTCACCAGTGTCAAGTGCACGGAGCGGTTCTACACCAACCTCCAAATGTGCTACATCCGACAACCGCACGCGGCCATTCGAATGTCGGAGCACGGATATACTGGGTCCAATAACCACCATCGTCGAAGCGACATCGCTTCATTCTCGAGCCTACAGCATTACTTTTCCAAGCGAGTGATAGGCCCACTTGAGAAGTGAAAGCACATCACGTGCTACAATTTTTCAAGAACCAAGTTGTTTACCGTTTCGGGTGCCGCGCAGATCATCTCGTATAATTCGACGCATTCGAAGCACAAAGATCAACAATTTTGTCGTGAGACACGGAATCGACCGGCGTATTCAACAATTTACTACCCAAGAGCAAACGGCCTCGTCGAGGCTTTTAATAAAACTCTCGTTCAAATTTTAAAGAAGACCTTGACGATAATAAGAGAAATTGGCACGAGAAGTTGTTAGAAGCCCTACGGCCTACCGACAACCTTCGTAACTCCTACGCAAGCTACACCTTACGCTCCGGTGTATGGGTCCGAGGCAGTAGTTACTCTTTAGAGGTTCAGCCTTCCTTCACTCGTAATCGTCAGCTTGCGAATAAAATCACAATGTAATGAGAACGCCAAATTACGACTCGAAGAATTAGAGAGCTCGGAAGGGAAAAGATTATAGCCAACAACGTAATTTAGAATTATACTAAGCTTAAGATGATTCAGCCCATGATAAACTCGGTCCGCCCAAGAACCTTCAAAGTTCGGTGATCTAGTTCTCGTTCTCAAAGACCTATTCGCACACCGCAAGATAGAGGAAAATTCGAACCCACTGGGAAGCGACCGTTCAGTGGTCACAAAGATACTCGTGGCGCTCCTACCACAATGACAATAGCACAAGTGAGAACGACACATGCTTCCGATCAATGGACGATACTCGAAAAGTATTACGCTACTCGATGTTCCGATGAATCGAACTTTCCATCCCTAGAAACACTGTGAAGTGATATTTATGAATCGGTCCGAACCCAAAAATAACAAAATGCGCTAAAATAAATAAAATCCCGACAATAAAATTTTCCTCGTTTTCTTTTCCAAATCAAAATCTCTTACCCGATCTTATCCCACTTCATTCCCCGTTGATTTTAAAAATATAAGAATAATAAAAAAAATGTCTTTAATAAACATTTTCTGATGTTCTGTTCTCAAGACAGCCCTCGATCCTTTTCCTCGTCTTTTCGCGCAGGAAACGTCGAGCCGGCGGTCTGGTCTCGAACTTCAAGAATCGGCGTAAGCTCTCGCACTCGATGAAAAGAGGGTGAAAGATGGAGCGACAATCGAGATCGACTCGCATTTCGCACCGGCAGTGCCTACAAGACGAGGAAAGTGACCGGGTCCCGCTGACCGAGAAGAACCGTCTCGGACATACAAGGATGAAAGTGGCGGCCCAAGCCACCAATCCAACAAGCAAGAGAAGAAAGACAAACCTCGAAGAAGATAAGAAAATGAAGTCCAGTAATGCCACGAAGAGAGGGCAGTTTGCCGCCGCGCCTACGTAGATTCAAGAAGTTCGGAGAGCTACTCTCACAAAGAACGCAACGAAGAAATAAGAATCGCCGTATCCGTAAGATGTTGACAAAACTAATCGCTGATCAAGACGACGAGGCATACTGCTAATGTCAGTGCATACACTTCAAGGACACCCGCTCACCAGAACTGAAGAAAGGAGGCCAGCCTCCAGTGATGACGAAAAGAACCGTAGAAATCTCACAAAGACTCGAAGAAAGAAGGCTACCACGCCAACGGATAGACCACCAAGCGATGCACGACCTTGTTCGTGGAAGCAACCCTGTGGATGTCTCGATGGACATCATCCCCGAGGAGCCGAGGCATGCGGTGAGAACGTGAAGGGATTGAACCATACATCCCACAATACGTCACTGCGCCTCGCCATCCGCATCATTCCAGATACGAATCGGAGAGAACGCAAAATGTCGAAGAAAACCTTCGAATACTTGAAAGGATTGAGATGCAGTAAGAATCAATATACTCGGAAGGCCTCGAATTACATACGTACGTATTCTCGGAGTATGCAGCAAAGCAAAGAAATCGTGGATTGCATCCGGATTTGAAAAGACTGGCCGATGCAGCCGCTCTAAGTGAAAATACATACTCGTGAGCCCCGAGACGGATGCCGTGAAAGCGAAGAATCACAATACAATGTGGATGTCGTTACAACTTCGTCGAGGACGAGAAGGAAACCCGCCGGAATACTCCGTCACTGGCAAGTGGACCCGATGCCATTAGTCATCAAGAGAATGGTAAAGAGATCGATAACACGGAGGTACCGCGCCAGACTCGCATACCCAATACATTCGCATCATCAACATCTACGTTGGTGGACCGTATACCCCCACACATCGATCACCACGACTTTGTCAGCCTTCTCGCACGCTCTCTTTCCGAGCGAGTGTAACATCACGTTCGGATCCGACCTCCGGATATGCGGCCTGTGTGAGTTCCGAGGGCCGCTGAAGATACCACTACCCGTGAGGTTCCGTCATGACATCAGGGTAACGGAAGCAGATATCGCCAAGCATCGCATACTGATGAGTACCGACTAAGAGGATTTCGCGTACGTTCGTGAGTGACTGGATCGATTTAGAAGATATCCTTACCATTTCCCAACCGTACCCGAGCTGTAGAAGCCTCCGACCTTACGAGCCGCGAGTTACATGGAAGATATCACACCTCCAATGTACATCCATACGGCATCCTCGCCAAGGATGGCTTGAAGGTGATGTTATCGACTACGCATCTCACTATTTCAGTACATTGACTTTGATGATGCGTCTTAGATGGATCGACAAAGATCATACACGATCCGTTTGAAGTCTACATTGATCGTATGTAAATATATTCCAGATCAAGTCAGTACGACGTGATCTTCGAGATGATTTGGAATAAAAGTGACTACATGTCACATTTTCGCCTTCACTCTTTTCAGTGCAAATTGATCGGAAACGCCGTTAAAGCTTAAATGAACTTCGAACAAAGAATAAGTAAATAAAAACAAAAAAAAGATAAAAGAAAACTTTCTAAAAAAAAAATCTAAAAATGACAAACACCAAATTCACATGAACATTAAATAAACAACAAAATAAAATTTGAATCATTAAAGGATAAACAAAATCAACAAGAATGTTAAATCAAATTCTCAATCAAACTTCAAATTTCATCTTCCAAATTTCAAATCAAATCTTAAATCAAATTTCAATCGAGTTCAAACTCACCCTTCCAAATTTCAAATTCAATCTTTCCAGATTCCAAATCTCTATCAAATCTCAAATTCGATCTTCCCCGATCTCACATCAAACATCACATCAAATTCAAACCTTTGGGTCGAGGATTTTACATCCAAGACCGCATCGCTTTAGGATTCTCTTCCTATCGCACCGAAATACATCAAATTCAAACCTTTCGGGTCGAGGATTTTACATCCAAGACCGCACCGTTTTAGATTCTCTTCCTATCAGCACCGAAATACATCAATTCAAACTTTTGGGTCGAGGATTTTACATCCAAGATCGCACCGCTTTAGGATTCTCTTCCTATCAGCACCGAAATACATCAATTCAAACTCTTCGGTCGAGGATTTTACATCCAAGATCGCACCGCTTTAGTGATTCTCTTCCTATCGCACCGAAATACATCAATTCAAACTTCGGGTCGAGGATTTTACATCCAAGACCGCACCGCTTTAGGATTCTCTTCCTACCGCACCGAAATACATCAAATTCAAACCTTTCGGGTCGAGGATTTTACATCCAAGATCGCACCGCTAGGATTCTCTTCCTATCGCACCGAAATACATCAAATTCAAACTTTGGGTCGAGGATTTTACATCCAAGACCGCACCGCTTTAGGATTCTCTTCCTATCGCACCGAAATACATCAAATTCAAACTCTTGGGTCGAGGATTTTACATCCAAGACCGCACCGCTTTAGTGATTCTCTTCCTACCGCACCGAAATACATCAAATTCAAACTTTCGGTCGAGGATTTTACATCCAAGACCGCACCGCTTTAGGATTCTCTTCCTATCGCACCGAAATACATCAAATTCAAACTCTTGGGTCGAGGATTTTACATCCAAGACCGCACCGTTTGTAGATTCTCTTCCTATCGCACCGAAATACATCAAATTCAAACCTTTGGGTCGAGGATTTTACATCCAAGCATCGCACCGCTTAGTGATTCTCTTCCTATCGCACCGAAATACATCAAATTCAAACTCTGGGTCGAGGATATTACATCCAAGACCGCACCGCTTTAGGATTCTCTTCCTATCGCACCGAAATACATCAAATTCAAACTCTCGGGTCGAGGATTTTACATCCAAGATCGCACCGCTTTAGGATTCTTTCCCTATCGGACCGAAATACATCAAATCAAACTTCGAGGTTAAGGATTTTACATCCAATACCGCATTACTCCGAGATCTTTCCTCATCGTAATGACCCAATCCAATCGATTCGATCTTCTTTTGGGATCGAAGATGTTACATCTAAAACTTCAAAATTCCAATTTTCATTTCAAATCAAATTCCTTCAAATTAATCTCGACAAACTTCAATCTAAATTAAAACTCCAAATCGAAATCTAAACTCACGCATCGCGACTTCGAACATGAAATAAAATAAAATCTAAATCGAAATTCTCCCAAATCATGTGATTTCGGGATTCACCTCCTTTTCCTTTCCCCGCCGAGAGTTCAAGAATCTCCTCGTCCCGCAGATATACTCGACACTCCTCAACGGAAGCTCTTCTACTTCGTCCTAAGTTCGTCACTTGGACATCCGTGTTGGCTTGTTGATCGTTTCGGCCAACACCATACGCGCGGTGCTCCGTCACTCACCACACCTATCGAGGTCCATTTGTTGACCTCATTTTCGATGAGTCTTCTCTTCTTCTCTTTAAGATTTCAGATCTAAATTTCAGCTTTTCCTTCGACTATCTTATGAGGACTAGAATCGGGACCCACCTTTTAGAAATTCAAACCACTTCTTAACTCCCCGCAAACTCCACAAACTCGACTATAGCACCCCTAATCACCTAGAGGGTTGAAATCAAATGTGGAAGTTTAAAGGACGAGTTCCTATGTGACTCTTCGCCTTAGGATCGCCCTGCGGCTCTGGTCTCGGTGAAGGGCCGACTTACACATACACTACACCCATGCACTACACTTTCACACACCTCCTAAACCACACCTATACCTAACTCGACCTCCCGACTCATGTAGGTGATTCACATGGATGGTCCTTAACCCCTGAGCCCTCGGCTAAGAGGGTTAGAACAACATATGAACGCCTCAAATGAGTCCCTTCATGGCTCATGTGGGCTCGATACGGCTTCATGGCTCAACAAAAATGATTTCATTTCACTTACATCCACCCAATCTTCAATTTTCCAAATTTTCAATTTTCGACCCCCGGACCCTACACCCACCAACCCTACCAAATGCCCTTGAAACTACCCAAATTTCTCAAAAATTTCCAAATTACCCAAAATTCTCCAAAATCAATCTCAAACATTTCCACATCACTTAAATTGATCATCCATAACCAAAAATGCCAAAAATTCCAAAAATACCCCCCAATACCTTCCAAATACCCAAAATACCCTTTTCGACCCAAAAATCCAAAAATTCGTAAAATTCCCGTAAAATTCCGTGAAAATCCCAAATATTCCCAATTTCATTTTGTTCAACTACACCATGGGCCAATTTTGTCAATTTACCCCACTTTTATCAAAACCCCCACTCGACCCATTTTAACCCAAAGTAAACCCAATGTCAAACCAAACCTACCCAATCGACCCAAATTCTGGTCCAATTCAATTCTAAACTTCAATTCAACATCCCCAACACCAATCTAGACCAAATACAAGCCCAACTTGATCGGCATCGGGTCCAATTTCACTTTCGACTTAGAGCCCAATTTGGACCTATGACCCAAACCTAACCCAAACTCACCCATTTCAACTCCAATTAACCCCAAATCTTTTCTAAACCTCCTCGACATCCCCATAAACAAAACACTAACATGATTTGCCCAAAAATTTGATCCAAACCCCACTCAAATTCAACCCAAAGCTAAAAGGCCCATTTTTGACCTAAACCCAAATCTAGCCCAAATGAGCCCAAATCCCAAAACCAAAACCCAACCAAAGTCGAACCTCTTCGAAACACTCCCATAAACATTTCCCAACATTAATTTTACATCAATTTCAACTCTAGCCCAACATTGGCCCAATGGTAGCCCATTTTGGCCCACTTTAGCCTCTTTACCAAAAAAACCCAAGTTCAACCCAAATCAAACCCAAACCACCTCAAACTTGTCTCAAATCACTCATGACACATCCTTAAACTAAACCCAACATTTATTTGGCATGGCCCTTTGCAAAATTTTCATCTAAAAGCCCACTTCTAAAGGACATTCAAAAGCCCATTCCAAACCAAACTCAAAAGCCCAAGCCCATCCTAAAGCCCACATTACAATCTCATCTCATCCTCACTTAATTAAAATCATTCCTAAGTCCTAAATCAAGCAATCAAATCTTTCTAAACAAAGCCATATGACAAACCATCCAAATTTTACACCAAATTACCAAAAATTCTTAAAACCCAATTTTATGAAATCGACTAAACTTTTCCCTAAGCCAAAGACAAGCCATGCAAGCCATGGACAAGCCACATGAAGCCATGAGAGCTTCGACATGTCATTAAGTCCATTTATGGCAAGAAGAGGGGATCTCTTTCTTAAACCTCCTTAAGCCTTTTTTACCTTAAGCATGTCACACACTAAACCATGCTTTGCCACCTAACCATGGATGGAGACTTCACCACTCCACGGCAATCGACCCAATCGATCCTCTCACCCCAAAATCGAGCATCGGGGAGGTGCACCCAACCCAAACCAATGGGTCGACCAAATTAAGCTAAAATAGCCCCTTCCCCTTTCTACTTCGATTCAACCACTTTACACATGTCAAACCTCAATCGAATGCACCAAACCCCCGCCCCGACCCACCCGAACAAGATGGCGACCATGGCTCGGCCTGGCCACCACCATGCCGCCGGAAAACACCATGGCCGAAACCTCGGGAGGAGCCAAACTTTGGAATTCTCCCTCGCCGAGCCGCCCCATGCCTAGCTGGTCACCATGGTCGTTCTTCTCCTCACCAGAGCAACTCGATCCCAAGCCCTAACTCCCCCCGGGAGGCCCTCCAAACCATGCCTATTTAAACACCACCCCCTCACGGCCATGAGAGGAGAGCTGCACAAACCTCTGCCAAAACTCGCCAAAATTGTTCCGTACCCCTCCTCATACACAGCAGCACTCGATCCCCAAATGAGATCCCCCGCCATTTCTTCTCTCGCGAGCTCAATTTCGTAGTCGAAATCCAAGCCCAAAACCAGACACTTCCCTACGCTGAACCAATCCCCAAATCGATTGGTCCTACACCTTCACTCGTACCAAGTGGAAGGTGTCCACCAAAGAAAGCCCCATCTCCAAGCCACCTGAGCTGCTCCAGTACTCCAAGCTTTGTGATCACTCGTGGTCGAAGTTCAACCTGTACAATTCACTGCACCGTGAGACTTCATCCGGAGCTCGCAGATCCAATCGAAGGTGCAACAACTCTCGCATCGAAGCTTCACTTCTCCGAGCAAAGGTATGAGCTAATTCTTCATCCCGAGCTTCGGAGATTCTCCATTTCAAATGCCTTAATTTCAATGCATGTTTACCGTATGGATGTGTTCGTCTCTTCAAGACGAATCCATAGAAGCATAAGAACACGAAAATCCATCGAGAATCGAGCGAGTTCTGTGGTTAGAGTGTGGACGGCCACGGATCACACCGGCCATGGACGATGAACGGATGCCGTCCATTTAATACACGCGCGGACGGACGGCTCGGATGGCGTCGGACCGAGAGACGCGTACGAGAACCGCGGGGCCCGGCCGCCGACTCGGATGGCGGCGTCGAATGGGAGCGCGACGCGTGCGAGTTCGGAGATGCCGAGGATGCGCCGGCGCCGCGTCACTTAAGTAGATAAATAGGTATTTTCCTATTTATTTAATTCCCGTAACTTTAAAAATCCATATCTTTGTGTAGAAAAATCACAAAAATAAAATAAAAATACCCTCTCGCTCAGATGAATCGTAGGAGAATAATGTGAAAAGAAATCATTCAATTTTGTCCAAGTATTTTATTTTTAGTAATTTATTTACTCTCCGCATACATTTAATTCTCCATGCATTCATACAATTCACCATGGCATGAGACCATAGGCTTTAAGCCTCCGAACTTAGTGGACATTCCCCGAATTTTCCAAGGTCGAGGCCATCTCTCGTGAAAAGTTATTGATTTTTCAAATGCATGTTGCTGATTTAAGTATTTTAATTTCAAAAATTAGCATGTCGTGAAATAAATTCTAGGAAAATTTGGTGATGTTCCTTATGACCAGAGAACCCTAGTGAAAAATAAGATTTCGAGTAAATTCACTCGGATTAACCCTAATCGGCTTAAACACCCAAAATAGATCCCTAATTAATTAGAGTTAACCATAGATCAAATTGACTTCGAAATCAATTCTCCACTCGACCTTTAGGATCGAGGAACCCATCATAAAAATTCGAGGTCAATCTGACTTGGTTAGCCCCACTAATCGGGTTAATTAAGCCACTTAGCCATTTTAAACTTTAAAAATTCATAACTTTCAAAATATCTTTCAAAAATTCACCAAATCGGTTTTGGAGTCTCTCCGATATCAGTGGAGTTTAAGAAAATTAAAATTTCAATTTTCTAAAAAAGTTGATTTTTAATATTATTTTAATATTTTTAATAATTAAAAAATAATAAAAATCACAAAAATAATAAAATTCACCAAAATGTCATATTTTGAATTTTAATCACTTGAGAACAAGTCCCATATTTTTCCTAGTGTCTATTTAGTGAGATATTAAATTTTAAAGCTCTAGGGTAATTTTAAAATTAAAAAAATGTATTTTCTAGCATTTTCACCAAAATAATTATAATAAATCAAAGAAAAATCAGAAAATTAGTAAAGTTTGGTTCTCTGGAATCCTTGATATCGAGAGAATTTTAAAAATTATAAAATTCATTTTTCAACATTTATTTTATTTTTAAATTAATTAATACTCCATAACTTAAAATAATTCTAATAAATAAAATATAATTCAAAAAATTACAAAATTTGGTCCAAGTTGTCCTCTCGTCATTATGTGAATGTCCCCTAATTTTCTTAAGGACATAAACTTTCCCTTGGTCATGTTATCGAATTTTCCTCGGAAATTTCTATTTTCTACAAAAATAATCATATAAATAAATTAAATACAGTAAAAATCACATTTTCTCCTCTCATGTCTTCATCGACATACGTAGTGAAGTCACATAAAAATTTCAAGTTCATTTGAGTTCAATTTAGTGAGTTATGAAATTATTGAGCTTAAAGCGCAAAATGGTAATTAAAATTTTAATCCTTAATTAAGACTTTAGGTTTAATAAAAAAATTAACAAGTAAAATATTTGATCCTAATCTGATTTGGATGATTGAAATTTAATAATTAAAGGATAGAAACCCATTAAATAATTTAAAATGATTAAACCTTAATTAAATAATTAATTGAATTTGGAAGAATAATAAATTTGGAATTATTAAAATAGGGATATTATTAGTGAAGAGATTTATTCTTTAATTTAAAAATCCCTAAATTAATCATCTCATTAATATTCAACTCTTAATTAAAGTGATAACTCAAATTTAAAATATTAAAAGACTTAATCATTAAACTAAAATTAAATCATTAAACTCTTTCAAAATTTCAATTAAATAAAATTAAATTAAATTAAAAATTAAATTAAATTAAGTAAATTAAATTAAAATTAAATTAAATTAAATTAAGATTAAAGGTTGAATTAAATTAAGTTAAATTAAATAAAATTAAATAAATAAATTAAATTAAATTAAATTAAATTAAATTAAAATTAAATTAAATTAAATTAAAATTAAATTAAATTAAATTAAGAAATTAAATCAAATAAATTAAATTGAATTAAATTAAATCAAATCAAATTAAATTAAATAAATTAAATTAAAATAAATTAAATTAAATTAAATTAAGTTAAATTAAATAACCTCACTTAAGCATACGTAAGAAATAGATCTAAAGTAATCTTCAACACTATTCTAAACTTAAATCGTTAATTGAACTTAAATTCAATCACAAATCATTAAATATCATTTTCGCTTTTGAGAGCTTTAGTTATCATAACTCCTAAATGAACATCAGAAATGAAATGTTACTTCACTTATAGTGACATTCAAATGTCCTAAGTTCACCGTGCAAGTTAACAAAACTTCAAAACCTCTGGACGATCGATTCATTTACACAATTAAATTCATTTCGACTTGAAACAATCCTGAAATATCGAAAAGATGTTTAAGATTCTTCTTAAGACTTCCTCAATATGATAGGATATTTATAAGAACAATCGAATTTAATTGTTCTTCGATGAAGAAAATCGTCTTCAAACCAAAAACACAAAGAACCAGACGTCATAGAAATGACTAGCTATAGGATTAGGAATTTGGTAAAACCATAAACCTTTCCCTTAGCTTTACCTGAGAACTTCGCTTAAATATTCTAAACCGTGTTTTAAGTGCAAGTTGGGATGACTAGGAGTGACCTTCCAAATGCACGCTTTTATTTTATCGCTAATTTATTTTATCGCAATTTATTTAATCGCATCGCACTTATTTTTCTGCATGATAAACAACAATGTACTTAAAAACCTACACCTTTATGACATAAACCAAAACCGAAACCCAAAATTAAAATAAAAGACAACTACAAGATAAAATTCACCTCCACAACATTTCAAAATATAAGACAACTCAAAATTTAATCACAAACGAACACAAAACTACAACTACAACTAAATTAAAACGTCTCATTGAATGATCGGGAATACTTCTGATGACGTAACCTACGTGTTGCTAACTGGATTTCCCACTGGCCTAAATGAAAGTGCTGAACTCATTTAACTGAGTTTATGCAAATTCATCCTGACTAAGTCGAATTCGATTGAAAATAACGATGCCGGATGACGGAACCGTGGATCTTAATCGGTTCGTTTAATCAACTTTAAGATCTCGTTTTAATTAAAACACAAAAAACACTTGGAAATTAAAGACTTCTCTAAACCGTAACACTTCTTTCATCTCCCGATTTATGATTTCTAAAACTAAACCTCTCGCAACAATAAGGAGCTCGGAGCATGGTGGCAAGCACTGGCCATCGTCGTCAAGAAAACTCGAACCTACTTCAAGAAAACTTTCTTAGAATTAAATAACAAAGCCATAGTGACTTCGAGGTAGTTCATTTCTAGTGCAACATAAATCCTCAACTCTTCGTTGTGCATTTGTATCGCAAATTAAGCCCTAACCGGTCTTAGATTCCGAGGTAATCGTCCTGATACGACATAAACCCTCATATCTTCTGATGCAATTTGTATGATTCTATCATATAAATATAAAGCCCTAATTAACTAAAATCGGCGAAGATTAAAACATTAAATAAACATTGTGACTTTCCTAAATCCAAGCCAAACAATCAGGATAGTCGGAGATTACCGAAGTCCGCTTCGAATCCGTGATCTCTCCTACTTTTCTTCCTCTAATTCCCAAAATAAAAATGTTCCAAATTCGATCCATTCCCTATCGAAATTCCAAAATTCAACCCCTTAAAAACTTAAACTTTCAAATTCTCGAGACGCACTATTGATTATTATCGAGAGTTCTTGAGCGATTCCCGTCACTTAAGATGTAATTAACTATAGGGCTCGCCCTTATAAGTGAAGCTTTAGCAACCTGGGTAATATAAACCCCGCTTAATGTTTTCATATTAAGCGTGGGAATTTACTTCGACTTATAAAATTGGTTCGCGAGCTCAAACGGATGTCATGAACCTTTCTAGTTTATTTAATCGAGCCCCATTATCGATTGAAGTGTGTTTATTCTTCGGGATAGTATACACGGTTTGTAGTGCGACGCTCGTTTATATAAACTATTTGGGATGCGAGATCGGTTCGATTTCATATCTTAAAATCTTCAAATTTAAAATTATTTTCAAAATCAAATACTACTTATTTCAAATTATTTATTTAAATTAAATTAAAAATTCGCCGACAACTTCTGTTAGGCGACCCCTTTTTAAAATATCACACAACCTAAAAAATATGCCGACACTCTCGAATTGCAATATCTTTCTATTCTTGTTGAGTTATTTGATTTATTGAAGAAATATTCTGTTTGCTCTAATTTTTCTGAAAAAGTGTGCCGATTTCGAGGTCGGATATATCATGTTCCTTCTAACAGTCCATCCATGAATCCTCTATTGTTATTGATGTGAGAAAAATATGTCAGTTATGTTTCTTATTTCATGTTCCGATGGAAGGAGCATGTAGATTAAGTAAAACTCTGTTTGGAATTATAGCGACGTGCCGAAGTTCTAGACTTTTCTATACGAGCAAAGTGATAATTTAGAATGTCTACTTCTAAATTTAGCATCGTACTTTTGACTATCAATTAGTCATATAGTTTAATTTGTAATTTTTTTTCTGATCATCCGTATAATCTTGTTGTTATTTGTTAAGGTTAATAATAATTCTTTGCTATTGTGGATATGCTTGACATTTTAGCATTGTTCTTAGTGTTAAATTATCCACAAAATTGTTGTTACTTTATAAGTAATTTGTGTTGGGTTGTAATTAGGATAGTGATTAATGAATTAAGAAATTACATTTTCACTAATATTCTTCCCATTAGTAGATTTGTTGACTGACAGTCTTATACGAGTCAAATCTGATCAAAATCGAGGTCAACAATGGTTGTCCAAGACGACATCACATATAATTAACTTAGGATGCCTTGATTACAATTAAATTTGTCTAAACATCATCAACACAAGGTGTCAAAGTGATAAATAAAAGGGTAGAACATGATCTACTTGATTGAAAGCAGTGAAAAAGACCAACTACAGAGATGATGTTGCGATATTCGAGCATGATCACATTGAGTGCCGTCGAAACTGCTCAAATAACTCATGTTTATGAAACAAATTGTGCTGACATGCCCTGAACATAAAAAATTGCAAAATTGAATACCCATATTACCCAGGTCCTTGCACGAATTTGAAATGCAAAATTACCATTGCATAATGCCAACAACACGTATTCCGAGGCTTGTGAACGATGAATATTTTAAGAAGTAAAAGATATATTATTAATTAAAAAGGATGAATAAAAAGGAGATAAATTAGTTTAGATATATACTTAAAATGATATATATATATATATATATATATATATATATATATATATATATATATATATATATATTCGCCGCGTATGAAGGCGGGAACTCTGCTAGGGTTTCTCCATGGCGATTCCCCGTGATCTCCTTTCCTCGACTTCGTCGAACACGACGAGATCTTCCTGCACGACAACGAAGGTCGGCTTCGTCTTCGTCATCTGCGGTTGTTTGTTTCGTCCAGCTGCGTCGTTCGGCTCACCTGCTCGAGTCTCGCATCTTCTGGGAGCTCGTTTTCGTTTCCCCTCTCCTCTTCGTGCACGACGACGACGATCGGCCTCGTTGATTGCCGTGCGGTGCCGTCTGCAGCTGCGGGCTCGTTCAAAGCTCGACAGAGGCTGTGTCGCTCGAAGTCCTTCGATCGAAGTGTGCGGTGCTTTGCCGCCTACTACAATGGTTTTTACCGTCCCGTTCGTTTCTTGACTGTTGTTGTTCGCTCGTCTTAAACTTTAGCGTCGTTGCTGCGTCGTTCGTTTCATGACTGCTGTTGTTGTTCGCTCATCTTGAACTTGCTTGCCGATTTGATCGACTCACGTTTGATTCGGGACTGCTGCTTTTCCATGGCGTGCCCTACTACCTTTTGCTAGGGTGGTGGGAAAATGTATGATTGCTCGCAAAGGTCCTAAATATTTGGTGTTTCCACAAGCTCTCCATGATGCTGCAGGAAGAGGTTTCCGTCCTTTTATTCACCCTCTAGGGGAGAAAGATGGCTCTCCTGTCATTATTTTTTCAGAGACTGAATTAAATGCATTGAATGAGGAGGTGAAGTTTACCCTTATCGGTAAGTTTGCCTTGGGACATCCTAAAATGAAGTTGGTGAGAAATTTCTTTGACTCACTCCACTTCGTTGAAGCTTCGAAGATGAGATCGTTGGATGGAAGACATCTATTGATTCATTTAACGATGGAGGATTATGCTTAGGTTGTTTGTCAATCAGTTTGTTTTCATTACGGAGACTGAAATGAAGATTAGAAAGTGACTCAGCATTTTGACCCATCTAATGAACCTCCCGTGGTTCTATTTGGTTCAGTGCTTCAGTGCTCTCATACGGATATTTCAATTAGAATGTCTTGTTTCAAATCGGCGAGCGCCTATGTACTTCATCGCAAATGGATGCTACAACTTATAACGAGATTGAGACTTGATGTTGCTAGAGCTTCTCATCGAGAATGATATTACTCTTCCGGATGTCCATAGAATTTGGGTGGCTTCGATCGGATGCTATTTAGCAGGAGGTGGTTATGGAGCAAAGCTCTATCATCGTCCTCACTGCAGAATGTTTGGGCACATCAGGGATAGATGTTATTGGCTTTATCCCCCAACTAAGAGATCTAAAGGAAATGTTGGGATTTCTGTAGGTCAGAAAGCCAATGGTTTGGCTGATATTGCCCCCATCTGTACCCCTTGAAGAAAAGAAACTTTCTGAAGTTGGTATTAGCCAGGGTTCCTATTGTTTGTCCTTCGCTATCTTCTGATTCATCTGCTGGAGGGGTGGATCGAATTGAGACTACCCTTGTGGCTAGAACCTCGGAGGTGGAAAAGGAGGCTCCTCCCTTTTCTTCTCGTGATGTTCTCCGCTACTTAAAGTCTGCGTGAGTCCAACCAGTATATTTAAAAATTTAGCAGAAAGAGAAGAAACCCCCAAGTTATACCCATTGTTGCACCTACCTTTCCTTCCATGAATAAGAATGATCATTCCTCAGAAGAAGAAGAATTAGAAGAAGGAAAAGAAGAAGATTGACAAGTTTACACTTCTCGACAGAAGAAGGCTGGGGGTATACTTGGAGATTTAATTGATGATATCTCGGTTACTCCTGGCAATGGATTAGCACTTAAGAGATTACTTTCTGGATCGTCAAGAACCAGAACGAGAGTACTGCCTTGGCGATACCGTTCTTAGACATTGTTATTTGCATTTTTCATTTATGTCTTTTGTATCCTTTGTTTGTTTTGTAATGTAGTGGTAAGGCTTCATCTTCTGGGCCATATCCTCAAATCTTCTGTAACCGCTTTATTTCAATAAATCAGAGCTTCAGGCTTTGAAAAATATATACATATATATATATATATATATATATATATATATATATATATATATATATATATATATGTATATATATATATATATTTGTCATCTTAATAAAAAAATATAATAATAAAATTAAAAATGATAATTATATTTAAAAAAAAATTGCAAATCTTTCTCGTACTTTCTAATCTCAATTCCCTCAATGCAAAAAAAATAATTTTAGGATCTTTATCGGGTTCATTATCATTTCCCTTGTCAGTGTTCTAAAGCTCAGTATGATAAATTTCTCGGTCCAAATTTAACTTGGTGGTACTATAACTTGAGCAATCATTGCCCAAACAAATAGCTTTAATAAGAAGCTCTCGCTCGTTATCGAGATATTAACTAACCATATGGGCTTTCACCTATGAGAAACCTCAAATCAAATCTTAAATCATCGCAAAATGAAGTGAAAATCTTATTAGTGACTTATTTGAAACGTAATTTAATTTACGTTCTAAAAATTTAATCTGAAATTTGACTAAAACTTTCTTATCAATAGATTTCAGGGCATAAATTTTCGGAGCCTGTGAGATTCTCTTCCCATCTTATAACCTCATGTCTTGTGCTTTCCTTTGTTGACCTCATTTTTTGGTCAAATACAAAACCAATGCTGCCTTTGAAATTCCTAAGTTTCTTCAGGAATGGCGTGCACACACCCATGTGCACGCGAAGACCTGCTTGTGCAAGTACATGCATGATGCCCCTTTCTGGATTGTTGTGGTCACTCCTAGTTCGAGCGTAGGCACACCCATAAGTTTGTAAGCGTGGTCACACCTGGATCGGGTGTCGCCACGCCTAGGAATTTTTGGGCTTGGTCGTGGTCGGTTTGGGCATAGCCATGCCACCAATTTGTGGCTTTCATCCTCGGATCTGGTGCTGGATCGACTCGTCGGTTCGGCGGCGAATCGATGTGTTGGTTCATCGGCGGCGATCCGTTGTAGCAACTACTGCGGAATGACCTCGACCATCGATCCACCACCCTAATCGATGGTTAGGGAGGCCTCTGCCACCGCCTTAAGCCTATGAATAGGCCTCTTGACACTTCCTTCGACATGCTTCGATACGGTTTTTAGCCTCAGCGCAAAGAAGAGTACGTTGGAAGAAGAAGAGTTTGAGACTCCTCCGACGAACTGCCACAACGTGCCTCCTCTCTGTCTTGGATATGACTTGAATTTGCGTTCGACACAAGTCGAGTGGAACCCATCATAACCCAAACCTAAACAGTAGTTGACCCAAACATAAGTACAACTCAGGTCAACCTAGGTCCAATCCAAGTCTAAACCAGGTCCGCCCAGGTCGATCTATGTCTAACCCAAGTCCAATCTAGGTCCAACCCAAGTTTAATCCAGGTTCACCCAAGTCCACCCAAGTTATGAAGTTTGTTATAGTTGAAGGTTATTAACATGTCCGGGACGACGGAAAGCCATGGGCACCTGACCAGGGACTTTATTCTCAAATTTTAGGTTAGTGCACCTATTAGGATTCCTTATAAAGTCTAGGACTTTGCTTCCATCTAGAAATCCTTTTTGCCCGACTCTATCTCTTAGTTTAGGAGTTTCATCAACTTCAATCAATCAAACCAAGTATTCTTAAGTTATCCTTTTGACCTTACCTGATCTACTGAAACTCAGTGCCATCCTTTTCAAACTCTTTAATCATGATCCTTCGAGTAAACCTCCTCCCGTAGACAATTAAGGGCTCGTTTGAAGCAACTAGTGCTGCTACAGAGCTTTACTGTAAATGCATTGCTATGAGAAGCATCTGCGGGGAAGCAATTCAAGGAAAGCTCATTGTCTGTTTGGTTCATAGTTGTGGGAAACAACATTGCGGTGCAAAAATGACTAGACCGCCTCGTTTATTGAAGCTCGTTTTAATATTTCAATATATTTATGTAGGATCAATTATTTGAAAGTTGGAATAAATTTTTTTGAAAAATTTTATATTTAAATATACAAGTTAATAAATTTAAATTAGAATTTTTTATTTTTATATTTTTAATATATATTTTCTATATATAGTGAATTATTGATTCAATTCAATGATTCACTATATAGGTTAAATTGTTTAAGTATATTAACAAAATATTTACGAGCATCGGTATATCTTAATTTAATTTAAAAATAAAATATTAACGAACTTGGTTATCTTTTAAATTTAATAAATTATATATATATATATATTAAAAATTTTATAATTTAAAAAGGTTGTTCGTATTAATAAAACATTTACGAGACTTTATAAAATATTTTAAATAGATTGTTCAAATTATATTAAAAATTTAATAACACGACAATAGAAGTGATCAGAAATCTCAAAATAGTCATGGAGTTCTACAATGAAAACATATACTTCTTCAAACACGTAAGCAAGAATGATAGAGTGAAAAAAATCGAAGAATTATTCAAACAACAACCAACAATATAATGATGTTCACTTTGGTTTTCGAATCCGTAGACTCTCGTTTCATTGCGTCTTCCGTTGTGGTCGTACACTCCCACAGTACGGACTCGTGAAAATCTGCAGAACTATCCGCCCATCGAAAGAAACGACACCGATCCGGAATGTCTCGAGGACGGACATAAAAGCTTTCGTCGAAAGTATCACGCTGCCGACGTGATGTCAAAAGAGATGCCTGCAACCCACGACGACATAGAATCAGCGAGAGAGTAGACGACGTGTTGGAGCTCATTTTTACTGAAATGCTAAGCACATATGCGAGCTTAATTAGTTTGAGTGTCAAATGGTCAAACAAAATGAAAAGAATCAATCTAGTGTGTGTAGAATTGTAAATAATGTGAAGTAAAGTCTGTCAGAAGAATGTAAAAGGTCGACATTGCAGACTGCAAAAAGCACTCACTCTCCAACTAACAATCGAGTAATGTCTCGCTCGAAGTGTCTGCAATTTCATTTGCACCACCTTCTTTGTCATGATTAGTGCACTATTGTCATCCTCCCGTGGTTGAGGACGGTTCGATCGCGGTCCCATGAACCGTCGACCATAATAACCTCATCAAAATCAACATCGCACCCGAGTTGGATGCCGCCCGATATAGTTATGCGGGGCCGTAGTTGCCAACATTATCTCGCACTCGTTCGGGAACGGATAAGGAGGCATATCCCGAAGAATGACCCACTCTTCTTCCAAACTCCGAATGTTCTCTCAATAACGCCTCTCGAGGACGAATGTCTCTTATTAAACAACTCCTTTCTAGTCCTCATGCGATCACTAAATTCTTTCAAAATCCGGAATGTGATATCTTGTATCGGGATAGGGTTTAAGATACCCTCTCAGACGTAAGACAAGTATCTACCAAATAATACTTCCTCGTAATGATAGAAAGTATAGTTAGGTATATGACCAAAAACATCAACTTTTAATATTATAAATGACCTTCTACGGATGGTAGGTGAGTGAAATTGTACTTCTGCTTTCTTAGATAGAACTTTAAAGAGTCTCATCGTCATGTCGTCGCTCTCCCATCCAACGCAAATACAAATGTAAAGCACATGTTAAAATCACAAACGACCATAATATTCGAGTTGTTCTACCGAACGACCGATAAAAGCTTACTTTCGTTATCCAAGACTACCGCATGAACGTGCGTTCCATCTATCGCGCCGATACAATCCTTAAGAAAAAGTAATCATATCAACATCGCAATCCATTCTATTAAAAAATTGTTGTAGTTAACATTCGTACTCGAAATATAGCATGTATCGTTCATCATTAAGAATCTCCGTCGAGGTCCTCGCAAAAGTTGGATCGGTTGGTTTTAGCATATTATTCACTAAACCGACAAGAGAGCCAAACCAACTGAGAAATATCGGCTAATTGTTTCCGACGAATCTTTGGAAGCGTTCCATGGCTCCCTCATCGACTCGTTTTGTGACAAGTATGAATAGTGTGATGCAAGTACTTCACTCGATCTGTTGTCCCGTAAGACCCATGAAGTCCATGAGATGTTCTCAGTCAACTAGAAGATCTCGAAAACCTCATGTGACATTCGGAAGATATTACGAAATCTCGTTGGGTGTCCTGAAATCATTTCACCCATCCAATTTTCTCCAACCTGAGCTGAAGTGTAACAAGGTTCACGATCGACGTATGTATTATAGTATTGCAACATTATATTTATCGCTGCGTTTCTCTTACTGACGTCGGACCTCCTCCGGATTCATGATGAGTATAAAATGCACCTTTCGAAGAAAAATGTTACTCTATGTAAATCAAGTAGATCGCAAGCAAAGAAATGAATGAACTACATTAAGAAAGGAAATAACTCAAACATTCAAACATTCGAATAGAAATTGTCCCGACAACATCGCTAACAACAATAACGAAAGATGAAATTAAAGCAACACTTCCATATCATATCACAAGGTACGTCGGTCGAAAATAATAGCGAATGTAGTCTAAGCGTAGCTCTCATCAACCGCAATGAAAAAGTCTCGGTGGAGAGAGTCCCGGAGGAGGTCGATAAGCAAAGGAAAAGATCACGATTCCCTATAATCTGCAGGTTTTCCTTTAGAAGCCTAACAACCTCCCTGATGACTTTTTCGAACTCTATGTGGAGCATCATCTCGCCGATTCCACAAGTAATGATAGCTCGCTCTTTCATACTTCCAACGATACTTTTCCTCTTCTTATCGATCCGAGGCCGCTTTGTTCGGCTTTGTAGATCGCATTTCGGTTTGATCGTATATGCGCAGCTTCTGTCGAATCGTTTGAAAGTTCTACGACGACCTCCTCGGGGTTGTATCAACCATTGTTTGGCTAGGTGCAACTGCGTATTTCCTATGGCTATTGTCCCGAAGAACATTCGATCGAGTTTCTCCTCGAATTACGGTTCTATCCCATCTGCTTTTGAACTTCCTCGCCGCAGGATAAATCTATAAGAATAAATAATTTTTATTAAAGTGAGTGTAAACATAAGCAAAACTAATTAAATAATGTCTTACCGCTAGCCTCTCGAACTCCACCATTTTTCACGTAGCAAGAATAGTTCGCTTCGACGGATCCGAGCCAAGCTGGTCGATCCTTGTTTTAGGTCCTTCCAAAGTTTCAATTCTTTCTTTAGTTGGTCCCATTTATTTTTAAGCTGCAGACTTGTCGTAATCCTCGCCTGTCAGTCTCCTAAAATTTATTACTTATATTTTCTAGCACTTCTCCTCTGAAAAAAGAGTTTGGTCTATTGCTTCTTTCGATTTCCGCTATCGCAAACATCGCAGAAAATTAATTTTATGTCCTTCTCCCAAAGTGCTGGAGTGATAACTTCTTTATTCTTATTCGTCATACTAATAATAGGAGACAAGTCAACAATATCTTCAAATATGAAATAAATCAACATACATATGAAAGTCTTGTCTAATGTGCTTTTAATTGCGAAATAATAAATTTAAAAAGCTACTAAGGTAAAAGAACACGAAATTTACGTGGTTCGGTCAAATTGACCTACGTCCACGGGAAAGGAGTATTTTATTTTCATTAATGAAACTTTTGAACATTTACATAGCTTGTACACTCGCATCGCACTACACCTGGACCGCACTACACTACACTACACAACATCTGCAATACATCGGACCGCACTACACCTGCACTACACAACACCGCACTACACCGAACTACACAATTTTCCAATCATTTCTATAGCAGCTCCATTACAAGGGCAAACCCGAGCCACCCTCGAGCACCCGACCAAGCTCCATGACAATTTTCTCGCTCGGCCTACACGAGTTCACATCACTATACAATTTATTTTCTCGCTTCCACACAGACTACACATTGCATTACCCCAAAACACACACAACACTACACATTGCATTACACAACTGCACAACTGCACTACACAGCACTGCACTGCACACACATTGCACTGCACTACACTTCACACACACTGCACTGCACAAACACCCCGACTGCAAAAACACACACACACTGCAATGCACTACACTGCACTAAACACACATCAATGCAATGCACTACACTGCACTTCCACACAAACACACAACACTACACTGCACCCAAAACACAACACTTCACCGCACTAAACACACACTTTGGAATGCAATGCACAAAGCGAAAGTTACGAGCATTAAAAAACATAAAACCGAGCCATTTATATACGAGTGAACCCATCACTTTTAGCTACATCAAGTTCTCGATGGTTCAACTTGTGTATATGGAAGTTCATGCTTGGCTTAAAAGCCTCGCCAAATTATGTAACCAAATTGTGGAAGTGCGGTGCAGTGTGTTGAATTTACAATTATCAATGAATCAAACGTAGCCTTGCAACTAAATTTCGAGAAGCATATATATTAGCAGTCTTAAAGGTATAAATCAGGTAAGCCTTCACAAGTAACTTACAGAAATTGTGATGACACATTCTTTCCCAACTTTCCCCACTGCACGGCACTTCAAACACACACCTTGCCTTTGCACTAAATAGCCCACCTGGAAACACAAGACCTGCACCGCACCTGCACTTCACACTCACCGCACCTTTGCACAAACACCCCACTCGCAAACACACACACACCGCACAACTTCATTCTCGCACTTCACACACTTATTGCCTTGCACAAGCACCCCACTCGCACGGCACTTCAAATGAATGCACCGCACTTCACACACACATTGCACCGCACAAACACCAACTTCGAACACACACACACCTGCACAACTTCATTACCGCACTTCACACACTTATTACACCTGCACAACATGACTCACCGCACAAGACTTCAAATGAATGCACTGCACAAACACCAACTTCAAACACACACAACACTGCACTGCACTTCAAGCACACACTGCACTGCACAAACAGCCCACACAATACACTACACTTCACAGTTCACACACTGCAAACTGCACTGCACTACACTACAAACTGCACACTGCAAACTGCACTGCACTACAAACTGCACGCACTACACTACAAACTGCACTGCACTTCACTACACAATACACTGCACTTCACAGTTCACACAATGCACTGGACTTCACTACACTTCAATGCACTGCACCACACAATTCCAACACACACGCCCAATTAAACACACAATTCCAACACACACGATCAATTAAACACACAATTCCAACACACACCCAATTCAACACACACAATTCCGCACACACAATGCACAACACTTCACTTCACAATTCCCATTTTTTCACTGTAAGCCGCACCGCACTTCACTACACGATGCACTGCACTTCACAATTCAACACAATGCCACACACACAATGCATCGCACTTAACTACACTTCACAATTAAACACACACAATGCATTGCAAATCACAATTCCACACACACAATGCACTGCACCGCACAATTCCAACACACACACACAATTCATCACACACAGTGTACTACATTTAACACACTGCACTGCACTTCACTTCACAATTTCAACACACACACAATGCACTGCACTGCACAATTCCAACACACACACACAATTTAACACACTGCACTGCACAATTCAACACACACAAACCCATTTTTTTCACTGCAAACTGCACTGCACTTCACTACACGATGCACTACACTTCACGATTCGACACAATGCACGGCACTTCACGGTTCCACAAAATGCCTTGCACTTCACGATTCCACATAATGCGATGCACGACACTTCACGATTCACGGAATGCGATGCGCATGACTTCACGATTCCACGAGAAAAACGAAAACCAATAAAAAAAATAGTGCGATGAGGCTAGTCACGGGACCCAAAAAACTTAAAACCGAGCCCCGTACCATAGAATAGAGAAAGCTACCATAAAAATAGTGCAAAGGGACCAGCTACCGTAAAAATAGTGCAAAGGGACCAACTACCATAAAAATAACGAAATATGTTCTAGGAAGGAACGAGCGAGGGGGAGGGAGAGGGGGACGGAGCCTCGAAAGAAGGATACCGAGTTAGATCGGAGGTATGCGACCTTCGATTTGAATCTCTTTGGAGAACATGCTGCGGTTCTCGCGAGAAGATCTAGGGTAAAGGAGATCGGGGGCTCAGTCACGGGAGCACGGGCGAGCGAGGGCAACGATAAGAAAAAGCGGGTTATAATTCGAGGCCGCGGGGATTATCCCGCGGCCGGCTTTCGATCGGATTCGCGGTGACGCGCCGCGAATCTCAGGCAACATCCTGCCGCGTCGCGTTAAATTGCGGCGCGGTGCCGCGCCGCAGACCAAAAAGCGGGTTCCAAACGGGGCCTAAATCCTTTTATCTCGACCTTTTCATGACATACTATCATCGAACAGTAAGTCTTGTCCTTTTGAGTTAATTCTTTCAGTTTGGATCCTTCGCCACCAACACTTCATTAATAGAGAGTTTTTTTTTATCGCTTACAGCTCCAGAGATGTAATTAACTTAGAGAGCATACCCTCATAGATAACAAAATCCAAAAAAAATTAAATTTTAAATTACACCAGTAAGGAGAGGGAAAAAATGCTAATTTCGTAGACTTACGAAGGTCTTCATCATTCGATTGTTCAAGCTTATTTGAAGGTAGGAGGTACATTATTTTTCAAATGTCGTGCTCTGTCATCTAGATAGAAGTCTTCTGAAATTTCTATGGTGTGTGCAACCCAAAAATCCCCCACTACCCTTCTCATAATCACATGAATTTTCATGCTTTCTTTCTCACCATCTTTCTTTCTTATTCACATTTTTTTTCTAATCTTCTCAATATTATTCTTGTTGCCTTTCTAGTTTCTTCTTCACGGATTCTTCTAAAAAAGTTCGTTTGAAGTCCAATATCATCACTTTTGCCATGTTCTACGTTGCAAAAATTGTTACCTAGCTTGTAAAGCTCGGGAACCTATAGTATGAACATTGTGTTTCAAAAGTTTGATGTGACTGGAGAATTTGGGTGCTGAACACATGTTTTCTTGAACATTTAATAGGAGAACAATATGTTCGTTGAGTGATAAAGTTGTATTGCTTTTGATAGGGACACGTTTAAGTTTAATTATCTATTTTCAGGTTTCATGTTTTTTGTCAAAAAAATGTTAGGTGCTGGGTTTACTTCTATATACCCTCAGAAGATGGGCCAAGGATTGCCTGTTAACAGAAGTTGATTTAGTGGATATTATTTAAATATTGAATGTGTCAAGACTGACTGGAGTGCTGGATTTGTTGCATGTTTGCTCAGACATTTTTTTTCACCATATTGGACGGAAAAAATGTATTTAAATTTAAATTGTTAATGAAATGATTCAGGATCGTGATGAAAGATCCAGGAGTTATTCGAGGGCTGAACTAGTTGTTACTTTTACCTTGTGATGGCCGACTATGACATGTATAGAAATTTAAGTTCATTGCGTCGTCTTTTTAATGTTCTTTTATTTAAACCCATATCTGCTAAAAAAATCCAACCAATATCTAAAATTGGGTTGCTTCAGTTTTAATATTGGTGGTTGGTTGCTAATATTTTGGGAAACACGTTTCTTAACACAAATTCCTTGGCTATTTTCAATACAACACACAGAATGCCCTCTTCTTTTTTCTTGTTTGCTTAAACAAGGTTACTATTACTTGCAGGCCGCATTTCAAATTTACAATACGAACAAACAAACAAGGGGAACAGGGCCCGATCTAAAGTTATAGCAACACAACATTGATTGAAATATTATGTTTTTTCTATAAATTTGTTGCTGTTTTTACTGTTTTTAGTTTTGTTAGCTTCAAAGTAGTGGGCTCGTTAAAGATTGAAAAAGAAGCTAGAAATTTTAGCGAAGCCTTCACATGATGAGTTCCTTATTTTATTTTATTTTATTTTTTTTCTTGATAATGCATGTGTGGTAGATATATATGTATATTTTAAATTTTCTATGATGCTTGAATTAATTTTGTGGCAGGTACTTTCTGTTACTTTTGTCAAAGCGGGTGCAACATATGATACAACGCCATCTTTTGTTGAATTTGGAGGAACATTGAGAAGTATTACTACAGAAGGTCTATATAAACTCCAAACAAGAGTTGAAGAGGTTAGATTTTTATATGTTTTTACTAGATCGCTCATGTGTAATGACTGTTAAAAAAATTAATAATAAAAAATATCTAATGGATGATAATTGTATCATTTTAAGCAACTCTCTTTTTAGTTCTATATTAAAAACTAATCTCCCATTTGGACAGAGTGATTGTAATGAGTGAGTGAGCGAGAGAGGAAGGGGGTGAGGGCGAGAGCGTAAGAAGAAACAAAAGGAGAAGCATAAAAAGAAAAGGGAAAGCTGCAAAAACCCTAGCCAAATTTCACGCAAAAGGCGAAGCCCAGGAAAAGATTCACGTGTTTCTCTTACCCGAGAGTCGACCCGTGCCCAATTGTGTTAAGGAAGAGATGAGGCGATAGCTTCGTGCGTGAAAATAGAATTGAGCCATAGACTTTGAAGCCAAGCATGAAACACAGTATATAGTTGGTTGAGCTGTTGCAGTTTTTATAATTTCACCTGCGAGGATCGAAGCCGAGGAAGGAAGGAAGAGAGAAGTAGCTTTTGTGAGGAAAAAAGAAACCTACCGAGTCTCGCGTGAAGAGGAGGAAGAAAGCTAAGCACTCGCCATATAGGTGCTAGTCGAGCCACGCTCGAGGGAAGATGAAGAGGGAGGAGATAGCTTGTGTGTGAGAGTCAGAGGCGAAGCTTTAGTGTGAGGCCAAAGGGTTTATTAAGGAAGTACTTGAAGAAAGGAGATACAAGTTCGAGATTGAGGAGTGGATTACCTTGAAGGATAAGAAATTAAGATTGAAGAATATTTGAACTTATAAGATCTGTAGATATGGAGTCACTGAGACGAGCAACCAAAATTGAGGTAAGTAATTGTATTTCTAAATTTCATTAAGTTTAATTATTTATAAATTTATGGCTGATTTCATTTATGCTTTATTTTAGTTAGATTTGGATTATAATAAATTTTTAATATTGTTAGATAGAAAAATATGGATGTTAAATAGTTGCACAATGAAATTAAATCGCATATGGTTCTTCATATATTTAGTAGATTCATGAGGTATGCATGTTAAATGTTGTTGTCTGAATAGTTGTATAATAGTCTAGTTTATAAAGACATCAAATTATTACCCGATATTTATATTCCGTTAGAGATATTTATATTAGCTCATTGCATGACTAGGATGTTAGTCATATTATTACTTGACCTTTAGAATTATAGTAAATGTGCATCTATTAGATTCTCGTATGACCTTAAATTCTTAGTAGAGTTGCATGATTTTTAGTAGATAAATACAGGTCTCACATGATAATAATGTATGCCTTGAATGATAAAATATAAATATTGTATATATGAATGTTTCTATGTGTATGAAAAAGGGGGAGTTCATCCTTTTATGGTACAGCCAGAGGACGTCATTATACCCGTGCACGTAGATATTTTCTTACCCCTACAGATAATTTTTGACGAGAGAATATCGGTCAGGGCGAGTAGACACCTTTTCACCTTAGATAATCATGTAAATTAGATTATGAATCATTGTGTCTTCAGGATAATATCGACTAGGAGTGTGTTAGCTTATTTTCTTGACGATGCTTCTAAGACATATGTGAATGTTAAATAGTATAAAGTAAAAGTAAAGTTTAAACCTTGAAGAGTAAATTTAAAGTAAATGCATATAGGAGTTTTAGATTATTCTCATTGAGTAATATCATGGACACCTACATTAGATTATTATAAGATCACATATAGTAATATATGGAAGACCAACATGCATATTGCTTTATTTTATTTGGGTTACTGTTTTTCAGAAGTATGATTGCTCTCGTGTTATCTTTAAATGACTTATTATGTTGTTTAACATTTTTTTTTCAGTTTTTAAATTTTTAAATAAAATGAATAAGATGAGAGAATAATCTAAAATTTACAGGAGGAGAGAACAACCGAAAAGATAAAATTATTACTTGTTAATTAAATTATTTTTTTGTGACTCTTTCATGAACATTTGAATATTACACTGTCAGTAATAAAAAAAGGAAAAATAGAGAATTATTTTCAAATTCCAACTGTCTATTCTCGTTTTGGTTAATTCCAAGATTTGGATCGGGTTGTGACATCATGAATATTCGAATAAGCAAGAAAATAATCTATGTGTCGCATCTGATTTTTATAAAACAATGCCACACTTGTTGTTGCTAGACTTATTCTAACTTTGAGTCAACATTTTGTCATCATTCTCCATCCGGCCCTATGGGCTGTTGCTAGTGGCATTAAGCCTTTTTTGCATAAGAAGTCAGCTTGCATTCATGCTACCTTTGTCTATCTATTTTTTTAATTCTAACATTATTTTTTCTAAACCCATCCTACATGCAATTTAAATCATTTGGTGTGCATATCTAATTCATCAAAGTCCATTTCTTTTGTAGATGATACTCTTATCATTCTTTAATTTAAGCATGGGATTTGCATACTTAACCACACAATTCTCATGTATTTACATATTTAACACCTAAATTTTGATTTCTTGTTTTGCAGTAGTGGTATTTATTTACAGTGCTTTAAACATTTAGGTGTAATATAAGTAAGGCACATTTACGTGCATACCACATAATTCTTATATTTGCAGATCTAACTCCTAAAATTTTATATTTACATTCCTAATATTCAAGCTTTAACATCACATAAAAATTATTATATTACTAACCTTTTAATGGTCAAATAAAGGTGAAATTTTTTTTTTTTATGTATAGGTTTATAACACTAAATTGCTATAAATGTAATTTTAAAATGTTAGGTGTTAGATATTCAAATACCTCAGAATTGTGTGGTATGAATTCTATATAAGATGCATAAATTCATAAGGATATTGTATCATGTATGTAAGTCCCCTCAATATAATTTCCAATCTGTCCTTCTTAGTGTAATATTTAAAAAATCATGACCATATTCTTCAGCTATGCTGTGTTGAATTTTGCTTTGCTCTTTAAATCATCTGTCTGCTCGTTAAGATTATGTTGAAATTGTTTCCTAATGTGTCATGAGAAATTTTTTTATTGCTATGTTGCACTAGTAATAAAGTAGATGATTATTTTAGATCGGCACCTACGAAGCTTTCCGCCATGTCGAGCTCACCAAATAATTTAAAGATTTATTTTTGGCACAAGGCTAAAAGAGCAATTTAGTAGTTTAATAGTTATTCTTGTTTGTTATAAATAGAGCTTCATATGATTAGGGTTATGGTATGTGATTGTTGTTTGGAATCTTGTAAGGGTTTGGGACCAACTCATCTACCTCTTGAATTGTTTTATGTATTTGGGATTGTATTGTTTTGTTCTCTATAGGTTGAATAAAATATATTATTTCTGCTATAATTTCCATGGATACTAGTCTCATTTCTATCAAAATGTATTAGAGCATACCTGGTAGTACTGGTGACCAAGAAGGTCGATGGCTTGGGAGGAGAAATTAGAGGGAGAGGCGAGCCAAATTAGATTCGGAATGAAAATGTGTCTCGTCCATGGAGTGGTGGTTCTCGTCCATGAATTTTTAGGATATTTTTAGTTAAAAATTCGTAATAAATTCAAATGACCTCTAAAATTTTTTAAGTTTACGGAGATGTTTGGAATGAGATTCTAGGCATCCTCTAGATTAAAGTCATTTTAAGTTTATTTTAAATTTTCATTAATTATTAAATGATTTTATTATCTGAAAATTATAAAATAAACAATTTAATGGAAAATATTTTGTATATCTTGATTCGTTCTTTTACTCAAGTTATTGGTTCAAATTTTATTCAATTTAGGTAGTCGACAGCCAACGTAAAACTTGTAGAAAAAAATTATGACATGAATCTTTTTGATCATTGTGTAAGTGCTAGGGCGTCTCTTGGAAGCGACTTGCTGTATGGCCTGAATACAGTGGAAAGTGTGCTGAAGCCGCTACACGCAGCGCTACGGGTGTAATGTCGAGTAAGCGAGGTCCCACATTACGGACGGATGCGGGTAAAGAAGTTAGTCCATGATATTAGTATTAGGATAGGATCTTGGAATATAGGTACTCTCAATGGTAAATTAATGGAATTGGTTGATATTATGATTCATAGAAAGATAAATATCTTATGTATTCAAGAAACTAAATGGGTTGGAGAAAAAGCTAAGGAGATTGATAACTTAGGTTTTAAAGCTATAGTACTCTGGTAAGAGTCGTACTAGAAATGGTGTAGGTGTAATTATAGATAAGAGTTTGAAAGATAATGTTGTTAAAATTAATAGAGTTGGAGATAGAATTATAGCACTTAAGGTTATTATTGATACTCTTATGCTCCTCAGGTTGTTTTAGATATAAGCTCTAAAGATAAATTCTAGTAATTTAGAAGACTTAATAAACTTGATACTTCTTGAAGAAAAAATTTTTATTGGAGGAGATTTAAATGGACATGTCGGTAGAGTGGTAGAAGATTTCAGAAATATTCATGGTGGTTACGGTTATGGAGTAATTAATGAAGAAGGTAGAGTCATTTTAGATTTTCTTTAGCATATGATATGATTATTACTAATACTTTATTCGAGAAAGAGATGAGCATCTTATTACTTATAAGAATGGATCCAATAAACACGAAATTGATTATTTTCTCATGAGAAGAATAGATCGTCGAGAGTGTAAGGATTGTAAGGTCGTTCAAGTGGGGAATTAAGTACGAACATTGATTATTAGTTTTAGATTTTAAGATGAAGAGTTGTAAAATAAAGAATACTTAGGATTCGACATCGTAGAATTAGATGGGAGCACTTCAAAAGACAAATAAAATTATTTTTATGAGTAAAATTCAAGATTTAATTATTTGGGATGTCCATGAAGACATAAATGCTATGTGGGAAAAATTAACTAATACTATTAAACAAGTGACTAAAGATGTACTTGGAGAATCAAAGGAAAAAGTTTATATAAATAAAAATAGTTGGTGATGGAATAATAATGTGCAAGAAAAGATAAAATATAAGAAAGTGATCTTTATAACTTGTTTGATACTAAGGACGGTGAAAAATATATGTATAAACTAGCCAAACAAAGAGAAAAGAAAAGTAAAGATTTAACTCAAGTAAAGTGTATTAAAGATGAAAATAAAAAAGTGCTTTTCTTAGAAAAAGATATTCAACATAGGTGGGTGAGTTATTTTGATAAAATTTTTAATGAAGATGTTGAAAATACGATCGACCTTAGTGATCTTATATCATTAATAATAATAAAACTTTTCATTTTTACCGTCACATTAGTAAAAAAGAAGTTGATGAGGCTTTAAAGAAAACTAAGGGTGGAAAGTCTATAGGACCTGATGATATCCCAATTGAAGTGTGAATATGTTTAGGTGATTTGGGGGTTTCTTGGCTTACTAAACTTTTTAATATTATTTTAAAAACTAAAAAGATGCCTGAGGAGTGGAGGAAGAGCATTTTGGTCCCCATTTTTAATAATAAAGGAGATGCACGAGAGTGTGCAAATTATAGAGGAATTAAATTGATGTGTCATACTTTAAAATTATGGGAGAGGGTAATTGAACATAGGTTAAGACGTATTACCAAGGTTTCTCATAATCAATTTGGATTTATGTCGGGCAGGTCTACTATGGAAGCTATACATTTATTGTGAGTTTTGATGGAGAAGTACAGAGATAATAAGGAGGATCTAGATTTGATTTTTATTGATTTAGAAAAAGCTTACGATAAGGTTCCTAGAGATGTTCTTTGGAGAGTCCTTGAGAATAAAGGTGTTGATATGACTTATATTCAAGTCATTAAAGATATCTATGCTAGAGCTGTTACATGTGTTCGAACTGAAGGAGGATTGATCAAATATTTTACTATTTCTGTTGGTTTACATCAAAGATCGGCTTTAAGCCCGTATCTTTTTGCTTTATTTATGGATGGTCTTACTGGGCATTTACAAGTGTATCTTGGTGTATGCTTTTTGCTGATGATATCCTCCTCGTGGATAAGACAAGAGAAAAAGCCTAGGAAAAACTTGAATTATGGAGGTCTACATTGGAGTCTAAAGGTCTTCGTTTGAGTAGAACTAAAACTGAATACATGGAATGTAATTGTAGTAATAGTAGGTCTAGTGATAAAAGTGTAACTTTGGGTGATCAAATTATTAAAATGTGTGAACGATTTAGATATCTTGGGTCCATTGTTCAAAGCGATGGTGATATAAATGAGGATGTTAATAGTAGAATTCAAGTTGGTTGGTTGAAGTGGAGGAATGCATCTGACCTATTGTGTGATAGAAAAGTACCGTTTAGACTGAAAGGAAAATTTTATAAGATGGTAGTGAGATCTGCAATGCTCTATGGTGCTGAATGTTGGCATTTGAAAGAGAAGCATAATGTTAAGTTAAGTGTTGCTGAGATGAGAAGATTAGGTGGATGAGTGGCTTTACACTTAGAGACAAAATGCGAAATGAATATATCTGTAATAGGGTTGGTGTTGCACCAGTGACGAATAAAATTAGATAGAGTCGTCTTAGTTGGTTTAGTCACATTAAACGTTGACCATTTGATGATCCGATTAGAAGAGTAGATGTTTTTGATACAACTTATGTTAAGAAAGGCAGAGGTAGACCTAGGAAAACTTGGGCTTATTGCATAAAAAATGATCTTAATTTATTAGAATTAAACGAAAATTTAACACTAAATAGGACTCAATGGAGAAAAAAGATTCATGTAGCCGACCCCACTTAGTGGGATTAAGGCTTTGTTGTTTTTTGTTGTTGTTTTCTAGGGTTTTATTGACAAAGTTATGAGAGTTTAACCATATAAGGGTATATTTGTAAAGTTACCAATTTTTGCATAAACCACTTTATTTCAAAGTGAGTGACTTTTATTTTTTCCTTTTCTATTAGTAAGTCTTTCAAATCACTTGGTTTGATGGCACCCAGAACTGGTTGTTGCCGTCGCGTTAATTCTCTGTCGGTCGGTTGTTGGTGTTGTTGTTGCGAGGTGTCGTCACTCTGTTTATCTAATATATTGTTCTAATCTTCAAGTTACTTATTCTTTTGGATCATGCAAAGAATCATTAGATTTTAAGAAACTTGAAGAAAGAAAGGACGAATAAAAATGAAAAACAATAGAAAAGGAAATGTTGGGATACTTTCATTGTGGTGAACATTACGGAGAAAACTCTAAGAGTGTATGATTCTTGAGATTTCCTTATAAAGAAAATTACATGAAGACTTAATGACTAGAGATTTAGGTGTATTACCTAATTTGAGTTATTATTCTCCTATAAAAACAAGTTAATATAGTTAATTACATCTTAGACAGTTAGTGTTGTTTAAGAAAACTCCTGATTAACGTTAACATTCGTTCTTTAAGTAAATTTTTAAGTGTCAAGATCAAGGAAAAAAACGTCAATGTTTAACCCTAAGGGTAATATGTTTCTAAGTATCACGTACTACCCTAAAGATTTGGTTTTGTCTTACTTTGTCATTTTTGTTTAGTTTTGTTATTGTCGTTTTGTTGTCGATGTTTTGTTTTGTTGTCGTTGTCATGCTGTTGTTGTTTTGATCGTTTTGTTTTTATTTTGTTTTGAGGTTCATGTCATGTATTCAGAGTGTTGTCCTGCAAAACAGAGTTAACACCCTAATAACATTCAAAATAAATCTAAAACGAAACTTGTCTTATGTATTTAGCAATCCTACAAGAAAAATAGTGTCAAGTTTATTTCTTAAATTATTCTTGTAAGAGAAATAATGTCAAATTTATTTCTTAAATTGTTAAGTTAGTTGGTTAAATTTTTAATTTTTAGACAACCCGGTTAAGATGTCCATAGCTTCGTCGTCTCAGGGTCGTCGGATGTCTTGATCTACTTAGTCCGAAAGGTTTTTAATTTAGGACAGGAAGATTTTTGTCAACAACCACGGATTGTATCGTCCAAGAAATTTTCGTAGATAAAAACATACTGTGTTTCAAGTTGCATTCGGTGTTCTTTGTTAATTAAGTTTTCATTTAAATTTTAATGTTTTTTTCGAATTTTATGGGTTAGAAAAATTTTAAGTTATTTATGATTTATTAACCAATTAAATTTTGTTATTTTGTCATTTATTTATATTTTATTTTGAATGATCCGATCAAGATCTCATGGTTTCGTCGTCCCAGATTATTAAGTTTGTGGTTTAATTGGTCTTGAGTGACTTGAAGATATTTTGTTAACAACTATGTGTTACATTCTTCAAAATATTTTCTCAAACCATTGATATTTTAATCTTCAAGTTTACGTTTTAATGCTTTTTAGGGTGGATTTTAGAGTTAACTGTCAGTTGTTTTTTCTTAGGTGTGAGTTAAGGTTTAGGTCTAATGTCAGTTAAACCTAAGGAAATTCAAGTTGGGTGATTCAATTTAAGTTGAATCTAAGGCTTTGAGGTGATATTAGTTCAATATAGGTTGAAAGCAAGGAGTCTGATTAAATTTAAAGTTTATGCGTAATGTCAGTTGAATCTAAAGAATCTGGTTAAGTCTAATGTCAGTTAGATTTTAAGGTTTTTAAGTTCAATATCGGTTGAACCTAAGGAATTTAGATATCTAAGGTATTTAGGTTCGACTTAAGGTTTAGGTTTAGTGTCAGTTGAACTTAATGTTTTTGATTAAGTCTAATGTATGTTAGACTTAAGATTTAGGTTCAATATCAAATGAACCTAAGATTTTTGGTTAAGTCTTAATGTTAGTTGAACCTAAGGAATTTGGTTAGGATTTAAGTCCAATATAGGTAGGACCTAAAGTGGTTCAATATTTTGGTTCAATTTTAATTGAACTCAAGGCTTGAGGTTACTTAGATTTAATTTATGTTAAACCTAAGATTTAAAGTTGCTTATATATTTAATTTAGGCAGAACCTAAGGCTTAAGATGAACTAGGTTCAATTTAGATTGAACCTAAGATTTAGTTTAACTTAGGTTCAATTTGGGTTGAACCTAGGGTTTGGGTTGACTTAAGTTCAATTTGGGTTGAACTTAAGGTTTGGGTTCAATTTGGTTCTATTTGGATCGAACCTAAGGTTAGGTTGAGTTAGGTTCAGTTTGGGTTGAATCTAAGATATATGTTAAGTTTGAAGTTAATTTTGATTTGACCAAGTTTTAAAATTTTGATTAAGTTTAATTAGAGTTGGACTTAATTAAGATTTATGGTTGATTAAGCAAGGCTTAAGGGTTAATTAAGTCTAATTAAGGTTTAAAGGTTGACTAAGTCTAATGTAAGGCTTAATGAATAATTAAGTCTAATAATGGTAACATTAATTATGATTTATAAATTGATTAAGATTGATTAAGCCTAATCTAAGTAAGGCTTATTGATTAATTAAGTCTAATATGAGTTCGACTTAATTAAGGTTTATAAGTTGATTAAGATTGATTAAGTCTAATTTAAGTAAGATTTAATGATTAATTAAGTCTAATTAGGGTTAGATTTAAGTAAGGTTTATAGGTTGATTAAGATTGATTAAGCCTAATGTAAGTAAGGCTTAATGATTAATTAATTCTAATTAGGGTTGGACTTAATTAAGGTTTATAGGTTGATTAAGATTGCTTAAGCCTAATGTAAGTAAGACTTAATGATTAATTAAGTTTAATTAGGATTAGGCTTAATCAATGTTTATAGGTTGATTAAGATTGATTAAGAGTCTGTTGGGGCAGCTGCAGTTTATTGAATAATCTGCTGATAAGCTGATTAAAAATAATCTGTTGATAAGCTAGGTGCGGTAGCGCATTCAGCTATGATGAGAGGGCAGGATACAAAATAGTTATTGAATGCCAATCACCGTATCATTTAAGTATTCAGGGCACAATACTGAGCGTTATTAAGAAGTCATGGGTTTTGAAGGGGGCCAGTGGCTTTTCAATATCAGCGATCTTATCGGCCGCTATTACAAATTTTTATTTTTTTGGAAAAGTCAGACCGCAGACAGAAAGCTCCTAGTGCACCTAGGTAAGTGCAGTGTGAAAATATTATTTTTAGCGTTTTGAAAACGCATAAGCTACCAAGACGCGATTTACCCAAACAGGCCAGGTGCGTTTTCAAATCGCTACCGCATCAAATAGCTGCACCAAACAGAACCTAAGCTTAATTTAAGTAAGACTTATTAAGATTGATTAAGTTTACTGTAAGTAAGACTTAATGATTAATTAAGTCTAGTTAGGGTTAAAATTAATTAAGGTTCGTAGGTTGATTAAGACTGATTAAGCCTAATGTAAGTAAGGCTTAATGATTAAGTCTAATTAATGTTAGACTTAATTAAAGTTTAAAGGTTGATTAAGCTTGATGTAAATACGGCTTAATAAGATTAATTAGGTCTAATTAAGGTTGGACCTAATTAGCATTTAAGATTAATTAAGCATAATGTAAATAAGACTTAATTAGATTAATTATGTCTAATTAGGGCTAGACTTAATTAGGGTTTAAGGTTAATTAAGCCTAATGTAAGTAAGGCTTAATAGATTAATTAGACCTATGGTTTATGATCCATTAAGCCTAATGTTGGTAAGGCTTAGTTAGATTAATTATGTCTAATTAGGGTTGGACCTAATTAGGGTTTAAGGTTAATTAAACTTAATGTGAGTAAGACTTAATTAGATTAATTAGGTCTAATTAGGGGTAGACCTAATTATGGTTTATGATCAATTAAGTCTAATATAGGTAAGGCTTAATTTTAAGGTTAATTAAACCTATGTAAGGTTAGACCTAATTATAGTTTAAGGTTAATTAAGCTTGATGCAAGTATTTCTTAATTAAATTAATTAAGTCTAATTAGGGTTAGACCTAATTATGGTTTATGATCAATTAAGTTTAATGTAGGTAAGGCTTAATTAGATTTAATTAGGTCTAATTAGAGTTAGACCTAATTAGAGTTTAAGGTTAATTAAGCATAATGTAAGAAATACTTAATTAGATTAATTAGATCTAATTAGGGTTAGACCTAATTAGGCTAGGTGCACCAATAGTTGGTTCCTTGCTGATGTGGCAAGGTCAAAGAAGGCTGACCAATAGGTATTGGCCATTTGGAAGGTCAAACTTGGTGTGCTAAATGTTTCTTGGTTAGCTTATCATGGCTTGGAAAAGCTTGATCTTGGCTTGGTAATGGCTAAGGTTGGCTTGTAATTGGTTTGTTATGAGTTTTGAGACATTTGGCTCGAGGGTGAACTAATGTGATTTGGATAGTGGCTTGAATTGGTGACTCTGGCTTGGCTTAAATCAAATGACTTTGGATTGGATTTATAGTGGATTTGGCTAAGCTTGGCAAGTGGTGTTAAGGTCAGTTTGGGTGAGATTTGGAGTGATTGATTGTCCGATGGGAGAGCTCAGCTTGGGTGGCTTTGAGTTGAGATTAGGTGTGGGTGTTGGTGTGGGAGTGAGTGATGATTGTGGTGAAATTGGTTTTATTTTGAAAATGAGAGTGATTTGAAAATATGAAAAATTCGTGATTGATTTTAGGTAATTGTGAAGAATTTTAAGTGAGTGTAGTGAATTTGAAATTTTTATTTTAAATGAAAGGTGGATTTGGGTGGATTTTTAGATGAAGTGAGAGAGAGATGAGAGAATGTGTGAAAATGTTATTTTGTTATTTATTTTGAATGATTTTTTTTACTGTTATTGAATTTTATTCATGAATTATTATATGAAATTGGTTATTTTTATTTTTAAAAATTGCGTAATTTTTATTTTTTAATTAATAGATTTTTTGGATTAAATTTTCATTATAATTGAATTTGTTTCAATTTTTATTATTTCCAAATTATTATTATTTTTCCTATTATTATTGAATATGATCTTATTTTTGAAATGATGTTCATATTTTGACGATTTTCAAATTTTTTTCTCATTTTCATTCTATTGGTCAATTTTTTATTTTATTTTTTGTATTTTTTTGAATTTTGATGAAAATTTTGGTGAATTTATTTTCAATTTATTTTTCATTTTAATTTTATTCTAGAGTTTTGATAAGTTCGATTTTATTTGATTTCAATTCTTTGGTTGAGTTTGTGATTTTCTTTTTTCTATTTTTTATTAAAAGATATCTTTAGTTCAAAATGAACATCATATCCAATGTATTTTTCATGAACTAAAGAAGGAGTTATCCAAAGAATTTTAAGGAAGGGAGTGCAAAGTACCCAATGAAAAGCCAAGTAAAAGAGCTAAATCTCTAGTATCAATGGGTAGCTTAAGACATTCCCAAGCCTACAGGAACACAACTTAAACTTCAATAACTCGACTTCAATCAATTTAACCAAAAGTTAAAGATTCAAAATCAATCGCATGAAACGATAAGAAATGAAGAGTTGTTTTAAAATTTCTAGCTTGGTATTGATTTAATCACTAAGGAAACCCTAAGACTAAACCTTAAGCTCTTGAGAGAGAGAGAGAACAAGATAGATCTCATGTAAAAATGAGGTTAACAACAACAAAATTGTATTGAGTGGGAATAAGATGCAGAGGATATGGTCTCAAGATGTAATGTGTGCCAAAAATACAAGTACACTACGTTAGCGTCTAGGGAATTGCTACAACCTCTGGCATTACCATAGATGGTATGGGAGGAGATGGTGATGGAATTCATTGATGGTTTGCCTCGGTCAAAAGGATTTATAGTCATCCTAGTTATGCTGGACTGGCTAAGCAAGTACGCTCACTTTGACCTTCTACGTCTTTTTTATATTGTTGTTTTTGTCGCTGATGTTTTTATATGGGAGGTTGTTTGTTTGCACGGGATTCCAGAATCAATAGAGTCTAATTTTGGCAATTTCTTTTTGAGTCATTTCTAGAGGGAGTTGTTTAAATTGTAAGAGATCGTATTGAAGAAAAGTACAGTGTACCACTCACAGACTACTGGATAATCTGAAGTTGTTAATCTAAACTTGGAAACCTATTTGTGTTGCTTTGTATCCAATACACCTTAGCAATGTGCGAAATGGCTATCCTAGGCAAAATATTGGTACATGTCTTCTTATCATACAACTTGTCAGACCAATTGTTTAAAAATATTATATGGTTGTGATTCACCATATTTGGTGCATTATGAATACAATATTACAATGTCTTTGGTGGATTAGTATTTAGAAGAGGGACAATGTATTGGTGGAACTCAAGGAAAATTTATTAAATGGAAACAGACCGACGAATGACGAATATCAATGGGATGTGCAATTATGATGGCAGATATGGTGCATCTAAAACTTTGGCCCTATCGGCAAATGATATTGGTAAGATGCTGAACTTAGAAACTATCCCCATGCTATTGTGCTCTTTATGAGATCATGGAGGTCAGGTGGCTTATTGTTTAAACTTGACGCTCTCGTCAATATTTCATCCAGTGTTCCACGTATCGTATATGAGACGTGCTATTCATGATAATGTGCCCCTCTTATTCACTTCCTTCATCTTGACTGAAGTTATTAAAGTTCTCTTGAAGCTACTGGAGTTAAAAGGGGTGCGTCAGAAATTTGCATGTGGGAATGAAGAGTTAATTAAATGGCAAGGGTTGTCAGTTTATGACGCTATGTGGGAGCCATAAGACTTGATCCAACAGCAATTTCATCTTTTCCACCTTGAGGAAAAGGTGTCTTATTGGGAGGCGAATAATGTTTGACCAGCTCCTACAGTGGTTTTCTTCACGCAGTCCTGCCCAATAATTTTAAGAATTATTTTACACAAGGCTAAAAGAAAAAATTAGTCATTTGATTGTTTGGTATGAACAAAGCTTAATATTATTAGGTTTAGGGTATGTGATTATTGTCTGGAATCATAGGAGTTAGGTTTTGTGAGAGATACGCCTACTTCTCAAATTGCAGGCCTATTTATGTGTATGGGATATTATTATTATTTTTAGTACTGGTGGGATAGAATATATTGTTTATGCTCTAATTTATACAGAAACTTGTCTCGTTCTTTATCAGATTGCTTAATAAGATCTTATTAACTTTATTGCCTAATATCTATTGCAATAATTTTAACCTTTTGTTAGGAGATTACCGTTGCATTGCCATCCATTAATTACATGACCAGACTAGATATTATGATGAATTTCATATAATTATAGTATAATATTATGATCTTAATTTGTTTATAATTCATTTACAAATTATTAACTACTCAGACAAAACTAAAAAAAAAAATTATAGAAGCAATGAGAATAGGAAGCTGCCTAAATTATCTATCTTAGAAAGTTATTTTTCAGTTTTCCAAACATTAAGCCATGCCAAACAAAGCCTTACTAGCAGAGTGCCTAATTCCTTAAGACTTCAGAGAATAATCACTGATGCATGCATGAAATACTGATGGTGGTCCAGGTGATACAAGGTCAGGCATCTGTCCACAGATGCAATTCATTTGTAAGCATGAAAGATGATGAATACCCAATATACCCCAGCACTGTAAATGATGTAGAGTTGCATCAGCATGTACAGGAGGTTGGTGGTTACTTGCTTGGTTCTGATAAGGTAAGAATGGGGGAGAAGACAATGGCAGGTGAGGATTTTGGATTTTACCAAAAGTTGATTCCAGGAATTATGCTGTCCATTGGAATAAGAAATGAGAAAAGTGAAATAGTATACCCACCTCATTCTCCTTATTTCTTTGTGGATGAGGATGTTCTTCCCATTGGAGCTGCACTGCATACTGCTCTTGCAGAAACATATCTATCTAAGCTTTGCAATCGTACTAGTAAGTGAATTCTGAAACATCGAGATGTTTTTCGGGCGTAGCCGCACAGGTCAGGTGACATGTATGTAAAAATTGAAGCTAAGGTGTTAGATATGCAACTACAAAGGACTTTGTGTGGTATGTATGTAACTTGTTCTTTTTGTTTTGTTGTTTTTTGTTCCCAGTGTTATTTTTGGACCTTGTTAATTTTGAGTTATTTTTACAAGTGTTATTTCCCAGAATGTAAATAATGATCAAATAACAGAAGGTTTTAGTTATATTTCAGAGTGAGGATAATTAGCTAAAAGAAGAGGGAAATTATTTCATACAGACAACATGCGCAGCGCTGCGACGGACAGCTCAAATAGCCACTCAATAACCAGCTAATAACTCATAAAAATTCCGTAAATAACATTAAAATGAAACTACAGGGTTATTGGCAAGTTATTAGGAAGTTATTGCAGTGTTATTTGAGCAATAACCTTCCAATAACCTCACAATACCTCGAATAACAGATAAAAAATATAAAAATGAAACCGTGGAGGTTATTTGGAGCGTTATTAGGAGGTTATTTGTTGGTTATTCGGAATGATACTGCAATAGCCTTCTAATAACCTCCCGATAATTATGAAATACACCGTCTCAGAGTTTGTTAGTTGGTTATTAGGTGGTTATTTGGGCTGTCCATACGCATTCGTGTGGAATACTTTTCCAATGCAGAGAGGATGTTATGTTTCAGTTCCTGATGCACATCAAATAATGACAATGAAAATCACGTTGAGAATCCTTGCAAATAACAATTTAAAAATCGAATATACATATTACACTCAAATCTATCTAAAAATTTGCGTTAAATTTCAAACTTACACTGCAATTGAATAAATTAGATTACATTAGATTTGACATGACCGGTCATTTTGGTAAATCAACAACAAAATCAGAATAGAAATAGAGCAAATAAATTGCATCATGCAAAAACAATTCTGACTTCATGCCAAGGAAGCAACTCCTAGAAATCTATAATACCCGATTGCATAAGGCTAGAGGAATTAATGTAATCAAATTTGAATATGGATAAAATTTCTTTTATATGTAAGAGGTATACTTAAAGGTCCACTCGATTTGCAATATTAGACCAAAAGGTTGGAATACTTTTCCCCACACGATTTGGGGCAGAGAGAGAGAGAGAGAGAGAGAGAGAGAGAGAGAGAGAGAGAGAGAGAGAGATATTATAAACCAAATTAAGCCCAGGTGGCGGAGAAATATTTACGTACTCTCCTGAATAATCTTTCAATAACTCGTTATTGGGGGGTTACTGAGAGATTATTGGGATATTAACTCTAATGATCTCTCGATAACTTCCGCATGATTCTGTTTTTATATTTTTTGGTATTATTCGAGGCTTTTGTGAGATTATTGAGATATTAACCCCAATAACACTGAAATAACCCTCCAATATCCTCTGAATAATCTTCGTACGCACGTAGAACTGCATGCATACTCTGTACATAAATATTTTCCTTAAAACCGAGAAAAACAACCCAACTATCAAGTTGTTCGTATCAAGTCTCATCACATACATATCATGTATTTCAAAGCTAAATTGAAAAAGAAAATTGGCTCGTAAAAAATATACATTCAATATTGATTAAATAAATCCAGACATTACTTGTGCATCATGTATGGTAATTTATAAATTATCATTATGAAAGTTGGTCATGGCAATGCATAGTATTCTTTTTATTATATTAAAGAACAATCGCTTTGTTAAAAATTGACAAAAAAAATAAATAAATAAATTAAGTATTAGCTTCCATGACTTGTGCATTTTAACTTGACCATATAAAAATGGATATTTGAAACTTACATTTTAATATGCTGGCACAATCTTACATTTTCTATTAAGATTAATAGAATCAAAATAAATTTGATAAACATTTAATTTGTAGGCAATGATTACTTCAATAGTTACTTTATTAGCTATTATATTGTTATCATATATTGGATCTAGAAGACAGTACATCCTGAGAGCATGAGGCATGATGAAAGTAAAAATAAACATATTTTGTATATATATATAGATATACATATATACATATATGACTTGTAAAAGTAAGTATGAACAAATGAATTCTCTTTCATTAGTAAATTAGAGTCAACTATAGATACAACTTAATGAAAAATAGAAAAAAAAAAGTAACTAAAAAGAATTGAAATAACAAACTATTCAAACTCAATCTAAAACAATAATAGAAAAAATAAACTGAAAATAACCAGTAGAATTTAAATCTGCTATGAGTTTGATAAATCAAACTCATCAAATAACTATTATTTATTAAAACATAGCATTTAATATGTATAATAAAAAGAGTTGAAATCTAGTATTTCAACCTTTAAATTATACATAATATCATATAATATTTATAATTATAGTGATATTACAATAATAAAAGTGTGTTAATAGTCCAAATATTCAAGATTACTATTATGCTTATGATAGTGCATGCGTCCGTGCGTGTTCATATATTTACTCAAGACTCACCAATCATTTCTCTCTGGTAGAGAATACTTTAATGCAAGTATATATATAATATATTTTCTATGATATATTAAATCGATGAAAAATAGGCACAAATTCATTGCAAAATTTAACAGTTATTCTAAAGATCATTGTTCCAACTAATCATAATAAATGAATATCGACCTCATATTATTATAATATGATAAATATTTCATATCTCACAAGCAAGATTATTAGAAAAATTATCAGCAGTATGTTCAACAATAATTATACATAAATATGAGTGGCAACAATTGAAACAAAAACATGAATAATATATAAGAATAATAATGATTGCAAATATAAGAAACAATTGAATAATTAGGGATTGGTACAACAACAAAATAAGACGGGTATGCACTTGTGAACCACTGCTTCATTATGAATAATAAATTTTTTCTATAATAAGTCTTGTGAGTTTTGTTCAACCTATTTTGATATAATTTAATCCAAAATTAATCTAATAATAATAATAATAATAATAATAATAATAATAATAATAACTAATATTTTAAATATTATAAACTAAATCATAACTTTTCAACATTTGTTAGAATAAAAGAAATTTAACGTATTGAATAATAATTTAATCAACTAAAGTAAAATATAATAATAATAATAATAATAATAATAATAATAATAATAATATATTTAAGATTAACTATACTAAAATTATCATTAAATACAATAAGTCTCACATGATGTGCTAATGGGAGAAGCGAGGAGGAATAAGGAAAGTAAACTCAAGATTGAAATTATGTAGTTGAGAAAGAAGATTGGCAATTATCATCGATGGGGGAAAAGGACAGATTCAATCCCCTGCTGTGTGAGAGAGAGAGAGAGAGAGAGAGAGAGAGAGAGAGAGAGAGAGAGAGAGATGATTGTATATCTATAAAATTAGAAGATGTTCTGAGCGCCCTTGTTCTTAAATTTGTTATGAAGGAATGTAAAGTAGCCTTGTGCACGAGAATTGGCTCAATGCACAAGATGGGAAAGATCAAAAGAAAAGGGTTCAAATGGAGGTGGCAATGAGAAAAAAAGGAAAACATTGCATGATTTACATAATATTAACTGTGGCTGGAGTTGGTTGTAGGTGAGAGACGAAGGATACCTCACCTAAGAGAATTTTGTCCCCAAATTTATACTTTATTTATGAAATAGTCGGGATACCTCACAATCATCTCATTTCAATCTCCCAATTTTCTTCATATTCTAATTGATTCTTCCAAATTATTATAGTAAAAAGAATATTATTGAACCTGTCAAACTTTATATTCTAAAATGTGCTACAAAATATCTTCTTAACTCAGGTTTTCTTAAACTACCAATTACTCATGCTAGATGATATGAGTGTTTTCATGCATGTAGCACCATAGTAAAAAGAAATGAAAAATGACTTATAATTTTACAACCCTCAACGAAAGATCAAATCAACAAAAGTGTTTGCAAAATATTTTGATCACTTTAAAGGGGCCAATGACAAATTTGAAGCTTTCCATTCTGTTATATTTTATAACTTCACACACAGATGAAACAATGAAAAAGACTTGATCATTGATTTTAAATTTGACCTCTTAGTGGTTATTTTCAAATATCTCCTCTGACAATCAAGAGATGCATACATTCATTTTCGTATATGATAAACTTCCCAGCAGTTTCATCAAGTAATTGAGATATGAAAAATTTACCTCCCACTATTCTCAAACCAACACAACCATGATTTATATTTCTGCCATAAAGAGTCCTATACAATGTCATGTCGATCCTATAAGTTTTTATTGTAGGCAAAATCCACTATTGAAATATGTCCTTATGGATTCCTCTGAAGTCCAAAATTCAATCTGTCGCCAAATATTCAATCATATGAATGGTACGCTTTGACTAACCATTTGTTTGGGGATGAAAAATTATATTGAAGTCCAACCTTATGCCTAAAGTTGATTGCACCCACTTCTATAACCTAGAAGTAAATCTCCCATCATGATTGGATAACAAATTTGTCAATATAAATATTAGCTAGTTGCTCCATTACATAATTCTACTTAATTGCTATAAAATTAGTGCACTTAATAATCCTATTGACGTCATCTAAAATAGTGTTGTGGCTTTGCTTTGATATAGACAAATTGATCATATAATTCATTGCAATCTCGTCCCACTTCTATTATAGATTAAGAAGCTATTGTAATAGGCCACCAGATCTGATATTTGACATGAACTATTTGACAAGTCAAACACTTAGTTACAACTCAAATATATTGCCCTTCCTAACATGCCACAAACATAGCTTCTTCAGATCTTAATATATCTTTGTGATTCTTGGGTGAATAAAATATAGAGTAGAGTGTGCTTCCCAAAGAATCTTATGTTAATTTTCTTCCTATTTTGAAACACATAATGACCTATAAATCTCAATGTGTCAGCTTGATCAATGATCGAGCCAAAGCAAACTCACTAAGTAACCCATGCTTGAGCCAAGTCAAACCTAACCTGAGCTTGAGTTTCCCAACTTCCAAAGTTAGCTTACCACTAAACTCGTAAATACATAGAGTGATTTATTTGGACAACAAGGAAAAAAATGAGTCACTCAGACTAGGAACAACCAACCATACCAAGATCAAACAATCAAACCATGACCAACTAGTCACATAGGGTCAACCAATAGTCTATGAGCACAAGAGAGGAAATGTAGGCCTAGAGGAGAATTGCCAAAGGCTAGATGATGAATCATTGAAATAAAAAATGAGGTCAGCATTAACAAATGCAATCTATTTGCGTGCACACACGTTATTGGTCATTGTTACTACATGTTCGTACACCACACCATATGTCTGTGCTAATAACACCTCTTAATTTAGCTCTGGCACATTTCCAACACATGCACCGCTGTTGTGAGAATAGTATGTACTTGCCAGTCATGTGTCATTTGAATGCCATTATGAGCTGATGCACTTATCTTGCACATAGTATTATAAGCAAGCACAATCAAACACCATATTCATTTCATGACTTTTATTTTCTCTTTTGGACTGAGATTTCTATTGGGATGGCTTATGCTTTGTTTATTTTGTTGTTAAAAGATCCTTTTCAACTATTATTTAAAGATTATCATCCAATCTAATACTATATTCTTACTACAAAATAGTCAAAAATATTATCTTAAATAAAATCAAGAGCAGTGCAATAAGCATTCAAGAGAAGGGACCCTTTGAAGAAATATTTTTCAGCTTTTCTTTCAACTAGTTGATCATAGATTTATTTGCTTATATATATTTTTTAAATTTTCGTTATGAAAATTAAATTCATTTATAATATAATTGTTATAAGAAAATTGTAAACCAAATAAAAAAGGAGATCCACTTCCATGCATTCTTATTAATTTACTTGTTTAGTATAAAAAGTATATATATATCTATATTACTCTCTACAGTATGTATCGTATCAAAATATATGCATCTGAATATACTTAATTTTAGATAAGTTAATATTAGTTATATTTTTACTAAAATTCAAAAAATAAATTATCAACCAAACAAATATAAAAAATTTAAAAAATATATATAAATATATATATATATATATATATATATATATATATATATATATATATATATATAGGTATGTCGACAAAAATATCTAATACTTATAATAAATTTTAAAAATATTATTGCCATTGAAGTCCGGTGTTAAAAATTAACCAACACGTCAACTTGACTTGAACTCTACTAAAAAAATTTGGGTTTAGGTTGATTGAAATAATATTTGGGTCAGCTGGTCAGGAATTTTAGGACTTAAATTTTTTATGGTAGGGTTTGATTTGAACTCCTAACCAGAAATTATTTGAAATTGATTTGCCCACATGGAATTGACTTAGAGATTAACTCGAAATAGACCTAAATCTGATTCAAATAGCTGTTATATCTTATATTAAATGAGTTATACAAATAGATTCAAGAGCGAGCTGAATACAACTTGATTTGAATTGAAAACTTTTACCTTTTAATATTAAGATTTAATTTATATAAATCAGTTTCTGGGATTGTGCAATTTCAGGTCAAACTCAAGCCCGTAAGGTCCATTTTTAGAAAATTATTACATACGTTCAACGCAGAATTATACATTGCGAACCATTCAATACACTCCCCTTGGAAAAAAAAAGCCCCTAATAAAATTTTTTTAAAATTTTTTTAAAATTTTTTTATTGCGTCCGTACAGAATAATTTCTCCGATTTCTGAGCGTAGCTAAGCACGGTGTACCACCAAACGTTCCGAGTGCTTCGCTTCCTTTTTTGCTGATGTTGCGTTCCCAGCATCGATCGGTACGCGTGACACAACCATGATTCGCCTCGAGGGAATCGGAAGATCCGGCGACCGCGGCCACCATCCGCCTCCGCCGGCCCCAACGTCGTCATTCTCTACTCTTTCGCCGTTAGCTCCTCCTTTCACCGTTGATCGATGGGTTCCCGCCGTTGCAAACCCTAATTCTCTGCCTTCACCTCCACCTCCACCTCCACCTCCACCTACAGCTGCCATGTCTTCCTTCTTCGTTCCCACGGGAGCATCAAGGTCGACGAATATCAATTCTGGATTAGCAGCGGCTGAGGCAACTCCGTGTTATCCTTATTATGATCCAGCACGTGATTCTGTGGATGATACTTTTGAGAAGACGTCGAATTATAAGGGCTATGTTGGAGGATGGAGTGGAACCTTTGATTTGGAGGAAGGGAGGCAAGCGAGAGGATCAGTGGTGAATTCTTCTTGGATGGATTCCATGGCAAGTTGCCAGATGTCGTCGGCATTAAAGAAAAGTATGGGATTTTTACTTGCTGAACAAACGGATATATTTTTTTGATTGTCGTTCATTTATTTCGGCAATTATGTTAAAATTTTAACGTAATTTATGAAATTTATCTGTTTTCAATCGTGTTAAAACTTTTTAAGTTTCAATATGTGCATAACTTATTTGGATAAATAGAAGTCTTGGTTTGTATTTGTTGAAGAAGATATTTAGGGCCAGGATGAAAGGTGGGAGGGTGATATCTGTCTGTTTGCTGGAAATTGACCGCTGAGTGTTTGATTAGGGGTTGTCTCAATATTCCTTTATGTGAATTGAGAAGTGTGATATGAAAAATATGTTCAGAACGGGTGTGAGGAGTGAATTTTAATATTTACACGCCCTTTTTTTTTGTTGGATTGAATGTCTGAACTGGCCTAAATTTTGAAAGAACTTAACCAAAGCTTACTGATTTTTTTGGTTAAAGCAGTTGAGAAAACCAGGCTTTAGATATGCAACTTCTATGTTTGGAACCTTACTCTTGCTTATATGATAGATTTGGTGGCTTTTTTCTTCAGTTTGCATGGGTATTCAACTCTGTTAAGAAGCCAAGCCAATTCCTATATTGGATTCCATAATGCTTTCATGAACATAGCCACGATTTATGATCCTACAATTGGGTTTGACCAATTTTGGCTGAGAATATAGTCCCAAATTTTATCTTTCTCCAAGCCTTGGATCATTTGTTCAACTTAAAATGTTCTTTTAAAATGTGCAAACTTGCCCTTCAGTCTTCCTCAACGACCTAAAGAAAACTCTTAGTGCTATGTAAAGGGCTCATTGCATATTTACGATGAATTAAATTTCATAGTTATTCAAGCCTATTAGCTCTATGGCCTTAGTAGCTGTCATTGATGCGAGCTAGTTGAGTTTCTTATGACATGTCTACAAGTAAACATTCATTATGTGCCACCTTTTAGTGATGCATACTTTTCCCATTTGGTTCATGATTTCAATCTTGTTTTTTTACTTATAGTTTGTCTATCTATTTTGACTTGATCTTCAAAGTTTTTAACAAAGAACAATATCGTTACCGTAGAACTTTACTTATTGTATCCCATGCTTTTCGTATTTTATGGGATTTTATAGATTTAGTGCTTCTAGCAGTTATGCTTTTTTTGGTGGAATTAACTTATTTTGATTCTTACTTTGCTCACCAATCCTTTCTTTCTATGTGATACTTATCAGAGGACAACTCATATACTTTTTTGTTCTATTGAATCTCTTTTCACACACTTTCCATTGAGAACATGCTTTTCAGTTTCAACTTTTTCCACATATAGTGTTCATTTGGTCCTTGTTGATACTTTCTTTATTAATTTCATTAGATCATATTAATTGGTTTACAATTTTACTCTTTTGACCGGTTGCATCAATGGAAAACATATGTTTAATGGTTGATAAGGACATGTTCATCTTTTCATCCTCATTCTTGAGAGTCTACATTGTCATAAGTATTATAGGAGACAGCATCATAGTATGGTATTTACATCATTGTGGTTAAGTGGTCTTACAATACTTTAATGATTTAAACTCAGCAGTCTTTTGATAATGGCATTGAGAAAGAAGGTTGTATTTAGAACAACAAATGATATGAAAAGCAACATTTTTCTTGTTTTTATCTTTTTTTTTTTTAATTTTTATAGTATTTTTTAGGTAAGGTTTCTTGTTCATCCATTTATTTGTTACTGCTATCTTGGTATTGTTTTGATTTTCTCTAGAAGTGCTAATATATTTTAAAGGAAAATGTGCATGTATGAGAATTTTTTTTTTGGTCGAAGAATAAGTCTTATAAGTTTCGATAACACTTTTAGAATTTGTGCTATTTTTGAAGAACAAATTCGTTTGTCAAACATGCTCAGGATTATGGAATTTTGATTATTTATTCCCCAAATTTTCTAAAGTAATAATTCTGGGCAACAATCGAATAAATGGCTAATTGGATATTGATTAGTTGAAGTCTTTTTTTTTACGCCTGAAAACCTTGTTTTGGTTACTAAGTAATTTTAAAAAATTTGTCAGCATGTATGTTGCGCACTTTTTGCATTGATGTAAAGATGATAGAATTGATGACGTTCTTTGTCAATTTGTTAATTTTGATAAAAAAATGATATTCTTGACATGGGAAACTTAAATCTGTGCTGCCCTTTTGGCGGAAACATGTCGTTTCAATCCAAAGTGTTATTCAATTTCTTTCACTCACTTTACATCAACTCATGGTGGATATCAATATTGATAGAACTTTCAAGCTTCCTAAATTGTACTATTTAGTAATTGGTGCTCATATATGCATGAAGAGTAAAGCTTGGTTAATGATTTCATTAACCAAGTTAAGAGATTAAAGTATTGTTTTTTGAAGGAGCTGAATTCAAAAATATTTATGAATTTGTTTTTGACACATCAATCACCATTTGTTATGATAAGCAATGTTTGATAAACTAGCATTTATTGGACATTGGCAAAATCTATGGCTAATTAAATGAATAACTTCCGTGAACTTATGATTTTTCCATTGAGTTTGGGAAGTTAAACTAGCCTAGTTTATGATTTAGTCTATGTAGTTACATAGGAATGATAACGTTACTTCATCTGATATGTTTACCAGATTTAGTATTCCAATTTGCTTTGAAATCTTGAATCATATGCTAAAATTTCTATTCTTAGAAGGTTTTAATATCATGCAGGAACAAAATCATTGACTTGTGAGAACTTATTGTACTATTTTAGCTATGTATAAACATTAGCAATTTTACAAATAACAAGGTTAGTAAAGGTACATTGTTTTGAGAACTTTAGGTTTTCAATAGTTTGATTGGCTTTATTTTCAATTTTAACAAATTAATCATTGCATGAGCACATTCCTTAATGGAGCCTTAAATTTAACTTGGAGATCAAGGATAGCTGGAAAACTAGATTGTTGTCTGGTTCAGATTGAGCTTGGATCTTGATTACAAATCAGCTTCACAAGCAGGGCTTGACCTGATTCTAGTCTTATTTGAGCCATACCTGAATCAGATTGTGTTAAGTGGGGATCAATTTGAATTTATGCATCAAGGCATATATAAATCTTTGTTTGTTTTGGTGCTTGCTTATAGGTTGAACTAAGAACGCCCTAGAAGAGAAAAAAATTGATTGAGATTTAACTAATTATTGCCTTGAATCAAGCTCAATTCAAAATAAATCAGCCATTTTTTTCATGAATCAGTTGGACCAATCAAGCTAATTTATAGCTAGACCTGACTTGCCTTGACGTTTGATTGAATGCATTTGAGACAATTTGAGGTGGGTTGAATCATTTTTTATTTTATTAACCTAATTCAATAATTTATTAATTATTAATTTACTAATTGGCATGTTCTCGTTTCATCATCTATAAATATTGTTAAAATCCTATATGACTGACCGACTTGAATCCTAAAATAATTTGCCAAACAATTCATAAAGGTTTAATAGGATTTTGCGTTGATCTTGTCAAACAGTTTTTAGGATCTAACTATCATAGGATTTATAAATCCACTTGCAGCCAAATTGGCCCTTAGGGTTGGGGAGGCATTGCAAATGGTGGTTAGGATTAAGTATAAGGTGAAAATTGAGAGGGAAAAGGAGTAAGAGGAACAAACACAAAAGAAGATAACTTCACTTAAATTTGAAGGTTAAATTGACCACCAAGCTTATCTAGTGTTTTCTCACAAGCAAATTAAGTCAATATATCATTCACCATTTCATGATGAAGCACATGTATAGAGTTATGCAGAGAACAAGAAAGACATAAACATCCATATTCCTTTCGGTGGTTGGCTCAAGCAAACTAGGAAAAGGTTCAGTGGTATTCGTCAATTATAATTTTCACAAGCTGCTTTGGAGTGGTTGATCGAAATGTTTTTGAAATTAGATTTGAATGAAATGTTTTTGAAGTTAGATTTGAATGCAATTTGATCACATGATGTGTGTTGATTGGATAAGTTGACCAAGTCAACTTGAATGGAGAGTGTCTTTTGTTTGAAGCATATGTTGGATACCAAGTTATGGAGCGGTTGTCATGGTGATCAAGCTCCTTTGACATTTGTGAATCCTAAAATAACTTGCCAAACACTTCATAAAGATTTAATAGGATTTTGCTCCGATCATGCCATACAGTTTTTAGAAATTAAGTATCTTAGGATTTATAGATCCTACTTGCAGCCAAATTGGCCCTTAGGTTTGTGGAGGCATTGCAAATGGTGGTTAGGATTAAGTATAAGATGGAAATTGAGAGGGAAAAGGAGAAAGAGGAACAAACACAAAAGAAGATAACTTCACTAAAATTTGAAGGTTAAACCAAGCTTATCTAGTGTTTCTCACAGGCAAATTAAGTCAATATATCATTCACCATTTCATGATGAAGCACATGCTTTAATATAGAGTTATATAGTGAACAAGAAAGATATAAACATCCATATTCCTTTCGGTGGTTGGCTACAAGCAAATTAGGAAAAGGTTTAGTGGTATTCATCAATTATAATTTTCACAGGCTGCTTTGGAGTGGTTGATCGAAATTTTTTTAAAGTTAGATTTGAATACAATTTGATTACATGATGCATGTTGTTTGGATAAGTTGACCAAGCCAATTTAAAAGGAGAGTGGTCTTGTATTTGAAGCATATGTTGGATAACAAGCCATGGAGAGGTTATTATGGTGATCAAGCTCCTCTGACATTTGTGAATCCTCAAATAATTTGCCAAACAATTCATAAAGATTTAATAGGAATTTGCTCCGATCATACCAAACAGTTTTTAGGATTTAACTTAGGATTTATAAATCCTACTTGCAGCCAAATTGGCCCTTAGGGTTGTGGAGGCATTGCAAATGGTGGTTAGGATTAAGTATAAGGTGGAAATTGAGAGGGAAAAGGAGAACGAGGAACAAACACAAAAGAAGATAGCTTCACTAAAATTTGAAGGTCAAATTGGCCACCAAGCTTATCTAGTGTTTTCTCACCAGCAAATTACGTCAATATATCATTCACCATTTCATGATGAAGCACATGTTCAATATAGAGTTATATAGAGAACAAGAAAGATATAAACATCCATATTCGTTTTGGTGGTTGGCTAGAAGCAAACTAGGAAAAGGTTTAGTGGTATTTATCAATTATAATTTTCACAGGCTGCTTTGGAGTGGTTGATCGAAATGTTTTTGAAGTTAGATTTGAATGCAATTTGATCACATGATGCATGTTGATTGCATAAGTTGACCTTTGAAAGGAGAGTGGTCTTGTATTTGAAGCATATGTTGGATACCAAGCTATGGAGAGGTTGTGATGGTGATCAAGCTCCTATGACATTTGTGAATGTTCTGATGATGATTATGAAATTTAATTTTTTTGCAATGATTCAGTCTAAATCCAGTAATGTGTTGGAGATTGGATTAATATTTCTTCTCATTTGGCTAATTCAATGAAAGAATGGTTGTAAGCAACTAATATAAAGGATTTTTTTTCCTCTTTTAGCATTATGTGATTCATTATGAATTTTCATGTCACTTTAACACTCATTAGCAATTTTTCTAGAAATATGAGTTCAAATGATTTTAACTGCCACCTTGAATTTTACAAGGTATGGAATAGTGATTAAACCATCGTCTTGTTCTTAAATTATCCTTTTTCTTATTTTTTTTTTTATTTGAAGTCCCAGTGGTAGCTTTTACTGCAACTATTGTTGGCACGGTTATATTGTTGAACTTGTATTTTTATTCGGTAGTTTTCTTCAACGAGAACTTGAGTTAAGCCAAACAATAATCAAATTATAGTCGAAAGTTCTATGATATTGCATGAACAGTTTAATATTGGCAACGTTATTGATCTAGAAATTTTGTTATGTTATACGACCACCAACTTATACAAAAATTAAGTGTGTGTGTGTGTGGATATATAGATTTTGTTAGACAAAATGTGAATATGGATCATGAACTTACTGATATGCTTATTGGGAAGATAGGGTGATTGATTTTGTGATTTGGCTATTCATGGTTATCTTTGATATTGTCATTATCTTATTGAGAATTTTGAGACATCAATTTTACTTGAGTGTTAGTTTGCATATAAAATACATTTGTTTCGGGTCACTAAGATAGTAGGTAGTGGCTTTCTTTTGGGATGAAATTTTAAGGCTTTTTTTAATGAACTTTCAAGGCATTATGCTTGTCCTAATGGAAATATAATCTTTATTAGCCTGAGGACAATTTAGTCTTATGTTATTTATTATTGTTTAATATAAATAGGGCTAATATGCTCAGACTTAGGGTTATGCATGAAATTGTTGTCTTGAGTGTTCTGGTTTGGATTTGAGAGAGATTTCTTACCTCTCGAATTGTAGGATTTAGGAGAGATCATCCACCTCTCAAATTATAGGCGCTTGTTTTTATGTTTTCATGTTGTACTGCTTTGATTTTGGTGCTCGTAAAATAAATGGTTGCCCTGATTGCTGTGAGAAATTATTCTGGATCTTATCAAATTGGTATTAGAGAAAGGGGTAAACCAAATCAGATATAAAGTGGAGAAACGTTCCCCATCTCTAGAAGGGAAATTCACGGCTCTAGAAAAAATGATGATGATCATAGAGTTTCGCACAAATTACCTCCACTCGTTGCGAGATCGTGCGGTGACATCAGGAACATTTGTGAGCATCAATAACGAGAAGGATTCACATGACATCAGGGTAGCTTCATTATTTTAGATGGATCGGGAGCTGTTGTATCTAGCGGAGAAATCAAGAGCGGACTCGAGTGGCAAGATTTGGAAGAAATAACGTGACATACGGATGGCTGGAACAAAGGGAAGCAAACAAGATCAAACGGAAAAGTCGAGAATGGATTCGAGCGACAACATTTGGAGGGAATTTCACGATATCGTGAGGTTTGGGACGAGCAACATCAGGCAGATGAGGACAGCGTGTGATTCGGGGCTGGATAAGATCACTTTGTAGAATTTTGACCTAAGACAAGGAGCCACGGTGGGTGGGACCTTGACAAAGGGTTGCATCAGATCGCGTCAATGCCTTTTGGGGTGACAACCTTCCAAGTGAAAGGTGATTCAAAAGTAATGTTGGGAACACGACATGTGAAGAAGAGCGGGGGTGTTTGTAAGGGATTGATTTGGATTCTGCAGAGACTTTAGAAGGGAGAGAAGATGGCGGTGCTTCACGATGATTCCAATTTGTGCAAGACGTTGGTGACACTGAAGACTGATGAGGGTGATTCAGGAAGCTGGTCTGAGATTCTTGATCAAGTTGCATAGCATGAAAGAGACATTATATGGAGTTGGTAGAGATTTTTTGGGATCGATGAGCTATTGGATGAGTTGTTTGAGGCGGCGATATTCTCCAGGATTGACTTGAAATTAGATTACCATCATATCCAGATGTGGCAAAGGATGTGCACAAGATGACATTTCAAGATTGTGAGTCATTACAATTTTCTGATTAAATGGAAAGGATTGCCAGATGATGAAGCCACTTGGGAGTCATATAACCTGATCCAGCAGCAATTATTTTCACATTGAGAATAGGGTACCTTTTTGGTAGGGGATTATTGTTACGTCGGTCCTAAAGGCAATTTAGTCTTTATTAGTCTTGTATTATTTAGTATTGTTTATTATAAAGTGAGCTAATATGCTTAGGTTAGGGCTTGAGAGAGATTTCCTACCACTCGAATTGTAGAATTTGGGAGAGATCACCTACCTCTCCAATTATTAGTGCTTATCTTTATATATACGTGTTTTGCTGCTTTGATTTTAGTGTTTGTTGAATAAAATGTGTTTGTCATGTATTCTGGATCGAAACATAAGGTTATTTTTATTTCTAACAAATGATGTGAAATTTTCTTTTTTGTTTTTTTTTTTCTTCTTAAGCCTGTTTCACATCATTGGTTCCATCAGCACGCATTTAGCCGGAGAAGTTATAAAAATATCTTATCTTATAGCCTAGAAAAAATGTGGATGATTTGGTTGCGGTCAAAATTGCTGGATGATGCCAAAGATAAAGTTGCTAAGTGGAAAGGCATACGTTTGCTTGATGATATGTAGGTGCCTTTGAAAAAGTTATAGAGCTTAACCTTGACATGTTGGAAGACTATTTGCAATGCCATTCATGGCAGTTTTCCCATTCCTACAAGTCAAAATTGACCTCTTGTGGCATCTTGGAGATTATCGTACGTTCACATATTTCAATTGGATGGATCATATGATTATTCTTAAAGAAAATCCAAATCAATTTCAAATACATTGCAATTTAATTATCATTTATTTTATTTTTTGATTGTTTTTGCAGTATCCGAGACCTTTGATACAAACCCTGTAGTTTTCCCTTACATTTCTGTTAATTTTGTTTGGCATTAAGCTAGTTCTTCAACCGATGAAATGACTACTTTCATTATGCAATTTGTTGTGATGGATACTTGCGTGGCACTTCTGATAGAGCAGTTTAAGCGTTGAATTTCTCGTTTATTCAGTAATCATCTTCAGTATAACCTAAGAGTTATATTTTATATTTCTTGTAATCTTTGCAGTGGGTGCTGCTGATAACTTCAGCGCCTATGAAAATTCTCTTGGTTCTTGGCTCGGACCTCATAATGAATCCTCATTCACTCATGGTCGTGTTGGATCTGAATGCTCAGAATGGCTAGATGACCGTCATCGGGAAATATATATGGATAAGAGTAGGGTGCCAAATGATAGCTGCTTTCCTGCAGATTTGGACACTACTTTGTGGCCCAATGATGGATCATCTTATTTTTACTCTCCAGAAACCACTTCTGTTGTAAAGGAATGTGATGCATTCATTCGAAGCCCCTATGAAAGATATGTTAGACAACTTATCTCTTGTTCAGGTGATCCTGAAGGGCATTATCCAGCTCAGCCATCTTCTAGACAAGCATATGCTCCATCAATCGAGAAGAATGAGTCCGTGTTGAGTTCTGTTTTAAAACATGGGAACTCTGTAATTAAACATGCAAACCCGCACAGAAAGAATGATGATTATTCAGATTATGCAACTGGTATGCAGAATGGAGCTAGCATACATGAAAACGCTGAAGGTAATGAGGGTTTCGTAAAGATGGGCATTTCTAGCAATGCAACACAGAGGAGCGGAGGATCTCTAGATTATTCCTTACAATTAAATTGTTTGCCGTCAGGTAATCGCTCAGTTCTAGGACAGTCCATTGATTCTTTACAGGCCGTAAAATTTGGGTTTAAAGTTGGTAACTTGAGCTGCTGCAACGCTACTAACTCTGAAAGAGGTATTCTTATACCTAATGATTCCATGCGAACCACTGAAGAAATACCTGACCATCTAAATGTTGCTGTGGATTCTCCATGCTGGAAAGGTGCTTCAATGTCTCGTTGGTATCCTTTTAGTGCCGATGAAATCTTACAGCCTCTGGTCAATACTTTAACCAGTGATAATGATGAGTTGGTTCAAGGTCCAAGATCTCTAAAGTCTCAGTCTGATATTGATGGCACTTTTGCTTGCAATGGGAATGGAAAGGATATAGATTTATCTCCAGTTACTGATTTGTCAGGTTCTGGTCTGAAGTTTCAAGATTGCGCGGAAAGAGAATCAAATCCTGCCAAAATAGAGGGTGGAATGGAAATTAAACAGCATGATATTCATGGGGAACATAATAATGTGCTAAATGAACAAATAAGCGTTCCACAAGGTATTGATGATCATGTGAGACAAGTAAGTGAAGTAGAAAGTAATATTTGGAATGCTGGCTCTAACACTAGTGAGACAATACCTGCACTTCAAAACTCAGATTTTGTTTTTAATCATATATCTACTTCTCCAAATAACTCCACTAGCTCAGACCCGAATGCCAGTAACGGTGAAATGAATTTATCATCTCTTAATGCTATTTTTCCTGCTGAACCTAAAAATCCAGTTTCATCAGATGCCCCTAGCAAATGCTTATCCCTAGGGCAAGATACCAGAGTTCTTGTTAAGGCAATGCTTAGCTTATCAGACGTTTTGCTGTGCCATTATCGCAATGATGATCAAGCTTTGGAGGAATGTGATCTGAAGCCTATGCAGCAAATTATTGACAATCTTGAAGCTGTCATTCTGCTAAACAAAAAGGTAAGCCTTGCCAACTATTCTGTGGTTCATTTATTAGAATTGTTAAGGACACCATGCCTCCTTAAATTGTTGCAGTTTCATGTGTGGATATATTTCAAGAAAAATGCAATGCTTCTGTGATGTTAAGAGTTAGAATATCTATAAATAACTGTTGGATTTGAAATTTTGAGGTTTTGAGACCATTTCTAAGAATTTTTCTTGGACATTATGTCATGCTGTTCCACCTTTTACATGCATTATATAAGTTTTGAGGTGTCATATCTTCTGTAATCCAAATATATCCTATAATGCGTGGGCATTCAAATTAGCAATGATCAATTGATTCTTTTTAGCATCGTTTATATTTATACATCAACCATAGTTCTATTTTGGCTATAGCGAGCTTTGATGCTAACAACTGTTTGGCGTTGGTCTTTGATTGGTTCTCAACTTCTAAAAATTCAGTCTTGATTATTTTGCACACGGAGTTTCACAATTTCAAGCATTGACTTGAGCTTTCAGGGGAGCAAATTTAATGGTCGTTAGTTTCATTATGATGCATAATTAAAAGGACAACTGAATGTAATTGTTCTTTTAATCTGCTTTTTATGCTCAACACTTTCAAACCTGATCTGTATCTCCTAATGAATCTCATATCAACATAATGAATTTCATGTCAATATAATTTGTTTTTTGCACTTTTCCGTTGAAGTCATCCATGTAGGAATAATTTAGATGTTTGTTGTGGCATCTTAATAATGGTTTCTCTTGCTAGCAAGAGTGATATTCTAGTGGCACAAGGAATGATTCTAGTGTTTAGCTGTTCACTAGCTGGTGGTTGTGCCCGTAATCCAGCATTTCACATTAGTGTTTTTATAATTTTGAAGTGTTTTATTTTTGCAAGTAGAATTTAGGAGGTTTATGCGATCCTTTGTGGATGAGAAATATAGGATGATGTATAAATTGCTGTCAGACGAATGCAAAAGTATGACGAATTATATTGACAATATTTTAATTTACTTACCAGAATGATGATAAATACATAACTAGCATGACGAACAAATATGATAATAAAGATGCAATGAGGCTCAGTTGATTCAAATTCTTAATATATTATCAATCTTAGATATCTAAAACAATGAAGAGAAAGAATGAATTAGAGGCGTCGATGGTCTAATCTGTATGGAGTTAATACAACTGCTGGAAGACCTCCACGAACAATCCATCATTTCAGGGATCTCCTTCCTTAGAAATCATTTTCCTTGGCTTTTGTGGAGTAGAGACGCATCAAGGGAGGTGGGGATGAAATGGACGCGCTACTACTTTTCCCACTTAGAATTTGCTTATAAAATTCTAAAAATTTTAATTCTTCATAATTAAATGTGCTAATAGAAACAGAATAGTTAACAAGTAGTATTCGAAGCTAAATAGTAAATCAAGTATTCTAATAAAATGCTAACATCAGATCAGGATGAATTTTGGTGAGTGGGTTAATGATAAAACTTGTTATGTGAGCTTGCAACTTGTATGCATCATTACTAATGAGTTATTGCATCACATAAGCTTTTGCCATATTTAATAAACAACAAAGTAACTAATCAATGTTATTACAGATATATATGGTGATCTAGGAATGACTTAGTGCCAAAATATGAGTTTTTGCTATTTAGACATGATTAAAATAATTTAGTCAACAATCTATAGCACAAAACTACTTAACGTAAATCACCACAATGATTTTTACTGCGAGCAATTAATAGATAAGTAGGAGTAGCGCAAGAAATAAAATCTAAACTATAGAGAACTTAGTGCCCTAAAATATATTTGTGTTTTGGCCCCACTTGATCTATATCCATTCTTAGACCTCAATTCATCAAAGACTCCCACTATCTTGAGATTACTACCGCAACTCTACCTCTTTCATGCCTCTTGACATTTTCATTCGTTCTACACTCAACTCAATTATCAATATTCTAGTTGGATATATCATGGAAAGAGAATAGACCTTCAACAAAATAGTTTGGATCTTATAATTTATAGACCTCAGTCAAATCTATATCATTACATTAAAATATAATTTTGTCCATCTTTCTTCTTGTAGGCAACATTAGACTATCTTTAGACTTATATTGTTATATGATTAAGCCTATTTATAGGAGGATAATAACAATTAAGTTAATATAATTTTTGTGAAATCTATGCAAATAAATTGGTAATCCTTATAATTATCTAAATAACCTTGTAGAAAGAAAGTTATGACATTGATATGGTTTATTAATTCTAAAAAATTCACAAACTTTAAAATCAAATTAAACATGTTCTCTTTACTTAAAAGAGTTATTGATTCATCAATATTACCGTCTAATCATATATGTTAACTCAATATGGTCACTACCGATCATCACACCCTAGCTGACTCCCCCTGAGTCAAGCATGATGTAGCAAAAGTGGACAATTCGGTCATACAATATTTCCACCAACACTCGTTATAACTCGCAGGAATCAAGAATTAGTGTGTGGGCAATTAGTCTTTCTCAATCGTCACAAACACAAACAATACAATTCAATTCACTATTCATTTATAACTTCAACACAAGAAGCGTAAACATTAAACATATGAAAATATATACCCGAAACATTCATAACTTTTCCAAAACTTTATCAACAAAAAACTATACAAAAGCTCACCCAGCCAATCGCCCTTTAACTCCTTACCATTCCTTGAGAAACAATAACATATAAGAGTAAGCTACAAACTCAATGAAATGATCAATGAAGTAATAGACAGAAAGAAACTAATGTGCATGCTCAACTATGGTTAGTATGGGTGACAACAATATATTATAAACATGCTTTAATTATATGAAATAGGTAAATAATGGTATAAAAATAGTAAAAAGGACACACTATAACATGCACAGATTTCATTCATCCCTTTCCTAATCATATGAATGAATTTACTTGCTTACTCAGTGTCTGTCATCTTAGAAATGTCACATGTACTTGGATATGCTTTGGTTTAATTCATTTCATTTTGAAGTCTCCCAGCCCATCGGCTATAACAGTTTTTGATAAATGTATGATATCTCACAATATATCAATCATCAACATTGTTGATACCAAAAGGTCTCTTCTAGTTAGGGCTTTAAATGAGACAACTTGAGTAAGCTCAGGCTTGGCTCGTGTTTATCTCGTTCGAAACTAATTTTGTTTGAAATTGGCTAATGTTCGAATTTGCTCGGGAACAGTGTAACACCGAACGCGACAACCAAACGCATCACCCGCATTTTCAAAATGGAGAAGCCGGGAAAATGCTGCGCCAAATGGCCCCTTAATCTCATATGCTCTAATTGCTATTTTGAAAGTGGAATGTTACTTGCTGATAGCCATAGGTAAAACCTTTTGTGCTATTTTCTGTCTCCTGTTTTTCTAAGTTGCTTGATTGGTGGATAAGGAAAGCGGTAAGGTGGTTGAGAATGAATTCACCATTGTTTTAGAGGTTTAAAGATCCATTCGAGATGTTTTACTGACATTTATTATTTTATAGGCTTTATTGGTTAAAAAATACATGCTTTTATTGGTGGATAAGTGGCAATTGACAAGGATTATGGTTACTGTTTGAATTAATTCCAGTGAGAAAAAATAATCAATTCTTTTTTGTGGATTATGCATAAGATGTTTGATTACTCGATCACTAAGAAGGTTTATTGGTAAAATGTTCTCAAGAATCTTGTGCAAATAATGTTTAGCTTGTAGAATCAATTGAAAGAACATATATGCATTTGCAGTATGATTTAAAAATATTGTAATTTAATACACAACTGCCAAAGCTTATGTTTGCACCCCTTTTGTTCTGATCATAAGTATGGCTTTCTCAACGTCTGCCTTTTTTTAAATTCCCTTTTCTAGGTCACTCTTGTTGACAAAAGCTACTAAGAAACAAAAATAGTAGCTAAGAAGCTATTTATATAGAAAAGTCATCGTAACATAAAGAAGAGTGATCTAAAATAAATCTGACCATACTTGATCTAATAAAATATACAATGAAGATTTTATATGAAAACCCTCTTCACCAAACCAGAAGCAAAAATCAAATTCATTTTGTTATGGTTTCAAGAGACCTTCCTCGACCATGTATCCTCGTTGTCAATAACATCCTGGGTGAATGCCTAGGAAAACTCACGATAAAATGTGTTGTATTTATTTTATATTATTCTTTAGGAACATAGGAAGCGAGCGATATTTTCAACGGTCATAATAGAGAAAATTCTATCATCAGGGCAAAAACTAGAACACTAGAAAGAGGGTGAATTACTGTAACCTAACAGGTGGATGACACTAAGCTGAGAGGGCCTATGGTACGTATCTACAAAGATTTGTTAAGGGAAACGATTGTGCTAAAGGAGGCAAATTAACAACTAGGTTGGAGAAAAACTTATACTTGTAGAGATAGCCTAATCGGGGCTACATGAACCCATCCTGCCAGACTATTAATACCTCAAATCTATTAAACTGTGAAGGTAGTCGATCCAACCCAAATGGGGGATCACTTCGTCAGCAATCCATGTGCTGCATCGTTTGAAGCGATTTGGTAGATTTGAAGCTAAAGGAAAGAAATGTCCAAGCACTTGTGACTCTAATTGGATAAACAAATGAGAATAGGGATCATTTCTATAAAGAGTATGTATATGAAACCTATCTGAAGGGAGTGGAAATAGACGACATAGCTACAAAGTTTAGCTACCCTAAAAAAATTTTTTATCTTTTCTGGATCGAGAAAACCTCTAACATCCTATACCACACTAGACAGTCACCTAATTGTATAAACTAAATGTTGAGCCTGTCAGTTCGGAAAGCATGAATACTTTTCTCGGGTGATGCAATATGTATGCAGTTAGCTTAGACATCCTAAATGTGGATCCCTATTAACATACTCGTGGGTAATATCCATACACTTATGATCGTTTTAAAATCGACCCGAAAGCAATGCAAGAAATTAAATGCAGAAAATAAAATAATATAACTTAAAATCTTGAATATTTTAGTCCTAAATTTTATTTGATGAGATAAATTTTCTAAAATAAAATTTTATAACAACAATTATATCTAAATGCACCTAGCTATGATCGTATCTAGACAAATCATAGACAAAAAAAATATGTAAATATATATTATTCTTTCATTATTTAATTATTTAGAGCCAAAATGAATCAAACAAGAATGAACAAACTTTTATTCATGTTCGTCTAGTTTACAAATCGAGCTTAAATTTTTTTTTTTTTTTATATTCAGCTCGCTTGTTTAACGAACAAATCAAACACGAGCTATTTAATTGAGCTGAACGTGAGTTGTTCGCAAACAATGAGCTTTTTTGATAGCCCTAGCTACAACAAGTAGCGGAGGTTAGCCCAAGTCCATGCTTGAACTATCCTACAAGATTTGGTTTTGATAGGATAATTCATATTACTCGAATGGATAAACAAGCAGGCAATGCTCATTTCCCTATTATTACCACATATCAAATTAGGGTAGCTGCAGCCTCGCTACAATGGTTCGAACTCATGCAACGTAGGCTTATAAAAAAAAATAAATGTTTAATTGGTACAAAATAAAACACTTAGTGCATGAAAAAAGCACAATATGCAAATCAAGTGCATGTGAAGCTAATCCCCGAAAGCACGATAGAACAAAGTTATCATGATTTGATAAATGCAACAAAGACAAGTTAATGCAATACAGGCATCACACAAGTGAGTGCAACAAGTGCGTACTCTCAATCTAATTATACAATGAGTCATACAACACATCCAAATGTGATCCGGAACAAGAAGGGTGGCACCATGAGATCGTGTAAATATTCACGATGTACTCTACTTACCATCCAATAAAGGACGGCAGGTGCGACATTGTAAAACACTGAACAAGCAACAAAGGCACGAGATATGTGACACAACATAGGTGCCTTGACTTGCAAGAGATGAGTCAAAAGACGATACGCAGACACACTCGACACTTTTCTACATGCCTCACTAGGAAGTCTATAAAAGGTGAAAACGGAAGTGAACTAGCTTACGCAGGTGTCGGCGTTGTTTTGTGCGTGAAGTGCCGTAGAGAGGTCGTCTGGCCGCCGGATTGAAATCCCGTCGCCCGCTTCGAAGGATCCTTCAGAAAGGAAGGAATCAACCGACCCCATATTTTTCATAGTTTAAATGAAAGAAGACTACACCTCAATCTACGCATTTATCCCAAAAGACAAACACAAGACTTGAGGTGAGGCTCGATCAAATAAACTAAGAAATATATGACGTCTGTTTGGCTCGCGAAACCATTTTATTCGTCGACAAATTCCCCTATTTAATACGAAGAATTAAATAGGGTTTATTTTAAGTCTCGGCTCGAAATGTTTCCTATAAAGGCAGTTCTTATAGTTAATTACATCTTAAATGATCGAAGTCACTTAAGAAACTCTCGATAAAAATCGGGAAATATTATCTTCAAGGAGGTCAAAAGGATAAGACTTTTCAACGTAATCGGACAAAAAGGTGTGAAAGTGATCGACTCAAAATCGGAACATTTTATTGTAGAATCCAAATGAGGAAGAATCGGTGATGTCAAAGATCCAGAGACGAACCTCAGTGACTTCCAAGCTATCCTATGATTTGGCTTTGATTTAGGAGATATTATTTAAAAGGTTTCATCCCGCCAATTTTATTTAATTGAGAACTACATTTGTGCGAAACGATTACACGAATAAGCTTAGAAGATGTGAGGATTTAGGTCGTAACGAACGACAACCTCGAATCCTAAAGCGAGTTGGAGCTCATATCGTACAACGTGTAGCTATACAGCGCCACGAAAGGTTGAGGATTTGTCGCGCTAGGCGAACGACCTCGAAATCCTATGGTTTGTTGTTTAATCACTAAGGAGTGGTTTAGCTGGTGAAGACATGTTTTGTTGTTGAAGATGGCCGTGCTGCCCACCGCTAGCTCCAAGCTCCTTGCTGCGAAGAGGTCGAGTTTTCTAAGGTGGCAAGTCAAAACCTGCAGTAAAGTCTGAATACGTCAAATCTCAAAAGAAAACAGACATCAGCCCCAAAGGCACAGACTCTCTCAATGGGTCTACCTACTGGCTCGGGGCCGGGATCACAATAGGAAAAACAGGAAAACTTCCAATCCATAAGAAAGTGAGTATACCAGCCCAAAAGTCTCAAACTAGCATCAATCCCACCAAGTAAAATCTTTAAGAAGGTGCCTCAAGTATCGATCCCCAATTCACTCCCATAAGCAAATAAGAAACAACTCTGAATTCATTTCCATCAACTCCAAGTTCAAACATAGCAATAAGCAAAGCCATCACCACATTAATCACCACCATGAGGCTCTCGGCCAAGGCCACAACAAAGGGGCAGCAATAAGTAAAGCCCCCATCCAGCCTCAAAATCACAAATCAACATCAAGAGGCTCACGACCAAGCCCCAAACTGAACCCAAATCCTTCACAAACACACTAGAGAGCCCTCACTAAATAGACATAAAGCTCAGCCCACATAAAGCCCAAACAGAGTACAAACCCGAGCCCAATTCTAAATTAAAGCGGCCCCAACATCAAATCAAACCCGAAGAGCACCAAAGTCCCAACCCGAGCCAAGATAGGATCAAACCCGAGCCATCAGTAAGCACCCAGCCGAACCAAATAAATCAGCCCAACTCCAAATTACAACAGCTCCAGCATAAAGCTAAACCCAAACCACCATTGAGCAAGAAACCGAGCCAACAATGAGCTACATCCCACTCAAAACAGAGCTAAAATAGGGATTAACATTAGAAGGGGAAAATCGAGCCACTGCAAGCCCAACCCGAGCCATATAAAGGATGGGAACCAACCTAAAATCAAGCTACAACATTCTCTACTCAAGGCTAAAACAAAAGATGAGTTAAAGGAGCCAAACCCGAGTCCATATAGGGTCGAACCCGAACCATGGCTGGGCTGGAATGAAGCCAGCTTCAATTCGAAAACAAGAATACAACAATGCCAATTGAAAACCGAGCCATATGAGGCCAAAATCCGGCTAGGATCAAGCTTAAAACAATGAGTATAGCAAAATCTCAACAAAGCCCAATATAAGAATAAATCCAGAATACCAAAGTAGACTCTCAAATCGGAAATAAATCAAACCAACTAAGCTCCCAAACAGAGCCAAAATGAGCCTCTTAAAACATTGAAATAAGAATAGCAAGTATCCACATGTTAGAATAGCCTTTCAAGTAAGAGTTAAGCCAAGCCAACTAGATTTCCAAAGGAATTATGATAGAATTAAAGCCACACCTAACATGAAGCTAATATGTACATTTCCTCATGTCCAACATGCTAAGATATAGAGTCTTTATACCTTGCTACAAATTTTGATAACATGCATTTTTATTAAGGCAAAGCTACAAGGAGCCCAAAACCGAGCCCCACATGCACATGGAATAACAAAATAAGCCCTTCTACGATTCATGGAAAACAAGAGTGAATGAAGAGCCTCATAGTGCACATCCCAACATGTTTGCAAGAGAAGCTAGCATTATTCCAAAGCCGTGTTCCAACATTTTTAACCACAGAGAATAGAAATATGCCACAGTTTCACCACTTTAAGCAAGTAGAGAAAAGAGAAGAGTCGATATTATGCTATATTTCCACTACTTCAAACAAATAATTAAGCTCATACTTTAAAACATGCTCCAATCTCTATTCTTGTTCATGCTTCAAGCAATAAAACATTCCCAACATTTGTATAAGATTACACTAGCATGCCATTAGAGAATGAAAGCTAAGAACCATCGTTTCACGCAATTAGATAAGGCATCCTGTAGCATATAAACACCCCATCGAACCAATAAACAGAAAACAAAACGCACCAGCAGCAAGGTTACGGGTATCTGGGGCCAAACCGAAGAGGAGAAAGGGGTAGGGAGAGTTACCAGACAACAGGAAGCACATAAAAGAAATAACAAAGTTCGAGTAGCGAGTCCAGCAGCCGTTTTCCCCTCCTCGCTAGGATTTTCGGCCAGCCCTAATTTCATCCCAAAATGGGGTTTATATAGGCGGAGAAGGAGAAGAAGGGCCGCTACTCACCCGTAGAGTCGAGTAGGCTCGGGTAAGGCACGAGAGAATGGGGGAGAAATGCCGCTCGGGCCACCTGCGCACGCGGGACGCCGCGAGGATAGGAAAATGCCGCGAGATGCCGCGAGAGCAGAAGATGAGCTACGAGGGATGGGCGCCTGCGAGGGATAAGAGATGGGATCGACTTCGTGCGAGTCGAGGAGGAAACCACAGAAGATGGGGCGAGAGGCGTGCGGCTCGAGCGCGGGAGGAGACGGGCCGAATCATGCGTAAGAGGGAATTAGGGCTGGAACTTTTAATTTATAAATATATATAAATATTATAATTATCATAATTACATTTTAAGCCCTAATTCACAACTTTCGCCCCCGACAGGCTATCGTCACAAATTGAATGTCCATTTTAGGTAAAATCGACATTCCAGACGCATCGGCGCAGTCCGTTTCGTCATCCGAGGTGTCTGGGCAACCTCGTCGACGGTCGCGTCAAAATTGCGTCGAAATTTGGTATCGTCGCAAAATTCGACTCGATTCTGATCGATCAGAATGGTGCGTGTGTAAGATGTGCACGAGTCTGTCCTAATGTCCAGGGTCCTATAGGGACTCAATTTGAACTCCCGACATCAATTTCGACCCAGCGTATGACTAGCGGTACGAAATCTCGTATAGGATTTCAAAGAGTAACGGAGTGGTTTCCGGACACTCTAAAACGAGGTGGATCCCATCACTAGGAATCTAGGATCGTCGGGGAAAGTCCTGAGGCTAGAATCCTAAATCTAGGAGGAATACTAAACCTCGACGAAAAGTGAGGTCAACAGCAGGGTCAGTTCAACGAGCGACTAAACTGATGTAAGCTGAACCATTTAGTCGGGCTAGGCGGAATCACCACCGATGTGGAAGGGTGCATCAATAGTTTTGGAGGGCAAGTCCCTAGGACCCACCTATTCGGGATAACCATACTCGGTTGAATGACTTGACTGGATGAGCCAAAGTAGGTGACAATCCATGTGGAAGGGTGTATCAATGACCATAAGGGTGCTTATTATGTTTCTTGACTTTCAAAAGTCGGGAGATGATAACTTCTATTCAGTAAAATTGGTGTCGACTAATCGACTGGTGTCCTATATTCACCGCACTAAGCACAAAACAGTACGTCAACCACACGACGCTATAAAACAAGGATAGATGTCCAAATAACTCCCGATGTCCAAAGGTCGGCATTTCAATTCATGAGAGGAGAGCACACTGTCGTGGTCCTGTCAAAGAGAAATACGACACAATACCAAAAGCAGAGGCAAACGCTGTGATGCCAGGATTGACATCACTACATTGGCCCAAGTAGAAGCAAAGCCCACTCGAGGTGGCAAAGCTGAAATAACACTGCGGCTCGATCCCACGGATTTTGTGCTATGCCACCGAAAAGTAGTGATGCCAATCCTGTCACTAAACGTTGTTTAGTGCCAATCGAAATTGAACCGGGTGGCTCCACAACACCGCAAAGGCGATGACGTGTGGCTTTCCTCTGGGCAAGGAAATGACGAGCCTATTTCATACTATAAAAAAAGGGAAAGCGGTGTCGAAATGCCCGAAAGACGACACTTAGCATCGGGGCAAATTAGGGCTCTATGCACACAAGGGCGCTAAAAGAAGCACTGGCTAAAGGAAACACAAGGAATCTTACCTAGGTATTCTCTAAACGCAACCTTGCCTAGTTCGTCTAAAATAGAAACTAAGGTTATTTCCTAAAAGGTAAAGATATACAAAGAAATATATCACTTACGCGAAGTCTGATGAAGTCCCTTGGCTTAAAGGGTTTTGAAAAACCTCCTTAAACACCTTTGGATGTGGAAAAAAACCACCTTCAACTAAGGAAACTCGGCCGAAATTGGAAAGGCTTGAGATTAAGGCCTGGAGGGAAGCTCATATGCCAAAACCTAACGAAAAGATGGGCATCGACTCACTGATCTCAGAAATCAGCTTGTGATCAAAATGACAGCTTTTAAACTTCCAAAAGTCAAACCCTGGGCTACCTCATTTATAGGGCAACTAAGTCAGTGTGACACTACCGGACACGGCAGAGATCTAGTTGACAAAATGGTGCGACACAACTCAATACCTGATGATTTCGGTGGGGGCGTTGTAGTGCTCTATGAAGGCAACACAACGCCTCCCATGTTGGTGAGCCATCACGACGTTCGTTTCGTCAGGCGCCGCCTTTGGAACTTACATCATTAAGCGCCTCGATGTTGTGGTCAAGGCGACGCAGTGCTGCTATAGTGTTCGGTGGTGTTGTTGCAGAGCATCGCAGTGTTGAAGGAATGTCAACGCTCGATCCCTTGAAAACTGGAGGACTCCTGACAGTGGCATGAGGTGCTGTGATGCTTGATTTGATGCCGCGGCGTCGTCTAGGTACTTGTCACCTGTCACGATTTGGGGTTGTGCGAGTCACGTAAAAGTGGTCGAGCATGCATTAGGGCGTTCCAGAAAGCTGAGAGCTCCCAGAGTGAGGAAAATGATTCAAACCATAAATAACATGTAGAGTATCAAATAAATACAACAACAATAACAACAACAAGCCTTTATCCCAAAAAGCGGGGTCGGCTACATGAACCCTTTTTCTCCATTGTGTCCTATTGAGCGTATCGAATAAATATTTGAGAAAATATATGCATCAATTTCATTAAATTCAAAAGTAGGCGTTACAAAAACCCATTAACAAAGGAGACACCTGACACATCCCATATTTTTAAAAGGAAAGTACCTATATGAGAATAGAAAAGGAGTGACCACACCATCCTAAGGATTAGGCAGCCATTCGCCTTCGACTGAGTCATCGTTCTTCTCTCAGCTTGCTCCTACCCTTGGGTTGCAGTCCTGAGGGGATGCTGGAGGGCTCTCTCTCATCTCTTATAAGCGTTCGCGCGCCAATCAGCCAGCATATCCCGTTGTCTCTTGATATGCTCCAACCAACTAAGAATGAGGTCTAATCGCATCATGATGTAGTCCAACATGTTGAGGTTGGCGATTTCATCTCTCGGCCTCTAGAAGTGCTTAAACATGGGGGCACAACATTCCTCTTGATTGGTGAGCCAAGCACGCATACCCAAGGACCTCCAAATTCTGGAGGCCATTGATGTTGAGCTAGCCTCAGAAGTCTCATCACTAAAATCAGTATGCAGGGCGGGGCAGTGGGCACAACAGGGCACTTGTCTCGCTGCACGAGCGCGTTGTCATGGCATCTCTAGCAAGGATTTATATAAAGGAGAGGAGAAAATAAACGGCAGGACATCGTTGTCGAAAGTCAACTTTATGGAATCGTTAAGCTTCGTCTCTTATTTATTAACTGTCGGGCTCTGCGGTGTCGGGCACAAAGCCGCATCGCCATACCTGAATAATAACTATTTCCGGTGACCATAAATATCATTTTAGGTGTGGAGCCCGGTACAGTGCCGCAGTGGCTCCCCCACTCGAGCATCGGGGCATTAAACCCTTATTGAATTTCGTTGAATGCACGTCGAGGCGCATGGTCCTAGCGAGGCGGTGTCATTAACAATGGTTGACGGTAGATGCTTGTCCAATCAATTGCAAGGCTGCAACGCCTAGCAGCCGCGCCGTGGTACCTTGTGCCCAAAATTGACTTTTGCTTCCGGCTCGTTAAGAAGCTCGTGTTCGGTTCGTTCGCTAAGTTAATGAGCCGAACACGAACAAAGATTTGTTCGTTCGTTTTCGGTTCGAAATATTACTCATCAATTATATATATATATATATATATATATATATATATATATATATATATATATATATATATATATATATATATATATAGTGTTTTTAAAAAAATTAACTGACTACAACTCTACAAAGATATATAATCAATTAAAAGTATTAATTAAGAAAATATAATAAAAATTATTAAATTAGATGAAATGATATTTTAATATAAAAATAATTTGTAAATTTTGCCCCAATCCTTAACATCTTATGGGTACGTGATTAGGGTTGTCAAAACAACTCTTTGTTCATGAACGACTCGTGTTCAGCTTGCGTTCAGCTCGCTAAGCAAACGAGCCGAACACGAACACACTTTTTGAGCTTAAAATATAAACGAGCCGAACACGAGCTGAGACTGGCTCGTTCGTATTGGACTCGTTTACACCCCTAGTCATGCGCTCATAATCCCAGGAATACTTCTAAAAGACCCGAAGACTTCATAATGGGCTAAAATCAACGCCAACAGCTTACATTGGTAGATTGTTTTACACTTCTAGCCTCTTATATGTGAATGACTTTATCTTTTAATTTATTTGTTTCTGAATATTGCAAATGAAAATTAATACCTTTATTGTTATTTGAATGAAAAATACGAGCCTTACCATAGGTAGTTTACTACTTAGTTTTCAAGGCATCGGTTTAAATATGTGTGGTTTTTGTGCTAAAACAAATTTTAGTTGGACTAGTGGTTATTTTTTCATTAATAAAATATTGAAAAATATTACTATCCTTAAAGATGTTATAAAACAAAAAAAAAAAAAAAAAGAAGGAAAGAGAGTGCGTGTAAGTAAAGCCATTTTTTTTTTGACAAGTTTATGTTTGTTGCCTGGACGGAAATCATTTCTGTGAATTTAATGATGAATTAACGGCTGTAGGATTCTTCATGCAGCTCGCTCTTCACATTGTTTTTTTTTTTTTTTCTGATGGAATTTAAATTGAACTTTTCTTTTATCGTACCTAGCCCAAGTGGTTTTCCACGGTTCTCACATAAATAAAGGGATTGATGGCACTAATAATAGCCATATGAAACTCGGTGTCTATAGCATGAATATCCGTTTTCCATCTTTTTTGGTCCTTTTGTTCATTTTTTTCATGCATGTCCTTTTTATTTTTGCGAGAGCCTATACATGATTTTGAGTACCCTGGGATGCGCCATTTTTTATTGTGTTTCCTCTCTCACTTTCCTATGTATATATATATATATATATATATATATATATATATATATATATATATATATTTGTGTTACCATGTCAGCTAGACATTTTATTGCCGCTCTCATAGATATTCTGATGAATGCGGTGTTTAGTGCATCATTTCATGCTTTCTATGCATGTTCTTTTTTGTCTTTTTATAGATTGCCTTCTCTTTTTCTTGTACTATGTACAATCTTGCTATTATTATATTTCATGTCTCTTATTTTTCTTTTGTACTATAATATCAGATGGGTTTGTGGAATCAAGTTATCCGCTGTTTGGATTTTGTTTTCTTTTCCAGGGTGTCACGGGGAGCTCCTCTCGTCTTCCTCGAGTGGAGGGTACTCAACCTGAGGTTGAAGTCTCAAACGCTGAAATGAGCAGCGATAAAGTCTTGACGGATGCTAAGGAGAACGAGAATGCCATGAGTACAGGTTTAAAGAATGACGAGCATGATGACGTAGTGAAATCATTCAGTACTAGTTTTAAATTATCTGATGAAATTGCCCAGGTAAGGCTTACAGTTTTGATAACAGCATCATTGAGGCAACCTTTAGTGCCTCTTACTTTGCGGTTATCTTTCTTTCCACTGGCTTTGCGAAGGTTCTGAAAACTGGTTTGTGGAGCAGGAGGAAGATCCTAAAATTCTTCTCTATAAAAATCTGTGGGTTCAAACTGAGGCTACACTGTGTTCGTTGAAGCACGATATTGCTCTCATGAAGCTTGAGATGGGGAGCTTCAAGAATCTTTTCAAAGGTTAAAGTTTTCACAACTATACTTTTCGTCCATCTTTCTACACATCTAAAAACATTGTTCATGTGCAGCCAAATCTCTAGTCTCATCAGATGGATTGGCAGAGCCTGTCAAAGAACATTACGACTTAAACTGTGCTACTTCCATATCTGCGGGGAGTCCAAGCAGAAGCAACTCAAAATTTGAAAAAAGTCGTAGGCAGAGTATATCAAAGGATGAAGAGGTTGATACTTCAGTTTTTGCAAGATACAGCATTCTAAAAGGTCGTGATGAAGTTGCTTTTTCTGGTCTGGTTGAACCACAGGAACTTAATGCAATAAAATCTTGTGTGGACAGGGAGAAAGGGGAGATGAAAGAACTGGCACCCAACCTGGCTGATAAGAATGCCATTGAGAAGAAGGGAGTCCTGCAATCACATAATCCGAGTAAATTTGAGGTTGCTAGTCCTAAGAACCTGAAAGGCGAGAAGCTTCCTGCTTTGGATCTTGGAATGGGAAGTGGGGTCTTACTGAATAATACAGAGTCTGCAGGAGTTCAAGAATCATGTCTTTCCGCCTCAGGTGGCTCTGTGATCCAATCTTACAACCCTAAAAGCCATGGCAAACGGTTGTTTTCAAGCGGCAGCGGCAGCCCTTCTTCTGAGTGGGAGCATGTGCTGAAGGATGAGTTCACTTGGTAGAACATTCCCTTATAACTGGAATTGACTGAATTACTTGCTTTTACCCGTCATTCTCTGGTAAACTTGGAATATTTCACTTTGTAAATATTTTAACAGACAATCTTTAATGCTTTTTTTTTTACTTGCTGAAACAAAAAAAATGCACAAGCTTCATTTTCTAAAGGTTTTGGTGAAAACAAATAACAATATTTGGGGGCATTTATATATTGTTGAATTATGATTTGTCCGCGAATCACAACCAAAGAATAGAATGTGTAAAATAGGAGAAATATGCTCAGTGAGAGAGAAAAATGCAGAGTAATATGAATAGTTGGCTAGCACTTTATCAAAATGTTGGTGGAAACAAATAACAATATGTTTTTTGGGGGCATTTACATATTGTTGAATTAATATTTGTCCGTGAATCACACCCACAGAATAAAATGTATAAGATAGGAGGATATGCTCAACAAGAGAGAGAAATGCACAGTAATATGAATTGTTGGTTAGCACTTTCCCATGAATGATATTCCTATTTATAAATGAGGGGTATAATTTATGAAATTACATGTTGGCCCCTACTTTAATGGGGTGCTACAAGATATTTCAGGTATTTACATATACATGCTTACGGTTCGGCTATTCTATGACTCGGTCAGCTGACATTAGTGAGTCTTGGTTTGGTCAAGACCTGTTAGTCTAATTGTGCTGAATCTGTGTTGTTAGTCGGCCTTTGATGATCTTATGTTTGACGAGACTCGACTAGGTTGGCTTGGTTTTGTCTGTCGGTTGTTCTACTCGGGTTATCGACTATCAATCTTCAGGTGAGGAGCTCCGGTCTAGTAGAGTAAGGCTAGGTTATCAGGCCAAGAATGAATTACTTTAATTCGATATGTTGCTCACTCCTTCACTAAAGGGTCCTTAAAGATGCTTCATGGATTATATTATGGCCAGTTCTTGGCCCCTGATGAGGAATCTCAAGGGCATTTATGAGACAACTGACAATGTTGAACTCTTCCTTTGAGTCTGTTTATGACGAGAGGTAGGTTGATACCTCTACTCTACTCAATTGGCCTTGGACTTTGGGGCCTCCGATCAACCTCAACCTCGGTTTAGGGGGGCTTACCCTGGTCAAGTTGTCATTTGGTCTCCCGTTAGTGGGCCCTTTGGTCTCCCACTATTGGGCTCTAATATTTCGCTAGCGAGCCCTTCTTAGTTGCACTTCTTTGTTCCTTTATCAATTAGATCTCCACAAGATTTATGTTGAAGTCTTATGTACATATTTTAGTTTCTCAATTCTCTTACTTCTTGAATACGACAGTTGAGATAAGAATAAAAGAATTAAAAGTAAATATAGATATTTTTTTCGTTATTAGAGCTTTAATAATTACACTCCTTGGATTTTCATATCCATTGTTTTATAAATAGGTCGTAATTGACACATTTCTTATCTACAGTTGCTTTTGCATCTGTGTTTGAGTCAGCCAGTTTCAAACTTCCACATGGAAAATGATCTGAAACATTCGGATGAGGCCCCCATTATGGAAAGGATGAGGATCACTTTTGGACCATCTGCAGTGTGATCCCTCCTTCAAGCTAAAAAGAGATTGGAAGGAGAGAAAGGGCCTTAGGGAAAGGAGAGGCCCGAGGGCGAGAAGAGGTCGAAAAGAGAAGGATTGAAAAAGTAGCTGGCTTCTAAGAAACGAAAGGCAGTTGAATCGATAGTTGAAGTGGGATCGTTCGACTCTCTTCAAGGCCTTCCGCGGAAAGGATAGACAAAAGGCAAAATCATGCTGGGTGGCCCGACTGTAGACCCAGTAAACCAACCTTTCGTTGTGGTCCGTGAACATCTTGCCGATCCGTCTGTTCTGGAAGCTTCTAAAGCTCCTTTACTCGGGGTGCAAGAAGTTGATGGTGAGAAAGAGGGGGGGGGGGTGGTCGAAGTGACTGCAAATGTCCTACAACCACTTGGTGAGAGCAATTTGTCGCTTCGGTGGTATGTTGTAGGTTGACTCCTTGGTATGAGGAGGGTCGATCTTATGATTCAATTAATTTTCTTCTTATTTACTTGCACTATTTTTTGATGCATTTGAGTTTATATAGGACGTCGACTAGCCTTTGGGGGATGCTGCTCAGGGTCTGCCTCAGGGACCAGCTGAAGCAACACTGATGCCAGAGTAATAAGAACGTGATTGACTACCAGATCAACCCTTTTACAACCCATGGGGAGGCGAGCAATAGATGAAGGATGTCTCCTGGCTCGCTAGCCGTTCTACTGGATGAGATGAAGGATTCCTACACTAGAATGGTCAGGAAGTAGCGGGAAGGTAAAATAAAAGAGCTGCGGGAGGAGTTGGCGGCTCTTCGGTCGGAATTGGCGGACATTCGGGAGACTTGCTCGATGCTCTGGATCCACGCAAATGGCGACCAAGTAGATAAGCTTAAATTTTGTGGTGTAATGTTGTATAAGAAGGTGCTTCGATAAGGACTTGTCTCAGTTGAAGCGGTAGACACCCCCTAAAATATTTTTTTTTGGATAAAATTCTGAGTTTAATATTTTATGAAATGAAAATTTATTTATGTAATTATTTTTCCCTTGAATATCATGCTAATTTGATGCATGTTTTGAAATCGATATACGATTTCACGACAGTTAGCCCTACTTTGCTACCATATATATATATATATATATATATATATATATAGAGGTTGAGGGTTTGATTTTTTATGATGCGCTCTATGGTTCTCTTCTGCCTTTTTCTCTCAATTCTTTGTTTTCCCTTCGCTCAATTGACTCCCAAGTATTCTCCATGGCTCTTCAAGTCGAACCCAAACCGATAAGACCAATAAGTTAGCTCTGTAGCAAGTAGAGTTGTCTCTGCTACAAGACAATTGTATTTTTGACACTTAGGTTCAACTTCAAGATATTAATGGATACAATTGGGTGGCTAACTGATTTGGAGGATATCTTGTATTTTATAGAGATCAGTTTTGGGGGAGCTTGTGGGTGCCTTTCTTCCATGAGTTGCAGTTGATCTTTAATCACTATGGAGTGATTCCAGCCTAGATGAAGCCACACTTAATAGCTTCCATCATACCAGACATAATCTACTGCCATAGAGCGGGTGTTCCATCATCATTGGTGCTCTTCACTTGTTTTCCTTTAAAGTCAATCTTGACGACTTTGTCCAGTTTGGTTCGGTCAGTAAGTTCCAACTGCATGTATTCGAGAATAAAATAAATCTCTTGAAACCTCATTTTTTCCTCGAGTCCTCCTTTAATTGTTGAAGAATTCAACCTACCCCAACCAGAGGAGTATACAAAAAGGAGAAGGTTGTGCCTCCACAGATCCGACGCGAAGCAAAGGAAGTCAAAGGAAGGCAGTTATCTGTCAACCCGTATATTGAGGTGATGGTTGACAACTGGGTCCAACAGTTGGATAAATTTGGTGTTATGATTGAGGCTATGTGGGCAGATTCGGATGCCCAAGTGGCTCAGTGAGAAGCTACAAGGCTACGCCATTCTCTTGGAAGAAACCGTGGGCGAAAGCTGCCCTCCCTGAAATTGCATTGGTGGCAAGTCAAGGCGTATGAATTGTTGGTTCTAGTGAAAGGACCAAAGTTGCGGACTTTATATAATCTATTTTTGAGATCTTAGTTGTGATCCTGAGAGTCTCAACTGGCGAGTTGACACTTATTTAGAGAAAGCTTGAGACTTCTTTAATGGGCACAAATTCTTCCATAGAGCAACGACATGAAGTTGAATGAATTTGGAGTGTTTTGGCGAGTGATGCTGAGGAAGAGCCGTTGAATGAGAGGTCGGATTCAGAGCTAGCGACACCTCAACTGGCTATTACAAGCTACATGCTGTTAGTAGAAAGAGGGGAAGCTAGTTGGCCTTTCCCACTGGCACAATTTGAACTCGAGCTAGAGCTCGAACTCACTCCTTCAAAAGATAAAATCCATCGCAGAAAGAGAAATGATTTGGCTAGTGATTCGAGTGCCTCTTGTTCTACACCTCCTGGGAAGACATAAAGGGTTCAAATTGATTACGGGTTCCCATGCAGAAGAAGCCAAAGTTTTATACTATTAAGGATGAGCGGTTCACCATCATTAACATGAGGAGAGAATGATATTTTAATTCTTTGGCCACTGCTGACGACGCAACAACAATCGGGGAGGTTCTCTGGTCGCACAATTTCTAAGCATATCTTCCTGAGCAATGTTGACCTCATTTTTGGTCAATCAACTCACCTTCGACTCAAGGCACACTCCTGGCCCCTTCTTGAACCGGTGTAATCCTGGTTTGGGCATAGCCATGCCTAGAAGTTCCTGTGCGTGGTCGCGCGAATCGGTCATAGTCACACCCATGAATATATGGGTATGTTCACACTCGATTCGGGCGTAACTGCACCTAAACGTTTCTCGGTGTGGTCACACCCATCTCGAGTGTGGACATGCCTGAAAGTTTCTCATTGTGACCACATCCGATGCTGGCATGACCATACCCTTAAGCCATGACAGCGTTTTGTGGCATTCGTCCTTGGATCTGATGATGAATCTTCGCATCGGTTCGTCATTAGTGATCCATGTGCTCTCCATCGTCAGAATAATCAGGGCCGTCGACATACCGCCCTAATTGATGACCACGGAGGCCTTTCAACACCTCATATGTAGCCTATAAATAGGTGTTCCTCCACTGCCTTCGTAACAGAGTGAACACTGACATTGATCATTCGGTCTCCAACATAGAGAAGCGGAAGAAGAAAGACTCCTGAGCCTCCTTTAGCGAACCACTATGGCCTCTTCTTCGGCACGCCACCTCCTTGTTTTATTTTATTTTATTTATTTTAAGTTGTTTAAATTTAATTTAGGTTGTTAACACAAATCAATAACCTTGGATTAGGCTTGGTTTTGGGTCTGGCTCAGGTCCACCCGAACCCAATCTAGCCCTAACCTAAACCATAATTGACCCAAACCGAACTCTAACCCAAATTTGACCTGACCTAACTCAATCCTAACCCAACCTAACCCAACCTAACCCAAATCTGACCTGACTTGACCCTGCCCTAACCAAACTTAATCCAACCCAGAACTAGGTCCATCCCAAGTCCAATCCAGGTCGAACCCAGATCTAAACCAAGTCAACATAACTCTAACTCTAGTCAGCCCAAGTCTAACATGTCAGCCTAGGTCTGCCCAAGTCAGCCAAGGTCTAACCCATGTCAATTCAGGTCTGACCCAGTTCAACCCAGGTTCAACTCAGGTTAACCCAGATCCAACTGAAATCAATCCAAATCTAACCCAGGTCAAGCCAAGGACAATATAAGTTTAACCCAACTCAACCCAGGTCCAACCCACATCAATTCAGGTTCAACCCAAGTCAAACCCAGGTCAAACCTGATCCAACCCAGGTCTAACATTGGTCAATCAGGTCCAACCCAAGTCAACCAAAGTCAACCCAGATCAACCTATGTTTAGACCGATCCAACCTAGGTCCAAACTAACTAACCCCATATCACATTTAAGCTCAATTTTAAGTTAATCCTAGCAGTAAACCTAGCCTAAGTCTAATCCAGGCCAAAATCATGTTTAGTTTCATAAATCATGTTTAATTTCATATAACATGCTTAATTTCACAAATCATGTATCATGTTTAGTTTCACAAATCTTGTTTTGTTCCATGTGTATTTTCAAAACAGTAAAATAAAAAAATACATAAAACAAAAAGGAGGGGGTCCTGTCATCAAATTGTTCTCTCCACATACATTACTTGAAACCAAAAACTTTAGGAAAACTTGATTATTCTCCACGACTGACAAACTTAGGGATAAAAAAAAGCATGAACTAAATTGTGAACCTCAAATAACATCTAAAACATACCAAGATAAAGAACAAAAATCAAACCTAGGCAGATCCGACATGAATCCAGGTTAGCCAACTTAGACACCAAAACTGAGGATCATTCACCTACCATAGGCTAGTCCGAGTATAAAAATCTATGTTAGTTTAATAGGTGCTTAAGTCAGTGCTAAGGAATAAGACAAAAAATAAATAACCTACCCCTATGATTAGAGGTAATACTTTAGGATGATTTAACCCATGATTTATGACGAAGATATTTCAGAAATCCTAAAAACTTCAAATCCTCCACATATCATGATCATGACACTCAAGGGGGATTCTTGGTTATGAGGTTGGTAATAGTTGGAAATAAGGAAAGCCATGGGCATGCTGATAGGGGATGTTATTTCTAAATTTTAGATTAGTCCACCCATTGTGATTCCTTGTAGAGTCTAGGGTTTCATTTTCATCTAGAAATCCTTCTCATCCAACTTTATCTTTTAGTTTTGAAGTTTTAATCACTAAAGTCATTCAACTCAAGCCTACCTAAGTAATTTTTTTACTGCACTTGATCTACTCAAATTCATTATGAGGTCATTCCAAATTCCTTGGCTATCATTCTTCGCGTAAACCTCCTTCCCTGGATGTTAAATCCCTATATCTGGGTCTTTTCCATGATACATTGCCATCAAACTATGTCTCATCCTTTTGACTAAGATCTTTTCTTCACCTTCAATTTTGGAAGTCCAACCTTCATAAACCAATTCATTATATTAATTGAAAATTTTATTTAGGGCTCATAGCCCTAGAGATGTAATTAACTATTAGGGTTTCATTTGGGGAACAAAACTCCATAATAAAATAAACCTGATCTTACACCTATAAAGTAAGGTGAAAACTATGGTTCCGTAGAATTACAAAGACTTTCATTATCCGGGTGATCAAGATCATTTTTAAGGTAATATTTTCTTCCTCTAAGAAGTTGTATTATTCTTTAAAATGTCATGCCAAACCATCTAGATAAAAGTCTTTTGAAAAGTTCTTTGGTGTGTGGTCACACATAAAAATCTCTCACCAATATTTTTTTCTTGTGACTATTGAGGACTTGTTCTTCTTTCCATATTTTATAATGAATTGGCCCCTTGCTCATTCAAATTACTCTTCCTACAATTGGGCTTTTTATTTTGTAATGGGCCCATCAAGCTTACCTGATTTCCTGGTCATATCCGACATCCTTAGTTTTCATGTTTTGACCCCTCATTTAAACTCCATTTAATAAGTAAAGTTTTTAGGACATGTTCTATCATCAGTTCTCCTTAATGAGAGCTTTTTCAAATTAAATCGAGACTCAATTTCATTTAAAAATTTCAAAGATTCTACAGTCGTCTCTCTATTAATGTCTTTTTCTATACCCATCTTTGGAAGTATCTCCTGTACTCATATTTGATCCACCGATATATATGCTTACGTTATATATATGAATTAATAATTCTTTTTAATGATATTATAATGTGGATACTATGCAAGAATATGCATCGTTATCAAGTAATATATGGCTTTCTGATTAAGCCCCGAGATATCGAACCCCAGGAAAGTATTAAATAAAGAAAACAAATTTTTAGCACAGAAAACAAAAAAAAAAAATTTTACTTTTTAGAAAAGATCTTACTTAAATTAAAGGTAATATTATATGAAATGAGATTTGATTCTTTTTGTTAATTTTTATAATTTGAAATGAAAGTAAGTAACTGCTTTTACCAAACTTTTGTAAGATGAAAACTAATCAGAATGAAATATCTTTTTCCTTAGTATGAATCAGTAATAAGTCATGAAAATTATTGTTGTGGAAGTATCTAAAATGTGTTGTGCCAAATATGAGCACTTATATTCTTTACCATTACTAAAAATGCTATAAAGAACATAGGTTAATCTACTGTTTTAAAAATTTTGAAGACATGTTAGGAAGGAAAGATACTAGCTCTCACTCTAGAGTTTTCTCTATTCCATCCGCCTGGGGCTAACATCTCGTATAAAAACATAAAACAATAATTCAAATTGGGGGCTTCAGCTTGTCATTCTAAAGTCCTCTAATTCTACACCCATCAAAGCATATCTCCCTATTTATTTGCAATCAACCATATGAATTACATTCTCACCCATATAATCTCATATGATTCTTTCCAATTATTAACTGAGACAATACCATACCGGTTCTTACATGTTCTCACAATAAATTTTAACATCTTAATTGATAAAATCAAGAAGTAAATGAAGTGTAAGGTTTTGAGTCATACAACTTCTTCCAACATTGAAATCCTATACTTCACACAACATACTTTCATAACTTTATTACTTCATCATTTTAAGGAAAAAGATAAAGAAAACTACTCAGAATTCATGGAGAAAATACAATCACAACTTGGTTTAAAAGTAGAAATCATAGTGAAAACACAATAAGTCTTAATTAAAAATGAAATGTAATAACAAAGATAAAGACTTATATGAAAATTCTCTCCACCAAACTCTTGAAGTTCCTTTAAAAACTTTACTTTCTCTTACAAGACTCTCTATAGGTTGGCACCCAACTCTGAGGACTCCAATTCTCACTTCTAATCCTAACACAAACTGTAATAAAGTAACGTAAAAATGGTGAAGTAGAGTGGTCTGTTTCTAAAATAACAGTCTAACATAAACCACACTCTTAAACATAAATCACACCCTCCAACAACAACCATTTTCCTGATCTTCAAGTCTTCTTTTTATACCTTTTTAATAGGTGTCTTCGTATCTCTTCAAATTGTGTTCAGATTCAACGTTTCTTCCAAGAGATGCATCCATTCAAGAGAGATTTAATTAAATTTTGGCGCCAGTAGGGATTTACCCACGTTCTTACTAAGAGATGTCTCAAAAACCTCTTCAAAATGGTGTCTAAATTTAAATAACTCTTCTTTAGTAACTGCCGACGCGTAAGCTTGGGGTTCCGGCGCTTAGCCGCGAGCTTGCTGGCATGTAAGCTCCAGATCTGGGTGTATAGCCGTGGAGCTTTGGCGCATAAGCGCGGGTTCTGGGACTTACCCGCCATAGATCACTTTTTCAATTTTCTTCATTTTTGCTCCAAATTTGATCCATTTACATTCTTTTCACCACATTCATCCACTTAATCATAGCTGTAAGAAAAATACACAAAACACCTTCAATTAAAGTGTCATATCATCAAAAATAAGTATAAAAATATGTATAAAAATACTATATATTTTAGGTGTATCAAAATCTCCCAAACTTGAAATGTTACTTGTCCTCAATTGACACTTTAATCATATAAAATCATACAAGTAAATTATGTGATGAGTTTCTTTAGGAGTTCTTAAAATTTTGTTCTAGAAATGTAGTAGTCCAATTTAGAAAAATTTTTAGTAAATGAGACCAATTTAAAGTTTAGAAATCTTTTAAGTAAAGGTGAATGAAAAATACGAGTTCCTATTTTATTCAAAAATACTTGTAGATTTTTCAAAATATAAGGCTAGATATTTTATTTTCTTTAATTAAAAAATTTTATCAAAAATAATTATGCTAACTATATTATATTCATAAGCTTCAAGATTTTCTCAAATCTTATACTCTAAAAAGATCAGGTGTGGAACCAATTTTTTATTATGCCCTTAAATCCTCAAGCTTCTCCTTCCTTTTAATATACTATTTTTCATTTTTCTTTACTTTTATCTTTTTTTTAATAAGACAAGGATTACTGTATCTAGATAGGCTTTTAATGATTTTGAATTCCAACATTCCATTCCTAAAACAAAAGGCAGATATATATCTTTTACTTAGAAATATAATAAAAGTTTTGAAAATTATTTTCAATAAAAGAATTTTAAGTATTAAAAATAAAAGTCTAATCCTTCTATTTTTCTAAAAATACAACTTTTTCTACTAAAGATAGTTACAAAATATTCATCATTTCCTTACTAAGAAAATTTTAACTTTAAATTTTTGATCTTTACTATAGATTTTAACTAAAATTTCTCACTCATTTCTATATTCAAAATTTTATTTTCCTCATACACATAATTATTTTTTCAGTCAAAATTAAATTTTTAGTATATTTGAAAACAAATAAAATTTTAAGTTATTGAAAATTGTTTTTCATTTCCCCCTAAACTTTAACATTTTTATTATAATGAAACATTTAAGCAAAATAACAACATGAACAGAAAACTATAAGTATTAAACTTGCATGAATTTTTAATATCCTAAATATGCATGTATTAAAAAAAATCAATGAAAATAACAAGATCAAATTTTTAAACTTTTCATTTTATAAAAGAAATTCAAAAGACTTCTAAAGTAATGGAGGATACAAAAGCAAATTCACACTCACACTTAAACATAAATCCATAATTATATATTGTAGTAAATTGAAAATTTAAATATGAAATTTAATTAGTGGATATTAATAGCGTTTTAAACCTTCCTAAATAGTTTCTGGAATAAGTTCTAAACTAACAAATAAAATTACTATTAATTCGCTAACACATTTACTACCAAGAAAACATTCACATCACATATCACGAACATACAACATCCAGAACTATAATAAACACAAACTAAGTGTCTCAGCAACTATTACAACAATAAAAAAGATATAGAATAGTTTACTTAATAATCACAAATGAAATAAACAAGACAACAAAATAAACAAAAGTCCACACAAACATCACATAACATAACATATCTCAAATGAAATATAAATCCTAATCACCATCTTCCTCCTCTGCATCATCCCCTTCATTCTAAATACGGGTAGGCACATATGGGCTATAATGTGGATGTGTGGGTAGCACAGCACTAAAGTCACCTCAGATCAATCTATTAATGTAACTGTGATAATTCCCCTCAATTTCATTATGTCTTTGAAGATATTCCACATTATGATTGATCCACCTATATTTATGCTTATGATATATATATATATATATATATATATATATATATATATATATATATATATGTGTGTGTGTGTGTGTGTGTGTGTGTGTGTGTGTGTGTGTGTGTGTGTGTGTGTGTATTGATAATCATTTTTAATGATATTTTAATGTGGATACGATACAAGTATACATATCGTTTATCAAGTAATATAAGACTTTTTGATTAAGCCCCGAGATATCGAACCCACAAGGAAAGTGATAAATAAAGGAAATATATTCTAGCACATAAAACAAAAAATTAACTTTTTACTTTTTAGAAAAGATCTTACTCAAACTAAAGATAATATTCTTAGGAAATAAAATTTGATTCTTTTTGTTAATTTTTATAATTTGAAATGAAAGTAAGCAACTACATTTTCTAAACTTTTGTAAGATGAAAACTTATGCAAATGAAATATCTTTTTCCTTTTTATGAATGAGTAACAAGTTATGAAATTATTGTTGTGGAAGTATCTAAAATATGTTGTGCCAAATAAGAGCAATTTTATTCTTACCTTTACTAGAGATGCTATAAAGAACATAAGTTAATCTACTGTTTTAAAAATCTTGAAGACGGGTTAGGTAGAAAAGATACTAGCTCTCACTCTAAAGTTTCCCTAATTCTCTCCACCTGGGGGGCTAACATCTCGTATTAAATCATAAAACAATAAATCAAATTGTGGGCTTTATCCTGTCACTCTAAAGTCCTCTAATTTTACACCCATCAAAGTATATATCCCTATTTATTTGCAGTCAATCATATGGATTACATTCTCACCCATACAATCTCATATGATTCTTTCCTATTGTTGATTGAGACAATACCATACCGGTTCTCACATGTTCTCACAATAAATTTTAACATCTTAATTGGCCAAATCATAAAGTAAATGAAGTGCAATGTTTTAAATCATCACAACTTCTTCCAACATTGAAATCCTATACTTCACACAACATACTTCCATAACTTTATTACTTCATCATTTTAAGGAAAAAGATAAAGAAAACTGCTCAGAATTCATGGAGAGAATACAATCACAACTTGGTTTAAAAGTAGAAATCATAGTGAAAATACAAGAAGTCTTGATTAAAAATCAAATGTAATAACAAAGATAAAGACTCATCTGAAAATCCTCTCCACCAAACTCTTGAAGTTCCTTAGAAAACATTGCTTTCACTTACAATACTCCTTAGAGGTTGGCGCCCAACTCTAAGGGTTCTAAATCTCACTTCTAATCCTAATACAAACTGTAATAAAGTAAATTAAAGATGGTGAAGTGGAGAGGTGTGTTCTAAAATAACTCTCTAACATAAACCACACTCTTAAACATAAACCACACCCTCCAACAACAACCCTTATTCTGATCTTCAAGTCCTTTTTTTATAACTTTCCAAAAGGTGTCTTCGTATCTCTTCAAATTGTGTCCAGATTTAACGTATCTTCCAAGAGATGCATCCATTAAAGAGAGATTTAATTTAAATTTGGTGCCAATAGGAGGTTACCCATGTTCTTACAAAAACCTCTTCAAAATGGCCCCTATAATTAAATAAATCCTTTTTTATAACTCTCGAGCTTACACGTCGCTTAGACGCGAGACTGCTGGCGCGTAAGCTCCAGATCTGGGTGCATAGCCACGGGGCCTTAGCGCGCAAGTGCGGATACTGGTGCTTAGCTGCCACTGATCACTTTTTTAATTTTCTTCACTTTTGCTCCAAATTGGTTCCTTTTTCACTTCTTTCATTACAACCATACATTTAATGATACATGTAAGAAAAACACACAAAATATCATCCATTAAAGTGCAATATCATAAAAAATAGGTATAAAAATGTGCATAAAAATACTATATATTTTAGGTATATCAAAATCCCCCAAACTTGAAATATTACTTGTCCTCTAGTGACACTTTAATCTTATAAAAAATATCATACAAGTAAATTATGTGATGAGTTTCTTTAGGAGTTTTGAAAATTTTGTTCTAGAAATTTAATAGTCCAATTTAGAAAAAATCTTAGTGAATGAGACCAATTTAAAGTTTAGTAATCTCTTAGGTAAAGGTTAATGAAAAATACTAGTTCCTATCTTATTCAGAAATACTTGTAGATTCTTCAAAATCTTGAGCTTAGACATTTTATTTTCTTTACTTATAAATCTTTATTAAAAAGAATTATATTTGATATATTATATTTATAAGCTTCAAGATTTTCTCAAATCTTATACTCTAAAAAGATTAGGTATGGAACTATATTTTGATTAGACCCTTAAATCCTCAAGCTTCTCCTCCCTTTTCATATATACTTTTTCATTTCTTTTCTTTTTATTTTCTTTTTCTTTCTTTTCTTTTTTTATAAGGCAAGGATTACTGTATCTGGATAGGTCTTTAATCATTTTGTATTCCACCCTTCCTTTCCTAAAGCATAAGCTAGATATACATCTTTAACTTAGAAATATAAATAAAGTTTAAAAAATTATTTTCAATAAAATAAATTTAAGTATTAAAAATAAAAGTCTAATCCTTCCATTTTTTTTTTCTAAAAATACAAATTTTCTTACTAAAGATAGTTACAGAATATTCATCATTTTTTCACTAAGAAATTTTTAACTTTAATTTTTTCATCCTTACTATAGATTTTAAATAAATTCTCTTACTCATTTCTATATTAAAAATTTTATTTCCCTAATATAAATTCATGCACATAATTATTTTTCAATCAAAATTAAATTTTTAGTACATTTGAGAACAAATAAAATTTTAAGTTTTTGAAAATTGTTCTTCCTTCCCCCCAAACTTTAAAATTTTCATAATGATAAAACATTTAAGCATAGTAACAAAATAGATGGGTAGGAATAAAAAAAACTATAAGTATTAAACTTGCAAGAATTTTTATATCCTAAATATGCAGGTATTAAACATGAATGAAAATGACTTGATCCAAAATTTTAAAAAATTTTCATTTTATAAAAGAAATTCAAAAAACTTTTAAAGTAGCGGAGGGCATAAAAACACATTCATACATTTAAACAGAAATCTATAATAAAGACATATATATGGTAGTAAATTGAAAAGTTAAGTATGAAATTTAATTAGTGGATTTTAATAGCATTTTAAAACCTTCCTAAATAGTTTTTGGAATTAGTTCTAAACTAACAAACAAATACACTAACAAATTACTCACGCGTTTACTACCATAAACATTCACATCACATATCACAAACATATATCCACAACTAAAATAAATACAAAAAAAGTGTCTCAGTAACTATTTCAAAAAAATGAAAGACATAGAGTAGTCCTCTCTAACATCAACAAATAAAAATAAACCACACAACAAAAATAAAAAAGTCCACATAAACATCACTCATATGAAATATCAATCCTTATCATCTTCTTCCTCCTTTGCATCATCCCCTTCGTTCCAAGTACAGGTAGGCACATATGGGTTATATTATAGATGAGTAGGTAGCACATCACTAAAATCACCTTTGATCAATCTATCCATGTAACTGTGATAATTTCTCTCATACTCACTATGTCTCTGAAGATATTACCCAATATGGTCTATTTTCCCCTCTATATCGTGCACTCGATCCACAATATAATTAATATTATCTTTCATCTTATTAAAAAGCTCAATCTGCTAATCAAAAAATTGATCTGAAGATGCCTGAGATGTGGAAGCACAAGATGTAGATGTAGCAGAAATAGATGCACTAGAACCTCTAGAAAATCCTCCTCTCCAGTTAAAAATTGAATGCACAACATAAGTCTTCAAATTTGAAATGGTAATATGCTTAAGAGACTGAAGAACCTCTTCCCAATTCTCAGATCTAACACCAACCTGCTCACACAATGAATGTATAAGGGAAGAAAATCCCATACCTACAGTGGTGCAGATTTGGCAAAATTACAGATACAATCATAAATAATCTTTCCAATGTCTATCGCCTTCCTCTGCTGAATAAAATAGTTCAAAGTGGCTCTTTCTCTAGTCACCTCACTTAGATGATTTGTAGGAAGCAGCTTGGATGATATAAAATAATGCCAGGCTTTGGAGGTGGCATCTAACTTTGATGCAGGGAAGTTTACTCTTCTCTCATTAGTAATCTTCCATAGCCCCCTCCCAGCAGTCAAAGTCGAAATAATCTAATCCAATTCTTCCTCAGTAGGATTTTAATTTAAATAAAAATAAAGCATACTAGGCGGCAGTAGGTAAAATCCATTAATTACCTCAGGATTAAAATGAACCAGCTGTCCTCGCACTAATACAAAGTTATCCTGTCACTCCGGGAGGTTGGCATAGAACTCCCGAACCACAGAATTAACAATTATGACAGTAAAACAGTAGAATTTATCCCAGAGGTGACTTACAATCATGTCTTCTATTTATCTGCCAGGTCTATCAAATCGTCACTCCTTGATCAGTTTATGTGACTTTAAAACTTGCACGTAACAATCTTGAGCTTTAGAACTGACGAACTTGTCAGAATCGATAGTGGCTCTCGCTTTGCTCCTCTTCGGTGCCATTTCTAAAATTTGTATAAAAATCACTATAAATTCTACATTTAACTCAAAATTGCTAAAATAAACTTCTAAAGGCTTAAACTACTAAATCCAAGTAATTTCTCAAATGTTTTCTCAAATTTTCATCATGAATAGTGATTTTCGGATATCTCCAAAATACACTCAAAATATATGGTCAAAATAAAAAAAATTACTTAGGAGAAGTGCTCTTACCTCAAGAAGATCAAATCTAAAAATTTTCACTTGAAACAACTCAAGATTTACAAATGTGGTGATGCCCTAGCCTCCAAAATCACGAAATGCCAAAGGAAGAAGATGAAGGTGAGGAAAAATTTGCAATTTTCAGGTTTTTAAAAACATGAAAATCGATTTTTGCGAACCGGCGCCTAAGCTCGAAAGTATGGCACTTGGCCGCGGAGCTCTGGTGCGTAAGCGCAGAGTCTTGGCGCATAGCCACCAACTCTCTAATTTTGATTTTTTTTGTTTAATACTCATTCTCGCTCCTTTAATCAAACCTAAATTATTTTAATAAGTATATCATCACCTTATAATCTTCTTATCTCCAGAATTACACTTATTTTGATTAGAAACGATTCAACACAAGTTTTACACAAACACAAACTTTTACTTCATTAAACAAATTCAAATTACAATTACAAATTATAAGTCTTTAATCTATGATACTTGGATAAGATCTCATCTTTTCTACTCACAATAAATCACTTAAACTAAAGACTAGACAGAAGCATAAAACATAAACACTTATATCATACAACATACATAAACATTAAACACTAATCACTTAGCATAATTAATTAAACACAAAGCACAAATGACTAACACTTAACACACTATAGAACTTAATTCCATTATCCATTGGTGGAACATATCCAGTACCTCCATTAGTTCCATCTGAACCTTTAGGTATAAAGATTTGATAGAACAGACAATGATGAAGACATCTGATATAATCATCTTCAATCGACTTGTTTTTCAGATACGTCGCCTTGTCCACTTCTTCAATATAACTTGAATGACTAAATTGCATTTTCATTTGCCAACCAATATGTGCTAAATGTGCATTAGTTTCATTTAACTTTGCTTCATTTAATGCAACATTAGCCTCGATCCTTGCAATCTTCTCTGCTATTCCTTAAATACTAACGACCAGAAATCCGTTATATAACTCTTGCGCACTCTCACTAATGAACTTCATCTTGTTTGAATCCTCCTTCTTCATTTCACTCTCCCAAGAAGACATTTTCAACACTTAAACTCTTCTGAAAGGCTCTTAGGATATAAATTTTGGAATGGGATGGATTTCCATTAATCTAGTCCTTATTTATAGACTTTAGATGGCCTAAAACTGTCCTCCCATGTTCACAAATCTTCCATAAACGTGCCATGCAACTTCTCCATGATAATGGCTTATAGAACCTCATTTTTCACATTTTTCATAACTCCTGCTTCTAAGCGCCAGTTGCTAACGCTTAACCACCAGTGCCTATTTTAGCATAGGTCTGCTAAGCGTCCGAATTCTTGTTTTAACTCATCCAAATTATCAATTAAGGTCTCATTAATCTCCACTAACATAATATAAGCAAAATATCACCATATAATTCTTACTCCAAACCAAATAAAACACACAAATCACACTTAAAACAAAACACACGGATAACTATGGGTTACATCCCACAAAACACTTGGTTTAATATCGTCAGCCTAACATATCCAATGTTTAATTTGGGTGACCCAACATAAGATTTTCATCAAGTTTGAGTTGATCTACTGAGAAATAAGGTTTCAGTTTATGACCATTTACTTTAAATATTTTCTCAGTTCTAGGGTCTTTAATATTCACACGTCCATAGGGATAAACTTTCATCACAATAAATGGGCCCATCCACTTGGACTTAAGTTTTTCAGTAAATAATCTTAATCTGGCAATATATAGCAAAACTTGTTGTCCTGACTCAATACTTTTATTCAGAATCTTACGATCATGCCATATCTTCATTTTTTTTTATATATCTTAGCACTTTCATATGATTCATTTCTTATCTCTTCAAGCTCATTTAATTGCAATAATCTTTTCTCACCAGCATCCTTTAAATTATAATTGAACTCTTTAATAGCTTAATATGTTTTATGCTCAAGTTCAACTGGTAAATGACAAGCTTTCCCAAACATTAGTCTATATGGGGACATTCCTATAAATCCAGTTTGATTGACCAATCCTTTTTGTTTGGATTAACAAATTTTTCCAAAATTCTATTAATTTCACTATTGAATAATTCAACTAAACCACTTGTCCAAGGATGATAAGCAGTAGCAATTTTATGGATTATATGATATTTCTTTACTAGTTTCTCAACAATTGCATTTCTAAAATGACTTCCTCCATCAGTTATAATTACTCTTTGCATTCCAAATCTACTAAATATGTTCTTTCTCAAAAACTTTGAAACACTTCGAGCATCACATCAAGGTAAAGCAATAGCTTCTATCCATTTAGATACATAGTCCACTGCTAACAATATATATAATTTTCCGAAAGATTGTATAAATGGTCCCATGAAATCTAAGCCCCAAACGTCAAATATTTCTACTTCCAATATATAATTGAGGGGCATCTCATTTCTTCTAGAAATATTTCCTGCACGCTGACATCGATTACAATTTTTAATATAAGCATTAACATCCTTAAAAATTGTAGGCAAATAAAATCCAGATTGTAGAATTTTATATGCAATTTTATCAACACCAAAATGTCCCCCAAAATCAGAATCATGACATTTTTGAATAATTTCATAAGCTTCTTCTAATGGTACACATCTTCTAATAATAAGATTTTTTCCTTGTTTATATAAAAATAGGTCATCCCAAAAAATAAGTCTTAGCTTCAGATAAAAATTTCTTCTTTTTGTTGGTATGTCAAACCATAGGGTAATACGTCTCTAACAATAAAGTTTACAATGTCGGCATATCATGGAACACGCCACTCATTAATAGTGAAAATTTTTTCATCAGGAAAATGTTCATTAATTTCATCATCAGAAGAGAGAGATTTTTCATTTTCAAGCTTAGACAGATGATCAACAATTTGATTATCAGCACCAGTCATGTTTACTATCTTAAAGTTCAATTCTTGTAAAAGAAGAATCCATCTTATCTCTCTTAGTTTTACATCTTTCTTTTTCAGTAAATATTTAATAGTAGAATTGTCAGTATGCACCACACTTTTAGTTCCAATTAAATATGAATCTGAATTTATCAACAACAAATACTATAGCTAATAACTCTTTTTTAGTTATAGTATAAATAATTTGTTTCATTAAGAGTTCTACTAGCATAGTAGATTACTTTAAAAATTTTATCATGTTTTTGTCCTAAAACAACTCCAATAACATAATCCTTGCATCACACATTAACTCAAAAGGTTTTTGCCAATCTGGTGAAACAATAACTTGTGCAGTAATTAATTTTTCTTTTAATAATTCAAAAGATTTTAGCAATCTTCATTAAAATTAAAAATGACATTTTTTTCCAATAATTGGCATAAAGGCTTAGCAATTTTTGAAAAGGCTTTAATATAACACATGTAGAATCCAACATGTCTAAAAAAACTCCTAATTTCCCTCACATTTGTTGGGAAAGATAAATTAGCGATCACTTGAAATTTTTCAGGGTCTACTTCGATACATTTTTATAAAATTTTATGTCCCAAAACAATTCCTTCTGCTACCACAACATTTTTCCCAATTAAGAACTAAATTTGTTTCTTCACAACATTTAAGAACTTTAGATAGGTGTTCTAAACATGATTCAAATGAAGTTCTAAACATTGAAAAATCATCCATAAACACTTCAATTCCTTTTTCAATTAGATTACAAAAAATTGCCATCATACATCTTTGAAATTTTGTAGGGGCATTACATAAACCAAATGGAATTCTTCTAAAAGCAAAAGTACCATAAGGACAAATAAACAATGTTTTCTCTTTATCCTCAGGAGTTATTTATATTTGGTGATACCCAGTATATTCATCCAGAAAACAAAAGTATTTATGCCCAGCTAGTCTATCTAACATCTGATCCAGAAAGGGTAGTGGAAAATGATCTTTCCTTGTGGCAAAATTTAAGTTTCTATAATCAATGCATATTCGCCATCCTGTAACTTGTCTTGTTGGTATAAGTTCATTCTTTTCATTAAAGGTTACATTTACTCCTCCTTTCTTAGGAACACAGTGAATAGGAATGACCCAAGCACTATCTGAAATAGGGTTGATAATTCCAGCATCTAACTACTTTAAAATTTCTTTTTTAACAACTTCTTTCTTAATAGAATTTAATCTCCTTTGAGGATCAGCTCTGGGTTTACAGTTTTCTTCCATAAGAAATCCGTGCATACAAAATGAAGGACTGATTCCTTTAATATCAGCTATGGTCCATCCAAAGGCTTTCTTATATTTCTTTAAAGTTTCAAGCAAACTCTCTTCTTCTTCTGATGGACTGAAAGATTCACCTTTATTTGTCATGTCCAAAACTTTAAAACTTTCTTTAATATAATTTAGGTCTTCCTCAGTAAAATCGTCAGAATATTGTGCTTCCACTTCTTGTTCGTGATCAAAATTTTTAGTATTAGATTTCTCTTGATATTTTTCTTTGAAATGACATTCACTCAGATATCTCATTACATCCATCCTGAAACATTCATCATCTTTTCCTTTTGCAAAGTATTTCATTGACTTTGAAATAATAAATGTCACAGTTTGATCATTAACATGCTTAGTTAATTCCTCTTTCTGTACATATATCATTGCTCTTCCTATGGCTAGGAAAGGTCTCCCCAAAATAATTGATATCTCTTTATCTTCCTCCATATTAAGCACAATGAAATCAACAAGAAAGATAAATTGATCCACCTTTACTAAAATATCTTCTATAACTCCTTTAGGATATGTTATCGAACGACTTGTTAACTGCAGAGTTACAGTAGTAGGGGTTATTTCTCCTAGTCTTAGTCTTTTAAATTTAGATAATGACATAAGGTTAATACTTGCACCTAAATCACATAAAGCTTCCCTATAAAATTTTTCTCCAATTGCACATGGAAATGTGAAGCTACTGATAACTGCCCATCGGGGCTTTATATATACATTCAAATGTAAGAATTTGATACCACTACTAGAAGATTTAATCCCCAACAAACGACATCAAAAACTTGATGTGACCCAACTTTTACTTATGTAAGAATTTATGAATTTATATTAAGATTTTTATAATAATTATTGTAAAAGTCACAATTTCAAACATAAGTATACGTATCGTTTCAAGTAATACATGGCTCTACTGGAGTCCTAGTTATCGATCCCACAGGGAAGATTTTGAGATAATTAAGAAATATTTTTAGATTTTTCAAATTAAAAGTAATTATTATTTTTATTTCTTTTCAAAGTTTAGATTTTAAATAAATTTTTTACTAAAATTTCTACTAAAATCAAGTAAGCAGTAATAAAATAAAGATTAATGCAGGTATAAATAAAACAACTTTCTCCTTTTCAATTAATCCAAGATTTTTAGAATAATTAACATTTGTGGAGAATTTAGATTATGGTATTATGCCAAATAGAAGCATTCCTATTCTTTACCCTTTAGTCCATCATAAAGAACATTGACTATTCTATAGATCGGTTCAGGATGTTTTATTAGTAGAATGGGTTAATCTAGGCTCACACTACTAGATGTCCAAGGGTGGCTATGGTCATACGTTGACCTCATTTTTGATGAGGTCTTCTCTTCTTCTCTTTAGTACTTAGGATCTAGCCTTAGGCTTTTCCTTTGACTATCTTAGAGGACTAGAATCGGGACCCACCTGTTAGAAATTCAAACCACTTCTTAACTCCCCGCAAACTCCACAAACTTGATCGTAGACCCCTAATCACCTAGAGGGTTGAAATCAAATGTGGAAGTTTAAAGGATGAGTTCCTATGGGACTCTTTGGCCTTAGGATCGCCCTGCAGGTGGCTCAGTGCAGTGAAGGGTCGACTTGCACACACACTACACCTACACACTACACTTTCACACACTTCCTAAAAACACACCCATACCCGACTTGACCTCCCGACTCATGTAGGTGATTCACATGGATGGTCCTTAACCCCTAAGCCCTCGCTAAGAGGGTTAGGAACAACATAGTGAATGCCTCAAATGAGTCCCTTCATGGCTCATGTGGGCTTGATATGGCTTCATGGCTCAACAAAAATGATTTCATTCCACTTACATGCACCCAATCTTCAATTTTCCAAATTTTCAATTTTTGACCCCGGGACCCAACACCCGCTAACCTACCCAAGCTCTCGAATAACTTCAAATCTCTTAAAAATTTCCAAATCACCCAAAATTCTCCAAAATCATTCCCAAACATTTCCACATCACTCAAATTGATCATCCATACCCAAAAATGCCAAAAATTCCAAGAAAACCTCCCAATACCCTCCAAATACCCAAAATACCCCTCTTGACCCAAAAATCCAAAAATTCAGAAAATTCCCAAAAAATTCCAGAAAATCCCAAATATTCCCAATTTCATTTTGTTCAACTACACCATGGGCCAATTTTGTCAATTTACCCCACTTTTATCAAAACCCCCAATTTGACCCATTTTAACCTAAAGTAAACCCAATGTCAAACCTAACCTACCCATTTGACCTAAATTCTGGTCCAATTCAATTCTAAATTTCAATTCAACATTCCCAACACCAATCTAGACCAAATCCAAGCTTAATTTGATTGACATTTGGATCCAATTTCACTTTTGGCCTTAAAGCCCAATTTGGACCCATGACCCAAACTTAGCCCAAACTCACCCAATTCAACTCCAATTAAACCCAAATCTTTTCTAAACCTTCCTTGACATCCCCATAAACAAAACACTAACATGATTTGCCCAAGATTTTGATCCAAACCCCACTCAAATTCAACCCAAAATTAAAAGGCCCATTTTCGACCTAAACCCAAACCTAACCCAAATGAGCCCAAATCCCAAAATCAAAACCCATCAAAGCCAAAACCTCTTTGAAACACTCCCATAAACATTTCCCAACATTAATTTTACATCAATTTCGACTCTAGCCCAACATTAGCCCAAGTTAGCCCACTTGGACCCATATAGGCCCACTTACCAAATAAACCCAAATTCAAACCAATTCAACTCCAAATCACACCAAATTGACTCCAAGTCCTTCATAGAACATCCATAAACCAATTATGACATTTATTTGATAAGGCCTTTCACAAAATCTTTACCCAAATGCCCATCCTAAAATCAAAAAGCCCATTTCCCTTAAACTTTCCTAAAAGCCCACTCCCTTCAAATTCAAAAGCCCAAATTCATCCAAAGCCCACATGACACTTCCTTTCATCATCCATTTAATCAAAATCACCCCTAAGTTTCAAAATCATCATTTAAACCATTCCAAATCAAGCTTCATACAAATTTTCACCAAAATATCCAAAATTCTTAAAACCCATTTTATGAAATTGACTAAACTTTTCCACTAAGCCAAAGACAAGCCATGCAAGCCATGGACAAGCCACATGAAGCCATGGAGAGTTTGACATGTGATCAAGCCATTAATGGAAAAAGGAGGACCCCCTTTCCTAATCCTTCTTAAGCCTTTTTTTACCTTAAGCATGTTACACTCTAAACCATGCTTTGCCACCTAATCCTTGATGGAGACTCCACCACACATGGGAGATTGACCCACTCGACCTCCTCAGCCCAAAACCGGGTCTTGGGGAGGTGCACCCAACCCATTTGCATGGGTTGACCAAAATAAGCTAAAATAGCCCCTTCCCCTTTCTACTTTGATTCAACCACTTTACACATGTCAAACCTCGATTGAATGCACCAAACCCCGCCACCGACCCACTCGAACAAGATGGTGACCGGTGCTCGGCCGGCCGACCACCGGGCCGCCGGAAAACACCATGGCCGAGACCTCGGGAGGAGCCAAACTTTGGAATTCTCCCTTGCTCGAGCCGCCCCATGCCTAGTGGTCACCATGGCCGTTCTTCTCCTCACCGGAGCAAGCTGATCCCAAGCCCTAACTCCCCCTGGGAGGCCCTCCACCCTCTCCTATTTAAACCCCTCACCCTCTCGGCCATGAAGAGGTGCTGAACCAGACCTTACTGAAACTCTGCCAAAATTGCTCCAGATCATTCTCCATACTTAGAGCACTTGATCCTCAGTGAGATCCCCCTGCCATTTCTTCTCTGTGAGCTCAATTTCAGAGTTGAAATTCCACCCAAAACCAGGACACTTCTCCACAGTGAGCCAATCCCCAAATTGATTGGATCTACACCTTCACCAGACCAAGGGAAGGTGTCCACCAGCAAAAGCCCCATCTCCAGGCCACCCAGCTTGCTCCAGCCTCCAAGCTTTGTGATCGGGCTTGGTCGAAATCACATCTCAGACAATTCACTGCACCGGAGACTTCATCTGGAGCTTGCTGGGATCCAATAGAAGGTGCAACAACTCTCAGATCGAAGCCACACTTCTCTGAGCAAAGGTATGAACTAATTCTTCATCCCGAGTTTCTGGAGATTCTCCATTGCAAATGCCTTAATTTCAATGCATGATAACCGTATAGATGTGTTCGTCTCTTCAAGACGAATCCATAGAGCATAAGAACATGAAAATCTGTTGAGTATCGAGTGAGATATTAGGGATTTAGTGTGGACGGCTCACGGGTGAGGACGCTTGGGGACGATGAACTGATGCCGTCCATTTAATACACGCGCGGACGGACGGCTCAGATTAGGTCGGATCGGCAGATGATACGCGGAAGGCGGGACCCGGGCTGCCGACTCGAGTGGCGGCGTCGAATGGGAGCGCGCCACGCGGCACTTCGGAGTCGCCGATGTTTCGCCGGCGCCGCGTGGATAAGTAGAAAATTAGGGGTATTTTCTATTTATTTAATTCCCTAAACTTCAAAAATTCATAACTTTGTGTAGGAAAATCATAAAAATAAAATAAAAATACCCTCTTGCTCGGTGAACAGAGGAGAATAATGTGGAAAAGAAATTAATTAATTTTGTCCAAGTATTTTATTTTTAATTAATTATTTACTCCCTGCATTGTTTTAATTCTCCATGCATTCATACAATTCACCATGGCATGAGACCATAGGGCTTTTGAAGCCTCTGAATTTGGGAACATTCCCTGAATTTTCCAAAGTCAGAGGCCATCCCTATGAAGAGTTATTGATTTTTCAAATTCATGTCACTGTTTAGAGTATTTTAATTCCAATAAATAGCATGTTGTGAAATAAATTCTAGGAAAATTTGGTGATGTTCCTTATGACCAGAGAACCCTAGGAAAAATAGGACTTGAGTTAATTCACTTAAAATAACCCTAATTGGCTTAAACACCCAAAATAGGTCTCTAATTAATTAGAGCTAACCATACATCAAATTGACTTGAAATCAATTCTCCACTGACCTTTAGGATCAGAGGAACCCACCATAAAAATTTGAGGTCAATTGGACTTGGTTAGCCCCACTAATTGGATTGATTAAGCCACTTAGTCATTTTAAACTTTAAAAATTCATAACTTTCAAAATACCTTTCAAAAATTTACCAAATTGGTTTTGGAACCTCTCTGATATCAGGGGAGTTTAAGAAAATTAAAATTTTAATTTTCTAAAAAAGTTGATTTTTAATATTATTTTAATATTTTTAATAATTAAAAAATAATAAAAATCACAAAAATAATAAAATTCACCAAAGTGTCACATTTTGAATTTTAATCACTTAGGAACAAATCCCATATTTTTCCTAGGTCTATTTGGTGAAATATTAATTTTTAAAGCTCTAGGGTAATTTTAAAATTAAAAAATGTATTTTCTAGCATTTTCACCAAAATAATTATAATAAATCAAAGAAAAATCAGAAAATTGTAAAATTTGTTTCTCTAGAATCCTTGATATCAGAGAGATTTTTGAAAAATATAAAATTCATCTTTCAACATTTATCTTATTTTTAAATTAATTAATACTCCAGAACTTAAAATAATTCTAATAAATAAAATATAATTTAAAAAATTACAAAATTTGGTCCAAGTGGTCCTCTGGTCATTGGGAATGTCCCCTAATTTTCTTAAGGACAGAAACTTACCCTTGGTCATGTTATCAAATTTTCCTTGAAAATCTCTATTTTCTACTAAAAATAATTATATAAATAAATTAAATACAGAAAAATCACATTTTTCTCCTCTCATGTCTTTATTGACATATGAGTGAAGTCACATAAAAATTTCAAGTTCATTTGAGTTCAATTTAGTGAGTTATAAAATTATTGAGCTTAAAGGGCAAGATGGTAATTGAAATTTTAACCCTTAATTAAAACTTTAGGTTTAATAAAAAAAATTAACAAGTAAAATATTTGATCCTAATCTGATTTGGATGATTGAAATTTAAATAATTAAAGGGTAGAAACCCATTAAGCAATTTAAAATGATTAAACCTTAATTAAATAATTGATTAAATTTGGAAGAATAATAAAATTGGAATTATTAAAATAGGGATATTATTAGGAAGAGACTTATTCTTTAATTTAAAAATCCCTAAATTTAATCATCTCATTAGTATTCAACTCTTAATTAAAATGATAACTCAAATTTAAAATATTAAAAGACTTAATCATTAAACTAAAATTAAATCATTAAACTCCTTCAAAAATTTCAATTAAAATTAAATTAAATTAAATTAAAAATTAAATTAAATTAAGTAAATTAAATTAAAATTAAATTAAATTAAATTAAGATTAAAAGTTGAATTAAATTAAATTAAATGAATTAAATAAATTAAATTAAATAAATAAAATTAAAAATTAAATTAAATTAAGTAAATTAAATAAATTAAATCAAATTAAATTAAATAAAATTAAATAATTAAATTAAATTAAATTAAATTAAATTAAATAAATAAAATTAAATAAATTAAATTAAATTAAATTAAATTAAATTAAATTAAATTAAATTAAATTAAATTAAATTAAAAATTAAATCAAATCAAACTAAATTGATTTAAATCAAATCAAATCAAACTAAATTGAATTAAATTGAATTAAATTAAATTAAATTAAATTAAATTGAATTAAGTTGAATTAAATAACATCACCTAAGACATAAAGAACTCAAAAATAAATCTAAGATAACTTGAACACTATTCCAAACTTAAATCATTAATTTGAACTTAAATTTGAATCACAAATCATTAAATATCATTTTGCCCTTAGGAGCTTTAATTATCATAACTCCTAAATAGAACATTAAAATGAAATGTTACTTCACTTATAGGACATTCAAATGTCCTAGTTCACTGAGCAAGTTAACAAAACTTGAAAACCTCGGACGATCGATTCATTTATATAACTAAATTCATTTGGACTTAAAACAATCCTAGAAATATCGAAAAGATGTTTAGGACCCTTCCTAAGCACTTCCTCAATATGATAGGATATTTATAAGAACAATTGAACTTAGTTATTCTTTGATGAAGAAAATCATCCTCAAACTAAAAACACAAGGAACCTAGACGTCATAGGAAATGACTAGCTATAGGATTAGGAACTTGATAGAAAACCATAACCCTTTCCCTTAGCTTTACCTAGGAAGTTGCTATGAATGCTTAAATGCTCTAAATTGTGTTTTAAGTGCAGCTTGGGATGACGGGAAGACCCTCCGAGTACGCTTTTATTTTATTGCAATTTATTTTATTGCAATTTATTTAATCGCATCGCACTTATTTTTCTTGTATGATAAACAACAGTTGCATGAAAACCTACACCTTTAGGACGTAAACTAAAACCGAAACCCATAACTAAATTAAAAGACACTACAAGATAAAATTCACCTCCACAACATTTCAAAATATAAGACAACTCAAAATTTAATCACAAACAGAACACAAAACTACAATTACAACTAAATTAAAACGTCTCATTGAATGATCGGGAATACCTCGGATGATGTAACCCACGTGTTGCTAACGGGATTTCCCACGGTCTAAATGAAAGTGTGGAACTCATTTAGTTGAGTTTAGCAAATTCATCCGGACTAAGTGAATTCGATGAAAATAACTGGTGTCGGGATGACGGAACCGTGGGATCTTAATCGGTTCTGTTTAATCAACTTTAAGATTTGATTTAATTAAAACACAAAAAAACACTCGGAAATTAAGACTTCTCTAAACCAAAACACTTTTCTCATCCCTTGATTTATGATTTCTAAAACCAAACCTCTGCAACAACAAGGAGCTTGGAGCATGGTGGGCAAGCACGGCCATCGTCGTCGACGAAAACTTGAATCTACTTCACAGAAACTTTCCTAGAATTAAATAACAAAGCCATAGGACTTCGAGGTAGTTTGCCTAGTGCAACATAAACCCTCAACTCTTCGTTAGGCATTTGCATTGCAAAATTAAGCCCTAACCGGTCTTAGGATTCCGAGGTAGTCATCCGATACGACATAAACCCTCATATCTTCCAGGCAATTTGTATGATTCTATCATATAAATATAAGCCCTAATTAACTAAAATTGGCAAGATTAAAACATTAAATGAACATTAGGATTTTCCTAAATCCAAGCCAAACAATAGGATAGTCGGGAAATTACCGAAGTTCGCTTCGAATCCGTAATTTCTCCTACTTTTCTTCCCTTAGATTCCCAAAATAAAATGTTCCAAATTTGAGCTAATCCTTTTGAAATTTCAAAAATTCAATCCTTTGAAAACTTAAACTTTGAAATTCTTGAGAGCGTAATTATCGATTATTATCGAGAGTTTTCTTAGGTGATTCCCGTCACTTAAGATGTAATTAACTATAGGGGCTTGCCCTTATAGGGAATTTTAAAGAACCTGAGTAATATAAACCCCGTTTAATATTTTCATATTAAGCGTGGGAATTTGTCGGCTTATAAAATTGGTTCGCGGACCAAACGGATGTCACAAATCTTCTAGTTTATTTAACCGAGCCCCATCATCAAGCAGTGTGTCTATTCTTCGGGATAGATACACGGTTTGTGGTGTGGCGCTCGTTTATATAAACTATTTGGGATGTGAGATCGGTTTGATTTCATATCTTAAAATTTTCAAAATTAAATACTACTTTCTAAATTATATATATATATTTAAATTAAATTTAAAATTCGCCGACAACTTCTGTCAGGCGACCCCTTTTTAAAATATCACATAACCTAAAAATATGCCGACATCGGCCATACCAGTGACCCGTTCCCTTTCTATAAATCAAATTATTAGAATTTAGTTTGTCACTCTAAAAACTAACTAATTCTACGCCCAATAAATCATATCTTCCTATTTATTTGCACTTCACCTTGAATAACCCGCATAAAGCTTTCGATTACCCAAGGATTCATGTGATATCTACTAGTTAAGAACTCATCTCCGGATAGGTCTCAAAATTCTTGAACAGGTTTTAACAATTTAAATGACCAGTTTAAAAATAAACTAAGATAAGGTATTTATGTCATCACAATTTTAATAAATCTTTTAAGTTAAATTCTCCAACAAAATTTAATTATCTTATTATCTTTTCATAGTTGAAAGGAGAAAGAAAATTAACTACTCAGAACACATTGAATTCACACAATAAAACATATTTATAAAACTTTGAACCAAGTTACAATACTTATCTGGAATGTTGCTTCAAGTGACCCGCTCCTACTAACTCCAATGCAATGATGAAAGACTTCAACAACAAAAACACCAATAAACTCACACTTAACACTCAAAATAAACTAAAAATAAACTCACTAAATACTAATGCAGGTGGCTCCCTAAAATAATTGGATGCTAGAGGGGGAATAGAATGGCTATATGGTGCTTGGAGACTATAGGGTACTAGAAGGGCCGATTTTCTCTGTAGAATGGACTCATATTTATAGAGCTCTGAATTTGACAAGGGGTTGCTTAAGATACCTCTTCAAAATTCATCTAAATACAATCTATCTTCTAGTAACTGTCGCGCCTAGGCGCCGGGATCTGGCGCCTAGGTGCCGGAGTCCGTGACCAGGTCTTCGCACCTCTTCACTTTGGATCGCACCTCTTTGCGATTAAAACCGTTTCCCTGTGTTTAGATGCATTGTATCACATGTCCTATATATTAGGAGTAACTTCCAGTCTTCTAGAAGCTCTGATAACGGCTTAACACCGTCAAAATAACCACCTAAAGTCGTTAAAAATCTTGTTTGCTTCTGTATCGAACTGGCGCTTAGGCGCCAGATTTTGGCGCCTAGGCGCCAGGCCTATAATTTCGACAACTTTGCTCTTTAAGCTCCTTTTTTGCTCCTTTTTACTCTTTTTTCATTCTTGAACTCTTTTTTTATTACCTACATCTAAAAGCATAAAAATACCTTTCATTAAAGCATAATATCCTTAAGAATTGAATCATAAATACGGCATAAAAATGGGTATTTTTTAAGTGGATCAAATTCCACCAAACTTAAACGTTACTTGTCCTCAAGTAACCCTTTTAATTATATAAAACGTATAACATTTAGAATGAAGTTTAAATATTTAAGATTCCTTTTAATTTTTAGTTTTATAAATACTTTAGCAAATCATTATCCAAATTTCACTAATTAAGTTTAATTTTAAGAAATAAAGAATATTTAACTACCAAATCATAAGACTTCCAATTTTTCATTTATTTTAAGAATAATTGTAACTTATCATATTAAGGTCACATAGAATATTTACAAGAAAAAGATTTTCATGAAACATTTTTCTAGTAAAAATATTTGTACATAAAAATTAAGTTAAAAATGTAATTGGTTTTCTTCCTATAAAATAATTCAAGTGAAGCAAATTTTTGATTAGGCATTTCCTCAAGCTTTTCCTCACATTTCTTTTTTTCTGTTTTTTTTCTTTTCTTTTCTTTTTTTCTTTTTCCTTTTTTTTAAGAATATTTTTCAATCCTCCTCTTTTTTTTGTATTTGTGAGGATTACTATTTTTGGATAGTTTGTTTAATGATTTTGAACTTCACTATCCTTAACTTATATTTAAGAACTTATATATATTTTTTACATAATAAATATGACATTCTTTATAAGTATTTTTTAAAAAAAAATTATTTTAATCTTTTCTTTTTCAAGTAATAATCTTGATTCCTTAGTATTTCTAAAATACAATTCTCTTTACTATAAATAGAAAAATTCTTAATCTTATTATTCTTTAAGTTAAATAATTCTATTCTTAAAATCAATCAAAATTATTGAATTTTTAGTTAAGTTTACTAACTTATAAATTAAAAAATTTAATAAGTAATCTTAAATAGGATTTTCATTCTTTATGTTATGTTAATATTTTTTTAAGAAAATATTAGTTCATTAAGGACAAATAATATTTAAATTTGAAAAATGTTTTCCCTTCCCCTAAACTTCAACTTTAGTATATAAAATGAATCATAAATATTTCTAAAGCATGAGAGAGAGAAATAAATAGGAATTTATCTAGGTACAAAGATAATGTAGTAAGGAAGAACTCATTTCTAATCCTACACATGCTTTAATAGGTATATAACAAAAATAATTAAGCATATATAGAAAAGTTTGCAGAGCAAGAGTTAATTTATAATTTTTTTTATATTTTTATTTTTAGAACTGCAAAATTCCTAACTATTCATGAATACTAAACAGTAGGCTGAAACAGAAATAAACATTTATCATAGAAAATAAAAATTCATTCATATTTCAGTCTTAAACACATACCACATCAGATGCTCTAAAACAGCCTCAATATCAAAAGTCCGCACAAAGTTACTTAAACAAATCGACACTAACAAACAACAATAAAATTACACTAATCAGTACTAACAAACAAGAAACAAACTAAAAACAGAATCACACATCTCAAGAGGTAAATCAAGCTACTAATCACTGTCTGTAGCCTCGTCATCTTCATCACCAAAAGAAAATTCCATATCCTTTGGATCAACATATAGTACAAATCTAGGACAGGTAGGAAATTGAACATCATGCTCACCCTTCAGGAATCTAACTAAGGACTCAGAATACTCAGCATCATAATCACTCTTCCTTTAGGTATAATCAAAAAGATGATCGATCTTCTTATCGATCGTATCTACTCTACAATGAGTTAAAAATAACTCTTTCTGCTGCTCCATAAACTTATCATGCATGGATTCCCAAAAACTAAATGGTGGCTTAGTAGTAGAAGTAGAAGGTCTAGAAGTAGAAGCTCTACCAGAAGCAAGTGATGAACTAGAAGGTGCAGTAGAACTCTTACCTCAAAGGCGATCATAGATACTGACACTTTCTCTTCCTATGGGCTTTGTTGACTTGAGCTTTTCCTCAGAAAGCTTAGCAACTATTCCAGCACTTTCACACAGAGAATATATATAAGATGGAAATCCAAGTCCAACAGAAGTGTTAGAATGAGCAGTGGCCTCTACAGAATCATAAATGATACTCCTTACATCAATCAGCTTCCTCTCTTGTATGCAGTAGTTGAGGATAGCTCTGTTCTTGGTGAACTTGCTCAAATGATTGGATGGAAGAAGACGAGCAGAAATAAAGTAGTGTCATGCCTTTAAAACACCATTAAGCTTAGAAGATGAAAAATTTACCCTTTTTCCATTATGGATCTTCCAAGCTCTAGTACCATCAGTCAGGTAAGCAATAATCATATCTAAATCTCCCTCAGATGGAGATAATCCAGAGTAATAGCACTCGATGTTCGGTAGCAGGCCGTAGAAAATGTTGATATGCTCTGGAGTGAATCCTACTCCAACTCCTCTTACAAAAATCTCATACTCTTCAGCATCCACGAAATTGGTATAAAACTCCCTAACGACAAGGATAACAACAACAAGAGTAAAATAGCAAAATCGTTGCCAGTTGAGTGCAACAATCGTATCCTCAATCCTTCCTCCAGGATTGTAAAAACTTCGTTCCGAGATAAACTTCCGAGTCGTAGCAAAATCATTGTACCGAAAATGTGCAGTAGCAGTGACAAACTTGCTACGATCAAAATTTTCTCGTTCCTTTCCTCGCTTAGATTTGGGTGCCATCTAAAAATGAAATAAAATGCAAAATAAATTCATAGGATCAAAGGAAATAAACTAATTTAATCTTTTCAAACTTGAAAGAGCTTAAAAATCCATGAATTTAACTCTAAAAATCAATATTTTTTCAAAATTTCAATTTTCTTCAATGAGAGCAAAATCCATGGTGAAAATCGAAAATAATCGGTTTAGAATGTAGATCTGACCTTGGGATGAAGAAATCGAGTGATTTCAAGCTCAAAAACTTGAAAATCCGGCCTCAAATGGGATATCTAGGGTCTATTTTTGCGAAAACCAGAGGAAAGGGAAGCTTAGGCGTCAAAAATGGTGTGGGGGTGTTTAAGAAGATGAAGTTTCAGGTTCAGGCCAAACCGGCGCTTAGGCGCCGATTCTAGCGCCTAGGCGCCGATTCTAGCGCCTAGGCGCCGAATTCTGGCACCTAGGCGCCAGACTCGCCTTTCAAGAAATTCGATTTAAATTTTATATTTTCTACCAAAACTTATCAAATTTGACTCCTAATTACTCTTATGAGAGTATTAATCTAATTTATATACTCCAAACATTTCCACAATCAATTTAAAATGATAACTTAGATCCACATTTCAAACTCAAATTATAACTAAACTCTTCAATTCCAATTCATAACTTTCATTCCAAACTTAATAAATTCCAGAACAAGACTATAACAAGATTCATCATTCTATAAACAACAAAAACAACATAAATTCAAAGCAATTTCCAATCCAACAACACTCATTGAACAATTAACCAAACACACAAATTAGATATTCAACACACTATAACTTGACTCAATCACACCTAGAACACATAAGAGATCTATTCAACGCCGATCTTTAATTTCCATCTCTTTCACAATGAAGTTCGCTAGGACCGCCGAGATAGAAAACCAATGCCCTTGGAAATTCCAAAGCCGTCTTTTCATCGATCCACTTGTTCTTCGCGTACATTGTTACGAGTGGCTTGATAGGCCGTCATATGATCAAATTGAAGTTTTGTTTGCCAATCCATATGCTCAATTTAATGATACATTTCATGCAAATAATTTTCAATGCTTTGAAGTTCTACTTCAATATTTTCCAAACGACTAAACAATCTCTCCATACTAACTACAATAAAACCATTAAAATAAGGTTGAGGATCTTTGGGAGACTTGTCTCTAACCTCATTTCCATGATTTCCTCTATCCATTGCTTCCAAACTCCTCTTAACTCCTCCAAAATGGATTGCTCTGGTCGAAATTAAGGTTTCTATGTGATTGGGGACGAAGATAGGGCAATTTATAAAGAGATTTCATGTGAAAAACTGAAGATTTTCGGTTTTTACACTACCTGTAACCGTGGAGCTAAAGCGCCGGAATCTGGCGCCTAGGCGCCTGATCATCTATACGCGCAGGCTATTCTGACGCTTGGGCGCCAATTTTTGGTGCTAGGCACCAAAACCTCGATCGACTCCGATTCGCCTATCGTCAAATTTTACAAAGTTTCGGTCTTAAAAATAAGGTATAATAAAAGGGTGTGATCCACATACAAACACGATTAAGATAAACTCAAATCACAAATAATCACAATGATAATAAATGGGTTGCCTCCCACGAAGCGCTTAGTTTAACGTCGTCAGCCCGACCTAATCAGTTGAATTAATCGGGTAGACTTAGTTCATAAGCCTCTCTGTAATTTGGTTTCATTTCTCCCATATAAGGCTTTAGTTTTAATCCATTAACTTTAAATACTTTTCCAGTTTTGGGATCTTTAATATCCACAACTCCATAAGGGTACACTTTCTCAATTATAAATGGTCTCATCCATTTAGATCTTAATTTTCCAGGAAAAAGTTTTAAACGAGCATTAAATAATAACACTTCTTGTCCAGGCTCAAATATTTTCCTTGAAATCTTTTTGTCATGCAATTTCTTCATTCTTTCCTTATAGATCTTTGTAATTTATATGACTCATTTCTTATCTCTTTCATTTCATTCAGTTGTAATAATCGTTGCTCTCCTGCAGCATTCAAGTCATAATTGAACTCCTTTATCGCCCAGTAAGCTTTATGTTCCAGTTCAAAAGGTAAGTGACAATGTTTCCATAAACTAACTGATAAGGTGACATTTCGATAGGAGTCTTATAAGCTGTTCTATAAGCCCATAATGCAGAATCAAGTCTATCAACCCGGTCAAGTCTTTTAGGATTAACAGTGTTTTCCAATATTCTTTTAATTTCTCTATTTGATACTTCAGCCATTCCACTTGTTTGAGGGTGATAAGCAGTTGCTACTTTATGTTTAATTCTGAATTTTTCCAGTAATGATTGAATTCTTATATTTCTGAAATGTCTTTCTCCATCTGTGATAATTACACTGGGCATTCCAAATCTTGTAAAAATCATCTTCTTTAAAAGTTTTGAAACACTTTTGGAATCACAGTTAGGTAAAGCTACAACTTCGATCCACTTTGAAATATAATCAACTGCTAATAAAATATAAATCTTTTGCAGATGATGGTACGAAAGGTCCCATAAAGTCTAAACCCCATACATCAAAAATTTCAATTTCTAATATATAGTTTAGAGGCATTTCATCTTTTCTGGATATATTTCCTATTCTTTGACATTGATCACAAGTTTTCACATAATGTCCAACATATTTAAATAATGTAGGCCAATAGAATCCAGAATTTAAAATTTTAAACGCAGTTTTATCCACTCCAAAGTGTCCTCCAAATTCAAAATCGTGACATTTTTGAATAATTGTAAAAGTTTCTTCATAAGGTACACATCTTCGAATCATAGAATCTCTTCCTATTTTAAATAAATGAGGACTTCCTAAATATATGATTTACAATCATTCTTGACTTTCTTAATATATTTGTTATTCAACCCATATGGTAAAATATTGCTAACCAATAGTTAACTATATTAGCATACAAATGCATTTGTAATCCTTGAATAACATATAACTGTTCATCAGGAAATTTCTCATTTATATTTTCTTCATAAATTTTCTCACTATTATTTTTGATTCTTGATAAATGATCAGCAATTTGGTTGTCAGTACCTTTTCTGTTCACTATTTGAAAATCAAATTCTTGTAAAAGTAAAACCCATCTGATCAATCTAGTTTTGGCATCATTTTTAGACATTAAATACTTAATAGCAGAATGATCAGTATTTACGATACATTTCGTTCTAAGAAGATATGGTCTAAATTTATCAAAGGCATATACTATTGCTAGAAGCTTTTTTTTAGTAGTAGTGTAATTTATTTGAGTTTCATTAAGAGTTTTGCTAGCATAATATATAACTTTGAAAATTTTCTCATATTTTTGTCCCAATACAGCTCCAATTGCATAATCACTTGCATCACACATTAATTCAAAATGTTCACTCCAATCAGGTGCAATCATAACAGGTGCAGTGATTAGTTTTTCTTTTAAAATATTGAACGCATTCAGACAATCTTCATTAAATTCGAATTTAGCTTCTTTTTCCAATAAATGGCAAAGAGGTTTAGTAATTTTAGAAAAAATCCTTTATATATCTTCTATAAAATCCAGCATGACCCAGAAAACTTTTCACATCAGTAACGATAGTAGGTGGTTGAAGTTCAACAATAATTTTCACTTTTGCCTGATCAACCTCCATACCTATTTGTGAAATTTTATGTCCTAGTACATATTCTACTGTGACTATAAATTGACATTTTTTCAGTTTAGAACCAAATTTGTTTCTTCACCCATCTCTTCAAAACTTTTATTATATTTTCCAAGCAAGACTCGAAATAAGTTCCAAATACTGAAAAATCATCTATAAATACATCAATTCCTTTATCAATTAAATCATAGAATATTGACATTATACATCTTTAAAAAGTTGCAGGTGCATTGCATAAACCAAAAAGCATTTTTCTAAAGGCAAATGTTCTTGGTCCTCAGGAGCAACAGGTAATTCATGATAACCAGAATATCCATCCAGAAAATAGAAATATGAGTGTCCAGCTAATTTATCCAACATCTGATCCAAGAAAGGTAAAGGAAAATGATCTTTTCTAGTGGCGTTGTTTAATTTTTGATAATCAATGCAAATTTGCCATCCAGTAACTTGCTTTGTTGCGATTAATTCATTTTTTTTATTAACAATGACAGTTACATCTCCTTTCTTCGGAACACAATGAATAGGACTTACCCATTGGCTATTTGAAATAGGATAAATAATTCTCAGCATCTAACCATTTCAAAATCTCTTTTTTAATAACCTCTTTCATATTTGGGTTCAATCTTCCTTGAGGTTCAATAGTGGGTTTACAATTTTCTTCCATTAAAATCCTATGCATACAGATTGAAGGGCTTATTCCTTTTATATCTGCAATAGTCCAACCAAAAGATTTCTTATAGTTCTTCAGAACTCCTATTAAATTTTTTTCTTGATCTTTGCTTAGTTCTGAAGATATAATTACAGGTAAAGTTAATGAATTTCTGAGAAATGCATACTTTAAATGTGCAGGTAACATTTTTAATTCCGGTTCATAGGCTTTTTCAATTGAGGGTAAAAGTATATCATTTTTAGTTGTGTCTAAAATTTTCCAGTTTTCATGAATATAATGAGTTTCTTCAGATAATTTTTCTTCATTTAGTTTAATTTCTTCAGTTAATGATTCATTATATATCACAGATTCATCATCTTTTTCTTCAGAAATGACCTTACATTTTTCTTCATAATGTTTTTTAATTATATAATAAAAAATATCCATCCGATAGCATTTTTCTTTATCAGGATACCTCATTGATTTCAGAATATTAAATATTATCTCTTGATCATTAACTCTCATTGTTAATTCTCCTTTTTGCACGTCAATCATAGCACGTCTGGTTGCTCGAAAAGGTCTCCCTAAAATAATAGGTATTTCTTTATCTTCTTCCATATCTAGCACAATAAAATCCAAAGGAAAGATAAATTTATCCACCTTAACAATAACATCCTCTATAACTCCTTTAGGATAAGTGATAGATATATCAACTAACTGCAGGGTTACAGTGGTGAGAGAAATCTCTCCTAAAAATAACCTTCGAAAGATTAAAAATGGCATGAGATTAATACTTGCTCCTAAATCACATAAGGCTTTCCCACAAAATTTTTCTCCAATAGCACATGGTATAGTTAAACTTCCAGGATCTTTAAGTTTCTGAGGTAATTTTTCTGAATTGTTGCACTACATTCTTCACTTAATGCAACAGTTTCATAAGCTTCAAATTTCCTTTTCTTGCTTAAAATATCCTTCAAAAATTTTGCATAGCTTGGCATTTGTTCCAAAGCTTCAAGAAAAGGAATGTTGATGGTAAGTTTCTTAAAAATCTCGCAGAACTTAGAAAATTGATGGTTAAGCTTCTGTTGTTTTAGTCTTTGAGGAAAAGGTGGCGGTGGTCTTTCAACTTCCAGTTCAATAGGAATTACAGTCTGATCTTTACTTGGAGAAAGAGTATCTTTAGGTTTTTCAATCTCTTCTACCTCTCTCTCTTTTTCAACTTCATTCCAAATTTTCTCTTTTAATTCCTTTCCACTTCCAAGTTGTACAGCTTTTGCTTGTTCATGTTCTTTCCCAGTTTCTTTAGGATTAATTTTGACATTGCTAGGTAGTGTTCCTTGAGGTCTGTAATTAATAAAATTAACAATTTGACCCATTTGATTCTCAATATTACGAATAGCAGTGTTTTGACTTTGTAGCTGATTACTTAGTTGCAAGATCAATTCAATTACAGAGAACTTTTTATGTTGATTATTAAAACCAGGAGGGTAAGTTGGTCTAAAGTTTGAATTTCCTTGATTGTTCCAATTTGAATTAATTTGATTATTACTCCATTGTTGATGTCCATTATTCCAATTAGGATGATTTTCCAACCTGAATTATAATAATTAGAATAAGGGTTACTAGTTTTACTAGCAATAGCTTGCAAAGTTTCCATTGTTTGAGAATAATCAGTATTTGTAGAATTATCATTACTTACATGTGATATGTTAATAGCAAAATTATCTAATTTCTTAGATATCGCAGCCACTTGTGAAGCTAAAATAGAAAAGACTTCATTATCTTGAATACTTGCCATTCTTTTAGGAGTAACCCTTTCAGAAGGCCATTGAAAATTATTATTAGCCATTTCTTCAATTAAAGTATAAGCTTCTTCAAATGTCTTAGCCATTAAAGAACCACCAGCAACAGCACTATAATAAATCTAAGTGATATAATAAGTCCATTATAAAATGTTTGAATAATTAACTAATCTGGTGAAGAATGATGAGGTCATTTTCTTAACAGTTCTTTAAATCTTTCCCAAGCTTCATAAATTGTTTCTCCATCAAATTACGTAAATGAAGTTATATCATTTCTTAATTTAGCAGCTTTTGAAGGAGGAAAATATTTAGCAAGGAATTTTTGTGTCATATCTCGCTCAAGTTTTAATAGAACAAGTTGCTAATGAATTAAGCCACATATTTGCTTTATCTTTTAAGGAAAAAGGAAAGAGTCTAAGCCTAATAGCATAATCAGAAACATTATTATATTTAAAGGTAGCCCAAAGTTCTAAGAAACTAGCAAGGTGTAAATTTGGATCCTCATTAGATGTTCCTCCAAATTGATTATTTTGAACCATTTGAATAATGTATGCTTTAAGCTCAAAAGAATTAGCATCTACAAATCGCCATTCGAATACTAATATGAAGTTCATCAACTGTAGGGTTCGTATAATCCCTTAATGGTTTATAAACATTTTGTTCATTGATTTCTATTGGATTTTGATTATTGTTATGTAAGTTAGCTATTTCCTGATATTTTTCAATTTTTTTTCCTTTTTTAATTCTTTTAACTATTCTTTCTAATTCAGAATCAAAAGGTAATATCCTTCAGATCCAGAATTATGCATAAAAATAAATTAAAAATTTTTTTTGGTATTTTTTATATATTTTTTATGTTTTATATATCTTTTTTATTTTAAAGAAATAAAAGTGTATAAATTATATTTAATTTTAGAAATGTTAAAAAATGTCTTTTTTAAGTTTCTTACTTATTTTCCTTATCTTCCCCGAAAACGACTCCAAAAACTTGATAACTGCCTATCAGGGCTTTATATATACTTTCAAATGTAAGAATTTAATACCACTACTAGAAGATTTAATCCCCGGCAAACGGCGTCAAAAACTTAATGTGACCCGACTTTTACTTATGTAAGAATTTATGAATTTATATTTAGATTTTTATAATAATTATTGTAAAAGTCACAATTTCAAACGCAAGTATATGTATCGTTTCAAGTAATACAGGGCTTTAGTGGAGTCCTGGTTATCGATCCCATAGGGAAGATTTTGAGATAATTAAGAAATATTTTTAGAAATTTCAAATTAAAAGTAATTATTATTTTTATTTCTTTTCAAAGTTTAGATTTTAAATAAAGTTTTTACTAAATTTTCTACTAAAAGCAAGTAAGCAGTAATAAAATAAAGATTAATGCAGGTATAAATAAAACAACTTTCTCCTTTTCAATTAATCCAAGATTTTTAGAATAAGTAACATTTGTGGAGAATTTAGATTATGGTATTATGCCAAATAGAAGCATTCCTATTCTTTACCCTTTAGTCCAGACATAAAGAACATTGACTATTCTATAGATCGGTTTAGGATGTTTTATTAGTAGAATGGGTTAATCTAGGCTCACACTACTAGATGTCCAAGGGTGGCTATGGTCGGCCATACCAGTGACCCGTTCCCTTTCTATAAATCAAATTATTAGAATTTAGTTTGTCACTCTAAAAACTAACTAATTCTACGCCCAATAAATCATATCTTCCTATTTATTTGCACTTCACCTTGAATAACCCGCATAAAGCTTTCGATTACCCAAGGATTCATGTGATATCTACTAGTTAAGAACTCATCTCCGGATAGGTCTCAAAATTCTTCAACATGTTTTAACAATTTAAATGGCCAGTTTAAAAACTAAACTAAAATCAAATATTAATATCATCACAATTTTTATAAATATTTGAAGTTAAATTCTCCAACAAAATTTAATTATCTTATTATCTTTTTGTAGTTGAAAGGAGAAAGAAAATTAACTACTCAGAACACATTGAATTCACACAACAAAAAATATTTATAAAACTTTGAACTAAGTTACAAATACTTATCTGTAATGTTCCTTCAAGTGATCCGCTGACTCCTACTGACTACAATGCAATGATGAAAGACTTCAACAGCAACAACACTAATAAACTCACACTCAGCACTCAAAATAAAATAAAAATAAACTCACTAAATACTAAAGAAGGTGGTTGCCTAAAATAATTGGATGCTAGAGGGGGAATAAAATGGCTATATGGTGCTTGGGGACTATAGGGTGCTAGAAGGGGCCTTAGGGTGCTAGAAGGGGCGATTTCTCTGTAGAATGGGCTCCTATTTATAGAGCTCTAAATTTGACCAGGGATTGCTTAAGACACCTCTTCAAAATTCATCCATATACAATGTATCTTCTAGAAGGTAACTGTCGTGCCTAGGCGCTAGGATCTGGCGCCTAGGCGCTGGACTCCGTGACCAGGTCTTCGCACCTCTTCACTTTGGATCGCATCTCTTCGCGATTAAAACTATTTCCCTGTGTCCAGATGCATTGTATTACATGTCCTATATATTATGAGTAACTTCCAGTCTTCTAGAAGATCTGATAACCACTTAACACCTTCAAAATAACTACCCAAAGTAGTCAAAAATCTTGTTTGTGTCTGTATCGAACTGGCGCTTAGGCGCCGAATTCTGGCGTCTAGGCGCCAAGCCTATAATTTCGATAACTTTGCTATTTAAGCTCCATTTTTGATTCTTTTTGCTCCTTTTTCCTTCTTGAACTCTTTTTTTATTACCTACATCCAAAAACATAAAAATACCTTTCATTAAAGCATAATATCCTTAAGAATTGAATCATAAATAATACATAAAAATGGATATTTTTTAAGTGGATCAGCTACCAAGATCTTTAAGTTTTTCAAGAAGTTTCCTCTGGATTATTGCACTGCATTCTTCACTAAGCTCAACAGTCTCATTTATCTTCAAACTTCTTTTTTCTGTTGATAATATCCTTAATAAACTTCACATAACTTGGTATTTGTTCTAAGGCTTCAGCAAATGAAATATTAATTGTAAGTTCCTTAAAAATCTCCAAGAATTTTGAAAATTTCTTATTCAACTTTATTGTCGAAGTCTTTGAGGAAATGGTGGAGGTGGCTCTTCTAAATCAATTTTAGGTGGAGAAATAGGTTTTTCCAAACCTTTTGGAGCATCCTCTTTTGTTTGTTAAATCTCTTCATTCTCTACTTCAATCTCTTTTTGAACTTTTTCTTCCAACTCTCTTCCACTTCTTAATTGAATAGCTTTTACTTGCTCTTTATTTTTGTCTCTTGAATTTATCTCAGTATTACTAGGAAGTGGTCCTTCATCCTTGGGATCTATTACTTAATAAATTGGATATCTATCCCAATTGATTCTCAATATTTTCAATTATAGTTCCTTCACTTTGAAATTGATTTTCCATTTGTAACACCACATCTATAGACAACTTCTTCTCCTTAAATTGTGAAAAATTGTTAAAACCAAAAGGATAAGCAGGTCTATAATTATTATTCCCTTGATTGTTCCAATTCTCCAATGGGTTTACTTGATTGTTCCCCCATTGTTGATTACTACCACCCTGATTATTGTTATTTCAGTTAAAGTTTGGATGGTTCTTCCAACCTGGGTTATAATAAATAGAATGTGGTTTATTAGGCTTGTTTTTGGCATTCAAAGTGTCTAATGATGTTTGAGAATCCACCATTTGACCGAATGGATTTTCTTCAATCATTGACATTGGTTGAGAAAAATTCATTCCAAATTTATCTATCTTCCTTGAAATTGCAGCAACTTTATTTGCTAGCATTGCAAAAAACATTAGATTCATGAATAATGGCTACCTTTTTAGGATTTACCCTTTAAGAAGACCATTGAAAATTATTTGGAGCCATTTCTTCAATTAAGACATAAGCATCATTAAACTGTTAAGACATTAATGAACCATTAGCAGCATCGATGATAGATATAAGAGATCCAATTAATCCATTATAAAAAGTTTTAATTATTAACCAATCTGGTATTGAATGATGCGGGCACTTTCTTAAAATATCTTTAAAACATTCCCATGCTTCATAAATATATTCCCCTTTAAATTGACAAAAAGATGTAATATCATTTCTAAGCTTAGCAGTCTTTGATGGTGGAAAATATTTAACAAGAAATTTTTTGTGATAAATCACCCCAAGTTCTGATAAATCCAGGTGGTAAAGAATGTAACCATATGTTAGCTTTATCCCTCAATGAGAAAGGAAAAAATATAAGTTTAATAGCATTATCCAAAACACCATCAGATTTAAATGTAGTGCACAATTCTAGAAAATCGGCAAGATGTAAATTTTGATCTTCAGTTAGTGCTTCCCCAAACTGATTATTAAATATCATTTGGATAATAACATATTTCAGTTCAAATGAATTAGCCACTACAGTAAGATTTTGAATACTACCATGAAATTCATCTACTGTAGGGTTAGCATAATCTCTTAATGGTCTAAATTCTTGATGGATATCAACATTTTGATTATTTCGATTTGCCATTTCTTGAATATATTTATCTTTTTCTCTATATTTAAATTTTTTTTCATTTTTCTTATAGTTCTTTCTAATTTAGAATCATAAGGCACAAGTCCTTCAAAACCAGATCTATGCATACACTATTATAAAACACGATAAAATAAAATCACACAACAAAAACAACAACTTCCTAAAATAAATCTAACAAGTTTAAATAAGATTTTAAAAAGTAAAAATTAATTTTTCTCTTAAAATTTTTTCTTTATTTAATTTCCTTCCCCGACATTTAAATTAATTTTCTTCCCGCCAAAAAACTTGATCCAACGATATTTATGCTCACGATATATATATATATATATATATATATATATATATATATATATATATATATATTGATACTCATTTTTAATGATATTTTAATGTGGATACTACACAAGTATACGTATCGTTTATCAAGTAATATAAGACTTTCTGATTAAGCCAAGAGATTCGAACCCACATGGAAAGTGATAAATAAAAAAATATATATTTCAGCACAGAAAACAGAAATTAACGTTTTACTTTTTAGAAAAGATCTTAATCAAACTAAAGATAATCATCTTAGAAAAAAAAAATTTGATTCTTTTTGTTAATTTTTATAATTTGAAATGAAAGTAAGCAACTACTTTTTCTAAACTTTTGTAAGATGAAAACTTATGCAAATGAAATATCTTTTTCCTTTTTATGAATCAATAACAAGTTATGAAATTATTGTTGTGAAAGTATCTAAAATATGTTGTGCCAAATAGGAGCAATTTTATTCTTTACCCTTAGTAGAGATGCTATAAAGAACATATGTTAATCTACTTTTTTAAAAAATAGTGAAGACGGGTTAGGCAGGAAAGATATTAGGTCTCACTCTAGAGTTTCCTTGATTCCCTCCACCTGGGGGATAACATCTCATATCAAAACATAAAAAATAAATGAAATTGGGGGCTTTAGCCTGACACTATAAAGTCCTCTAATTTTACACCCATCAAAGTATATCTCCTATTTATTTGCACTCAACGATATGGATTACATTCTCACCCATACAATCTCATATGATTCTTTCCTATTGTTTATTGAGACAATACCATTCCGGTTCTTACATGTGCTCACAACAAATTTTAACATCTTAATTGGCTAAATCAAAAAGTAAATGAAGTGCAAGGTTTTAAACAATCACAACTTCCTCCAACATTGAAATCCTATACTTCACACAACATACTTCCATAACTTTATTACTTCATCATTTTAAGGAAAAAGATAAAAAAACTACTTAGAATTCATGAAGAAAATACAATCACAACTTGGTTTAAAAGTAGAAATCATAGTGAAAACACAAGAAGTCTTAATTGAAAACCAAATGTAATAACAAAGACAAAGACTTATCTGAAAATCCTCTCCACCAAACTCTTGAAGTTCCTTAGAAAACATTGCTTTCACTTACAATACTCCTTAGAGGTTGCGCCCAACTCTAAGGGTTCTAAATCTCACTTCTAATCCTAATACAAACTGTAATAAAGTAAAGTAAAGATGGTGAAGTGGAGAGGTGTGTTCTAAAATAACTCTTTAACATAAACCACACTCTTAAACATAAACCACAACCTCCAACAACAACCCTTATTCTGATCTTCAAGTCTTCTTTTTATAATTTTCCAAAACGTGTCTTCGTAACTCTTCAAATTGTGTCCAGATTCAACGTATCTTCCAAGAGATGCATCGATTCAAGAGAGATTTAATTTAAATTTGGCACTAATAGGAAGTTACCCACGTTCTTACCAAGAGGTGCCTCAATAACCTCTTCAAAATGGTGCCAAAAATTAAATAACTCCTCTTTTATAACTCCCGCAAATAAGTGTGGGGTATCGGCGCTTAGCTGCGAGACTGCTGACACATGAGCTCTAGATTTGGGTGCATAGCCGCAAGGCCTTAGCGCGTAAGCGAGGATTTTGGAGCTTAGCCGCCACAGATAACTTTTTCAATTTTCTTCACTTTTGTTCCAAATTGGATCTTTTTTCACTTCTTTCATCACAACCATCCATTTAATGATACATGTAAGAAAAACACACAAAATACCTTCCCTTAAAGTGCAATATCATCAAAATTTGGTATAAAAATGTGTATAAAAATACTATATATTTTAGGTGTATCAATGATCTACTTTCCCCTCTATATCATGCACTCGATCCGTAGTATAATTGACATTATGTTTAATCTTATTCAAAAGCTCAGTTTGCGAATCAGAAAACTGACCTGAAGATGCTTAAGATGTGGAAGCACGAGATGTAGATATAGCAGAAGCAGATGCACTGGAAGCTCTAAAGAATCCTCCTCTCCAGCCAAAATATGAGTGGTCAGTATAAGTCTTCACATTTGAACTAGTAATAGGCTTAAGAGGCTGAAGGACTTCTTCCCAGTTCTCAGATCTAACACCAGCCTGCTGACACAATGAATGTATAAGGGAAGCAAATCCCATACCTGCAGTAGTCGCAGCTCTGACAGAACTCCAGATAAAATCATAAATAATTTTTCCAATGTTGATCTTCTTCACCTGCTGAATATAGTAGTTTAAAGTAGCTCTTTCTCTAGTCACCTCGCTCAGATGATTTGTTGGAAGTAATTTCGATGATATGAAATAATGCAAGGCCTTAGCGATGGCATTCAATTTTGATGCAGGGAAGTTAACTCTTCTCTCATTAGTGATTTTCCATAATCCCCTCGCATCAGTTAAAGCAGAAATAATCTCATACAATTCTTCCTCAGTAGGAGTATAATTTGAATATAAACAAAATGTACTTGGTGGCAATGGGTAAAATCCATTTATTACCTCAGGAGTAAAATGTACTATCTGCCCTGGTACCAAAACAAAGTTCTCTTCTGACTCCGGGAGGTTTGCATAGAACTCCCGAACAATAGAAGTAACAACTACGGCAGTGAAACAATAGAATCTTTCCCAAAGGAGACTTACAATGATGCCTTCTATTACTCCGCCTAGTTTATTGAATCCTCACTCTTGGATCAGTTTACGTGATTGTAAGGCTTGAACGTAACGAACTTGAGCTTTAGAACTAACAAACTTGTCAGAATCGAAAGTGGTTCTCGCTTTGCTCCTCTTTGGTACCATTTCTAAAATTTGCATAAAAATCACTATAAATTCCATATTCAATTTAAAATCACTAAACTCAACTCCTAAAGGCTTAAACAACTAAATCTAAGTAATTTATAAAGCTTTTTCTCAAATTTTCACCACAAGTAGTGATTTTTGGATTTCTCCAAAATGCACTCATAATTTATGGTGAAAATAAAAAAATTATACTTAGGAGTAGTGCTCTTACCTCAAGAAGATCAAATCTAACTATTTCCACTTGAAACGGCTCGAGAATCGCAAATGTAGGTGATGCCTTAGCTCTCTAATTCGTGAACGCCGAAGGTTGAAGACGGTGAGGAAAAATTTGTAATTTTTGAGTTCTTAAAACTTAAAAACCTAATTTTGCGAACCGGCGCCTAAGCACGAAAGTATGGCACTTAGCTGCGGAGCTCTGGTGCGTAAGCACGGGGTCTCGGGGCTTAGCCGCCAACTCGCTATTTTCAATTTTTTTTTGTTAAAAATACATTCTCGCTCCTTGAATCAAACCTAAATTGTTTTAATAGGTATTCATCACCTTATAGTCTTCTTATCTCCAGAATTACACTTCTATAAATTAAAATCGATTCAACACAAGTTTTACACAAACACAAACTTTTTACTTAATAAAACATATCTAAATTACAAGTACAAATTATAAGTCTTTAATCCAAAATATTTGGATAAGATCTCATCTTTTCTACTTATAATAAAACACTTAAACTAAACACTAAACACAAACTTAAAATATAAAATACAAATATAACACACAACATACATAGACATTAAACACTCTATACAACTTAATTCAATTCTCCATTAGATAGAACGAACGATGATAAAGACATTTGGTAGAATCTTCCTCAATCCACTTGTTTTTCAAATATATCGTCTCATCCGCTTCTTCAATATAACTTGAATGAATAAATTACATTTTCATTTTCCATCTAATAAATGTTAAATGTGCATTAGTTTCATCTACCTTTGCTTAAATTAATGCAACATCAGCCTTGATCTTGCAATATTATCTGCTATTCCTTGAATACTAACGACTAGAAATCCTTTATATAACTCTTGTGCACTCTCACTATTGAACGTCGTCTTGTTTTCATCCTCCTTCTTCATGTTGTTCTCCCAAAGAAAACATTTTTAACACTTATACTCTTCTGTAATCTCTTAGGATACAAATTTGGAATGGGATAAATTTCCTTTAATTTGGTCCCTTTTTATAGAATTTAGATCGCCAAAGACCCTCCTCCCACATTCAAAAAACACTTATTAATATGCCATGCAAATTCCCCATGATAATGACTTCTAGAAACACATTTTTCACATTTTTCGTAACTTCAGCGTCTAAGAGCCAACTAATGGCACTTAGCCGCCAGTGCCCATTTTAGCACAAGTTTACTAAACGTTTAAATTCATGTTTTAACTCATCCAAATTTTAAGTTAAGGTCTCATTAATCTCCACTAATCATAATATAAGAAAAATACTACCATATAAATTTTACATCAAAACAAATAAAACACACAAAAACACACTTAAAGCAAAGCACACCGATAAGTATGGGTTACCTCCACAAAGCGTTTGGTTTTACGTTGTTTGCCCGATTCAAAAGCATATACTATAGCAATAACTCTTTCTCAGTTGTGGTATAATTAATTTGAGTTTCATTAAAAGTTCTACTAGCATAGTAGATTACTTTGAAAATTTGATCATGTTTTTGCTCTAAAACAGCTCCAATAGCATAATCACTTGCATCAAACATTAATTTAAAAGGTTTTTCCCAATTTGGTGAAACAATAACTGGTGCAGTGATTAATTTTTCTTTTAATGACTCAAAAGTTTTTAAAAAATCTTCATTAAAATTAAAAATGTCATCTTTTTCCAATAACTGGCATAGTGTCTTAGCAATTTTTGAGATGTCTTAATATAATGCCTGTAGAATCTATCATGTTCCAGAAAATCCTAATCTTCCTTACATTTGTTGGGCAAGGTAAAATAGCGATTACTTGAATTTTTGTAGGCTCTACTTCCATACCTTCTTCTGAAATTTGATGTCCTAAAACAGTTCCTCCTGCTACCATAAATTAGTGTTTTTCTTAATTAAGGACTAGGTTTGTTTGTTCACAGCGTTTAAGTACTTTGGATAGGTGTTCTAAACCCGATTCAAATGAAGTTCCAAACATTGAAAAATCATCCATAAACACTTTAATTCCTTTTTCTATTAAATCACAGAAAATTACCGGCATATATCTTTGAAATGTAGCAGGGGAATTACATAAACCAAAGAGCGTTCTTCTAAAAGCAAATGCATCATAAGGACTGGTAAACGTTGTTTTCTCTTGATCCTCAGGAGCAATTTATATTTGGTGATAACCAATATATTCATCCAGAAAAATAATATTTATGCCCAGCTAGTCTATCCAACATTTGATCTAGAAAGGGTAGTGAAAAATGATCTTTTTTGGTGGCAAGGTTTAATTTTCTATATTGAATGCATATTTGTCATCTTGTAACTTGTCTTGTTGGTATAATTTCATTCTTTTCATTAAGAGTTATAGTTACTCCTCCTTTCTTAGGAACACAGTGAATATGACAAACCCATGTACTATCTGAAATAGGTAGATAAATCCAACATGTAACCATTTTAAAATTTCTTTCTTAACAACTTCTTTTATAATAGGATTTAATCTCCTTTAAGGATCAGCTCTGGGTTTGTAGTTTTCTTTCATAAGAATTTTGTGCATACAAATTGAAGGGCTGATTCTTTTAATATAAGCTATGAAATATCCAAAGACTTTCTTATATTTCTTTAAAGTTTCATGCAAACTCTCTTCATCTTCTGTAGTTAATTTTGAAGAAATTATAACAGACAAAGTTGAGGAATCACCTAAAAAGGCATATTTTAAATGTTCAGGAGGTAACTTTAATTCAAGTTCAGTAGATTTTTGAATTGATGGACTAAAGATTCAACTTTATTTGTCATTTCCAAAACTTTAAAACTTTCTTAAACATAATTTAAGTCTTCCTCAATAAAAAACATTAAAATATTGTGCTTCCTCTTCTTGTTCGTGTTCCAACTTCTCCTTTTAGATTTCTTTTCATATGTTACTTTAAAATGACATTCACTTAGATATCTCATTACATCCATCCTGAAACATTCATCATCTTTACCTTTTGCAGGATATTTCATTTATTTTGAAATATTAAATGTCACAGTTTAATCATTAACACACATAATTAATTCCCTATTTTTTACATCTATCATTGCTCTTCCTATAGCTAGGAAAGTTCTCCCTAAAATAATATGTATCTCTTGATCTTCCTCTATATCAAGCACAATAAAATCAACAAGAAAGATTAATTGATGTACTTTTACTAAAACATCTTATATAACTCCTTTACGATATGTTATTGAAAGATATGCTAACTTCAGAGTTACAGTAGTCAGGGTTATTTCTTCTAATCCCAATCTTTTAAATATTGATAATTGCATAAGGTTAATGCTTGCACCAAAATCACATAAAGTTTTATCATAAAATATTTCTCCAGTTGCATATGGAATTATGAAGCTACCAGGATCTTTAAGCTTTTTAGGAAATTACTTCAATATTATTGCACTGCATTCCAGTTTCATTGTCTTCAAACTTCATTTTTTTGTTAAGAATATCCTTCATAAACTTCACAAAGCTTGACATTTGTTCTAATTCTTTAGTAAATGGAATATTAATTGTAAGTTTCTTAAAATTTACAAGAATTTTAAAAATTTCTTATCCAACTTTTATTGTCGAAGTCTCTGAGGAAATGGTGGTGGTGGCTTTTCTAAATCAAATTTAGGTGGAGAAATAGGTCTTTCCAAACCTTTTTGAGCATCCTCTTTTGGTTTTTCAATATCTTCTTTCTCTACTTCAATCTCTTTTGAATTCATCCTTCCAACTCTCTTCCACTTCTCAATTGAACATCTTTTACTTTATCTTTATTTTTATCTCTTGGATTTATCTCAGTATGACTAGGAAGTGTTCCTTGGAATCTATTACTTAATGAATTGGCTATTTGTCCCAATTGATTCTCAATTTTTCTAATTGTAGCTCCTTGACTTTGTAATTGATTTCCCATTTGTAACACCACTTCTTCTAGAGACAACTTCTTCTCCTTGAATTGTGAAGCATTGTTAAAACCTGTAGGATAAGTAGGTCTATAATTATTATTCTTTTGGTTGTTCCAATTTCCCATTCCAATTTTCCAATGGGTTTACTTGATTGTTCCCCCGTTGTTTGATTATTACCACCATGTTTATTGTTATTTCAGTTAAAGTTTGGATGATTCTTCCAACCTGGGCTATAATAATTGGAATATGAGTTATTAGACTTGTTTATGACATTCAAAATTTCTAATGATGTGAGAATCTACCATTTGAAATAATGAATATTCTTCAATCATTGAAATTAATTGAGGAAAAATCATTCCAAATTGGTTTATCTTCCTTGAAATTGCAACAACTTGATTTGCTAGCATTACAAAAGCATCAGATTCATGAATACTAGCTACCTTTTTAGGATTTTCCCTCTTAGAAGGCCATTAAAAATTATTTATAGCCATTTCTTCAATTAAAACATAAGCATCATTAAACTGTTTATACATAAATGAACCACCAGTAGCAACATCAATAATAGATCTAAGAGATGCAACTAATCCATTATAAAAGTTTGAATTATTAACCAATCTGGTATTGAATGATGTGGACACTTTCTTAGGATATCTTTAAAACATTCACATGCTTCATAAATAGATTCTCCTTCAAACTGACAAAAAGATGTAATATCATTTCTAAGCTTAGCAGTCTTTAATGGTGGAAAATATTTAGCAATAAGTTTTTGGGATAAATCACCCCAAGTTCTGGTAGATCTAGGTGCTAGCGAATGTAATATATTTTAGCTTTATCCCTTAATGAGAAAGGAAAAAGTCTAAGTCTAATAGCATCATCCAAAACATTGTTATATTTAAATGTAACGCGCAATTCTAGAAAATTGTCAAGATGTAAATTTGGATCTTCAGTTGGTGCTGCCCCAAACTGATTATTAGATACTATTTGTATAATAGCAGTTTAAGTTCAAATGAATTAGCCAGTACAACCAGATTTTGAATACTACCATGAAATTCATCTAATGTAGGGTTAGCATAATCTCTTAAAGGTCTAAATTCTTGATGGATTTCAACATTTTGATTATTTTGATTTTCCATTTCTTAAATATTTTTATTTTTTTCTATGTATTTAATTTTTTTGATTTTTCTTATAGTTTTTTCTAATTTAGAATCATAAGGCACAAGTCCTTCAGAACCTGAACTACGCATACACTATTATAAAACACAATAAAATAAAATCACACAACAAAAACAACAACTTCCTGTTGACCTCATTTTTGATGAGGTCTTCCCTTCTTCTCTTTAGTACTTAGGATCTAGCCTTAGGCTTTTCCTTTGACTATCTTAGAGGATTAGAATTGGGACCACCACCTAGAAATTCAAACCACTTCTTAACTCCCTGCAAACTCCACAAACTTGACTGTATACCCCTAATCACCTAGAGGGTTGAAATCAAATGTGGAAGTTTAAAGGATGAGTTCCTATAGGACTCTTTGGCCTTAGGATCGCCCCAGCGGCTCCGGTCCCAGTGAAGGGTCGACTTGCAAACACACTACACCCGTGCACTACACTTTCACACACCTCTTAAAAATCACACCCCTATACCTAACTTGACCTCCCGACTCATAAAGGTGATTCACATGGATGGTCCTTAAACCCTAAGCCCTCGCGCAGAGGTTAGGAACAACATGGTGAATGCCTCAAATGAGACCCTTCATGGCTCATGTGGGCTTGATGTGGCTTCATGGCTCAACCAAAATGATTTTATTCCACTTACATTCACCTAATCTTCCATTTCCCAAATTTTCAATTTTTGACCCCAGGGACCCTACACCCACCAACCCTACCAAATGCCCTTGAAACTACCCAAAATCCTCCAAAATTTCCAAATTACCCAAAATTCCTCAAAACCATTCCTAAACATTTCCACATCACTCAAATTGACCATTCCTAGCCAAAAATACCAAAAATTCCAAGAATACCTCCCAATACCCTCCAAATACCCAAAATACCCTTCTTAGCCAAAAAATCCAAAAATTCAGAAAATTCCCAGAAAATTCCAGAAAATCCCAAATATTCCCAATTTCATTTTGTTCAACTACACCATGGGCCAATTTTGTCAATTTACCCCACTTTTATCAAAACCCCCAATTTGACCCATTTTAACCCAAAGTAAACCCAATGTCAAACCAAACCTACCCAATTGACCCAAATTCTGGTCCAATTCAATTCTAAACTTCAATTCAACATCCCCAACACCAATCTAGACCAAAGACAAGCTTAATTTGATTGAAATTTGGGTCCAATTTCACTTTTGGCCTTAAAGCCCAATTTGGACCTATGACCCAAACCTAACCCAAACTCACCCAATTCAACTCCAATTAACCCCAAATCTTTTCCAAACCTTCCTTAACATCCCCATGAACAAAACACTAACATGATTTGCTCAAAATTTAGACCCAAACCCCACTCAAATTCAACCCAAAATCAAAAAGCCCAATTTTGACCTAAACCTAAACCTAGCCCAAATGAGCCCAAATCCTAAAATCAAAACCTAACCAAAGCCAAAACCTCTTTGAGACACTTCCATAAACATTTCCCAACATTAATTTTACATCAATTTCAACTCTAGCCTAACTTTGGCCCATGGTAGCCCATTTTGGCCCACCTTAGCCTCTTTACCAAAAAGGCCCATATCCAAACCAATTCAAACCCAAATCACCTCAAATTTGTTTCAAACCACTCATGAAGCATCCCTAAACCAAACTCAACAATTATTTGGCCCAAGCCTTTACCAAAATTTCATCCCAAAATCCATTTTAAAATTCAAAAGCCCACTTTCCTAAACCATTTTAAAAGCCCATACTTTACCACATCCAAAGGCCCAAAATTGGTCCCAAAGCCTATATGACATTTCCCCTCATCATCCATTTGATCAATATCACCCCTAAGTTTCAAAATCATCAATTAAACCATTCCAAATCAAGCCACATGTCAAATTATCCCCTAAATGTCAAATATTTCTAAAACCCTTTTCATGAAACAAATCAACCTTTTCCCAAGCCAAATGGAGCCATGAACAAGCCATTCTCAAGCCACATGAAGCCATGAGGGCTTTGACTTGTCATTAGTCCATTTATGGCAAGAAGAGGGGGTTCTTTCTTAAACCTCCTTTAACCTTTTTTTACCTTAAGCATGTCACACACTAAACCATGCTTAGCCACCTCACCATGGATGGAGACTTCACCACTCCACATGGCAGCTGACCTAACCGATCCTCTCAGCCCAAAATCAGGCCATGGGGAGGTGCACCCAACCCAAACCAATGGGTTGACCAAATTGAAGCCAAAATGACCCCTTCCCCATTCCATTTTGATTCAACCACTTTACACATGGCAGCCACCAATTGCCTTCACAAACATCAAGCCCTGACCCACCTGACCCCGAGGGTGACCCATGCCCGCCGGCCACCACCCCGGCCGCCGGAAAACACCATGGCCGAAAGCTCACATATGAGCCAACATTGGAATTCTCCATCGCCGACTTGTCCCAACCCAAATGGATAGCATGGTCGTTCTTCCTCGACCTAAGCAACCGATCCCAACCATTAAACCCCCCGGAGAGCCTCCAACCATGCCTATTTAAACACCACCCCCTCACGGCCATGAGAGGAGAGTTGCAAAACCTTGCCAAAACTCGCCAAAATTGTTCCGGACCCCTCCTCATACACAGAGCACTTGATCCCCAGGTGAGATCCCCCTGCCATTTCTTCTCTCGCGAGCTCAATTTCGTAGTTGAAATCCAAGCCCAAAACCAGGACACTTCTCCACAGTGAGCCAATCCCCAAATTGATTGTCTCTACACCTTCACTAGACCAAGGGAAGGTGTCCACCAAGAAAAGCCCCATCTCCGTGTCACCCAGCTGCTCCAGCCTCCAAGCTTTGTGATCGGCCGTGGTCGAAGTCCAACCTGGACAATTCACTGCACCAGGAGACTTCATCCGGAGCTTCGTAGGACCCAATCGAAGGTGCAACGAACTCTCGGACCGAAGCCACACTTCTCCGAGCAAAGGTATGAGCTAATTCTTCATCCCGAGCTTCCGGAGATTCTCCATTTCAAATGCCTTAATTTCAATGCATGTTTACCGTATGGATGTGTTCGTCTCTTCAAGACGAATCCATGAGCATAAGAACACGAAAATCCATCGAGAATCGAGTGAGTTCTTAGTGGTTAGAGTGTGGACGGTCACGGGATCACACCAGCCATGGACGATGAACGGATGCCGTCTATTTAATACACGCGCGCACGGACGGCCGTGATCGCGCCGGATGAGAAGACGGAGCGATACGCAGGGTCCCGGAGCGCCGACGCGGATGGCGGCGTCGAATGGAATCGCGACGCGTGTACCTTCGGAGACGCTAAGGCCGACGCGGCGCCGCGTCACTTAAGTAGATAAATAGGGGTATTTTCTATTTATTTAATTCCCGTAACTTTAAAAATCCATATCTTTGTGTAGAAAAATCACAAAAATAAAATAAAAATACCCTCTTGCTCAGTGAACAGAGGAGAATAATGTGGAAAAGAAATTAATTAATTTTGTCTAGTATTTTATTTTTAATTAATTATTTACTCTCTGCATACATTTAATTCTCCATGCATGTATACAATTCACCATGGCATGAGACCATAGGGCTTTGAAGCCTCCGAACTTGGGAACATTCCCCGAATTTTCCAAGGTCGGAGGCCATCTCTGTGAAAAGTTATTGATTTTTCAAATTCATGTCACCGTTTTGAGTATTTTAAATCCAATAAATAAGCATGTTGTGAAATAAATTCTAGGAAAATTTGGTGATGTTCCTTATGACCGGAGAACCCTAGGAAAAATAGGACTTGAGTTAATTCACTCGCATTAACCCTAATTGGCTTAAACACTCAAAATAGGTCTCTAATTAATTAGAGCTAACCATACATTAAATTGACTTGAAATCAATTCTCCACTGACCTTTAGGATCAGAGGAAACCACCACAAAAATTTGAGGTCAATTGGACTTGGTTAGCCTCTACTAAATGGGTTGATTAAGCCACTTAGTCATTTTAAACTTTAAAAATTCATAACTTTCAAAATATCTTTCAAAAATTCACCAAATGGGTTTTGGAGTCTCTCTGACATCAGGGGAGTTTAAGAAAATTAAAATTTCAATTTTCTAAAAAAGTTGATTTTTAATATTATTTTAATATTTTTAATAATTAAAAAATAATAAAAATCACAAAAATAATAAAATTCACCAAAATGTCATATTTTGAATTTTAATCACTTAGGAACAAGTCCCATATTTTTCCTATGTCTATTTAGTGAGATATTAATTTTTAAAGCTCTAGGGTAATTTTAAAATTAAAAAATGTATTTTCTAGCATTTTCACCAAAATAATTATAATAAATCAAAGAAAAATCAGAAAATTGTAAAGTTTGGTTCTCTGGAATCCTTGATATCAGAGAGAATTTTAAAAATTATAAGATTTATTTTTCAACATTTATTTTATTTTTAAATTAATTAATACTCCAGAACTTAAAATAATTCTAATAAATAAAATATAATTCAAAAAATTACAAAATTTGGTCCAAGTGGTCCTCTGGTCATTAGGAATGTCCCCTAATTTTCTTAAGGACAGAAACTTTCCCTTGGTCATGTTATTGAATTTTCCTTGGAAATTCCTATTTTCTACTAAAAAATAATTATATAAATAAATTAAATACAGAAAAATCACATTTTCTCCTCTCATGTCTTTATTGACACATAAGTGAAGTCACATAAAAATTTCAAGTTCATTTGAGTTCAATTTGGTGAGTTATGAAATTATTAAGCTTAAAGGGCAAAATGGTAATTAAAATTTTAACCCTTAATTAAAACTTTAGGTTTAATAAAAATTTTTAACAAGTAAAATATCTGATCCTAATCTGATTTGGATGATTGAAATTTAAATAATTAAAGGATAGAAACCCATTAAGCAATTTAAAATGATTAAACTTCAATTAAACAATTAATTGAATTTGGAAGAATAATAAAATTGGAATTATTAAAATAGGGATATTATTAGGAAGAGATTTATTCTTTAATTTAAAAATCCCTAAATTAATCATCTCATTAATACTCAACTCTTAATTAAAATGATAACTCAAATTTAAAATATTAAAAGACTTAATCATTAAACTAAAATTAAATCATTAAACTCTTTCAAAAAATTTCAATTAAATTAAATTAAATTAAATTAAAATTAAATTAAATTAAATAAACAAATTAAATTAAATTAAATGAATTAAATACATTAAATTAAATAAATAAAATTAAATTAAATTAAATTAAATAAATAAATTAAATTAAATTAAATAAATTAAATTAAGTTAAATTAAATTAAATTAAATTAAAATTAAATTAAATTAAATTAAGAAATTAAATCAAATAAATTAAATTGAATTAAATTAAATCAAATCAAACTAAATTAAACTGAATTAAATTAAATTAAATTAAATTAAATTAAATTAAGTCAAATTAAATAACCTCACTTAAGACATGAAGAAATAAATCTAAAATAACTTCAACACTATTCCAAACTTAAATCATTAATTTCAACTTAAATTTGAATCACAAATCATTAAATATCATTCCGCTCTTAGAGCTTTAGTTATCATAACTCCTAAATGAACATTAAAATGAAATGTTACTTCACTTATAGGACATTCAAATGTCCTAGTTCACTGAGCAAGTTAACAAAACTCGAAAACCTCGGACGATCGATTCATTTATATAACTAAATTCATTTGACTTAAAACAATCCTAGAAATATCGAAAAGATGTTTAAGATTCTTCTTAAGCACTTCCTCAATATGTTAGGATATTTATAAGAACAATCGAACTTAATTGTTCTTCGACGAAGAAAATCGTCTTCAAACTAAAAACACAAAGAACCTAGACGTCATAGGAAATGACTAGCTATAGGATTAGGAGTTTGGTAGAAAACCATAAACCTTTCCCTTAGCTTTACCTAGGAACTCGCTTAAATATTCTAACCGTGTTTTAAGTGCAACTGGAATGACGGAAGACCCTCCAGGTACGCTTTTATTTTATCGCAGTTTATTTTATTACGAATGCACTTTATTTTTCCCGCATGATAAACAACAATTGCATGAAAACCGACACCTTTAGGACATAAACCAAAACCGAAACCCAAAACTAAAATAAAAGACACTACAAGATAAAAATCACCTCCACAACATTTCAAAATATAAGACAACTCAAAATTTAATCACAAACGTAACACAAAACTACAATTACAACTAAATTAAAACGTCCTCGTTGGATGATCGGGAATACCTCGATGATGTAACCTACGTGTCGCTAACGGGATTTCCACTCGGCCTAAATGAAAGTGTGGAACTCGTTCAACTGAGTTTAGCAAATTCATCCGGACTAAGTGAATCCGATAAAAATAATGATGCCGAAGGATGGAACCGCGGGATCTTAACCGGTGTCGTTATAATCAACTTTAAGATTTGTTTTAATTAAAACACAAAAAACACTTGGAAATTAAGACTTCTCTAAACCGAACACTTCTCTCATCTCTTGATTTATGATTTCTAAAACTAAACCTCTCGCAACGACAAGGAGCTCTGAGCACGGTGGGCAAGCACGGCCATCGTCGTCAAGCAAAACCTCGTGTCGACATCAGCAAAACTTTCCTAGAATTAAATGACAAAGCCATAGGACTTCGAGGTAGTTCGCCTAGTGCAACATAAATCCTCAACTCTTCGTTAGGCATTTGCACCGCAAATTAAGCCCTAACCTGGTCTTAGGATTCCGAGGTAGTCGTCCGATACGACATAAACCCTCATACCTTCTGAGCAATTTGTATGATTCTATCATATAAATATAAGCCCTAATTAACTAAAATCGGCAAGATTAAAACATTAAATAAACATTAGGATTTTCCTAAATCCAAGCCAAATAATAGATAGTCGGAAATTATCGAAGTCCGCTTCGGATCCGTAATTTCTCCTACTTTTCTTCCTTTCGAATTTCCAAAAATAAAATGTTCCAAATTCGAGCCAATCCCTTTGAAATTTCAAAATTCAATCCTTTGAAAACTTAAACTTTGAAATTCTTGAGAGCGAATTATTGATTATTATCGAGAGTTTTCTTAGGTGATTCCCGTCACTTAAGATGTAATTAACTATAGGGGCTCGCCTTTATAGGGAACTTTAAGAACCTGAGTAATATAAACCCCGTTTAATAGTTTCATATTAAGCAGGGAATTTGTCTGGCTTATAAAATTGGTTCGCGGACCAAACGGATGTCACGAATCTTCTAGTTTATTTAACCGAGCCCCACCGTCGTAGCGATGTGTCTATCCTTAGGGATAGATACACAGCTATGGTGCGGTGCTCGTTTATGTAAACTATTAGGGATGTGAGATCGGTCTGATTTCATATCTTAAAATCTTCAAATTTAAAATTATTTTCAAAATCAAATATTACTTTCTAAATTATATCTATATTTAAATTTAAAATTCGCCGACAACTTCTGTTAGGCGACCCCTTTTTAAATACAACACTCAACCTAAAAATATGCCGACACTTCCTAAAATAAATCTTAACAAGTTTAAATAAGACTTTAAAAAGTAAAAATTAAATTTTCTTAAAATTTTCTTTATTTTTATTTCTTTTCCCCGGCAATGGCGCCAAAAACTTGATCCACTGATATTTATACTTACGCTATATTTATGAATTGATACTCCTTTTTAATGATATTATAATGTGGATACTACACAAGTATACTTATCGTTATTAAGTAATATAGGACTTTCTGATTAAACCTCGAGATATCAAACCCATAGGGAAAGTGTTAAATAAAGAAAATAAATTTAAGCACAAAATTTTTTTTTTTTTTTAGTTTTTAGAGAAGATCTTACTTAAATTAAAGATAATATTATTTGAAATGAGATTTGATTCTTTTCGTTAATTTTTCTAATTTGAAATGAAAGTAAGTAACTGCTTTTACTAAAATTTTGTAAGATGAAAACGAATGCAAATGAAATATCTTTTTCTTTAGTATGAATGAGTAATAAGTCATGGAAATATCTGTTGTGGAAGTATCTAAAATGTGTTATGACAAATAGGAGCAATTATATTCTTTAACCTTACTAGAGATGCTATAAAGAACATATGTTAACCTACTGTTTTAAAAATCTTGAAGAAGGGTTAGGCGGGAAAGATACCAGCTCTCACTATAGATTTTCCTCTATTCCCTCCACATGGGGGCTAACATCTTGTATTAAAACATAAATCAATAAATCAAATTGGGGGCTTGAGCCTGTCACTCTAATGTCCTCTAATTCTACACCCATCAAAACATATCTCCCTTTTTATTTGCACTCAACCATATGAATTACATTCTCACCCATATAATCTCATGTGATTCTTTCCAATTGTTGAATGAGACAATACCATACCGGTTCTTACATGTTCTCACAACAAATTTTAACATCTTAATTGGCAAAATCAAAAAGTAAATGAAGTGCAAGGTTTTGAATCATCACAACTTCTTCCAACATTGATAACCTATACTTCACACAACATACTTTCATAACTTTATTACTTCATCATTTTAAGAAAAAAGATATAGAAAATTACTCAGAATTCATGGAGAAAATTTAATTATAACTTGGTTTTAAAGTAGAAATCATAGTGAAAACATGAGAAGTCTTAATTAGAAACCAAATATAATAACAAAGATAAAGACTTGTCTGAAAATCCTCTCCACCAAACTCTTGAAGTTCCTTTGAAAACTTTGCTTTACCTTACAAGACTCTCTAGAGGTTGACGCCCAACTCTGAGGACTCGAATTCTCACTTCTAATCCTAATACAAACTGTAATAAAGTAAAGTAACAATGGTGAAGTGGAGTGGTGTGTTTCTAAAATAACTCTCTAACATAAACCACACTCTTAAACATAAACCACACCCTCCAAAAACAACCATTTTTCTGTTCTTCAAGTCTTATTTTTATACTTTTTCAACAGGTTTCTTTGTTCTCTTCAAATTATGTCCAGATTCAAAGTATCTTCCAAGAGATGCATCCATTCAAGAGAGAATTAATTTAATTTTGGCCCCAATAGGGAGTTACCCACGTTCTTACCTAGAGAAGCCTCCAAAACCTCTTCAAAATAGCACCTAAATTTAAATATGTCCTTTTTAGTAACTGCCGGCGTGTAAGCGCGGGGTTTCAGTGCTTAGCCGCGAGCTTGTTGGCATGTAGACTCCAGATCTGGGCGCATAGTCGCGGGGCCTTGGCGCGCAAGCACGGGTTCTGGCGCTTAGCCGCCACAGATCACTTTTCAATTTTCTTCATTTTTTGCTCTAAATTTATTCTTTTTTCACTCTTTTCACCGCAATCATCCATTTAATCATACCTATAAGAAAAATACACAAAATACCTTCCAATAAAGTGCAATATCATCAAAATAGGCATAAAAATGTGTATAAAATTACTATATATTTTAGTTGTATCAATATTCTACTTTGGAAATGGAAGTAATTTGTCCTTTGATCTGAGTCATCTGAACAGTGGATCATTGATTATGTTCAAATGGGGCCTCAATGCCTGAGCTCTTCCGTAGTAAATCGTCAAATATTTGATCACAAAGAACTTTTACTACACTTCAACATCGAGTTAGAAGGATATTTTGTACCGTCAGAACTATTCCTGATATAAATGCTAAACCACTGTTCCTGGGAATATCTGAAGCGCCTTAAGCCACCCGTAAGAGCTGCTTGGTAAATCAGTTTGGAACACAAAATTTATGGACACACAACTCACCTTCTATGATTGGAGGATAAATAAATTTAGATTGATTTGAGACTTTGAGAATGATCTTAGGATGATAATTTAGATAAATCTTCTACACATTATTTGGAAGATTGTTATTTTAAAATATCAAAATTTTTTTAAGAAAGTTTCCATGACCACCTAAAGATTAGGCAAGCGATGATCAGAGTCTATCAAGATCATAGTTTGCTCCTAGAAAAAAATATTAGGATTAACCTACATTAAGCCCGTTCAAGAATGTTAAGCCTGACAAAACTTGCTTGAAATCATTATTTTGATAATTTGAAGATAACTGAACTCTTGACCGTAAGTCAGGGGTTTGAGACCAAATCCTAATTCAAAGCACCCTTTTGCTTTGTGTGACCATGCCTAAACATGGTGTGATCATGCTTGGCTCTTTCTCGGTGTGACCACATGTAAATTGGGTGTGATCACGCCTAACACTTTCGTGGCGTGGTCACACCTTTTAACCCACACGACCCCCTTCGACTTTATTTGGCCTTCTTTCTTGATGCCTATAAGTGATCAATCCATGCACTAGCCTCCAGGTGTATACTGACCACAAAATGCTTAGTATTGAAAGTTCTTGCAATTGTATGTGAGATTCTCAACTTAATCTACAATTTGACTGCGAGTTCTTCTTCTTTTTTCTCTTCCAAACCTTCCTAAATCCAACCACTGCTTCCACTCACAATGCCGCCTAGAGTGAGGGGTAGTGGGTTACCTATTATGATGAAAAGAGATTTGTGAGTTTGGCAGTTGCCCAAAATGATTCCTGAGATATTTTTTCCAAGCTTTTGGGAATGAGATCCAAAGTTTGATAGTGAGTCGAGGTTGAGGAATATTCTGTTCTACTGTTGGTCTTGTCATTATCACGCTCATTCGTGAATTTTATCCCAACACAAAAGAGTCTGTGGACAGGCGAGTCTTCATGCGAGGTAGGCAGGTTGCTTTCAACCCTACCACCATTAAATGATTTTCTTGCCTTCCTGATATTACCCATAGTGGTGACTTAATTTTCCTCCCTGATGACCATTAGATTATTGATTTTCTTTCTGATTCTAGGGATCATTGGAAGACGAGAGCAGGAGAGAAGGAATGTCGTATTGGCTTTCCCTTAATCCACATGGATAGAATCTCCAAATCCTGGGATTACTTCATCGTGACTTGATCCTTACCTACCACCAGCCTCACAAACGTTATGAGGGATAAGGTTATTCTCAATTTGTGTATTCAGTAGGGGAAATCCATAGATATAATGATATTTATCCACTTGTCCATTATTTATATTGACAGTTTCCAAACCACTATGGGCTTGGGCTACCCCAGTCTGATTACAGCCTTATGTGATTTCGTTGGTGTTTAAAGAGAGAGAGTGATGAGGAGTGATTTCATCTCCAGAAACCCATCACACGAGCTACCATTCAGGCCTATGTTCTACCTTCTACTTTCACAGACAAGCAAGGTGAGAGCTCATCCCAACATCCCCCCGCTCCTCCCCTTGAGCACCCAGTTAATGAGATCACTCGACATTTGGATCATTCACGGAATGGGAGCTACAAAAGATTCACAGGAAGACCCAGTACTATGTTATTCAATGCCAACTTCAGTATGGGTATGCCCACCAAAGTTTTAAGGCGTTGTACAGAGGGGAGAGACCACCAACACCACCACCATTCGAGCTCTATACCATGGACGATCAGGAGATGGACGAAGATGATAGAGTTGAGAAAGGCATGACAGATGTCTCCATTTTATTTCCTTTTGGAATATGTTTGTATTGATGTATTGCATTATATTTGTATTTCTGGACTTTCATTTCATATGGTTAAGTGCATTACTCATGCTATGATCATATCTTCTAAGTCTTCATTTCCCTTTTTATCTTATATACTATGCTTGGAAAATGTGTTCCTTCTCGACTTAAACTCACATAATGAATTATACAGGTCATTTGAAGAATTTATGCAATATAATTTGGTGTAAATGCTCATTAAAAGGAAATATTAATATCACTTTTAATTAATTAAATCCTTTACTTTAATAAACTCTCACCTGAACATAAGAGCGACTCAAAAAGATTAGAAGGGTATAGTTAAACAATTATGAGCTAGGGCATTTTAAAATTATTTAAGTGATAACTGATACAATTCAAACCTTAACCTTCGAATGAAATATAATATGTTGGGAAAACATGATTGGAAAGATTTGAGCATTATCAATTAGAAGAAGTTAAACATTCAAATCCTTAAAAGAAATATGCTCACCAAGGTAAAGTAATTCTCAGATGAGTGTGACGAAAGAAAAGGCAAAAGAAAATTAGAAAGAAAAAAGAAAAGGAAGAGGAGTGAAAGCTTCCATTCTCAAAGTAAATAGTCCACCTCCATGAGAGGAAGCTTGAAGTGAACACAAAAAAAAAAGTGTTGTAACACATCTTCTAATTGATAAAACTTAAACTCTCCTAAAGTCATCCTTATGATATAATATTCATGAGATGCAACAAGATGAGTTGAATTAATCATTAACTCATGATCATTTTAAAATATTCTTGGCAAGTATAAATATATTTTAAAAATAAAAGTTAAGAATTTTGAGATACACTTCGGATCAGGGGTGTGGAGATTAAAGAAAGAATCATGTTATTTGAAATTAATGAAAATTTCTCCTAAATTGAAATTTACATATATAAGTTTGAAAGCTCCCCATGAAGACTGTATTAATATTGAAATAGGAATTCACCATACGTGTAATAAGTTTAACAATGATATGAATATGTATAATTGGATCCCGTTATAGTCTCATTTTAAGCTCCATGCCTCCTTTCATCTGCCATCACATCTCTATTCATCCACCATGAATTCCTTATTACACCAACAAAATGTATAATGACATTCAAAAATGGTATCAAGGTAAAATATATCCCAATTCTATGAGAGACAGATTATTGTAAAATTTCTTGAAATCTTAATGAAAATTTTAGGTCTGATTTACACTAAGACTCTAATACAATCTTAAATCATACCACTGATTCTAAGATCTTGAAAATCATCAAAAAGTACTCCAACATCTCATTTGAAGCTAATTTAATTTCCAAAAGGACATTTATAAGCTAATTTAATTTCCAAAAGAACATTTAATTGAAATAATTTTGCTTATGATCCATTGGAAGTTGAAGCACGCCTCCACGTGTCACCATTATGACGTGATCTGGTTGATTGACTTAAAATCAGTGAAGTTTTACTTTGGTTTTCAATCCTTTAGGCTAGTAAACCTGGAATGCGATGAATCTCATTTGTCCTTTTCAGTTTAGCCCATCATAACCTTTTTTTTTAACCTTCTTAAATTCATTCAGATTTGAAGTATGCCCAAATAGGCACCAACACAACGTGATTAGGTTGATTGACTTTCTTATGCTTGCCAATCCTTTGTGTTAGTAAATCTGGGTTGAGGTATGTCTTACTCTCATCTGGTACACTCATCGCACACTGGACAAGATTTGTTCACATTTAAAGACGTTTGCTTGTGATCCATTGGAAGTTGGAGCACACCCCCACGTGGCACCATCATGATGTGATCAAGTTGATTGACTTTAAATCAGTCATGGATGACTTTGGTATTCAATATTTTAGACTAGTAAACCTGGAATGCGACAAATCTCATATATCCTTTTCAGTTTAGCCCATCATAAGCTTTATTTGAACCTTCTTCAATTCATTGGTAGTTGGAACATGCCCCAAGTGGCATCATCATGTTGTGACCAAGTTAATTAATCCCAAACCGATCATGCTTGGTTTTGTGGTGTAGTCCCTTAGGTTTATAATTCTGGGTTAATTTAATTCTCTTGAAGAAATTTCTCTCAGCCTATCTTATCGCACATTGATGAGATATTTTGTTCCTTCCTTCAGAGCATATTAGTTTGGATTTGTCTGAATCTGGACCCCAAAGGAACTAACAACTTAACTGAGTAAAACTAAGATAGGCTTATGTCTATGAAACCACACTCTAGAGTTAGTCCTCGCCATACTCTATGTTAGAATGTCATACTTGAAGTTAGAGTGAAATGACTTATAAAGTAGATATGGCTAGCTTATGTCGATGGATCTTCGAGTCTGATCAATTCAACACTTTAAACTTGTAAATCTAGGATTGGTCAATGAGCATCTTTCCAATTTTATAGTTTATTTCATGCTTATGAAGAATGCTTTCCTTTCTCAGGTCTATGAATTGTTAATAATTGATCATGTAGTTCACACCTTGACTGAGTAAATCTAGAGTATAGTCTTTTTACTCTAGTGAAGTCATTAAACACCTTGGGATAAGGTAGTTAGATCTGGTTTGACCTTGATAATTCCCCTCCACAGGTTTAACTAATGATCCATCGAAAGTTTGAGTATGCCTCATGTGACACCATCACAGTGAGATCAAGTTCATTAATCTAATCACAGTTGCAGTTGTTGATGTAGGTTAATGCTTTGAATTAATAAACTTGAGTTAAAGCTCCTCAACTCGTCTATTACTCAGTCTAACTCATCAAACACTAAACACACATCTTTCCTTTCTCTAGTTTGTCAATTTTTGTTAACACACTAGACTAAACAAGAATTGTCACCTTGGCTCAGTAAATCTAAGATGGGTCCTAGTTTAGTCATTTCACACAACTGATTGAGGATCGATATGTTATCTAGTGTGAACTAGATAAACAAGCTGGCGTTGGCTTTTTTCTATTGCGATGAAGATCTGATATGACCCCCTCATTGAACAACTGCGTTCATTGTTTTTATTGTATTTTGGGTACAATTTAGTAAAGCCTTGGCTAATCCGATCTAAGTCTACAACAAGCATCATCCTTGCCAAGAATCTTTCTTAGTTTTAGTCATTGAACATCTAGACAACAAATAACATAATTCCACAATTTTTTCTCCTTCTCAGTTCATTGACCTCAGTCCCCACGCAGGATTTGATAAGTCAATGATTTGACTCCGTAAACCTAATAGTGTATGCATAGTTCTCTGGTATAGTCATTACACACTATAGAAGAACCCTTATAAACCTAAAACCGATGGTTTACTTCTTGGATACTTGGATCATAGCTTAAGGTAAACTTAAGTCCCTGAACTCTCTACTTTAAACTGACCACATGACTAGTTTTCAGCTTAGATCCTTAAACTATCTATCATGATCGAGTCACACATGCACACTTCTTGGGTTGAAAGTAAGTTCCTATGCTTTCTTTCTTAATGTGTCCAGGCACAACACAAATCCACATGGAATCCAGACAACATAAACTCTGAATCACAACTCCCCAGTATTACTAAACTAAATTTGCCAATAGAATTAAACCAATTTCCATATTTATCACATAAAAATTTCCTTCTGGCTAGTTCTCAACATGAATGATGGTTTAGCAATGTCGTTCTTGATCTAAACATTTCGACTAGTTCCTAGGTTGGATGTTAGTGTGCTTTCAATCTTAGTGTAACCACCTTTCTAGCTTCATTTGAGTAGCTCTCAAGTTAAATGATAGTTTCAGCACCGTCCTTCATAACCTAGTCACCTTGACTACTTTCTTGGATGGAATGTAGACATCATTCTCATTTTCCTTTGACTAGATCTCAAGATGAATGATAGTTCCAACACCATTATTCCTGATCTAGTCACTTAATCTACATCTTAAGTTGGATGTTAGTCCCAACGCTTTCCTTCCTAAGATTGGCCACATTCTCAGCTTAATCTAGTTAGCTCTCATAATGAATGATAGTTTCAGCACTATCCTTCTTGATCTAAACACCTTGCCTATTTCCTAGGAGGAATGTTAGCTTAATGCTTTTTTTTCTATGTTGATTAGGTCTTACATTCCAAGTGATTAGCGTTCATGACAGATGTAAATTTCAATGGTTAACTTAATCACCATGTTCACCTCTTTAGTTTTATGTGAATCCACATGGCTTTCTACCCTAATGTGTTCAGATGAACCTGAAATCCCTAGTAGATCACAAACATCAAAGTTCACAAACCTATATCTCCTAATCCCTTAAAAATTTAAAGCTTGAATGATATGCTTAATCCTCAAGATACAGTTGATCGCTTCAGAGAAATCCAATGTGTGTGTTGTCTTTGAACAGTTCTCCAAATATATTGAGGGAGCATTTGTTGACCACAATTTTGGTCAACCAACTCACACTCGTCTAAAAGCACACTCCTAGATCATTGTAGTCACATTTGATTCAAGAGTAGCCTTAACCATAAGTTTCTGGGTGTGGCCACGTTTGAATGTTTTTCAGCATGGTCACGCCCAGTTCAGGAGTGGCCAGGGCCGAAAATTTCTCGCTATAAACATGCCCAATGTTGTCGTGCACATGTCTTTGAGCCATGTCAGTGATCTGTGGCTTTCATCCTTAGATCTGGCCATGAATTGTCACTTTGGTTTATCGGCGGTGATCTGTGTGTTCTCCAATTGCTGATATAATCCAAACCATCAACTCATCGCCCAAATTGATGGTCACGGAGGCCTCTACCACCACTTCTGAAGGCCATAAATAGGTGTTCCTCCACTGCATACACGATAGACAGAACACTGGCACTGATCCTTTGGCCTTCAATATTGAGAAGAGGAAGAAGAAGACTCTCGAACCTCCTCCTTCAGCGAACCACTGCGGCCTCTTCTCCGGTAAGCCTCATAATCTACTTTTTTTTTAATTTCTTTTTAAGTTATTTAAATTTTAAGTTTAGGTTTAGGTTAACCAAAAATAATAGCCTTGGATTAGGTGGGGAATCTAAACCATAGTTGACCCAAACCCAATCTTGACCCAAGTTTGACCCGGCCTGATCCAACCCTCACCCGACTTGTTCCAGCCCATGTCCAACCCAGTTCAAACCCAGGTTTAACCCAGGTCAACCTAAGCTCAACCTATGTACCACCCAAGTCTAACTCAGGTCAACCCATGTTAAATAAGGTCTAAACCAGGTCAACATAGGTCTAACCCATGTCACCCCAAGTCTAACTCAGTTCAACCCAGATCAACCTAGGTCAAACTGCTTCAAACCCAGGTTAATCAAGGTCCATCCTAAGTCAATAAAAGTCCATACCAGGTCCATCAGGCCTAACCATTTTGACCTGGGTCCAACCTTGGTCTAAACCAGGTCGACCCGAGTCCAACCATCCCAAGTCAACCTAGGTCAAGCAGGTCCAACACAGGTCCAACCTAGGTTAATCCAGGTCAAACTTAGGTCTAACCCAAGCCAACATAAGGACAACCAAGTTATAACCTTGGTTGTTCCTACCCAAGTCAACTCAGCTCCAACCTAAGTCAACTCAAGTCTAATTCGGTCCAAACTAGGTCCAGACCAGCTAACTCCATATCATATTTAAGTTCAATTTTAAGCCGATCCTTGCTAGAAACTTAGCTCACCTTAGCTCAACCCCAACCCAAGTCTCATACAAGCCAAAATTATGTTTTATGTTTAGTTTCATAAATCATGTTTACTTCATATATCATGCTTAGTTTCACAAATCATGTATCGTGCTTCATTTCATAAATTTTGTTTTGTTCAATGTGTCATTTCAAAAACAACAAAAATAACATAAATAATGCATAAAACAAAAAAGGAGGAGAACCTTTCATTAGATGGTTCTCTCCACAAACATTACCTGATATCAAAAACTTAGAAAATCTGATTGTTCACCATCACTGGAAAACCTAGAGAAAAAACATAACATGAATTAAAAATTAAACCCCAAATAACATCTATAACATACCACGATAAAGAGCTGAAATCAAAACTAGGCAGGTCCGACATGAACCTTAGGTTGACCAGCTTAGACACCAAAATTGAGGATCATTTACCTACCCTAGGTTAGTCTGAGTATAGAAACCTAAGTTAGTTTCATAGGTGGCTTATTTAGTGCTAAGGATGATGACATACAAAATAAAAAACCTACCTTCTGAGACAAGAGATATGCCTTATGATGATTTTACTTGTGGTTTTTTATGATGGAATTTCAGACCTCCTCGATACTATAAATCCTCCACATGTCATGATCATGGCACACAAGAGGGATTCCTAGTTATGAGGTTGATTATAATTGACAAATATCAATGTCTCCAAGATGATGAAATGTCATGGCCATTCTAACTAAGGATATTATTCCTAAAGTTTAGGTTAGTCTACCCTGTAGGATTCCTTGTAGAGTCAAGGGCTTCATTTCCATCTAAAAATCCTTCTTACCCAACCTGTCCTTTAGCTTAGGAGTTCTAATCACTCTAGTCAGTCAAATCAAGCCTACCTAAGTCATCTTTTAACTCTACTTAACCAATTCATATCCATTAACAGGTCACTACAAATTCCTTGACTATCATTGTTGACCTCATTTTTGATGAGGTCTTCTCTTCTTCTCTTTAGTACTTAGGATCTAGCCTTAAGCTTTTCCTTTGACTGTCCTAGAGGATTAGAATTGGGACCCACCACTTAGAACTTCAAACCACTTCTTAACTCCCCGCAAACTCCACTAACTCGATTGTAGACCCCTAATCACCTAGAGGGTCGAAATCAAATGTGGAAGTTTAAAGGATGAGTTCCTATAGGACTCTTCGGCCTTAGGATCGCCCCGGTGTCCTGATGCCGTGAAGGGGCCGACTTACACACACACTACACCTATATACTACACTTTCACACACCTCCTAAAACCACACCCATACCCAATTCGACCTCCCGACTCATGAAGGTGATTCACATGGATGGTCCTTAACCCCTAAGCCCTCGCGCAAGAGGTTAGGAACAACATAATGGATGCCTCAAATGAGTCCCTTCATGGCTCATATGGGCTTGATATGGCTTCATGGCTCAACCAAAATGATTTCATTCCACTTACAATTATCCAATCTTCAATTTTCTAAATTTTCAATTTTCGACCCCGGGACCCTACACCCGCCTAGCCTACCCAAAACCCTTGAAATTACCCAAATTTTTCAAAATCTCCAAATCACCCAAAATTCCTCAAAACCAATCCCAAACATCCCCACATTACTCAAATTGATCATTCATAGCCAAAAATACCAAAAATTCCAAAAATACCTCTCAATACCCTCCAAATACCCAAAATGCCCCTCTTAGCCAAAAAATTCCCAGAAAATTCCAGAAAATCCCAAATATTCCCAATTTCATTTTGTTCAACTACACCATGGGCCAATTTTGTCAATTTACCCCACTTTTGTCAAAATCCCCACTTGACCCATTTTAACCCAAAAGTGAACCCAATGTCAAACCAAACCTACCCAATTGACCCAAATTCTGGTCCAATTCAATTCTAAACTTCAATTCAACATCCCCAACACTAATCTAGACCAAATCCAAGCCCAATTGGATTGACATTTGAATCCAATTTCACTTTTGACCTTAAAGCCCAATTTGGAACCATGACCCAAACCTAATCCAAACTCACCCAATTCAACTCCAATTGACCCCAAACCTTTTGTAAACCTTCCCTAACATCTCCACAAACAAAATGCTAACATGATTTGCCCAAGATTTGGACTCAAACCTCACTCAAATTCAACTCAAAGCCAAAATCCCTTAAATGGGCCTACACCTAAACCTAGCCCAAATAGGCCCAAACCCCAAAATCAAGACCCAATCAAAGTTGAAAACTCTTTAAAACAGCCCCATAAGCCATTTTCAACATTAATTTTACATCAATTTCAACTTGAGCCCAACCTTAGCTCATGGTAGCCCATTTTGACCCACCTTAGCCCCTTTACCAAAGAAACCCAAATCCAACCTAATTGAAACCCAAACCACCCCAAATTTGCTTTAAATCACTCATGATACACTCTTAAATCAAACCCAACATTTATTTGGCATGGCCCTTTGCAAAAATCTCCACCCAAAAGCCCCTTTCGAAACTTAAAAGCCCACTTACATGAAACCTTCCTAAAGCCCATCTCCACCAAAATCCAAAGGGCCAAAATCAATCCAAAACCCATATGACAATTGCTCTACACCATATTTTCAATTAAATCAATCCCTAAGTTTCAAAACTCATCATGAAGCCATTCCAAATTAATTCCCATGAAATTGACTTGGCTTTTCCTCATGCCAAAGGTGAGCCATGGAGCCACTCTTAAGCCACATGCAAGCCATGTGAATTGTTCGACATGTGACCATACCACATTGGGTAAGAAGAGGGGGAGCTTTCCTTAATTCCTAAAAGTCTTTAACCTCACCCATGATACCCCTTAACCAAGATTTAATCCAAATATTCTTGGATAAGGACATCACCACCTTTTCGACCAGCCTAGCCTAACCGATTTTCTCACCCAAGGCCACCATGGGGAGGTGAACCCACCCAAACAAATGGGTCGACCAAACCTAGCCAAGATTAGCCATGTCCCCATGCCATTTTGATCCAAGCACTTTACACATGTCCATGGCCAATTGATCGCACCGAACCCCAACCCGACCCACCCGAACAAGATGGTGACCAATGCCCGGCCGGCCACCACCGGTGCCGCCGGAAAACGCCATGCCCGAGAGCTCCCATGTGAGCCAACATTGGAATTCTCCTCGCCGAGCTCGCCCCATGCCCAATGGCCACCATGGTCGTTCTTCCCATGCCCAAAGCACTCGATCCCAACCCTCGCCATCCCCGCGAGGCTCTCCAGCCACCTCTATTTAAACCCGACCCCCTCACGGCCATGGAGGAGAGTTGCAAAAACCTTGTCGAAACTCGCCAAAATTGTTCCGTAGCCCTCCTCCATACTTAGAGCAGCTTGATCCCCAGTGTCAATTCGCCCTAATCCCCACCAATGAACCCAATTTCTCAACCGAAATTTCACCCAAAAACCGAGACACTTTGCCACAATGAGCCAATCTTCAAATCGATCGGTCCTACACCTTCACCGTACCAAGAGGAGAAGTTTCCCACCGAAAGCCCCATCTCCAGAGCCACCCAGTTGTTCCAACCTCCAAGCTTTGTGATCGGGCTTGGTCGAAATCATACCTAGACAATTCACCGAGCCAAGGACTTCATCCGGAGCTTGCTCGGACCCAATCGAAGGTGACACAACCCTCGCATCGAAGCCACACTTCTCTGAGCAAAGGTATGAGCTAACTCTTTATCTCAAGCTTCTGGAGATTCTCCATTTCAAATGCCTTAATTTCAATGCATGATCACCGTATAGATGTATTCGTCTCTTCAAGACGAATCCATAGAGCACAAGAACACAAAAATCCGTTAAGTATTGAGTGAGATATTAGGGATTTAGTGTGGACGGTTCTCGGGTTAGGAAGCTTGGGGACGATGAACGGATGCCGTTCATTTAATACACGCGCGGACGGACGACCAGGATCGCGCCGGATGAGGAGACGGAACGATCCAGCAGGCCCCCGGAGCACTGAGTTGGATGGCGGCGCCGAATCAGAGGACGACACGCGGCATTTCGGAGATGCCTAGGTTGAGTTGGCGCCGCGTGGATAAGTAGAAAAATAGGTTATTTTTCTATTTATTTAATTCCCTAAACTTCAAAAATGCATAACTTTGTGTAGAAAAATTAGAAAAATAAAATAAAAATACTCTCTTGCTCAGTGAACAGAGGAGAATAATGTGGAAAAGAAATCATTCAATTTCATTGAGTATTTAATTTTTAATAATTTATTTACTCTCTGCACATTTTCAATTCTCCATGCATGTATACAATTCACCATGGCATGAGACCATAGGGCTTTTGAAGCCTTCGAATTTGGGAACATTCCCCGAATTTTCCAAAGTCGAGACTATCCCTATGAAGAGTTATTGATTTTTCAACTCTAGAGTTGCTAGTTCGAGTATTTTAATTCCAATAATTAGCATGTTGTGAAATAAATTCTAGAAAAATTTGGTGATGTTTATTATGACCAGAGGACCCTAGGAAAAATTGGTTTTGAGTTAACTCACTTGGAATAACCCTAATTGGCTTAAACACCCAAAATAGGTCCTTAATTAATTAGAGCTAATCACACATCAAATTGACTTGAAATCAATTCTCCACTGACCCTTGGGATCAGAGGAACCCATCATAAAAATTTGAAGTCAATTGGACTTGGTTAGCCCTACTAAATGGGTTGATTAAGTCATTTAGCCAACTTAAACTTTAAAAATTCATAACTTTCAAAATATTTTTCAAAAATTCACCAAATTGGTTTTGGAGCCTATCTGATATCAGGGGAATTTAAGAAAATTAAAATTGTAATTTTCTAAAAAAGTTGATTTTTGCATTATTTTAATATTTTTAATAATTAAAAAATAATAAAAATTACGAAAATAATAAAATTCACCAAAATGTTATATTTTGAATTTTAATCACTTAGGAACAAACCCCATATTTTTCTTAGGTCTATTTAATGAGATATTAAATTTTAAAGCCCTAAGGTAATTTTAAAATTAAAAAATGTATATTTTTAATATTTCCACTAAAATAATTCTAATAAATCAAAGAAAAATCAAAAAATTGTAAAAATTGATTCTCTGATTTCTTTGATATCAGAGAGATTTTTGAAAAATATAAAATTCATTTTTCAACCTTTATTTTATTTTTTAAATTAATTAATACTCCAAAACTCAAAATAATTATAATAAAAAGAATATAATTCAAAAATCACCAAAATTGGTCCAAGTGGTCCTCTGGTCATTAGGAATGTCCCATAATTTTCTTAAGGACAGAACTTTCCCTTGGTCATATTATTAAATTTTCCTTGGAAATCCCTATTTTCCACCAAAAATAATTACATAAATAAATTAAATACAGAAAAATCACATTTTCTCCTCTAATGTCTTTATTGACATATGAGTGAAGTCACATAAAAATTTCAAATTCATTTAAGCTCAATTTAGTGAGTTATGAAATTATTCAGCTTGAAGGGCAAAATGGTAATTAAAATTTTAACCCCTAATTAAAACTTTAGGTTTAATAAAATGAAAAAGTAAAATATTTGATCTTAATCTGATTTGGATGATTGAAATTTAAATAATTAAAGGGTAGAAACCTACTAAACAATTTAAAAATAATTAAAATAAACCTTAATTAAGTAATTAATTAAATTTGGAAGAATAATAAAATTGGAATTATTAAAATAGGGATATTATTAGGAAGAGATTTGTTCTTTAATTTAAGGATCCCTAAATTAATCACCTCAATAATATTTAATTCCTAATTAAAATGATAATCCAAATTCAAGATTTAAAATGCTAAAAGACTTAATCATTAAATTAAATTAAAGTTAAATTATTTAAATTAAATCCTTTTAAAATTTCAATTAAATTAATACTTTAACAATTAAAATTAAATCATCTTTAAAAATTAAAAAATAAAATATTAAATTAAAAATAGAAATAAAATTAAATTAAAATTTAAATTAAATTAAATTAAATTAAATTAAATAAAATTAAATTAAGACATATTAAATTAAATCAAATTAAATCAAATTAAAACATATTAAATTAAATCAAATTAAATCAAATTAAATCAAATAAAATCAAATTAAATTAAATTAAATCATATTAAATTAAATTAAATTAAATTAAATTAAATTAAAAAATAAAATCAAGTTAAAATTAAAATTAGATTAAATTAAATAAATTAAATTAAAATTGAAACTAAACCAAATTAAATTAAATTAAAGTTAAATTAAATTGAATTAAAAATAACATAACCTAAGACATAAAGAATTCAAAAATAAATCTAAAACAACTTGAACACTATTCCAAACTTAAATCCATTAACTCGAAATTAAATTAAATCATAAATCACTCGAACATCAATTCGCCCTCGAAAGTTTTTGTTGTCACAACTCCTAAATGGAGTATTAAGTGAAGTGTTACTTCACTTATAGGATATTCAAATGTCCTAGTTCACCGAGCAAGATAACAAAACTCGAACTCCTGACGATTAATTCATTTGTATAATTAAATTCTCTTGACTTAAAATAATCCTGTAGATATTGAAAAGATGTTTAAGACTCGTCTTAAGCACTTCCTCGATATGATAGGATATTTATAAGAACAATTGAACTTAATTGTTCTTCGATGAAGAAAATCGTCCTCAAACCAAAATACAAGAACCTGGACGTCATAGGAGGTGACTAGCTATAGTGATTAGGAACTCGGTAGAAAACCATAACCCTTCCCTTAGCTTTACCTAGGAACTTGCTTTTAAATGCTTAAATATTCTAATTGTGTTTTAAGTGCAACTGGGATGACGGGAAGACCCTCCAGTACGCTTTTATTTTATCGCAATTTACCTTATTGCAATTTATTTAATCGCATCGCACTTAGCTTTTCGCATGATAAACAACTCGTTGCATGAAAACCCACACCTTTAGGATAGTCCCTAAAACCGAAACCAAAAACTAAATTAAAAGTCATTACAAGATAAAATTCACCGCCACAACATTTCAAAATATAAAACAACTCAAAATTTAATCACAAACGTAACAACAAAACTACAACTACAACTAAATTAAAACGTCTTGTTGGATGATCGGGAATACCTCGGATGATGTAACATACGTGTTGCTAACGGGATTTCCCACTGTCTAAATGAAAGTGTGGAACTCATTCAACTGAGTTTAGCAAATTCATCCGGACTAAGTGAATCCGATAAAAATAACGATGCCGAAGGATGGAACCGCGGGATCTTAACCGGTGTTGTTATAATCAACTTTAAGATTTGTTTAATTAAAATATTAAAAAATACCTGGATTTTAAGATTTTATCTAAACCGAACACTTCTCTCATCTCCCGATTTATGACTTCTATAACTAAACCTCTGCAACAAGGAGCTCTGGAGTACGAGTAGCAAGACGACGCCATCGTCATCAACAAAACCCGAGTCTACTTCAAGAAAACTTTCTTAGAATTAAATAACCAAGCCATAGGACTTCGAGGAAGTTTGCACTAGTGCAACATAAATCCTCAACTCTTCGTTAGGCATTTGCATGATCATATCATATAAATTAAGCCCTAACCTGGTCTTAGGACTCCGAGGTAGTCGTCTGGTACGACATAAACCCTCACATCTTCGAGGCTATTCGTATGATTTTATCATACAAATATAAGTCCTAATTAATTAAAATTGGCAAGATCAAAACATTAAATAAACATTAGGACTTTCCTAAATCCAAGCCAAACAAATAAGATAGTCGGAAGTTACCAAGATTCCTCTCGGATCCTCGGCTTCTCCTACTTCTCTTCCTTTCGACTCCTAAAATAAAATGTTCCAAATTCGATCTATTCCCTATCAAATTTCAAAACTCAATCCTCGAAAACTTAAACTTTGAAATTCTCGAGAGCAGAATCTACCGATTATTATCGAGAGTTTTCTTAGGTGATTCCCGTCACTTAAGATGTAATTAACTATAGGGCTTGCCCTTATATGGAATTTTAAGAACCTGTGAATATAAACCCCGCTTAATTCATTTATATTAAGCGGTGGAACTTGTCGGCTTATAAAATTGGTTCGCAGACCAAACGGATGTCACAAATCTCCTAGTTTATTTAATCGAGCCCCATCATCGAGCAGTGTGTCTATTCTTCGGGATAGATACACGGTTTTTGGTGCGGTGCTCGTTTATATAAACTATTCGGGATGTGAGATTAGTTTGATTTCATATCTTAAAATCTTCAAATTTAAAAAAAATTTATTTTTAAAAATCAAATACTACTTTTCAAATTATTTATTTAAATTAAATTAAAAATTCGCCGACAATTTCTGTAGGTGACCCCCTTTTCAAAATTAAACACACAAACGTAAAAATATGCCGACAATCATTATTCGGGTAAACCTCTTTTCATGAATGGTTAAATATTTATATTCGTCCTTTTCAATGCTACGCAATCTTCGAACTATAAGTCCTATTCTTTTGACTTGGATCCTTTATTCACCTTCAATTATAAAAATTCAACCTTGATAAACCTCACTCATTATCTTAATTGAGAGTTTTCTTTAGAGCTTATAGTTTTAAAGATGTAATTAACTATGATGGGTTGTTTTTATAGGAATAAGGCCCCATAATAAAATAAACCTTTTCTTACATTCGTAAGGTAGGGGTAAAAAACTTAGCATAGACATACGAAGACTTTCATCATCAGGGTGATCAAACATATTTTTAAGGTAATATTCTCTTCCTTCAGGAAGATATATTATTCTTAAAAATATTGTGCCTACTGATACACCAAAAAAATATAGTATTTTTAAATAGATTTTTATACCTATTCATGATGATATTGCACTTTATTGGAATGTATTTTGTGTGTTTTTCTTACAGGTATGATTAAATGGATGTTTTGATGAAAAGAGTGAAAAAGGGTCCAATTTGGTGAAAAAATGAAGAAAATTGAAAAAGTGATATGTGGAGGCTAAGCGCCAGAACTCACGCTTACGTCCCAAGGCCCTGCGACTATGCACCCAGATTTGGAGCTTACGTGCAGCAGACTCCCGGTTAAGCGTCGGTATCTCATGCTTACACGCGACAATTAAAAAAGTGGAGTTATTTTAATTTAGGCACCATTTTGAAGAGATTTTCAAAGCACCTCTTGGTGAGAACGTGGGTAACTTCCAATTGGCGCCAAATTCAATTCAAAATACTCTTGACTGGATGCATCTCTTGGAAGATACGTTGAATATTGGCACAATTTGAAGAGATACGAAGACACTTTTTGGAATAATATAAAAAGAGGACTTAAATATCAGAAATGTGGTTGTTGTTGGTGGGTGTGGTTAGTGTTTAAGAGTGAGGTTTATGTTAGAAAGTTATCTTAGAACACACCTCTCTACTTCACCATCTTTACTTAATTTTAAATAGTTTGTATTAAGAGTAGAATTGAAATTTAGAGACCAGGGAGTTGGGCGCCAACTTTCAAAGAGTATTGTAATGAAAAGCAAAGTTTCATTCAAGAGTTTTGTGGAGAGGATTTACAAATAAGTCTTTATCTTTGTATTGTATTTGGTTTTTAATTAAGACTTCTTGTTTTTTCACTCTGATTTCTACTTTTAAACCAAGTTGTGATTGCATTTTCTTCATGAATTCTGAGTTGTTTTCTTTATCTCTTTCCTTAAGTGATGAAGTGAATAAGTTATGGAAGTATGTTGTGTGAAGTAGAGGGTTTAAATGTTGGAAGAAGTTGTGATGATTCAAAACCTTGCACTTCATTTACTTCTTTATTTGTCCAATTAAGATATTAAAATTTTTTTGTGAGAACATGTAAGATCCAGTGTAGTATTATCTCAGTCAACAATTGGAAAGAATTACATGAGATTGTATGGGTGAGAATGTAATCCATATGGTTGAGTGCAATTAAATAGGGATATATACTTTGATGGGTGTATAATTAGAGGACTTTAGAGTGACAGACTAAAGCCCCCAATTTGATTTATTGTTTTATGTTTTGATATGATATGTTAGCCTTTAGATGGAGGGAATCGAGGAAACTCTAGAGTGAGAGCTAGTATCTTTCCTGCCTAACCCATCTTTTTTAAAACAGTGAATTAACCTATATTCTTTATAGCATCTCTAGTAAGAGTAAAGAATATAATTGCTTCTATTTGGCACAAAACATTTTATATACTTCCACAACAATAATCTCCATAACTTGTTACTGATTCATAAAAATGAAAAAGATATTTCATTTGCATAAGTTTTCATCTTACAAAAGTTTAGTTAAAGTAGTTGCTTACTTTCATTTCAAATTATAAAATCACAAAAAAAATCGAATTATATTTCTTAAAATATTATCTTTAGTTTGAGTAAAATATTTTTAAAAGTAAAAAGTTAATTTTCATTTTCTAAATTAGAAGATATTTTTTTTATTTATCACTTTCCCTGTGGGTTCGATATCTTGGGGCATAATCAGAAAGTCATATATTACTTGATAGACGATACGTATACTTGCTTAGTATCTCATTTTAAAATATTATTTAAATTTCTTATTTACAATAGCATCAAGTTATTGACGCTGTTGCAAATAAAGAGATATCAATAAAGAGAAGTATCAATTCATATATAAAATGTAAGCATAAATATCAGGGATCAAGTTTTTGAAGCCATTGACGGGGATCAAATTAATAAAGAAAAAAATTAAGAAAAATTAATTTTTACTTTTTAAAGTCTTATTAAAACTTGTTAGATTTTTTTAGGAAGTTGTTGTTTATGTTGTGTAATTTTATTTTGTTTTGTTTTATAATAGTGTATGCGTAGTTGAGGTTCTGAAAGACTTGTGCCTTACAATTCTGAATTAGAAAGAACTATATGAAAAATTAAATAAATTAAATATATAGAAAAAAAATTAAAAATATTCAAGAAATGGCAAATCAAAATAACCAAAATGCTGAAATCCATCAAGAATTTTAACCTTTAAAAGATTATGTTAACCCTACAGTAGATGAATTGCATTGAAGTATTCAAAATCCTACTATAGTGGCTAAATCATTTGAATTTAAACCTGTTATTATCTATGGTATCTAATAATCAGTTTGGGGGAGAACCAACTGAAGATCCAAATTTGCATCTTGCTAATTTTCTAGAATTGTGTGCTACATTTAAATATGATGGTCGTTCGGATGATGTATTAGAATTAGACTTTTTCCTTTTTTCATTAAGAGATAAAGCTAAGATGTAGTTAAATTCTTTAGCACCTGGATCTATCAAAACTTGCGGTGATTTAGCGCAAAAATTTCTTTCTAAGTATTTTCCACCATAAAAGACTGCTAAGCTTAGAAATGACATTACATTTTTTTGTCAGTTTGAATGGGAATCTATTTATGAATCATGGAAATGTTTTAAAGATCTCCTAAGCAAATGTCCACATCATTCAATACTAGATTGGTTAATAATTCAAACTTTTTATAATGGATTAGTTGGATCTCTTAGATCTATTATCTTTGCTGCTGGTGGTGGTTCATTGATGTCTAAACAGTTTAATGTTGCTTATGCTTTAATTCAAGAAATTGCTACAAATAATTTTCAATGGTCTTCTGAGAGGGTAAACCATAAAAAGGTAGTCAGTATTCATGAATCTAATGTTTTTGTAATGCTATCAAATCAAGTTGCTGCAATATCAAGGAAGATAGACCAATTTGGAATGAATTTTTCTCAACCAATTTCAATGATTGAGGAAAATTCATTAGGCTAAGTAGTAGATTTTCAAACATATTTAGATACTTTGAATGTCATAAACAAGCCTAATAACCCTTATTCTAATTATTATAACCGAGGTTGGAAGAACCATCCAAACTTCAACTGGAATAACAATAATCAGGGTGTTAGTACTCAACAATGGGGGAAAAATTAAGTAAACCCATTAGGGAATTGGAATAACCAAGGGAATAGTAATTATAGACCTAATTATCCTTCAGGTTTTAATAATTCTTCATAACTTAAGGAGAAGAAGTTGTCTATAGAAAAAGTGGTGTTACAAATGGGAAATAAATTGGAAAGTCAAGGAGCTACAATTAGAAATATTAATAATCAATTGGGACAAATTGCTAATTCATTAAGTAATAGATCCCAAGGAACGCTTCCTAGTAATAGTGATATAAATCCAAGAAACAAAAATAAAGAGCAAGTAAAAGCTGTTCAATTGAGAAGTGGAAGAGAGTTGGGAGGTAGTACAAAAAAGAGATTGAAGTAGATAAAGAAGAGACTGAAGAACCAAAAGAGGACACTCAGAAGGGTTTGGAAATACCTATTTCTCCACCTAAGTTTGATTTAGAAAAGCCACCACCACCATTTCCTCAGAGACTTCGACAACAAAAGTTGTATAAGCAATTTTAAAAGTCCTTGGAGATTTTTAAGAAACTTACAATTAATATTCAATTTGTTGAAGCCTTAGAAAAAATTCTTGGCTATGTAATGTTTATGAAGGATATTCTAAACAGAAAATGGAAGTTTGAAGATAACTAAACTGTTGCACTTAGTGAAGTATGTAGTGCAATAATTCAGAAGAATATTCCTGAAAATTTTAAAGATCCTAGTAGCTTCACAATTCCATGTGCAATTGGAGAAAAATTTTATGGAAAAGATTTTTGTGATTTTGGTGCAAGCATTAACCTTATGCCATTATCTATATTTAAAAGACTGAGATTAGGAGAAATAACCCCTCTTACTATAACTATGCAGTTAGCTGACCGTTCGATCACATATCCTAAAGGAGTTATAGAGGAAGTTTTAGTAAAAGTTGATCAATTTATTTTTCCTGTTGATTTCATTGTGCTTGATATGGAGGAAGATAAAGAGATACCAATTATTTTGGGGAGACCTTTCCTAGCTACAGGAAGAGCAATGATAAATTTACAGAAAGGGGAATTAACTATGCAAATCAATTATCAAACTGTTACATTTAATATCTAAAAATCAATGAAATATCTTGCCAGAGGTAAAAATGATGAATGTTTCAGGATGGATGTAATAAGATTTTTGAGTGAATGTCATTTCAAAACAACATATGAAGATACATTTTAAAGAAAACAGTTGGAATATGAGCAAGAAGAGGAAACACATAATTTGGATGATCTTATTGAGGAAGACTTAAATTATGTTCAAGAAGGTTTTGAAGTTTTGGACATGAAAAATAAAGATGAAACTTCTTGTCCATCAATTGAAATCCCTCCTAAACTTGAATTGAAGTTACTTCCCGAACATTTAAAATATGCCTTTTTATGTGATTCCTCAACTTCGCCTATTTTAATTTCCTCGAAATTAACTACAGAACAAGAAGAGAGTTTGCTTGAAATTCTAAAGAAATTTAAGAAAGCCTTTGGATGGACCATAGCTGATATTAAAGGAATCATTCTTTTAATTTGTATGCACAGAATTCTTCTAGAAGAAAACTACAAAACCAGGGTTGATCCTCAAAGGAGATTAAGGCTTCGTTTGGTGCAGCGGTAGCCCAGCGGCGCGGCGGGGCGCCGCTATTCATCGTTGTTTGGGGCGGCGGGGGAGGCACGGCGCGGCGCTTTTTAGGCGAAAAGTGGGTCGCGGGTCCGATCCCGCGGCCCCGCTTTCTCCTTCGGCTTTTTCCACTGGTGCCCTTTTTCTCATCCGCCTTGAGGCCTTGATCGGTGCCATCGCAGACTGGTTTATAGGTCCAGTCTTGCATAAGCTACTCAATGCTTGCTCTGATTACCTGCAGGATTAGTTCAGATGGCAGACACGCTGGGAGGAGCTGGAGAGGTCACGAGAAAATCACCCCAAGATCCAAGCTGTCGCCTCCGCTTACCCCCAAGCACAAAATCACAGATCGAAATCCGACACTCAACAGTTTAATCTGGCAGCCATGAGATGCCATCGATGAGTTAAATTGATTTGCTCGATGACTTTGAGTACATGGAGCTTGAGATGAACATGAGCTGATCAGATGAATCATGGAGAAAACAGAGGTGATTTTTGCAATCCCTAGGTTTTTTTTTTTTTTTTTTTGAAATTGCTCGCAAACTTTGCAAAGTCTGCTAAATTGACTTCAAAATTGATCCCAACTTGGAGAGACTGGATGAGATTGTGCTGATAAAGCTTCAGCTGAGGTCAGTATTATCCTTCATCTGGAGTATAGGCTACCAAATTTGAAGTCACTTGCAGCTTTTGAAGGGTGTCTAAAAGGTGCAATGCAGTCCAACAAATTCTTGCTTGTTTAGGGTGAAATTTGGGAGGAGGACATGAGCAATTTGGGAGAATGTACTCTCCTCTGTGGTTTATGAAAGTTTAGGATGTAAAAATTTTGTTCACTTCCTGAATGGATACAGTTGCAGGGATGATTGCAAATGTGATTAGAAAAGAAGAAAGAAATATTGATATTAAAGCTTTTAACATGATATTTAGTTAATTTGATAGGTGTTATAACCATTGAACTTTAACTCTTGATGTTGATGTGCAGGCTTGAAGGCTTAGGTCTCAATTGTTAATTTGAGAAGAGGTGATCTCAATGTCATGGAAATTATTCCGTTTGATTGTGAATTCTGCTTTTTTCAGTTTGTAACAGTGGTTTCTTGATGTGATACTAAAAATTTGAGTGTTATGTATGTAAATATGAAATTTTAGGTGTTAAATCTGTCAATGTATAAGAATTGTGTGTTATGTATGTAAATGCACCTTGTCAAGCACTTTCCAGTTGTTTGGGGCTATAGCTATAGAAGATTAGAGGGAGTTTTTTAGAATTAAAGTAGAGAAAGCATTTTGCTTGTCATTTTCAAATTTTGGAGAAAGATTTGAGTGTTATGTATGTAAATTCATCATTATTTTGAACATATTTTTTAACTTCAAAATAAATTCATCATTAATTTGAATTTCTGTTTCAGAATTATTAAATAAATGGGCGTCACAATTTTGTTACAAACAAATTTACTGAACAGGGACAAAATTGTCAATTTTCTAGAAACAGCTGCTCCACAGCTGTTTCCACACAGCTGCAACAAACAAACAATCAGCTTCCCCGCAACAGCTTTCTGGGGCAGCGCAGCTGCAGCTACTGAAAAACTGAGAAGCTGCAGCTGCGCCAAACAGAGCCTAAATCCTATTATGAAAGAAGTTGTTAAGAAAGAAATTTTAAATTGGTTAGATGTTGGAATTATCTACCTTATTTCATATAGTGTATGGGTTAGTCATATTCATGTGTTCCTAAAAAAGGAGGAGTAATTGTAACTGTTTATGAGAAGAATGAATTAATACCAACAAGATAAGTTACAGGTTGGCGAATATGCATTGATTATAGAAAATTAAATCTTACCATCAGGAAAAATCATTTTGCACTTCCCTTTCTTGATCAAATGTTGGATAAACTAGCTGGGCATAAATACTTTTGTTTTCAGGATGGATATATTGGTTATCACCAAATACAGAGGATCAAGAGAAAACAATATTTACCAGTCCTTATGGTATATTTTCTTTTAGAAGAATGCCCATTGGTTTATGTAATGCCCCTGCTACATTTTAAAGATGTATGATGACAATTTTCTGTGATTTAATTTAAAAAGGAATTGAAGTATTTATGGATGATTTTTCAGTGTTTGGAATTTCATTTGAATCATGTTTATAACATTTATCTAAGGTTCTTAAAAGCTGTGAAGAAACAAATCTAGACATTAATTGGGAAAAATGCCAATTTATGGTAGCAGGAGGAATTATTTTGGGACATCAAATTTCAGAAAAAGGTATAGAGGTAAACACTGCGAAAATTCAAGTGATCGCTAATTTGTCTTGCCCAACAAATATAAGGGAGACTAGGAGTTTTTTGGACATGTTGGATTCTACAGGCTTTATATTAAAACTTTTCAAAAATTGCTAAGTCTCTATGCCAGTTATTAGAAAAAGATGTCATTTTTAATTTTAATGAAGACTGCCTAAAAGCTTTTGAGTTATTGAAAGAAAAATTAATCACAACATCAGTTATTGTTTCACCAGAGTGGGAAAAACCTTTTGAATTAATGTGTGATGCAAGTGATTATGCTATTGGAGTATTTTTAGGACAAAAACATGATAAAATTTTAAACTAACATTTATCTATGCTAGTAGAACTTTGAATGAAGCTCAAATTAATTATACCACAACTGAAAAAGAGTTACTAGCTATCGTATATGCCTTTAATAAATTTGGATCATATTTAATTGGGATTAAATGTGTGGTGCATACTGACCATTTTGCGATTATATATTTAATGAAAAAAAGGAATGTAAAACCAAGACTAATAAGATGGATTCTTCTTTTATAAGAATTTAATTTTGAGATAGTAGATAGGAAGGGTGTTGATAATCAAATTGTTGATCATCTTGATAATGAAAAATCTCTCTTTTCTAATGAAATTAATGAACATTTTCCTGATGAAAAACTGTTCACTATTAATAAGTGTTGTGTTCCATGGTATGCTAACATTGTGAACTTTATTGTTAGTGACATATTATCCTATGGATTGACATACCAACAGAAGAAGAAATTTTTATCTGAAGCTAAGACTTATTTTTGGGACGGCCCGTTTTTATATAAATAAGGAAAGGATCTTATTATTCAAAGATGTGTGCCTTTACAAGAAACTTATGAAATTATTCAAAATTGTCATAATTCTGATTTTGGGGGACATTTTGGTATTGATAAAACTGCATATAAAATTCTACAAGGATGTTAATGCCTATATTAAAAATTGTGATCGATGTCAGCGTGCAAGCAATGTTTCTAAAAGGAATGAGATGACCTTAATTACATGTTGGAAGTTGAAATATTTGACATTTGGGGATTAGATTTCAAGAGACCATTTATACTATCTTTCGAAAATTTATACATATTGATAACATAAAACTACGTATCAAAATGGATAGAAGTGTTGCAAAGTTTTTAAGAAAGAATATATTTTGTAGATTTGGAGTGCCAAGTGTAATCATAACTGATGGGGGGAAGTCATTTTAAAATGCAATTATGGAGATATTAGTAAAGAAATATCATATCATCCATAAAATTGCTACTACTTATCATCCTCAGATAAGTGGTTTGGTTGAATTATTAAATCGTGAAATTAAAAAAAAATGGAAAAATATGTTAATCTAAACAAAAAGGATTGGTCAATCAAACTGGATTTTTCTTTGTGGGCTTATAGGACTGCATACAGGACTCCTAAATATAGACTAATTTTTGGGAATGCTTGTCATTTTCTAGTTGAACTTGAGCATAAAGCATATTGGGCTATTAAAGATTTCAATTATAATTTGAATGATGTTGTGAGAAAAGATTATTGCAATTAAATGAGCTTGAAGAGATAAGGAATGAATCATATGAAAGTGCTAAAATATATAAAGAAAAGATGAAGAAGTGGCATGATCATAAGATTCTGACTAAGAATATTAAACCAGGACAACATGTTTTGCTATATAATGCCAGATTGAGATTATTTATTGGAAAACTTAATTCTAGGTGGATGAGCCCATTTATTATGATAAAAGGTTATCTCTATGGAGCTATGGACATTAAAGATCCTAAAACTGAGAAAATATTTAAAGCAAATGTTCATAGACTGAAACCTTATTTCTCAATAGATTAACTTAAACCTAATGAGAAATTGATGATGGGTCACCCAAATTAAGTATTGGGTGTGTCAGGCTGATGACGTTAAACCTAGCGCTTTGTGGAAGGCAACGCATAATTATCGGTGTGCTTTGTTTTAAGTTTGTTTTGTGTGTTTATTTTGTTTGATGTAAGAGTTGTATGGTAATATTTTGATTATATTATATTAGTGTAGATTAATGAAACCTTAATTGATAATTTGGATGAGTTAAAAAGTGATTTCAGACGTTTAGCAAACCTGTGCTAAAATGAGCACTGGAGGCTAAGCGCTAGCAATTGGCACTTAGGTTCCGGAGTTATAAAGAACATGAAAAATGAGTTTCTAGAAGCCATTATCATGGGGAAGTTGGATGGCACGATATAGGCAGGTTTGTGAACATGGGAGGGCAGTTTTAGGTCATCTAAAGTTTATAAAAGGGACCAAATTAAAGGGGATTCATTCCATTCTAAATTTCTGACCTAAGAGCCTTATAGAGGAGTTTAAATTGGAGAAATGTCTTCTTGGGAGAGTGAAATGAAGAAGAGGATGCCAACAAGATAAAATTTGTTAGCGAGAGTACGCAAGAGTTATATAAAGAATTTCTGGCCATTAGTATTCAAGGAATAGCACTGAAGATTGCAAAGATTGAGGCTAATGTTGCATCAATTGAAGCAAAGGTAAATGAAACTAATGCACATTTAGCACATATTGGATGACAATTAAAAATGAAATTTAGCCATATAAGTTATGTTGAAGAAGCAGACAAGGCGATGTATTTGAAAAATAATTTGATTGAAGAAGATTCTATTAGATGTCCTAATCTTCGTTCGTTCTAGCAAATCTATATACCAAATGGTTCAGATGGAACTAATGGAGGTACTAGATATTTTTCACCTAATGGAGGCTGGAATTGAGTTCTATAGTGTGTTAAGTGTTAGTTATTTATGTTTTGTGTTTAATTAATTGTGTTAAGTGTTTGATGTTTATGTATTTAAGTGTATCATTTGTTTTATGTTTTATAGTGTTTTGTTTTAGTTTTTTATTGTGAGTAGATAAATGAGATCTTATCCAAGTATCTTGGATTAAAGACTTGTAGTTTATACTTGTAATTTGTATGAGTTTAATTAAGTAAAAGTTTGTGTTTGTGTATAACTTGTGTTGAATTGTTTTTAATCTAAAAGATGTGTAATTCTGGAGATAAGAAGATTATAAGGTGATGAGATACTTATTAAATCAATTTAGGATTGATTGAAGGAGCGAGAATGTGTATTTAACGAAAATAGTGAGTTTGCGGTTATGCGCTGAGACCCTGCGCTTACGCGCCAGAGCTCCTCGACTAAGCTCCATACTTTCGCGCTTAGGTGACGGTTCGTGAAAATTGGTTTTCAGGTTGTAAAAACAAAAAAAAAATTGCAAATTTTTCCTCATCTTCATTTCCTTCCTGCAACATTTTGTGATTTTGGAGGCTAGGGCATCACAAAATTTGCAAATCTTAAGCCGTTTCAAGTGAAAATTGTTAGATTTGATCTTCTTAAGGTAAGAGCACTTATTTTAAGTATAAAATTTTTTATTTCACCATATATTTTGAATTTATTTTGGAGAAATTTTAAAATCACTATAAATGGTGAAAATTTGAGAAAAAGCATGAGAAATTACTTGGATTTAGTAGTTTAAGCCTTTAGGAGTTGAGTTTAGTGATTTTAAATTGAATGTGGAATTTATAGAGATTTTTATGCAAATTTTAGAAATGGCACAAAAGAGGAGCAAAGCGAGAGCCACGTTCAATTCTGACAAGTTTGTTGGTTCTATAGCTCGAGATCGTTATGTGCAAGCATTACAGTCACGTAAATTGATTCAGGAGCGAGGATTTAATAAACCAGGTGGAGAAATTGAAGATGTGAATGTGAATTGCCTCTGGGATAAATTCTGTTATTTTACTCCTGTAGCTGTTATTTCTGTTGTTGGAGAGTTCTATGCAAATCTCCTGGAGTCATATGAGAACTTTGTTTGGGAACGAGTACAACTGATATTTTTTACTCTTGAGGTAATAAATGGATTTTCCCTACTGCCACCTAGTATGTTTTGTTTTTGTTCAAATGAAAATCCTACAAAGGAAGAATTGGATGAGTTTATCTCTACTTTGACTGATGGGAGGGGGTTATGGAATATTACTATTGAGAGAAGAGTTAACTTCCCTGCATCAAAGTTGAATGCCAACTCCAAAGCATGGCTTTAATTCATATCATCCAAGCTGCTTCCTACAAATCATCTTAGCGAAGTGACTAGTGAAAGAGCCACTTTGAATTATTGTATTCAGCAGAGGAAGTTGATAGAAATTTGAAAGATTATTTATGATTGTATTTAGAATTCTGCGAGCTGCCACCACTGCAGTTATGGGGTTTACTTCCCTTATACATTCATTGTGTGAGCAAGATGGCGTTAGATCTGATAAATTGTAAGAGGTTCTTCGGCCTCTTAAGCCTATTAACAGTTCAAATTAAATACTTATGCTGAGCATTCAATTTTTGGCTAGAGATGAGGATTTTCTAATGGTTCCAGTGCATCTGCTTCTACTGCATCTATATCTCATGCTTCCACATCCCAAGCATCTTCAGATCAGTTTTCTGATTTGTAGACTGAGCTTTTGAATAAGATAAGAGATAATGTTAACTATGCTGCGGATCGAGTGCATGATTTAGAGGGAAAAGTAGCCATATAGGGGAATATCTTCAAAAACATAGTGAGTATGAGGTGAATCATCACAGTTATATGAATATATTGATTAGAGGTGATTTTAGTGTTGTGCTACCTACTCATCCACATTATAACCCATATGTGCCTACCCGTACCTGGAATGGAAGGGATGATGATGATGAGGAAGATGATTGGGATTCATATTTTATCTTGAGTTATGTTTTGTGATGTGATAAGTGGTGGACTATTTTTATTTTTATTGTTGTTGTGTGGTTTATTATCATTTGCGGATGTTAAAGAGGACAACCTATGTCTTTTATTTTGTTGTATAGTGCTGAGACACTTGTGTTTATGTTTATTTTAGTTATGGATGTTGTGTTTGTGATATGTGATATGAATGTTTTTGGTAGTAAATGTGTTAGTGATTTATTAGTGTGTTTTGTTTATTAGTTTAGAACTGCTAGAAACTATTTAGGAATGTTTTTAAATGCTATTAAAATCCACTAATTAAAATTTCACACTTAACTTTTCAATTTACTACCTTATATATGTCTTAGTTATGAATTTATGTTTAAGTGTGTAAATTTACTTATATGTCCTCCACTAGTTTAGAAGTCTTCTAAATTTCTTTTATAAAAAAAAATTATAAATTTTGAATCTAGTCATTTTCATTCATGTTTTTAATACCTAAATATTTAGGATATTAAAAATTCCTACAAATTTAATATTAATAGTTTTCTATTCCTACTCATGTATCATGTTACAATGCTTAAATGTTTCATTATAATGAAAATTTAAAGTTTGGGGGGAAGGAAAAACAATTTTCAAAACATAAATTTTGTTTGTTCTAAAATGGACTAAAAATTTAATTTTGATTGAAAAATAATTATGTGTATGAAGTTATATTAGAGAAATAAAATTTTGAATATAGAAATGAGTAAGAGAATTTAGTTAAAATTATAGTAAGGATGAAAATTTTAAAGTTAAAAATTTCTTAGTAAAGAAATGATGAATATTTGGTAACTATCTTTAATAGCAAAAGTAATATTTTTGGAAAAATAGAAAGATTATATTTTAAATTTTAATACTTAAATGTCTTTTATTGAAAATAAATTTTAAAAATTTTATTATATTTATAAGTTAAAGATATATATCTACCTTATGCTTTAGGAAAGGAAGGGTGGAGTTCAAAATCATTAAAGGCCTATCCAAATAAAGTAATCCTTGCCTTATAAAAAGAAAAGAAAGAAAAGAAAAGGAAAAGAAAAAGAAAAAAAAAGTGAAAAAAAAAGTATATGGAAAAGGAAGGAGAGGCTTGAGGATTTAAGGGCTTAATAAAAAATTAGTTCCACACCTGATCTTTTTAGAGTATAAGATTTGATGAAAATCTTGAAACTTATAAATATAATATAGTGATTATAATTATTTTTAGTAAAGATTTTAAGTAAAGAAAATAAAATGCCTAAGCCCTATATTTTGAAGAATCTATAAATATTTCTGAATAAGAGAGGAACTATTATCTTTCATTAACATTTACTTAAGAGATTTCTAAACTTTAAATTAGTCTAATTTATTAATTTTTTTTTAAAAATTAGACTACTACATTTCTAGAACAAAATTTTAAAAATTCCTAAAGAAACTCATCACATAATTTAGTTATATGATTTTTATATGATTAAGGTGTCACTTGAGGACAAGTAGCATTTCAAGTTTGGGGATTTTGAAACACCTAGAATATATAGTGTTTTTGTACACATTTTTATACCTATTATTGATGATATTGCACTTTAATGAAGGGTATTTTGTGTATTTTTCTTACAGGTATGATTAAATGGATGATTTTGATGAAAAGAGTGAAACAGGTTCTAATTTGGAGCAAAAATGAAGAAGATTGAAAAAGTGATGTGCTGCGGCTAAGCGTCAGAACTCGTGCTTACGAGCCAAGGCCCCGCACGTATGCGCCTAGATTTGGAGCTTACACACTAACAGGCTTGTGGCTAAGCTCTGGTACCTCGCGTTTACGCGCAACAGTTAAAAAAAGAGGAGTTATTTTAATTTAAACACCATTTTGAAGAGATTTTTGAATCATCTCTTGGTGAGAACGTGGGTAACTTCTTTTTGGCACCAAATTCAATTCAAAATACTCTTGAATGAATGCATCTATTGGAAGATACATTGAATCTGGACACAATTTGAAAAGATATGAAGAAACCTTTCAAAAATGTATAAAAAGAGGACTTGAAGATCAGAACATGGTTGTTGTTGGAGGGTGTGGTTAGTGTTTGAGAGTGAGGTTTATGTTAGGAAGTTATCTTAGAACACACCTCTCCACTTCACCATATTTACTTAATTTTATATAGTTTTTATTAGGAGTAGAATTGAGATTTGGAGACCACAGAGTTGGGCGCCAACCTCTAAAGAGTATTATAAGAGAAAGCAAAGCTTTCAAAGGAACTTCAAGAGTTTTGTGGAGAGGATTTACAGATAAGTCTTTATATTTGTATTACATTTGGTTTTTAATTAAGACTTCTTGTGTTTTCACTATGATTTCTACTTTTAAACCAAGTTGTAATTGCATTTTCTCCATTAATTTTAATTAGTTTTCTTTATCTTTTCCCTTAAGTGATGAAGTGATTAAGTTATGGAAGTATGTTGTGTGAAGTATAGGATTTAAATGTTGGAAGAAGTTATGATGATTTAAAACCTTACACTTCATTTAGTTATTGATTTGGCCAATTAAGATGTTAAAATTTATTGTGAGAATATGTAAGATCCAGTGTGGTATTATCTCAGTCAACAATTGAAAAGAATCACATAAGATTGTATGTGTGAGAATGTAACCCATGTGGTTGAGTGCAAATAAATAGGGAGATATACTTTTATGGGTGTAGAATTAGAGGACTATAGAGTGATAGGCTAAAGTCCCCAATTTGATTTATTGTTTTGTGTTTTGATACGAGATTATAGCTCCCATGTGGAGAGAATCAAGGAAACTCTGGAGTGAGAGCTAGTATCTTTCCTGCCTAACCCGTCTTCAAGATTTTTAAAACAGTGAATTAACCTATGTTCTTTATAGCATGTCTAGTAAGGGTAAAGAATATAATTGCTCATATTTGGCACAAAACATTTTAGATATATCCACAACAAATAATCTCCATAACTTGTTACTGATTCAGAAAAGAAAAAAGATATTTCATTTGCATAAGTTTTCATCTTACAAAAGTTTGGTTGAAGTAGTTGCTCACTTTCATTTCAAATTATAAAATCACAAAAAGAATCAAATTAAATTTCCTAAAATATTATCTTTATTTTGAGTAAAATCTTTTCTAAAAGTAAAAACTTAATTTTCATTTTCAAAATCAGAAGATATTTTCTTTATTTATCACTTTCCCTGTGGGTTTGATATCTTGGGGCATAATTAGAAAGTCTTATATTACTTGATAAACGATACGTATACTTGCGTAGTATCTCATTTTAAAATATCATTTAAATTTCTTTTTTACATTGGCATCAAGTTTTTTGCACCGTTGCAAAGTAAGAGATATCATTAAAGAGAAGTATCAATTCAAATATAAAACGTAAGCATAAATATTAGGGATCGCCTACATATTTAAATAGAAGTCTTCCAAAAGTTCTTTGGTGTGTGGTGACACACAAAAGTCCCTCACCAAGTAAATCCTTCTCACTTTATGCCAGTTAGTCAATCAATATTAGCAAATAAAAATTTTGGCTTCTCTCTTCCAATCCACACTCCTAATATCGTTGGAGAAGGCCGTCAGAGCTGAGAAGAAGGCTAGTTCACAGAGCAGCGAGCAATGACAGTGCAAGAGTGGATAGAGGACTCTGAGGGAAGGGCAACTGTAGTGAATAAGTTACGCCATGGTGAAGGTTTAAGTTGTCATTTTTCCATCCAAGAGAAGAGCAATACTCTAAAGGACAAGATGGTGATGATAAGAATACAAGAAGAATTCTTTGTTTGCTAAGCTAAGAACCTCCATCTTAGAACCAAACTAGTGATCAATTGGTTCATCTAGGCAGAGCTGGTTAATTCTAAGTAGTTGGATGTGAATGAGTTTACCAAGCTCATCTCTGTATCCACCTGGCAACATAAGTAGAGGATAGGGAGGAATCAGAGAAGAGAGTGTTGAGGATGTTGGATGTCACCCAACACTTCTCAGCTTTGACCTTTTATGTACTTAGAATTTCTTTTCTGGCTAGATTGTATATCATAAAAAACACTTTTTAAAGAATTTTTTGTAATACTTTTTTCAAAAAAGGCATTCGAGCGACTTTTACCTTTGCCTTGTGTATTTTTACATTTATTATTTTTTTATGTTATGAATTCTTCTGATAGTTGATGGTTCTATTTCTTAAGAAAGATCTTTGGATATTATTGTAGTGATATTGCTCGATTCAAGTCTCATATATTATCTCTATTGCTTAGTTTAGTCGTCGCCTTAGATGGCCCAAAACTTTTGTCAGACATATTAATGGGATTTTATCATAGAATTTGTGGGGAAAACTATCAAGACTTGCTGCTGAGGTGTATTGCTCGTTACCCACCAATCTTGTCACTAATAGGTAGGGAACCACCTCTAGAGCTTTATTCTTGTGAAGTTAAGGGAAATTTGTTTTTTTATGGTTAGGTGTTGAGGGTCTCGCCTAAAAATCATCGACAACGACACAAAATGTCTAATTAACATTATTTGCAAAGACCGATCAAGCGTCTTGCATAACTTTTGGGTTTACTACTCGTGTTCGAGTTCCCCGAGCATCATCTAGCTATCGATTCATATGAAGTCCTTGAGTTCCCCAATTGTCGTTTGAACATGTGATTAAGCACATAGTTAGTTGAGTCATGTCTTTAAAATTTCTTTATGTAAAATTGTACTGATTTGAATGAGAATGCCTTTATTTTATATAGGGTTATATAAATAATTTTCTTAGAAAAAAAACTTCTTTAGGTTATCTCTGCTTCATGTCCAGAGGACTCTTTTTCCTGTGTATGACTTCAGCATGTATGTTCCAGGGGAAACTCTTTGGTCCTTGATGAAATGTATGGTATAATTCTGATCTAGTTTTCTGATCATTTATCCTTCACAACTAAGTCTGCTTTTTTAAACACAAGATCCTCTAGTAGGCCTTCTCCCAAATATATTTTTTATAGTATCGAGTTGTTCTTCTCTTCACTTTTACCTGCTTAAAAGCTAAGTCGACCTGCCTTTCTATTTTAAGGTTGAACACCAGCATTACAACTTCATTGTTTTCTTCATGCCACTCAGCCAAGTTTTCTTCATACAATGATGAGACTGTCACAACCCTTTGGCTTTAGTGATTATATTCAACCTACAACATTGTTTCTATCTAGTGTTACCACATGAATGGAGTAATTGATCTCACTTTCCAGTGAACCATATTCCTTGGCCTATATCCAATTGAACCTCACTTGAGCTGAAATTTATGAAAATCCTAATTTAAAATCTAAATAAATAAAAATTGAAATCAAACAAATTAAAATAGAATCAAATACAACCAACTTCAATAAAACCCTAAAAAAGTCCTAAAAATCAGCTTTAATCAACAAACACTAAAAAATTATCATTTTTCTAGATTATCGTAAGGCGTGAATCTTAGTTCTGAAAAATGCATAATGTTTAGTATCACATATAAAGACTATGCAAATAAGTTTGACGATCATATGATACAATTTTTATGTGATACTTTTCAGTTAATGTTTTCATGCATGAATAGTGCTACATACTTCCTAAAATTAATATTTTATCCACAGACTAATCTAGTGATCCGAATTACATTCCGTAAGATGCATAATATTCATAATTATATATAAGGAGCATGCAAACCAGTTGGACGGTCATTAGACACCATTTTTACATAAAGGTTTGGTACATAGGGGTTTCTTACATGAAAAATGATCCTATGTAAAAATTTTTCAACAAATGATTATTTTTAAGAGTGCATCAAAGTCATCAAAATCTTTCAAATGAGTCCCTTCATGCTCAAATCTAACTTCATTTAGTGGTCGTTAAGCAGATGATAAACTGGATGAGAATTTTGATAATAAAAAGAATATTTGCAATAATCAACTCAAAATGGACTCAAATTAAAATCAAACTTCAACCAAACTAAATATGATCCAAGAAAACTTAATTTAATCTATTAAAATCCACTAAAATCTTAACTAAGAATCCAACAAATTTCTTTTTTCCTATGGTGGGGCCCACACTTTGACCTGAACTAGCTTGAGATGGCGGCTGGTTTGAACTAATACCAATTTTACCACTAAATTTTGTATATTTTTTCTACCAAATGAGCCTAAATCAATTTTTTTTCTCATAACCACTACGTCACTTCAACTTGAGATAACTTGAGTTAGAGTTTACTTTTTCAAGACAGATTGAACTAATGAACTTCTTGCATTTGTCTCTTCAAAATGAGGTATATTTTAGTTATTCACCCTAACCACCATAACTAAATATTTGTATTTTAAAATTCCCTCCCCCATTTTGAATTTCCCTTGATTATCTTCGCTTGACCACTCCTTGAATTCTCCCTGTAACTTCACCTCATCACAACGAAATCCATCTCATTTTTCATTCCCCTTCTTAGCCAAAACTCTAAGTCGCCAACTCACTCTCCTCTCCTCTCCCTCTTCTTCCCTCTCGGTCACAAACCGAGATCGACCTCTCATTCTCTTATTTCTCTCATTTAAAGCAAGAGCAACACTAAGGATGCAAGGAATGCCACTTCATCCAAGGCAACCAAAGAAAAATTCACAAAGGTATAGTGTTGCATACCTTTTCAATTCAATAAAATTTGGCATGATGCAGACCATATAATTGTCATAAATTTTTCCCTCTCATACTCTAACATATCTTCCTATTCCTCCGCATTTCATCCTAAAATCAAGACCCATACCACCATTTCTCCCCATTTCTTCTGAAAGCCAGGACTTCCACCACCATTTCTCTCCATTTCTTCCATTAACAGAACCCCTCTTTCCTTCCCATTCTCTAACACTATCCAAACCAAATTCCTACTTTCTCCTCCAACTAACCCTTTCCAAAAACCATCACATAGCCCTAACCCTAACCTTTCCTAAAACCCTAACCCTACTCAAAACTCTGCACACAACTTAACCCTAAACATACATGAAACTCTGCACACAAACCTAACCCTAAACTTACCCAAAACCATCACATAGTCCTAACCCTAATCCTACCTTAAACTCTAAAGCATGCCCAACCCACTAACCTACCAAAACCTAAAGCCTACCCAACCAACTAACATGACCCAAAAATACAATCCATGCCACAACTAACTTCCTTACCTAAATCCTACCTGGAACTTCTCACCACTCCCTAACTATCAATCCTAACTGAAACACGACCACACAACATTACATTCTCCATGCTCAACCCAAATACATAATCCATACCTCACTTTAACTTCCTCACCTTACCCCCTACCATAAGCACTAGAACCAAACTCTCACTCCTCACTTAGCCTAACCCAAAAACCCATCATCAAATCACTACCTTCTCTCCTCACTTATAGTTAATCCAAAAATTCATCATCAAATCATTACCTTCTCCTTCACTTAACTGTAGCCCGAACCCAAACCTAGCCCTACCCAAACCCAACCTAGCCCTACCCAAACCCAACCTAGCCCTACCGAAGCCCAACCACTCACCATGACCCTCCTATTCCTAACCCTAACCTAAAAATCAAATAAAAAAGAGAGAGAGAAAAAAAGGGAAAAGAAAATAATGTAATTATTTGTTCATATGCTATGTCATGCATACTCATTTGTTAGTTACTTTATACACATTTATATGGCTATGTGTCATGCAAGTCCAGGTAGTTATCTTTCATACTAGAAATTTATATGTTTCATATAAATTCATGTGCTATGTATTTAAGTTCCATACAAATCCATATCTTTTATTTTTAAGTCTCATATAAATCCATGTGTTATGTGTTTATGACTTTTGCAAATTCTTGTGCCATGTGTTTATCAATCCATGTGTTGTGTTTTAAATCCCATGAAAACCCATGTGCCATATGTTTTTCATGCCAAAGCAATTTTAATGGTTTATATTTTCCATGCAAATTCCATGCAAGTTGTGTTCTTGTTTATTCCATGAAAATTCCAAGCAAGTTGAGTGATTTAAGTTCTCTATGCAAATTTTATACAAGTTGTCGCCTTATATGTTCCATTCAAATTCGATGCAAGTTGTAGCCTTATATTTTCTATGCAAATTTCATACAAGTTGGCGATTTTATGGGTCAAAATGGAAAGCATGTCTAAAATAGTTAAGAATGTGAGAAGCGTATTTATATGTTTAGGAATAGTTTTTCCATAGGCTAAATATGGAAAGAGATATTTGCAAAGCTTATATGAAGACTTAAGAAAAATAATAATAAATAACAATTATTATTTTTATAAAATAATATATAACTTAAATGTTCTCTAAAATATTTATTTTTATATAATATACAATTTTAATATGCTCAAAATGATTATTTTCATTAAAATATACAACTTAAATGTGCTAAAAAAATAATTATTTTAATAAACATTTACTAGCTAAATGTGCTCTAACGATTAATAAATTTTATAAAAAAAGTACAAAAATTAAATGTTTGTACCATTTTTACACAAGTTTGAATGAGCCTCAAAGAGGAGATAATTTTATATGGTAAGGCAAGCTTTGTTTGCTCTAAATTGCTTGATATGCTTACCATTTTAAAATAAAAGGAACCTTTTCAAAATTTAAAAATAAACATGATCTCTTTTAATAAAATTAATAACCTTTTTTTCAAAATAAAAGAAACTTTTTCAAGAAGAAAAAAATAATAACATTTAGTAAAGTTTTTTTTCTAAATAAGATTTAATAAATTACATTTTCAAAGAGACCAAAAGCCAAATCTTCTAAAATAAAAATTCTCCTAAAATAATTTAAAATATATTAAATAGACAAAGTTTTTTTAAGGAAGGAAAAAAAATAAAACATAAAACAATCATTTTTCAAACAAAATAATCCATTAATAAAGCTTTTCCAAAAGAAGAAGTTTCAAATATAACATTTTCAAAACAAGAACTCAAAGCAAAACATAAATAAAACAAAATAAAATATAATTAAAATATTTTAAACAAAACTTAAGTACCCCTTTCAAATGAAAAACTTGAACAAAAACCTTTTTTTAAAACCAACCTAAGTAAGCCTGACCCTTTTCAAGAACATGAGTAACATCTTTCAAAAACATTTCTCTTGTGAGCACCAAGTATATCAAGATTATAAGGCTTTGGAAATTCTTTTGAATAATCAGCTAATGCAAGACATACACACATTCATAGGTATGACCCATGAATGAGCATGTTCTTTTCAAGGAACATGTGATTCGTATAAAAAAATAATAATACTTTATAAATAAGTCTTGAGAAATTTCATGTATACATAATTCCCACATTGAGGGTATCCAAATGCTGACATTATATTCGTATAAAAAATTAATAATACTTTATAAATAACTATCTTTTTTATATATGAAATTTTGAAAATAAATATGTGAATACAAATTAAAGTCTGAAAAATGCAAACATGAGAGGCTGGATTAGGATTTATCTTGGCATATAAGCTCAACATAACACAATGTACCAAACAGTTAAAGTTCTTAACTAGCAGGGATAATTCAATGAAGAAGAATTATTATAGAAACCAAATGCAAAACCTGAATTTACAAATTCCTGGTTATCGCAATAACTTTAAAACTATAAATTGAAACAAATCATGACTTAAATATCAAACCTTTAAAATAAAATTAAAACTCACCACCTTAAATCACGAGAACCACCACTAGGCGGATCAGCTGTGAACCTTAAGTTAGCCAGCTAAACAAAACTAAGGATCACAAACTATAGAGCAGCCAAGTCTATAAGCATATGTTTGTTTAATATGTATCCATAGTTAATGTTAAGGACTAGGACATATAAAATAAATATCCTTACCCCTTAGATTATTTAGGTATCACTAGATGAAGTAACCCATGGTTACTGACAAATGCATCTCAAAACACCTAATAAGGAGTTTTACATTCGCCATTATTATGATAGTAGTGGAGACATCTAACTATTTAGTTAGTTAATAGTTGAAGGATATCAATGAACTCAGGATGGTGGAAAGTAGTGGGCATCTTGACCAGAATGTTATTCCTAAAATTCAAATTAGTTCACCCATTTAGCCTCTTGGTATTTTAGTTTTATTCTAGAGTTAGGCTTTTACTTCCATCTTTAAAACTTGTTAGCCTATCTTATCCCTTTAGTTTAGGATGCAATTTTAAATCCAACTTTCAAAGTCTATACATAATCTCAAACCAAACCAAAAGTTCCAAACCTTTTGAAATGCTAAACTCTTGAAAATCTAAATCCAAACAATATTTCCAAACCTTTTGAAACCTTAAACTCTTGAAAATCTAAAACCAAACCAAACTTTCAAATCTTTTTGAAGCCCTAAAACTTTTCAAAACCACATTTACAACTCAAAAACTTCAAAAGCTTCAAAATATCAAGACCCTTTTTAAGAATAGGACCACATTTATCATGTTTCAACCCTTTTCAAGTGAATCATCCAAGTTAAGCTCTTTTTAATCAGAAATTAAACCAAATAAATCAAGCAATGCAACTCAAATCCAAATCAACCCCTTCGCAACAAATCATCAATTATGTATGCTTTCTTATAGAGTTATCTAACACTTTTCTTGGGTATTTTCATGATATATCATCATTAGGTTGTACATCCCAAGTCTTTAATTCCATAGATCTTTTTAAAAGCTTACGTTTATCAATCTGAGTAATAAACATCAATCTCACAGACACTTACCCAATAATCATGCATGGCATAAGATACACTTTAATCAAGAGTGGTCGTAATATACACAACTCAGAAGATATAATTAACTATGAGGAATTCCCATGTAAGGATATCAGACCCAATAATAAGATGAACCCTAACTTATCCTCATATGGAAGGGAAAAACTCATGAATCTGTAGACCTATGAAGCTTGAAGAATTTTCTCATCTGATTGATTACATCAATTTTAAGGTAATATTTTTATTCTTTGGGATAACAAATTATTCTTCAAAAGATGTTTTTGATTATTTAGATAAAAAACTTCTTAGATCTATGGTTGATATCTAACCTTGCAACAAAAAAATTCATCCCCTAGAAGCCCAATCACTGTTAATGGTTTCATTTAGACTTCCTATACATTGTCTAAAGAATTTCATCATAGTTCTCCTTTGCTCCTTTGACCTTTTTTCTTAATAAATTTATAATTTTTTTTTAGCGGCTTCAACTTGCCCATTTATCCTAGGATGATTCACATATGTGAATTTATGACTGATCCCTTGGCTTTGATAAAAAAGCCCTTTACTCCTTGGTTGGTGAATTATGTTCCTTTAGTAGCGATAATGACCAGTGAAAGCCCATAGTGATAGATAAGATCCATTCATATAAAGTTTTGGATGCTTTTTGTTGTAATCCAAGCGAGTACCTTGGCTTCGATCCATTAGGAGAAATACTCATCGATGATAAGAAGAAACTTGTGTTACCTTGCGATGGTGGAAATGAACTAAGGATTTCTAGTCCCTTTTCGGTGAATTTTCATATTTTAAATTTAATTTAAATATATATAATTTGGAAATTAGCATTTTATTTTGAAAATAATTTTAAGTTTGAAAATTTTAAGATATGAAATCAAACTGATCTCACATCCCGAATAGTTTATATAAACGAGCACCGCATCACAAACCGTGTATCTGTCCCGAAGAATAGACACACTGTTTGATGATGGGGCTCGATTAAATAAACTAGAAGATTTATGACATATGTTTGGTCTGCGAACCAATTTTATAAGCTGACAAGTTCCCTTGCTTAATATAAGGGAATTAAGCAGGGTTTATATTACCTGGGTTCTTAAAGTTCCCTATAAGGGAAAGCCCCTACAGTTAATTACATCTTAAATGACGAGAATCATTTAAGAAAACTCTCGATAATGATCAGTAGTTTTGCTCTCAAGAATTTCAAAATTTAAGGTTTCAAATGAATTGGATTTTGGAAATTTCAATAGGGAATGGATCAAATTTGGAACAGTTTATTTCAGGAGTCCAAAGGAAGAGAAGTAGGAGAAGCTGAGAATCCAAGAGCAATCTTGGCAACTTTCCAAACTATCCTATTGTTTGGCTTCAATTTGAGAGTTTATTTAATGTTGTAATCTTGCCAATTTAGTTAATTAGGACTTATATTCGTATTACATGATCATACAAATAACCTCAAAGATGTGAGGGTTTATGTCATACCAAACAACTACCTCGGAATCCTAAGACAAGTTAGGGCTTAATTTGCATAACATGTTTATGCAAATGCCTAACAAAGAGTTGAGGATTTATGTTGCACTAGGCAAACTACCTCAAAATCTTATGGCTTTTTTGTTTAATGTTAAGAAAGGTTTTGCTGAAGTAGACCCGAGTTTTGCTGAAGAAGATGGTCGTGCTGCCCACCGTGCTCCAAGCTCCTTGTTGTTGCAGAGGTTTAGTTGTAGAAGGTGAAAATCAGGAGATGAGAGAAGTGTTTTGGTTTAGAAAAGTTTTAAAATCAAAATGTCTTTAATGTTTTATTAGGGAAATCTTAAAGTTGATTATAACAACACCGGTTAAGATCCCACGGTTCCATCATTCCGGCATCGTTATTTTTATCGGATTCACTTAGTCCAGATGAATTTGCTAAACTCAACTGAATGAGTTCCACACTTTCATTTAGTCCGTGGGAAATCCCTTTAGCAACACGTAGGTTACATCATCCGAGGTATTCCCGATCATCCAACAAGACGTTTTAATTTAATTATAATTGCAGTTTTGTTGTTCTGTTTGTGATTAAATTTGAGTTGTTTTATATTTTGAAATGTTGTGGCGGTGAATTTTATCTTGTTGTGACTTTTAATTTAGTTTTGGGTTTCAGTTTTGTGGCTATCCTAAAGGTTTCAGTTTTCATGCAACAATCCTATTTATCATGCAAGAAAGATAAAGCGTAGTAAATGTAAATAAGTTGCAATAAAGTAAAAGCGTACCTGGAGGGTCTTCTTGTCATTCCAAGCTACACTTAAAACACATGTTAAGAGCATTTAAATGTTTATTACAAATACCTAGGTAAAGCTAAGGGAAAGGTTCTGGTTGTCTACCAAAGTCCTAATCCTATAGCTAGTCGATTCCTATGACGTCTAGGTTCTTGTGTTTTGTTAAGGGTGATTTTCTTCATCAAAGAACAATTAAGTTCAGTTTTTCTTCTAAAACACCTCATTGTATTGAGGAAGTTCTTAGAATGGGTTCTAAACATCTTTTCAATACTTTTGAGATTATTTCGAGTCTAAATGAATTTTTATTGTAGAGATGAATCAATCATCCAAAAATTTTTTAGTTAAGTTTTAACTCTTGCTCAGTGAACTAGGATGTTTGATTATCCTATGAATGAAGTGACACCTCACTTGATGCTCCATTTAAGAGTTATAATGATAAAAGTCTTTAAGGGTAAATCAATTATTAAGAATTTCAACGATTTAAAATTAGAATTATTGTTTTAAGGTGATTTAATTTAGTTATAAAATTTTAATAAATTTAAGTTTGGAATAGTGTTTAAGTTGTTTTATTCTTAAGTGTTTTAAACTATTTGAATTGAAAGAGGAGTTTAAATTATTTAATTTAGACTTTAATGATTTAATTTTAATTTAATTACTATATTCTAGATTAACTTTTAATTGGTTTGATTTTTTTTAATTAAGATTTTTTTTTTTGAAATTAATTTTGATGTTTCAAGTTTGTTTTAAATTTGCTTTCAAGTGATTTTTAAAATTAATAAAAAAATTTTAATGTTTTAAATTTATTTCAATTTAATTATCAAGTTATTTAATGTTTTAAGTTTTAATTAAAGGTTATTTTCTTTATTATTAATTTATTAATTTCAATTATCATCTTAAGTTTAATTAAGAGTTAAATATAATTAAAGTGATTCATTAGAGGATTTTAGTTTAAGTGATTATAGTCTCTTTAAATTATATCCTCATTTTAATAATCCTAAATTTTTTAATTATTCTTCTAAAATTCAAATTATTTAATTAATTAAGGTTTCATTTTTTTTGTTTATTAAAAGTGATCAATGAGTTCCTACCCTTTTACTTTCCAAAGTTTCAATCATCTAAGAAAGAATTAAGATCAAATATTTTACCCCCCATTTTGATTAAACTTAAAGTTTTAATTAGGGGTTAAAATTCTTAATTATTAATATACCCTTTTAAGCTTAATTATTTCATAACTCATCAAATTGAGTTCAAATGAGCTTGAAATTTTTATGTCACTTCACTCATATATCAATTAAGACTTTAGAGCAGAAAATGTGATTTTTCTGAATTTAATTTAATTTATATATTTATTTTAATGAAAAATAGGGATTTTCAATGGAAATTCAACAACATGACCAAGGTAAGGTTTCTGTCCTTAAGAAAATTATGGGATGTTCCTAATGACTAGAGGACCACTTGAACCAATTTTGGTGATTTTTTGAATTATATTTTATTTATTATAATTATTTTGAGTTGGAGTATTAATCAATTATAAAATAAAATTAAAGTTGAAAAATAGATTTTATATTTTTCTTAAATCTCTCTGACCTCAAGGAGTCCAGAGAAATAAATTTTCTAATTTTCTAATTTTTCTTTAATTTATTAGAATTGATTTGGTGAAAAGGTTGAAAAATCCATTTTTTAATATTGAAAATTGTCTTAAGCATTTAAAATTCAATATCTTATCCTAGGGACTTGGGAAAAATATTTAGTTTGTTCCTAAGTGATTAGGAGTTAAAATATGACATTTTTATGATTTTTATTATTTTTGTGATTTTTATTATTTTAACAATCTATTTGGTGGAACTTCAAATGAAGATCCTAATTTATATCAAGCAAGTTTCTTAGAACTTTGTGCTACTTTTAAGTACGACAGAGTGTCTGATGCTGATGTCAGACATAGACTTTTTCCTTTTTCACTAAGGGATAAGGCTAAGGCTTGTTTAAATTCGCTAGCACCTGGATCTATTAGAACTTAGAGAGAATTTTTGCAAAAATTCTTATCGAAATATTTTCCACCATCTAAGACTGCTAAGCTTAGAAATGATATCACATCTTTTAGTCAGTATGAGGGAGAAAATCGATATATGAATCTTGGGAAATATTTAAAGAACTTCTTTGGAAATGTCCACATCATGCTTTACCAGATTGGTCAATTATTCAAACATTTTATAATGGATTAGTAGGTTCTCTTAGATCTATTATTAACGCTGTTGGTGGTGGATCACTAATGTCTAAACCTTTTGAAGAAGCCTATGCGTTAGTAGAAGAAATGACTACTAATAGTTTTCAATGGCCTGCTGAAAGGGTAAATCCTAAGAGAGTAGCCAGTATTCATGATTCAAATGCTTTAAGTAGGAAAGTTTCTTAAATTGCTGCTCTTTTAAAGAAAATAGATCAATACGGAATGAATCGTTCTCAAACACCTCCAGTGTTAGATTAAAATTCATTAGGACAAATTGTAGATGCTTAATCTTCATATGAAACTATAAATTTAATAAATAATAGACAAAATAACCCTTATTCAAACTATTATAATCCATGTTAGAAAAATCATCCAAACTTTAATTGGAATAACTAAGGTAATGCAAATCCTGTTAATCCTCAATGGGGGAACAATCCTGTAAACCTATTAGGAAATATAAACAAAAAGGGTAATTCTAATTATAGACCTTCTAATCCACCAGGTTTTTATAATAATTCACAATTTAAGGAGAAAAAGTTGTCTATATAAGAATTAGTTTTGAATATGGGTAATAAATTACAAAATCATGGAGCTGTTATTAAAAACATAGAAAACCAATTGGGGCAAGTTGCTACTACGCTAAGCAATAGACCTGTTGGAACTTTACCTAACAATGTTGAAGTAAATCCTAAAGATCAAGGAAAAGAACAAATTAAGCCTATTCAATTGAGAAGTGGAAAAGAGTTGGAAACAAGAGTTCAAAAAGAAACTGTAGTTGAAAAGGAAAAAGAAGAAACTGAAGGAGAAAACGAAAGTTTATATCTTGATTTCCTCTGAAACCTATGAAAATTACTATTGAAAAACCTCCACCACCATTTTCTCAAAGACTAAAGCAACAAGATAAAGGAAAAAGATTTACTAAATTCTTAGAATTTTGAAAAAATTGTCAATAAATATTCCTTTTGTTGAAGGTTTGGAACAAATGCCTGATTATGTTAAATTTATGAAGGATATACTCAATAAAAAGAGGAAGTTACTAGATCATGAGACAGTTGCACTCAGTGAAGAGTGTAGTGCTATAACTCAAAGAAAGCTTCCTAAAAAACTTAAAGATCTTGGTAGGTTCACTATCCCGTGTGCTATTGGTGAAAAATTTTATGGGTGAGCATTATGTGATTTGGGAGCTAGCATAAATTTGATGCCTCTATCAACTTTTAAAAGGTTGGGAATTGGAGAGATTGCACCAACTTCTGTAACTCTACAGTTAACTGATAGATCTATTACACATCCTAAGAGAGTTGTAGAAGATGTTCTGGTCAATGTTGATAAGTTTATCTTTCCTGTGGACTTTATCATTTTAGATATGGAAGAAGATAAAGAAATACTAATTATTTTAGGAAGACCATTCCTAGCTACAAGAAGAGCCATGATAAACGTTCAAAAAGGAGAATTGACAATGAGAGTAAATGATCAAGAAGTAACCTTTAACATCTCAAAGTCAACGAAATATCCTTCAATAGAAAAATATGATGAATGTTTCAGAATGGATATATGTGATTATCTGAAAAGAGAATATTTCAAGGAAAATTATGAAGAAAAAGAAGATATAGAAAAATATAATTATGATGAAATTGAAAGTGAAGAAGCTGATTATATTCAGGAAAAATTTGAAACGCTAAACTCAACAGCACCAGAAAATGAAATATTAATTCCATCTGTTGTAAAACCCTCTGAACTTGAATTAAAGAATCTTCCAAATCATTTGAAGTATGTATTTTTATGAGAGTTTTCAACATTACCAGTAATTGTATCCTCAGACTTAAATGAAATTCAAAACAAAAATTAATGGATACATTAAAAAATATATAAAAGCTTTTGGTTGGACTTTAGCTGATATTAAAGGAATTAGTCCTTCGATTTGTATGCACAGAATTTTATTAAATGAAGAACATAAACCAAGAATTGATCAAGAAAGGAGACTGAACCCTATTATGAAAGATGTAGTTAAAAAAGAGATTTTAAAATGGTTAGATGCAGGAATTATATATCCTATTTTGATAGTATTTGGGTAAGTCCAATTCATTATGTTCCTAAGAAAGGAGGAGTAACTATTGAAGTAAATGAAAATAATGAATTAATACCTATCAGATAAGTTTCTGGATGGCGTATTTGTATTGACTATCAAAAATTAAATGCCGCCACCCGAAAAGATCACTTTCCTCTTCCTTTTTAGACCAATTGTTGGATAGACTTGCTGGATACAAGTACTACTGCTTTATGGATGGATATACTGGTTACCATCAAATACCTATTTCTCCTGAGGATCAAGAGAAAACAACTTTTACTAGTCCTTATGGAACTTTTGCTTTTCAAAGAATGCCTTTCGGACTATGTAATGCACTTACAACATTCCAGAGATGTATGATGTCTATCTTTAGTAAATTAATTGATAATGGAATAGAAGTATTTATGGATGATTTCTCTGTGTCTGGAACATCATTTAACGTATGCTTAAATCATCTTGAAAAAGTTTTGGAGCTATGCGAAAGAACTAACTTAGTTCTGAATTGGGAGAAATGTCAATTTATGGTTGCAGGAGGAATTGTAATAGGGCATAAAATTTCAGAAAATGGCATGGAAGTAGACCCTACAAAATTTAAGTAATAGTTAAATTACCACCTCCTACTACAGTGAGAGGGGTAAGAAGTTTTCTTGGACATGCTGGTTTCTACAGGCGATATATTAAAGATTTTTCAAAAATTACCAAACCTCTATGCCAACTTTTAGAAAAAGATAAGAAATTTGAATTTACCGAAGACTGCTTAAATTCCTTTGAGTTATTAAAGGAAAAACTAATCACAGCACCTGTAATAATTTCACCTGATTGGGAGAAACCATTTGAATTAATGTGCGATGCTAGTGATTATGTTATTGAAGCTGTTCTTGGTCAAAGATATGATAAAATTTTTAAGGTTATATACTACGCTAGTAGAACTCTTAACGATATTCAAATTAACTATTCAGTTACTGAAAAAGAGTTATTGGCTGTTGTATATGCTTTTGATAAATTTTGATCATATTTAATTGGAACTAAATGTATTGTGCATACTGATCACTCTGCTATTAAATATCTGATGCAAAAGAAGGATACTAAACCAAGATTAATTAGATGGGTACTTTTAATGCAAGAATTCGATTTTGTGGTGATTGATAGAAAAGGAACTGACAATCAAATTGTTGATCATTTGTCGAGACTGGAATATCATGAATCATCTGATATCGACAATGAAACTACATACAGTTTCTCTAATGAAAAACTTTATAATATTAATGAGTGGAAAATACCTTGGTATGTTAATATTGTTAACTATATAGTAAGCGATATTTTTCCACCTATGCTAACTCTGCAGTAACACAAAAAATTCATTCATGATGCAAAAGCATATTTTTGGGATGAACCATATTTATATAAGCAATGTAACGATCTTATTATTAGAAGATGTGTGTCTTATGAAGAAGCCGAATGCATTATTCAAAAATGTCATGATTCGAATTTGGAGGACATTTTGGGATTGACAAAGCTGCGCATAAAATTTTGTAAGTTTGGATTTTTTTGGCCTACTCTTTTTAGAGATGTTTACAGATATATCAAAACTTGTGATAGATGTCAATGAGTAGGTAATATATCTAGAAGAAATGAAATGCCTCTGAATTTCATGTTAGAAGTGGAAATTTTTTATGTTTGGGGATTAGATTTCATGGGACCATTTATTCCTTCACTTGGGAACTTATATATTGTAATTGCAGTTGATTTTGTATCAAAGTGGATTGAAGCACAAGTTTTACCTCGTTGTGATGCTAAAAGTGTTTCAAGATTCTTAATGAAAAGCATTTTCACAAGATACAGAATGTCGAGAGTGGTTATCACTGATGGAGGATCCCATTTTAGGAATAAATACATTCAAAAATTGGCAGAAAAATTTAATATTGTCATAGATTCTTTACTACATATCATCCTCAAACTAGTGGTTTAACTGATGTTTCTAATCGTGAGATTAAACAAATTTTAGAAAATACTGTAAATCCTAGTGGAGTAGATTGGTCTATGAGACTGGATACTGCATTATGGGCGTCAGGACTGCTTATACAACTCCTATTAGTACGACTCCTTACAGACTTATATATGGAAAAACTTGTCACTTTCCAGTAGAATTAGAGCATAAAGCATATTGGGCAATTAAAGAATTTAACTATAATTTGAAAAATGCTGGTGAGAAGAGATTGTTGCAATTGAATGAATTAAATGAATTAAGCAATGAATCTTACGATAACGACAGAATTTATAAGGAAAAACTGAAGTTAATGCATGATCGAAAGATTAACCAGAAGAACTTTGAATCATGGCAAGAAGTTTTGCTTTATAATAAAAGGTTGAAATTATTTCCTGGGAAATTGAAGCCTCGTTGGTTAGGACCCTTTACTGTGACTCAGGTTTACACTTATGGAGCTTTTGAAATTGAAGATCAGAAGACTGGGACTAGATTTAAAGTAAATAGACATAGATTAAAACCATATTTTGAGGGTAAAAGACCAAAATTTAAAGAGGTTTTAATGCTCAATCAACCTGAATAACACCTAAATAGGTCGGGCTGGCGACGTTAAACCAAGCGCTTTATGGAAGGCAACCCATAATTATCTTTATTTGTTGTGTGTTTGTTTGAGTTTGTCATTAGTTTGTAGTAAAATTGAATTCTACTACTTGAATTTGACCTTTGATTATCGAAAATTTGGATCTATATAGAAAATTTGGAACATAATTGACCACGGAGTAAAAGTGCAAATTTTTGCCAAGGGCGCCGACGACGCACTCGACATCGCCGACGGTGGGTTTTTCCTGAGAGCCCTGGAATTAACTGCACAAGGCTCACCGACGGCGCCATCGAGGCCGCCAACAGCGGGATCGACTAGTGGGCAGTTCTTCGAGTTTGAAATGACGTTTTTGGCAGTTTTTAGCGAATTTGTCCCTTATAAACTCCCATGGACAGTTTCTAAACACTCCAACTCCCAAAAACGAATGGAAACCACTTTCAATTCCTCTCTAATGGCCTCCAATTTAGTAGATAACCTAAGATTTCAAGTTTACAACCGGAGAAAATTTGTCAGTGTCGAGGCGCAGTGACTTTTCAACAAGGTGATTTCCAAGAGAAGGCCTATCAAGGAAAGAGGATTTGTCAGGATTAAGCAATTCTTCGTCACCAATTGAACAAATGATTGTGCGGCAAAGATGGAAAGTGTTTTGCTATACTACTGCACAGTAGTCATTCAAGTGGTTAAGGAACTCTACTCCAATTTACATGGAATCAACCAAGGAAGAGTCTATGTGCGAGGTAGGTGGATAACATTCAATTCTGGAAGAATTAATGAGTTATATATGCTTGAAAATGTTCTTATCTGCCATTATTCAAATTTTGTGCCGACAAGAGAGAATATAAATGAAATATACCAATATTTGATGGACGAAGCTGATGACTGGGAAGTTAGAGAAAACAGGTACGTTAATTTTTCTGCAACGCTTTTAAATCCTGTTTCGAAAAATTGGCACTTTTTCATATCTGTGAAGTTATTGCTGACAATGAAAATCAGCAAAGTCACGAAAGAAAGTGCAATTTTGAACTACTGCATTCAAATGAGATGACCCATTGATATTGGATCAATTATTGTGAAGTTTGTGTTTTGCCTGATCGTTCAAGGATCATCTCAAGGGCTTGGACATCCTTCTACAATTTTCTCAATATGCAGTTTGTTTCAAGTTTCGTACGAGATTTGGGAGAAAATACTGCTACCCTGGAAACCTTTAGACCCAACTCGTATGTTCTCAGTCAATGATGAGGAGAATGACACGGGCGTGATCATAGATCAAGTATCGCAGAATTCTGTTCATATTCAACCTCTAGTAGCAGATAAGACACCGATGATCTTACACTAAATCAAGAATCTGGAGAAATAGGTACAAAATTTAATGAGTACAGTTAACAATATGTCTGATTTATTTGATCATATCGATTCGAGGATGAAAGAACATTTTGATCATACTTGGCAATTTGAAGCAAGTTTGATATGCTTAATGAAGAAGATGGGATGGATTGATGAATATTCAACTGAAAAATTCCCATTCCGACCTTTTTATAACCTGTTTGTCCATGTTCAAGCAATGGGGGATATCAGAGGAGAAACCAGTACAGATTCTGAAGAGTAGTAGAATTGAATTGCTTATTTGTTTCTTTATGTTGAGTTTGATTTGAACTTTGTTTGTGTGTTTGCTTTCGTAGTTTGCTTTTTAATCTCAGTATAGATGAGATAATGATTGAAATGTTTGTTCTCAGCGTTTTGAGTGTTGTGGCTTGGATTGCGATGCTGATTAGATGGATTTAGGTTGAGAAAATACCTGTTTATGTGTGTTTTGTAATGTGTTATGTAAATACTTGTATTTAATATATAAATGTGAAGTTTTGGTGTGTGTATGTTTATTTGTGTTAATACATCACTTAATCACTTAAAATATATGATTAAAATGATCGAACGAATGACGACGAGGCTTAAAATTGATCGAAATCGCAAAAATTTGAAAAATGATCAATTTTTGAAAATCTCGCCGACGGCGCACTCGAGGCCGTCGACGGTGTGATTTTCCCGAGGGTAATGGAATTTAATTCAATAGAGCCCGCTGACGGCGAGAACGACCCCGCCGACGGTGAGATCGCGAATATTACCTTTTAACCGTGATTTTGACCGGTTAAATGCCACTATTCATCGTCTTCTTCCCCGATTTACCATAAATTTCGACCAAGGGCTTGATAGATCTCTGATTTGGAGCGATTTCAACAAATTCTAACACCAGATTTCATCTTCCCTTGGTAAGAGCTTCACTCCTATGTAAAAATTTTTTATTTTCACCATGAATTTCTTCCACATTAAGAAATTTTGAGAAATTTGAAAATGTGGAGAAAAGACTTGAAAGGAATTCATGGAACTTGATTTAGATTGCTTTAAACCCTCTTTAGAAGCCATTGTATTATTATTTTGGAGATTAGTTTGGATTTTTGTGATTTTGATAGATCAAACAATGGCTCCAAGACAAAAGAGAAGACTCGAATACGACGAAACTCGATTCATAAACACTAAAGCACAATCAAGGTATACTTCAATCTTTCAAAGTAAGAAGTGCATCCAAGATCGAGTTTTCGAAAATCCTGGAGGAGAGGTGGAACGAGTTATCAAAGAGAGAGGATGGGAGAACTTTTGCTACACAACAAACAACGCTGCTATTGAAGTTGTTAGAGAGTTCTACTCTAATCTGACTCAACTTGAGGACGAGCCTGTCCAAGTAAGAGGATTTTTTGTAGAATTTAATGATAATTGCATTAACACTTTTTACGAGCTTCACGACTATTCTTCTAGCGAGTATGAAACATTTGGAACAATGGAGGGTCCGTTGAACGATGTTATTGACTTTCTTATTGATGAGAAAGGTATTTGGAAAATTAAAAATCGTGAACGGATTAACTTTCCACTATCCATGATGAATGCCACTGCTAAGGCATGGCATTATTTCATTTGTTCGACTCTGCTACCCACCTATCATCATAGTAAAGTCTCGAGAGACAGAGCTGTTTTGAATTTCTGTATTCAGAACAATAGAAGTATAAATGTGGGGAGAATAATTTATAAAAATTTTATGGCCACTACGAAGAGTGAGACAAGTGGATATTTAGGGCATCCTGGCTTAATTTATGCACTTTGTCAATTATCTGGAGTTGAGGTAAGAGATGATGAGGAATGGGTGTATCCGATGAAACCTATTAGTAAAGCGAATATAAAGATTTATGAATCCCATGAGGAATGGAGATCAAGGAGTAAGAGCAAGGCACCTTCTACCAGTAGAGACATTCCTTTTACTAGCTATGACCCTCCTACCTCTAGTCCTCATACCTTATATGATTTGATGAATTCCACCCTGTAGAGGAAAAGTTTTGAGCAGTTGGATGAAAAATTAGAAATAATTGATCACAGGATTGAAGTTTTGGAGATAAGACATGATCACGATAGTGAGTATCTTCAGAGGCACTCTGATTTTGAGATGACATATTATGATGCTCAGGCTAGGTACTACAGAGGAGAGCCTGATGTGATTTTTCCACAATGCCCCCGGTATACTCAGCATCAGCCCAATCCTCTTGTTGACCTGGGTGATGAAGACATTGCATGGGATTTTGATTAAGATTCCTAATAGTGATGTGATGTATTTGTTTGTTTAGTTTTATTGTTGCACTTTGATTTTTATTGTATTATGTGGACTATGCTTTGTTTTTGGGGGATATGTGTTTAGTTTTGCAGTTTGCATTTTCATTTTTAGATATTTGTTATGATTTGTGATAGTAATTGTAATTGTGAACTGAATAGTCTAAATTAGTAAATTATTTGTTTTGCATTGTGAAATGCATATGTATTGTGTAATTTAGTTAGTTGATTTTGTTTATTATTTAGTTTTAAATACTTGTTTTAAAATTTCATTACCCCAACAAATTTTCTAAACTATTATATATGTAGAAAGGTTTTTAAATATTACAGGTCAGTTGAAGTTAGAAATTTTTTAAAAGAACCTACAAATTTCAAAAAAGACAAAAATGCATAAAGTGCAAAGGTATGAATTTTATATTTGGAATTTTTCTTTCTACCCTGTATTATTTCTATTATTTAAAACCTTAAGTTTGAGGGAGGGGAGAAAAATATTAACTTTTATATGTTCTCAAATAACATATTTTAAAAAATTATAATATGATTTTTATGATAAAATTTAATTCAGATAATTATGTTTAGATTTTATCTAAATAGTATAGAAAATTAAAAGAAATATTTTATGTAATGAAAATCAGTTTTGTAGGTTAAGATATTTAGTATAAAAGGATAAGAAAATAGTTAACTATTTAAAGTAAAGAAAACTATATTTTGAAATATTAAGAATCTTAAGAATTTAGTTAAGAAAGAAAAGATTGGGATTCAATAATGTAAAAACTATGAAGTACATATAAGGTAAAGTATGTTTGAAAGTTTCAAATTTAGGAAAAGAATAGTGAAGTTCAAAATTATTAACATGCTATCCAGATATTGTAATCCTCACTTGAAAAAGAAAACGAAAGAAAAAGAAAAGGATTGAAAAACAATCTTTGAAAAGAAAAGAAAAATATATAAGATTGAAAAACAATCCAAAAGAAAGAAAAGTAAGTGAGGAGAAGCTTGAGGAGATGCCTTATCAAAAATTGGCTTCACTTGGATTAACCTAAAGGGAAAACTAAAATCATTTTTGAACTTATATTTACGACTAGTTTCTTTACTTAATAGTATCCTCATGAAGTTCATATCTTCTGAATATTCTATGTGAATTGATATTGTAATATATAGTCATTCTTGAAATGAATAGAAGACTAGAACTCTTAGACTTGATGACTATATAGCCTTATACCTACAGAATTAATCTAATTACTTGAAAATCTTTCTAAGAATTCTTGCTATAACATTTATTTAAATCAAAATTATAGTATTTCTGAATTGAAACTTTACCACAATAAATCATAACTTTTATGTAGTACTAAAGATTACTTGAGGACAAATAATAGTTAAGTTTGGGAGATTTTGACCTAAGGAAAAAATATTAAGATTTTCATGCTTATTTTATACTAATTTTGATGATATTGTATTTTAAAGAAGCGTATTTTTGGTTTTTTTTGCAGGTATGAAGATTTAAAGACAATGGAGTGAAAATATGCAGAAAGGAGCGAATTTGGAGCAAAAAGGACTAAATTATGCAAAATTGACCTAGGGCACCGACGGCGAGGTCGATGGCGCCAACGGCGTGATTTTTCCTAGAGTTCAGAATATATTACATGGGAGGCCGCCGACAGCGGGGTCAGTTCAAGGCTAAGTTTCTAGAAGGCCGCCGACGGCGAAGCTCGAGGCAGCCGACAACGGGATCGACGGTTCTTTCACAAAATACGTCGAATGTGGATGATTTTCGAAGGGATGCCTGGAAAAACCTTGGAGACTCTTCAACAACTTTAAAAAGAACCATTTTAGGCCAAAAAATGTCATTTTGGAGCCCTCTAAAAGTCACTAAGAGTCTGTAAAAAGTACTATTATAGTCTTCTAATAGTTACTTAGTGTCCAATAGAGACTCCACTAGTGTCCGTTGTTATTAGTGAGTATCAAATAGTGAGTTCAATAGAGATATTGTGAGGAATTCTTCGAAGGATTGTAAGAGTGGAAAGGAAGTGAGAGATTTCTTCTGCATTACCGTTTCGAAGGAGAATTCCACGCACCGTAAAGAAAGGAAGAGATTCAGAGGAACTTTAAGGAGTTTGCTTGGGGAAGAATTCAAGATAAGTTGTGTTGATTTACTTTAGTTTGTAGAACTTAACTTTTATATATGAAATCCAAGTTTTATTGCATCATCTCCATGAATTCTGAGTAGTTGTTATGTCTTTCTTCTAGTTTTGATATTTTTGTGGAATGATAAATTAAATTAGTGTGCTATAAAAGTTTAAAGAAGTTGTGATAATTTTTTACTTAGATCTTAATTTACTTTCAATCTGACCAATTGAATAATTAAAAGCTGTTGAGTTTAACAGCTATAATAAAGATTACATCCGAGATTCAGGGAGGTCAAAGTCCTTGGAAGGAGGGTGCAAATAAATAGAGAAATAATATTTATCGAGCGTATAATTGGAGATTTTAAAGTGATAGACTAAAATCCTCGATTCGATCTATCGTTTGAGTCTTCGAAGTATAGATGTTAGCCCTCGAGCGAGGGGAACGTGGGAGCTCGAAGTGAGAGCCGGTATCCTCCGACCTAGCACAGATTTAGTAACCAAGCATAGGATTAGTCAATGTTCTTTATGCCTAGACCAAAAAGTAAAGAATATGTATGCTCCTATTTGGTACAACACCGTTTTTAAACTAATTTTAATTATCTATTCACTTAAATATCTTAACAAAGGAGAAAGATTTTTGTTTATATATTTGAACTTCACTTTAAACTTAGTTAATTGTTAGTAGAACTAGTTTAATTTAAATTTTATATTATTGTCGATTGCGTATTAGTGATAGATAGACAATTTCGATTTAGTTGTGATTCTGAATTGATTTCTAAAATCTTAGTACGTAGCCACTAAAATATTCCTGTGGGATCGATATCCAGGGACTCACTAGAGCTCGCATATTACTTGAGCGATACGTATACTTGTGTTTAAAGGTAACTCTGCGATTAAAGATTATAATATATAATTGTTACAAAAATTAAAATTACACTCGATGTCAATTTGGTGCTATTGCTGAGGATTTATATCTTCTAATAGTGGTGTCGAATTCTCATATTTTTAAGTATATTAAAAATTGTGGTCATTAATGAGGGCATTATAAGACATTTTGGGTATTTTACATAAATGGGTCTATGACTCGGCTACCACCCTATGACTCGTCAGTTGAAATTAGTGGGTTTTGGTTCAATGAAGATCTGTGAGTTTAACTGTATTGAATTGGGATTGCCAGTCAACCTTTGATGATATTCGAGTTGGTAAGACTTATCTCGGTCGGCTTGGCTTTGTTGGTCGGCTGCTCTAGTTTGGTTATTGACTATCGATAATTAGGTGAGGAACTCTTGTTGGTAGAGTAAGATTAGATTATTGGACATATGGTGAATCATCGTAATCCGATTGATAGCTCACTCCTTGAATAGGGGGACCTTTGGAATGCTCTATGGATTATGTTACAGACAGTTCTTGGACCTTGATGAGGAATCTCAAGGGAGTCTGTGAGATGGTTGGCGATGTTGAACTCTTCTCTCGAGTCTGGTTGTGGTGAGATGTAAGTTGATGCCTCTGTTTGGCTTGATTTACCTTAGTCGTTGGTTCGGATGACTTGCATCTGGTTGCACCTGGTCAAGTGGGTCCTTTAGTTTTCCGTCAGTGGACCCTTTGCTCTATCGCTAGTAGGCCTTTTGACTTCCGCTAGTTGGCCCTCCATAGTTGTGCTTCTTTATCCATTTGTTCGTTGGATCTCATTGAGATTCATGTTGACGCATTTCTAATGTACACATATTTACCATACATTCTTATATATTTAACTCCAAAAATTTTATATTTACACGCGTAACACTAAAATCTTCGATATCAGATAAAAATCTCACCTCCATTATTTAGGACTGTCCAAAAATTTTGTCATTTACGAGTAGCTCTTCTTTGACTTAATAGCTTATGTTCATTTCATTCGTGAAGCAAGTGAGGTAGACACGAACAACTTTTTTGAGCTTGCAAAACATGAATAAATGTTAGTTCGTTCGTGTTTCGCTCGTTTTGACTTGAAATGATTAAAAAATTAAATAATAATATTTATTTATATCTTTGTAATATTAAATTTTTATATGAATTAATAAAATGCTAAATTTTATTGTTCTTAAAAATCATTTAGGTGGTATAATTTTAATAATAAAGTTTAGTTGTTAGATATGTAAATAAATAAAATTTGGGTGCTATGTATGTAAATGTCACTAAAATAGAGTACTCTGATTTAGGGGTTTGATATATAACTACATGAGTTGGGTTGTACGTAAATGACCCAACAATTCTTAAAAAGAAATCTAGCAAGCTCTCATGTCGTTGCTTCTTAATTATAGAAATGAAGCTTCCCTCTTTGAGAGCCTGAGACGTGTCAATGGAAGTTGGTGGACAAGTGTCTTGAATTTAGCTTGAGCCGAACACGAGTCAATTCGAAGATATTTGAGATGAAAAATAATAGAAAATTCAAACAAGTAAAACATAAATAAAATCTAGCCTTAAGCTCTCTCAAGCTCAGCATACTTTATGATAATTTGAAGATGATGAACATATATTTATTAAAAAAAAAGATAAATTAGGTCATATTTTATGACCGCACATTAATTTGTTGGCCAATTAATTCAATTTATTTTCTTTGAATTTAATATTAATCAATTATTAATTATATAAATTAAGAATTATGAATTGTATTAAATAATTTAAATGTAAAAAGAAATTTTTAATTAATTAATTCGATAATATATAAGTTAATTATCAGTTATTAATCAATTAAATAATAAAATGAACATAAATAATAATAATAATAAATAAAAATAAAACCATAAACCCTTCTCCTTCTTCCCCCTCTGCCCGAAGGAAACCCTAGCGTACATCCTCTCCCCTCTCCCAGTTTCGCCCAAACTTCCCATCTCTGTGCAGAACCCTCGCTTATGTCACTCCTCTCCCTGTTTCGCTCAAACCATCTCCTTTTTGAACGAACCTTCGCGAACAGTCGATAGAGCCAGCTAGGAAGGAAACGACGGGATCGCGGCTTACAGAGACCACCGAAACTCCAATCTTTCTCATCCCGTCTCCCCGCTTCTACCAGAAATCATTGAGGAAGGTAAGCTTGTTCGCTCCATTTTCTCTCTTTGCTCGTACCGGATTTACTAAATCCGCCGATTCACAGGATTTAGTAAATCCCGAATTTATCGCGAGTCGTCGTCATTTTGGGATTTACGGGAGTTCAGGATATTACGGAGGCATTTTTTGCCGTCTGGCAGGATTTAGCTTAAATCATGCTTAAAACCGGCTACCAAACTGACCGAAGCCTTCGCAGGATCGGCGACGTGTCGAGGTGAAAACTGGTACTCGTTGGGGGCAGGCATGGACGGAACCGTCAGCTTTTGAGGAGAGCATGCGTTCGTAATTTGAGCTCGCTGGAAGCAGGCATCGACGGTACCTGCGGCGTGTGACGAGAAGAGTGGCGCCGCTGGGGAAAGTGGCGCCGCGGATTTAAATATCAAAAGCCCAGTTTTAGTAATTCTGTGATCTGAGGTAAACTGGGGGTGAAACCGGATTTATTTGTATTTCTGTAGGAGTTAATTCTGCTATTTTTATTGTCTGGCAGGATTAAATTTAGATCTTTCTTAATCCAGCTACCAAACAGTGTACGCTATATGAGACGAATTGAAGTGAAAATTTAGCTGAAAGTTATAAAGTTACTGCATTGTACTTTTCTGCCATCGTTTGTATAAGGGAAAAATAAAATTTGTGGTAACTTCAAATCATTCAACAAAATATTCGATTGATTAAATGTTGCTTCACTTGAAAATTTTTAACGAACGTGAACCATAGCTAGAACAAGGTAATTTAAGATCATTAGATTATGTACAACATTAATAACACACCTTAAATAAATAATGAATCAACTTTTGATTTAAAAATAACTCTGTGGGAGCTGTATTTTCCAAACAGTAGCTGCTGTTGTGATAACAACTTTCAACAAATTTTTTAACAAGCACATTTTTGAGAAAGGGTGTGATTTTACCAGAGGTGTTTAGATCCAAGGATAATAAAGCAATTATAGATATAAAACATACCCATATTTAAATGCAATAATATTGAATCAAATACTAGTATTTAGCAGATAATGCTGACATCTAAACAATCTTTGATCAAACAGCACTTAATAGGAAAAAAGGAGCTTTGTCGACTTCAGTAAAGGCTTCATAAGCATAGCCTGTGAAAAGACTACGTTTTCAAGATGCAGCACGATGATGTCATATGGGATGTCATTAGACACCACCACTGCAGCTTTATGGCCAAGTACTAATCATCATTTTTTTGTACTTGATGATTTTAACTTAATCCTGTATCTATGAAATCTCTTGTACTTCGTGCTAAAGTTTGGTTCTTGGTGCAGGATAACTACTGGAATTTTCTGTCGAAATCCATATAATGTCACTGGAATTTGCAACCGGAGTTCATGCCCGCTTGCAAATAGTCGTTATGCAACAATTCGTGATCATGATGGTATTGATTGTTTTCACTTTAGTTGATTATAAGGCCTAATTTTATGTTTTTTTAATGCACGCTCTCTCTGGAACCATGGGTGATCAAATAATTAAAAGGTGTGATCATCTTGGGTCTATGTTCAAATTAATAGTGATATAGATGGGGATGTCAGTAGTAGTATTCAATCTAGTTGGTTGTAGTGGAGGAATGTATTGGGCCTATTGTATGATGGGAAAATTTTATAAGATGGTGGTGACACCTGCAAGGCTCTATGGCACAAAATGTTGGCCTTTAAAAGAGAAGCTTAAAACTAAGTTGTGTTTGTGAGATGAGTATGGTTAGGTGAATGCATGAAACTTAATGAAAAAATGTGTAGTGAATATATCCGTCAAAGGGTTGGTGTAGCTCTAGTGGCACACAAGATTAGAGAGAGTCATCTTAGATGATTTTGTCACATTAAATGTCGACCATCTGATAATTCGATAGTAGAGTAGATATTTTCGATTCGACTTATGTTAAGAATGACAGATGTAGACCTAAAAACACTTGGGCATATTGTATAAAAAATGATCGTAATTTATTAGAATTAAATGAAAATATGATACTCAATAAGGCACCATAGAGAAAAAGGATTCCTGTAGCTGAACCCATTTATGAAAAAGTTAATTTATTCATGTACCTGGGTGAAAATAGCAAGTTAATTTTTTCCATAATTTGTCTTGAAAGATTTCTTTGCCGAAAACAGGATAGATGTTACTGCCATAAAGACTTTTGTATGGGCTTGGCTGAAAATGCAGAGAATTTAACGCCAATAATGGTTAGGAGATGATTCTCATTGACTTGTAGGATTGAAGAAAAAGTCAAATGTTTTAGGTTAAGTTTTCATGTTTTTCTGGAGGAACATTGTAAAAAGAATATATCAAACCACCACATTTGGCGCTGACCAACAATACATATGAATGTATTGTAACATGTGACCACTATCATGTAAAAATTTTTATTGCCTTTTTTTGAATTGAACTCTTTCCCAAAATATAGGCATTGATGCGTTTGTGCAACCACCCTCATAGCTTAATGATTCACAAAACCTGTTGACTGGTGATTTTTATTTTCCTAAAAGGATGATTTAATTTCATTTTAGTCTTCTTGTTTTTGTTCTTGATATGTACAGATCAATGCATGCTTTCTGACTTGATAAAACATTTGAAGTCTCGAAGTACTTCGCTATAAGTTGTTGCCTTTAGGTTGCTCATGCGCTAGATTTGTGAGCTTCTATGAAATACCGGAATGGACTCTAGGAAACGAACACGGCACGATACAACACGATGACAAAATGTAATTGCAAAGAAGTAGGACACAATATTTCATAGTCTTGTTTTTAATTTTAATTAATTATTAATATATGTAATATAATTTTTTATGCAAGTAATAAAATTTTCAAGAATATCATGAAGGCTGTTATGATACCGAAGAGTGTGAATTGATTGTACTAAAAACTTTTTTAAATTAAAAATTAATTTTATTTTGATAAGTAGACAGCCTAAGTTGTAAAATATTTTATTTTTTTCAAAGGTATTAAAGTAAAGTACGCTAAAGCAATAACGTAAGAGACACGATTTTTATGTGATTCAGCGACTTACGTCCATGTTTAGCCATCCTCTAGTTAGGATTCTCCATTAAATTTGCATTTTTCTTAGTTGAGCACAAAACCGTCACAAATAATACTCTTCACAGGTGAGCACGAACTATTACAAAATTCAGACACCTATACTTTCTTCCCAAGGACAAGTACGACAACAATATACTTTTCCACCAGAAGATAAATAGTTTCACCATAAGTTTACAATAAAAGATGAAACTAGAATTGTTACTTTTGATGGAATCACACCCTCAAGCTTGCATAATCCTCAATAAAGTCAAAATGATAAATGATGAACTTACTCATAACTGGTTTTTTATATTTTAGAATATTTTAAATGAAGCGCAAATTGAAAGTAAAATAATTATGTAAATAATATTAAATATGACTTTCAAAATTTATGCATGAAACTTATAATCCATTGAAGATGAGATTTAAACAACGAAAGATCAACATGAAGTTAAGTCTGATAATCATGCAAAAGGAAAATTGAAAAGAAATCATACTCAAGAACTTCAAATGAAAAGCATATACTATATCTTCAAGGCAACGTTAGGTTTTTTTGAAGATGATGAATTTTAGTTTTGATGCCATTGTAATGAAGCCTTGAAATGCTTAGGTTCGCCAAGTAAAAATAAATTCTCTTCTATTTTCCTCTCCAAGTAAGTGGGCTTGCGAGTGTAAAAATAGAAAAGGAGAGTTGACTCTCAAGTGATGAAGAGATGGATCTTAAAAATTTAGGTTTTTTAGAGCAAAAAAGCAAGTTTAAATACATATTCAATTATTAAAATTGGAGGGAATTTAATTTAAAAATTATTTGAAGCTCAAAGTTGATTCAATAGAGAAATAAGTATGAAATTTATTTCAACTTTTGAATCATATATTTAATTAATTGATATAACTAGATTATTTCTGTTTAAATCAATTAAAATGATTTAAGAGAGAGGGAAAGGACGGCCCAGTCATAATTTTCTTGATTATATTTGAATTGACTAAATTAAATCAAGTAATTCAATTAATAATTCTCTTCAATTAATAAAGAGGGCCGACCATATATTGCTTTAATTATTTAATTAGTTGATTAAATTAATTAATAAAATTTAGGAAGGGATGAAAGAGGGACGTTCAAGCCATGCCATAATTAATAAATTAATTTATTTAATTCCATTCAATTAAATTGAATATAGAAGAAGGAATATAAGTAAATTATTTAAAATTAAATTTATGAATATTAGAATATTTAATTTCAAATATTTTTTTGAAAATTTTCAAATCATTTTCAAATATGTAATTACTTGAAATTCAAAATTTTGATAGTCATATCTTTAAAGTTAAATGACTTCTTTATATTCTTTCTTCTTTATTTAGTTAATTAAATTAAATTAAAGAAATTAATTTATTAATGATTGGATGGCTTGGATGTCCCCCTTTTCATCATTTCTAAATTATATTAATGATAGATGGCTTGGATGTTCTGCTTTTCATCCATTCCTAAATTATATTAATTAATTTAATGAATTAATTAAGCAATTAAGCAATATATGGTCTACCCCTCTTTATTAAATAATGAAAATTATTTAATTGAATTGTTTGATTAAATTTTACCAAATCAAATATAATAAAGGAGATTATGCTTGAGTCATCCCTCCCTCTTTCTCTCTCTCAAATCAACTTAATTGATTTAAATTAAAGAAATTTAGTTATGTCAATCAATTAAATGCATGGTTTAAAGATTTAAATTAATTTCATATTTATTTCCCTCTTAAATTGAAATTTGAGTTTCAAATAATTTCCAAATTAAGGCTCCTACAATTTTAATGATCCAATTTTTTTTTTAAGCATGATTTCATGCTCCAAAAAGTCTTCTTGGCCAAAATTTTCAAGTGCTCTCTTCCTCTCTTAAATGTTTCGTCTCTCTTGTTCTTACACTTGCATATGTAATTACTTGGAGAGAAAATAAAATAGAATCTTTTTGTTCTTTTTTGACCAACCTAAGCACTTCAAGACTTCTTTACTAAGACATCAATTTCTCTTTTCATCATCTTCAAACAAACTAAAGTTGTCTTGAAGAAATATGATAACTTCTCAGATAGGATTCTCCGTAGAAATCAGGACAAAATAAATATTTATTGCGAGAACATCAAACACTCAATAAGAAAACAAAGATAAGCTCCTACAATTCAAGAGGTAGACGATCTCTCTCAATTCCTACAATTCGAGAGATATGAAATCTCTCCAAAACTCTAACCCTTAGTCTGAAGGCCCAATCTCATGCATAACTCTAACCCTAAACATATTAGCCCTATTATACCAAATAATAATAAATGATAAAAGACAAAATTTCCCTTAGGATAGGCACCAACGTATTCTCTCCTCCCAAAAGAAGCCTCGTCCTCAACCTAAATCGAGCTAAAAAAATTCTCTCTTTTGACTTGTTTGCTTAACGAACGTTAAAAGAAGAGCTATTTAGTGAGTTGAACATAAGCTGCTTACGAACAACGAGCTTTTTTAATAGCACCATGTGTGAGGAGTCAGTTTCCAGTCCAAGCCTTTAAACCAAAATTATTAAGAACAGAATCTTTTGTCTCCTTGAGCCAAATCTATTTTTTTATCATTTTATGCTTCATTTAGACCTCCAGGTTGAACAACCCCTCACACTTGTTAGGGTCCTTTTTGAACTCGGCTTTGTCCCCTTCAACATTACCATAAAGGAAATATTAGATTGTAATTAATTTACAGGTTTTACTGCTTGATCCTTATCTACTGTGATGTCTATCTTCTCCCCTTTGCATCCTTAAGTTTTTTGGGACAAGCTTTGAATGACGTTCTTAGCACTTCACTTTGTCATGTTTCAAAATCTGTCAATGATCATGATGAAAGCTAATTTTATAAGAGCATGTTATAAAATTACCCTTATTTGAGTGCAATTTCACTTCTTGACAAACTTTCATTCTCCACTATTATTTTCACCTTTTGTGAACTTATTAATATTCCTTGATCACTTAAAATCTAGCCTAAAAATGTAATACTATGTCGCTAGAATTTTCATTTTGAGAATTTTTCATATAACTGATTCTTTCCAATAACCCCAAAACTATTTTCAAGTGTTCAACGTGAGCTGTTTTAAAATAGATCAAAATTTTATCAATGAATATGATAACTAACTGTTCATATATGGCCTGAAAATCTGATTCATCAAATCTATAAAGATTACAAACTTATTAGTTAGATCAAGGGACATTATTAAAAATTTATAATAATTGGTCCCAAAAGTTATCTTGTTTATGTCTACCCCATTAACTCCGACTTGATAATATTCGGATCTTAAATTTATTTTGGAGAATACAGTAGCATGGTCTAACTGATCAACATCCTTGATTTTGAATATTACTTTCATTGTTATAATATTAATTTTATGTAGTCAGTACTCTATGTCATTTATCCATCATTTTTCTTAACAAAAAAATACCAGTACACTACACAACGAATTGTTTGGCCTGATAAATCTTTTATCCATCAGTTTCTACTATTGATTTTTTAATTCCTGTAGTTCCTTCAAATGATTCTGTAAGGTGGTTTATAAATTATGGATGCCTCCGGTTGTACAGCAATTAAAAAATTAACTTCTCTTTTAGGCGGCATTCTTGACAATTCTTTAGGAAACATATTAGGAAACTTTGCAATAACTGGAAATTTCTTTTATTCCTATACATCTTTATTCTTTACCTCATGCTTTGCCAAAAATACAAATTCATCAATTTTATGTTCTATGCTGATCAAAGAAGACACTTTATTCTTATCATAGGAAAATCAAACGATTTCTTGCCAACCAAATTAAAATTTACTCTTATATTTCAACATTCAATTCTAGCGAAACATCTAACCAACCCATTTTTAATATAATATCAAAAGCTCTGATGGGTATCACTAGTAGCTCCACTAGAAATTTTCTATCCTATCTACTAACATTCATAAAATATTTTTTATTTGCACGAAATTTATCTCTAGAAGAAAACTACACATAAACTAGAACAAATCATACAATATCTACTAATTGACTGGCAGAGAGCTCTTCAAAAATAAAAAAATACAAAGCATTTGGATCAAATAAAATTATACTAAACTGATCAGAAATCAGAATCATACCTTTAAATACTGTAGAATTTTTAGCTTAGAAGGATCATTGCAAAAATTCTAGCTTTATTGATGGATCATTTCTGTGCTCTGAAGTCTCTATTTATGTGGGCTGAGGACTTATAATAGAAATGAGTCTTGTTTTGTTCTCTTCTAAAATTGTTTTTTGTTGACTTTGTCCTTTAAATCAGATCAGCTATCTTTTCTCTTTTCTAATGGACAGTCCATCCGACGAAGTCCAGCATTTTCACATCTGAAGCAGTTCTGAGAATTAACCCCAAAATGTTGTTTTTCACATTTATCATAAATTAGCCTTTCTTGATTGAATATGTTTCTCCTTGCTGTCAAAATTGAATTTCTTTTTCTTGAAAATTTCTTTCTTATTCAAACTTTTATGCTTGCCTGTCTGTTGTTTTTAGTGATGCCTAGAATAGTTCATCTCATTCTCAATTCTTTTGGCTCTTTCAAGTAATATTGGAAATTCACTGATATTGAAGGGTGACAATTAATCTTAGTTGATCTCTACGAGGCCTAGTAGGAACCTATGGCATTTTCTTCCAAGATACCAACATAATGCGAGCATATCTAAATCGGGAAATGAATTCTATCTCATATTGTACAACAATCTTGAATCCTTGTGTTAAGTCAAAGAATTTGTGTTGCAGTACTAATCTGGCTGACGATAGAATGAACTAGTCCTTGAATACTCTTATTAATTTTCTCACTGAATCAGTGTGATAGGTGTGGTCCAACCTTCTCTCTATGTTGTATATGTTAACATCTCTCTACTTCTCTTTTTAACATAAAAATAATCACTACTATCTTTCTAATCTCTAAGCAAATCATATTATTCATAATTTGTTCAATATTTACTAGTCAGTCCTCTGCAATTATTGGATCGTTTCCTTTTTTAAAATATTCTTAAAAGCTGACCTATCTCAGTACCAAATTCAGATCTTTGCATGCTGTTTGCAGATGTTTTTTCAATAGAAGCATTTTATCTACTAGTTGAGAGATCAACTTGACAATATTATCTAACTTGGCTTCTTCATTTGCTTTATTCTGATTATCACTTCTATTAGAATTGTCTCGTGCATGCATTTCAGAATCAGTGGCTGGCTTGGAAAACTGATCATTCATTCTTATTGTCATTTCTTTGGACATATTTTTCTTTAATTGCTTAATTTATATATTCAATGCAAATTTATCATATAATAATTATATCATGCCTGAATTACTTCTCAATTCTTATGGATTGACTATTTATATCGATTATAAAATAATTCAAATTTAAATCTCATTTCTACTTTGAATTGTATATCTAATTACATTTCCATTATCTATCACACTTTAGTTAATCCTCTCAGGTTAAATAAATGTGTAAAAAAAAAGTTGATTCAGTCAGACACAATTTTCGCCGAAAATCCTTATTTGTACTCCTCAAAATCAAATGGGTGGAGAAGAATTCTTACCAAATTGTCACGTATGATTTTTTTCATTTCAGTTTATCATATATTTATTCATATCAAACATAAAAAAGAAAGCATTTATAAATAATCCTCAAATAAAGTATAAAATTTTAAAAAATATTTTAAATATGAACTTGTATATATCTCAAAAGTTTTCTATAATCATCAAAACAGTATAATCAAAATCCATACAAAAAAACAGATCATATGAATAATGGTATACTTCTTTCCATTCTCTAAAAAGTTAAAATATTAGTATGTAGTAAATCTCAAGCTTAGCGGGTAAGCAATGTTAAAATAAGATTTAAACATACAATATTACTTTTTAGTGATTAACACGAGTAAAAAATGTTTTACTAAATAAATATGCTTGATGTTTAAATAGTAAAGAGAACATGCTTATAAACACTAGATGCAATAATGGTCTGAAATATGTAAAACTATTATTGACGAATCATTCAAGTTATTAGACTAAATAATGTCCTTTTTTGCATTCGTGTCATTTTTCATTCTTATTATTGCTCTCAATATGATGTCTCATAAAAATCATATTATTTTTGCATAGGTTTTGACATGTTTTATTTCAATGACTTGTCATTAGCTCGTCATTCATCACAAGCACTGAATAAAGTCGTTCACCCCAATGTCATGTTTTATTAATGATTCCATAATCCTAGTTGGTCCCCTCGAACCTTAATATCAATAATTAGGATTCATTTATTTTGCCATCATTGCTCATTTCATTCTAACTTTTGGTTTTCATATGCAAGTAATTAGTATTTGTGCTAATCACAATTTATATGATATTTTTTTGATTATGTTATAATTCTTAAATGACCTAGAATAATTAATACAAATGATACATCTTGAAGAAGGATTTTTATTGGAGAAGATTTAATCGAACATTTTTGTGGAGAGAATATTTTAGAAATATTTATGGTTGCTACGGTTTTGGAGTGATTAATGAAGAAGGTAGAACCATATTAGATTTTTGCTTTAGCGCATGATTTTATTATTGCTAATACTTAATTTAAGAAAAGAGATGAACATATTATTACTTATAAGAATGAATCTGATAAAACACAGACCGATTATTTTCTTATGAGAAGAAGAGATCACCGAAAATGTGAAGATTTTTAGGTCATTCCAAATGAAAATTTAAGTTCTCAACGTCGATTATTAGTTTTTTATTTTTAGATGAAGAGTTGTAAGATAAAAAATATTAGAAATTATTGTCATAGAACTAGATTGGAGCATTTAAAAGGCACTAATAAAATTATTTTTATGAGTCAAGATTTCAAGATTTGTGATGTTCTTGAAGAAGCAAATTCTATGTGACATAAAGTAACAAATACTAATAAACAAATGACAAAAGATGTAATTGGAAAATCTAAAAGATGTACTTGGAGAAGTATAAAGAGAGATAGGAGGATCTACATATATTTTTATTAATTTAGAAAATGCATATGATAAGGTTCCAAGAGAAGTCATTTGGAGAGTTCTAGAGAAGAAAGGTGTTGATATGACTTATATTCAAGTCATTAAAGATATGTATACTAGAGTTGTTATTTATGTTCGAACAGAAGGAGGATTGACCAAGTGTTTTCCTATTTCAGTTGGATTACATCATGGATTGGCTTTAAGCCCATATCTTTTTGCTTTAGTTATGGATGCCCTTTTTGGGCATTTACAGGAGGATGTACCTTGGTGTATGCTTTTCGCTGATGATATCCTTCTTGTGGATAAGACTAGAGAAAGAGTTTAGGAAAAATCTGAATTATAGAGGTCTACATTGAAATCTAAAGGCCTTCATTTGAGTAGAACTAAAATTGAATATATGGAATGTAGTTTTAGTAGTAGCTCTAGTGACAGAGTTGTGACTATGAGTGATGAAATCATTAAAAGATGTGCAAGTTTTAGATATCTCGGATCTATTATTCAGAGTGATGCAATATAGATGGTTATGTTATTTGTAGAATTCAAGTTGGTTGGTTGAAGAGGAGGAATATATCGGGCCTATTGTGTGATAGAAAAGTAGCGTAGGCTGAAAGGAAAAAATAATTATAAGATGGTGGTGAGACCTGCAATGCTCTATGGCGCAGAGTGTTGGCCTTTAATGAGAAGCATAAAATAAAGTTTAGTGTTACTGAGATGAGAATGCCTTGGTGGATGAGTAACTTGTCAATTAGACAAAATGTGAAATGAATATATCCATGATAGGGTTGGTGTAGCTTTAGTGGCAGACAAGATTAGAGAGAGTCATCTTAGATGGTTTGGTCACATTAAATGCTGATTTGATGATCTGGTTAGGAGAGTACTGTTTTAGATTCAACTTAATTTAAGAAAGGCAGAGGTAGACCTAAAAAGAATTGGACATATTGTATAAAAATGATCTTAATTTATTAGAATTAAATGAAACTATGACACTCAAAAGGACGCAGTGGACAAAAATGATTCATGTAGCTGACCCCACATAGTGGGATAAATGCTTCTTGTTGTTGTTGTTGTTGTTCTTGTATCTTTACATGTTATAATTATTTCATATGTATTTACTGCTTAACTGTATATACCTATAACAATCTCTTTATTAATATCCACAAAAATATAACGTGACAGATAATAATTAACCTTTTAAATCCATATTTCATTTCTGTTAATATTTTATAAAGTTGAAGTAATATGTAATTTTTTTCCTTGAATAGTATTTTATCCACTAAATCAAATATCTCACATAACAGTAGCAAATATTAATTTCTTATTTTAATAATTGAAAATCTCACCTGGTTTGTGCTGTCAACCTTGCTATGAATTTGTTTTCTAGACTCGCCTCGAGCTCTTCTTTTTAAATAAATAGTCTAGCAATAACTAATTCGTTTAATTGTATGAAATTCTTAAATAAATCTCAACCAATTACAAATTAATATTAATTGAAATTTGGCCTCGATATGATTTCCCCACATAGCAAACCTTTCCTTCCTCTCATACTTTCTCCACTATACCCTTCAAAATCTACAAGCCAAATCAATCGCAACCCACCTTTTGGGACTGCAATTGCAGTAAAATGGAGAGGATTAAGAAAATATTTTAAGGCTAAACAAAATTAAATACATGTATTTATACATAATTACAATTTTATACAGTAAACTTACCTCCAAAATTCTAATTTACTGTCTAATTCATCAATTTTTTTTCTATTCAAATTGCCCACCGAGAGCAACCACAGCTCTTAAATTCTGGGCTGGAATTCAGGACAAGAGAAATAAAAGGTTTTATTTGTTTTATTGATATTAAAATCAAGTATTATACTTATATAAGTACAATTATTTTCCCTCTGATCTTCCAAAAATTCCTCCCAGGTACTTCGATTTTTCCTTGTCTAGTGTCCAAACCGGAGAGCAACTGCTCCCTGCTTTGCCTTAAGTTCGCTCTGCCTCGTAGAATTGCTCAGGTTGCACGGTAACAGAAGGGAAATTGAAGGAACAGGCTGTTTGTGCTATTTACCATTAAATTTATTCATGTCTTTGCATGCTGAGATTAATGTATAGGTTATGGTAATTAATTTCCTGTGACCAGGGATTTAGTAGGAAAATTAATTTAATTTAAGTATATTTAAAAAAATTATTTATTAATTGATTTTATAACATTAAATATATTAATGATTTATATGCACTTCAAGACATCAAATTAAGCGGAATCAAATGTAGAATTTTATAAAAATTTTTTGAAACATTTCTGAGGCTAGAAAAAATGGGATGTAATTTACATTAAAATTTTTTATTTACATTTGTGACAGAGATCTTTATGTGACTGCTCTCCTTGTAGAATGTATTTTGATTAGTCATTGGGATTTGATTGCTCAAAATCTCTTAAATATATTAATGATTTGATTGTATTTTGAATGATCATAATTTTATAGAATTAAATGAAAATATGACACTGACACAATGGAGAAAAAGGATTTATGTAGCCGACCTCACTTAGTGGAAGACATGCTTGTTGTTGCTATTTGATAGATCACTCTCAGCAACATTGTGGTTCTCTTGGATATCCAAATATCTTGAAGCATCTGGTTATGAACATCATGGATGAACATCATGGATCAGAGGCGGTGCTAGGCCATGGTGGGCTCATGTAACCTGCATGCATTTCTGTACTGGGAACTGCAGGCACCTTTGAGACTGGGCTAGAGTTTGATAATAGAATAAAAATGGTTTAAAGATGGCATTGGACAGTATTGAATACATGATTGCTAGATTTTGATTTAGTTGTAGGCTTGGGATGATCAACGTATGTCGTCCTAAGATATTGAATTTCTTGAAATGCATCTAAGTGCATTGCTTGTTAGCTTTTGTAACCTAGGTGAAGGCACATGGATCTGGAATTTTTTGAAATTCATGGCAAAATGCAAAGGCTTTGATGCCATCTACTCTTTCCTGGTGTTTTATATCAGAATTCAGCATTCTGTACTTTCAAAAGCCACACTGTTCACGAACTTTAATATTTATTGCACGTACATTTATTCTACTGTCTTTTTTGTTATTTTATTTTTTATTTTTACATATTTTTGGGGGTTGTTATGATCATTATTTTGTGCTCTAATTTGGTACTATTTTGAAGGTTAGTTATTTTTCCTTTTCTCCAAGGCATTGTATAACTTTCTGTAGGAGCCCTTAATCTGGATAAACCTTCCTCCAAAACTTCTATTGCGAGTGATTATTTGATTGAAATGGCATTCGTAATCGTCCGATAATTGTCTGCCATATTTATTACTTTTATGTATTCTTATGTAATTATCAAGGACTATTAAGCATTCCTTGTGTATAACGGTGACAAGCATGACCTTTAACTTGGTAATCTTGGATTCAGCACTTAAGCTTTGAGGGCTTGTTTGCTGTGTGAAAATTAGAAATAACAATAGTTTAAAAAAAATTGGCAGAAGCTTTAAGAAATATTGAATGGAGAATTTATAAGTTGCTGCAGATTTTAGGGCGTTGTTGTGTGGGTTAAATGCTTAGCATAGTCCTGAAGAGTTGAGAGACGTTGTGGTAAATGAAATATAGCTTGAAGGGGGATTTGCATGTGTCATTTATGTGGGGCTTGGAGGCAGGAATGACATTAAGAAAATGTTTTCAATCGTGGTATATGTCTTTTGCTGAATGCAAAAATTTTGCAAGAATTTATTGTTTCTTATAGTTTATTTATTGTATTTTTGCAGGGGTGTTTTACTTGTACATGAAAACTATTGAAAGGGCTCATATGCCAAACAAATTATGGGAAAGAGTTAAGCTACATAGAAATTATGAGAAGGCTTTGGAGACTATTGATAAACATTTGGTACGTCATTACAGATCTGTTCACGATAAGCATGCTTGGTTTCCCCAAGGTTTTTATATATGACCTTTTTGCTTTTGATAGCAATACTGGCCTAAATTACTTGTACACAAAATAAAGCAGCGTCTCACCAAGATGACACAGTATCGTATACGGATGAGAAAGCTTCAGTTGAAAGTGAGGTATACCACTATTTCCATTATCTTTACTGTTAAATGATGTTCAATATGGAATGGAATGCAATTCACTAACTTCAGTTCAATTTCATAGCCATTTGTCTTACTATTTCAGTTTCATTTTCTTTCTTTCAATAACTTCTGACAGAACAAAGCCTTATATTTCATTCCCTAGCAGCCTCCGTACCAAAAATTGATATTGAAGCTTTTATATTAACTGACACATTTTGGATATTTTTTATGGGTTTTTCATAAGCCCTGCATTTCATCTTGGAAAACCTGCATTCACTTCTTCTGAATTAAGAACTCAGTGGAGCCGCTTTTCTCAATACGCCTCTTTCACCCATAAAGACACCACCTTACTAACAAAAGTGGGTGGTTCCGGGCACCAAACCAAGTCTGCTGAAGATCATAATATTTTAGTTTTTAAGATTTAATATAAAAAACTTCAAATTAACTCAGCAGGGCTAACCTCTTCAGATTCTAAACATGTTTAGTGGCCTGATCATCCAACCCAAAAGCCCATTATCAAAAATTCATACCAATCATGCCAATAAAATAGAACAAAGAATATCTTTATATATGCCTTGCAAAAAATATATATATCTTTATATAGAACAATACAAGAATTTCAGTGATTCATTACAGGAAAGAAACTCTCTGTTACAAATGCAGATACTAGGGTGGGGGGTGGGGTGGGGCCTCTGTGTTTCTCAAGGACTACTACGAGTTGGATTGGAGGGGTTTTGGGACTTGCCTAATGACTGGATAGCTAATGTCTGATAGATATTGAGTATACTTTTCCTAAATTCAAGGGTGTTAAATGTGCTGTACAAGCCCATTTAAGCCGATCTAATGAGGCTCTCCAAGCCCAGCATTGGCAGGCTAGCTCAAATTTATGATGGCCTTTGTTGGTGACGGAGATCTAGAAGTTTTTAATTTTTAAAAGATCAACAAAATAAATGATTAGATCAAGTGCAATTGCTTTTAAATTTTTCATTTTATTTTATAATTTTTATTCCCAGTTATACTTGGTGATTTACAGCCATCCTTTTATTGTTATGATACAAGTCCTCAATAAAATATTAGAACCGATTCCGAACGGTTGTAGGAATTATTTAGTAATTAATGAAGGTACCCAAAGTATTGTTTCTCGCTGTAGATGAGTTTTTTTGATTTGGATTTTTCCTTGTTTTGAATAACAACTCGAGTCAGTTTTTTTTTTCTTTTCTTATTTCTCTTGTTGTAGAGAGCAGCTGCTGATTTGCTGTTTTTGACTTCTGAAATGCCAAATACAGCTAACAAAATTTTGTTTCTAGCATGGTGCAAGATGCCCTTGCTATGTTGTTTCAGAATTGATAGAATCAGAAATTTCGGCAACCAAATCTTACTATGTACAAGGTCGTTGGCTGCTCGTGACAAACGACAAGTCTTCGGAAAACTCTTTGAAGTAGCTGCCAGATGGTTGTACCTAGGGGAAAATGAAATTGGTTGCTAAACTGGAGCTGGACTATGGCTGGGACAACCGGAGGTGTTCATACTGAAGGTTTGTGACAGTTTTAGCAGCCCAAGTGGAACTGATGGTCAAAGGAGAGGAAGAGTAGAAGAAAGGCATGAGAGAGATTAATAGAATTCTATCGCAGAGAATTAGCTCTTTTATAGGCAGTTCTAATATAAAATAATTATAAAATTGTTTTCCTGCCCATCTTAATTGACTCCATCATAGAAGGGAACTAATGCATGAAAAGCACCACACTATAAGCAACTTTATTCACAAATGAAAAATTAGATTACATCAAAATTAAAGATGGCCAAAGTCCTTATAGCGTACTCACTGTCTTTCTGCACAAGCCACCCCCGTCTTGCTAGTTTGTCTTGCAAGCCCAGAGGTCTGCATCTCTTAGTTTTGTTGCTGTGTGCCACAGGAGTCTCTTTTTGCGCGGTTGTCTTGCACGACCATCTAGCTTCTGTCTTTTATGGATGCAATATACTGGTGTGAATGTCTACTTTTGCTTTGGGTCTCATTTTTGGGCACTTGGATGCTTGCCTATGATCAGGACTTTCTTGCTTAGTGTTGCGCGTTCCATGGGCCTTCTTTAACATTGACGCCGCTTGATTGCATCTACATCTCACCTGGTTTTGGTACATTTGGCAACTAGGAAGACACTATTTCACTTCTACTCTCCGACAATAATAGATTTTTGTTCATCTTGTGTTTTTGGCAATGCTCATTCTCTTTCATTATTCACTGTTAAGGGATGTTTAACATTTCCTGTTTAATCAATCTCTTTGATTCCCAACTCTTGCAATGACTTCTCTGAGGGACTTAGTTGGTCCCCTAGTGAGTCTGCCACCTCCTTTCTTGGCCCCTGTGGTTGCGCCTCCTTTGCCTCAAGCACTACACTCATTTGCAGATATTATTTGTGGTTTGAATGTTGCAGATGTTTTCGTTTCTCCTCTCGATAATTATTCACTTTTTTTTTTCACCTGAATTCAATAACTCTAACAACAAAAACAATTTTTATCTTTTCAAGACAGTTGCTCTCCTTTATTTTGATGGAAAGATTTTTATACTTACTAGATCTCTTGCCCTCATTTTTGGTATGTTATCTATTTGTCATCTTAGTATAGAGGTAATTCACAAATTCATGTTTAATTTTAAATTGATAGGTGACTTTTTCATCGGTCTCAGTGTCTCTTAGTACATCATAAGGTTTTCTTAGAGATAGATTACTTTAGGCTCTCCTCAAGGTGCTTATATCATATCGTCGCCTCCTGATACACATGTTAAAATGTCCTCTCCCACTTTAGTTGTTCTGTGGAGCTTTTTGTTACTCCTTTAATTTCATTTTTTTATCTGTACTACTTCAGTCAGTCAATCTTATTCTCCTAAACTTTTACTTATGAAAAATCTTTGAAAATGGATGCTGCGATAGCTTTTTATTTTTGGCCCTTTATGACTAGAGCCTTAGTGAAATTAAATACACAACTCTTTTTCACAAGTACACGTGGAGTGGGAGTATTTTGTTTTGATATCGGTATGAAAACATTCCTTCTTTCTGCTGCTCTTGTGATATCTTTAGGCACAAATTATTTGAATATTTGAGGTTTTTCTCTAGTTGAGGTATCCTAAATTTCAGGCGTAGGACCTTCCAGTTGTTACTTATATGAATCCCTTATCTCTTTGGTGGAAGACTCCCCTTTATTATTTCTAGAATTATATTCTCTTTTGATGATATTGGTTGATATTCTTGTTCACACTTCCACATTATTGTTAGTCAACTCATCAAGTAGACTATTGAAATGAATACTTCATATGTTTCTTCGCTGTGTTCTTCTTTCTGCTATGGCTTTTTTTGATAGATGCCTTTGTTGTAATCAATACCAATATCTGATTAATAAATTTTGCTTTGAAAAGAATGACATTTAAAGACCACAACAACAAAATTATCCTACTTGAGAATTCAAAATGCAAATACAATCTTATCCAATGTAAATTTAAAAAATTATCCTATTTTAATTTGCTTTAAAAATTCGTACCTCTCAATTTTTATCACCAATCCTCTAACCGACAATCTGCCTTCATCAATCCGTCTTCATGTATGAACTTTTTATGTTGCTTTTTTTCAATGGCGTGATTTTAGAATTATCATTGTGAGAATTATCATTATTGACAATCTCTATCGAAGTCATTAGAATCATCTATTTGATCTTTTGATCCCTTTGCAATTTGATATGCCTATTGCAAGGGTAGTTTGATCATCTGGACTTATTTGATATGGATGGTTGTATTGGTCATCCCTTTCATTATTTGATGCACAAATTATATTATGACTTGACCCTCGGGCTTATAATTAAACTAGACAAGAACAAACGATCATGTGACATTTCTCTTTTGCGTTTGGAACAAGTTGTGATGCATATCTCGACAGTATAGTAAACTTCACTTCATACTGAATAACCGATCGACCTCCCTCCACCAAACTAATGAATTTATCTTGCATCTGTCTCTTGGCAGACAGTGGAACAAATAGTTTAACAGAAAGATGATAAAGTTGTATGCCGATGGAGTAATTAGCCATGATGACAGCAACACTATAAGTCATTGTGTTATGTGTAGGAAGATGTTTATTTGATTTGAAGTTGTGTTATTTATGTCGATAACCTGAATATCAGATGAGAAATAGTTCAAATTTTGTTCAAAGATTCGTATCAGATGCTAACTCAAGAAGGGATTTTGCTCAGTTGAGTTTTCAAGAGGGATTTACTTTTAGAAGTGGTCAGCAGAGAATGAAGGATACTGGTATTATGACTCGTAAGGAGAAACCAAGGTAGAACATTCAACCAAGAGTCTATTCCTCAACTCATCGAGACCCTGAAGAACACATTGCTGATGTAGGTGCTAGTAGAGTTTGATGGAGTGATTTTTCACTTGGGTGTTATGTCATCTTTAGTTTTCTAGTGTAGAATACTTTTTTGTACTTTAATTTCAGAAGTTGGGTATTGTGTTAGTTATGTTGTTATGATTCTGATGTTTGTGGATTGTTTAGTTGAATACATTATCTCAGATAAATGATTTATCACATCAGCTTTTATTATCATCTAACAAAAATTAGATTTTTATGATAATATTTGAGTAGTTTTTGTTTTATCTGTATATTGATTAGCTTTTGTAAAGTTCATGAATTTCGAGGATGAAATTTTATAGAGTGGAGATTTTAATAACTGAAATTTTAATAATAATAATAATAATAATAATAATAATAATATTATTATTATTATTAGAAATTGAATAGGCAGTTAAGGGATAAGTGTCTCTACAGGCTTTCCTTTAAGAGTCTATTGCCCATTCGAATCAATCTAAACAGAAAGAGAGAAAAAGTCGGGAGAACGATAGAGAGAACACAGAGCAAGAATGAAGAAATAGAAGGAGAAGGTTGCGTACAATTCATACCTTATTATCGATGCTGCATTGGAGCGAGGGAAGGCAATCAACATTATTTACCTTTGATTCGTGTGTATAGGGCAAGAAGAAGCCGCCACTTGTTTCACCTGAGGGTGTCGAAGCCGGTGTGAGAGATAAACATGAGAGTCGTTGCTTTGTGTTGGCTCACGAGAAGGAAGAACCCGAAGGAATTACGAGCTGCAACGGTGTGAGAGGAAATCTTTTGTCCTAACCGATCGAAGGAGAAGTTGGAGGAGGAAAAAAGTGTGGCTTTGAAGAAAAAGATTGACGATATAGTGAAGTAGAGGTGTTAACCTTTTAGAGTCACTTAAAGATTAATGTGAGTAATTATGAATTTTAGTATTTTTCATCATTTCTTGATTTACGCTTGATTTTATTTATAGTCGGATCTCGTGAGATTTAGACTATATATCACATTCTTCATATTGTTAAATAGGAAAATATGCATAATAAATAAATACATAATAAATTTCTTATAATGTTATTTGATTATTGAATGTCATTTAAATTATAATAAAGGTACTTATATATGCGGTTATTAGATTTAAGTAGAAATGCAGATAACATATCATTACATAACATTTACTAAAACAGTCCTTTACAATCACTTGCATGTTTTATCTATGAAGTTATTAGATTAGTCCGTGTCATTTTGCTTCTAGTAAACGTGCACTTTTTCATAAGTAGATGAATCCATAAGAAAAGAATGCATGATATGAAAGAATGAAGCAAGACAAATTCGAATATTTGTATGTGCATGCTAAGAGGAGTTCACCCTTTATGGTACAAGTAAAAGACATCAGTGTACCTGCACGTGTAGTTTTTCTGCCATCTCAAGCAAGTGTGACGTCGTTGTGTCGACGAGAGATTATTGGTTAGAGGCGAGTAGACAAAGCTTACCACCCTTGAAGCAGGAGACATCAGTGTACCCGCACGTGTAGTTTTTCTACCATCTCAAGCAAGTGTGATGTCATTGTGTCGACGAGAGATTATTGGTTAGGGGCGAGTAGACAAAGCTTACCACCCTTGAATAATTATGATGTTTATATCGCCGACGAGATAATATTCCCAGGGGCAGGTAAGGGTCTTTCCATCTCAGACAATTATGATGTTTAGATTGCTAACTGCTGTGTCGACGGGATAATATTTGCCATGAGTATATTATGTTATTTTAATAGTGATCCTTAGATAGACATGTGCATGCTAAGAGTATAAAGTAAAGGTAAAATTGAAGTGAATGCATATAGAAGTTTAGAGTATTTTTATTGATTAAAGATCATGATACATGTACTAACATATTGTAAGATTGCTTATAAAAATATAAAAGGCCAACATATTATAAAATTACTTATAGAAATATGAAAGTCCAACATGCATATTATTATTTTTTTTAAGTTAGTTTAGAATTGTGATTACTCTAAGATTATTTTTAGATAACTCATTTTATTATAATATTTTTTTAATGTTTTAAACTTTTGAATAAGATGGAAAGACATACTAATGTGTACAAGAGGTGAGAACAACAATCGGAAATGTAAAAAAAATCTTGTTAATTAAATTGATTTCTTTAGTGACTCTTTCATGAATATTTAAATATTAAACAGTTAGTGATAGAAATATTATAATAGATAATTTTTTTACCTTTCCGATTGCTGTCTCACCTCCTGTACACATTAGCTGCTCTTCTATTCATCTTATTCAAAAGCTTATACTTAAAAAATATTAAAACAAAATAATGAGTTATCTAAATATGACCCATGAGTAATCACATTTTTAAACTACACTAACCCAAGGAAGAAAAAACAATATGTATGCTAGTCTTTTATATTTTTATATGAAATCTTATATTTCATATACTCAAAAACTTTTATATGCAGTAACTTTAACTTCACTTTTATTGTATACTCTTAACATACATATCTGTTTGTCAGAGGATCATAATCAAAACAACCTAGCACGCCCCTGATCGATATTATCTCGTCATCAGATGTGTATGTAAACTGCCAGATTTTCGGCGCTACACTATCCCATCAGTTAGCAATTTAAATATCACAATTGTTTAAGGTGGAAATGCTTTTACTTTCCCCTGAGTGTGTCATGACAGTTAGCTATCTAAACATCACAAATTTATGGGGTGGTAAGCTCTGTCTACTCGCCTATGATCGATACTCTCTCGTCGGCACAGGGGTAGTGATTATATCACAATTTCTAGGGTGATAGAAAAACAACTACACACGCGACTACATTGACGTCCATTTTTTGTGCCATAAGGGTGTGAACTCCTTTTAACATGCACATACAATCATTCATATTTACTTTTATTCTTTCACATCACACATTCTTTTTTTTATCATCTACTAATAAAAAAATTACATGTTAACAGAATCAAAATGATATACACTAGTCTAATAACTTTACATATAAATCGTTATGCAAGTGGTTGTATAGAACTGTTTACTAAATATTATGTATTGATATAGTGTTTGCATCTCTACTTGATTCTAATAATCTAATATATATGTACCTCCACTATAATTTAAATTTCATTCAATAGTCAAATAAATTTACTGGAAATACATTATGTATCTTTTTAATATGTATATTTTCTTATTTAACAATATGAATAATCTGATATAATCTAAATTTCACTGGAATAGATCATAATTAAAATCAAACATACATCAAGAAATAATGAAAATTATTAAAATTCAGAAGTATAAATTACTCACAATCTTTAAGTGATCTATGAAAAGTTTATTACTTCACTATAACGTCAATCTTTTTCTTCAATATTTTTCGAATTTTCTCTTTCGATCGGCTAGGGCACGAGGCTTCCTCTCACACCACAACAACTCGTAAGTCCTGCAGGTTTTTTCTCGCAAGCTAACACAAAGCAACGACCCATGTGTTTATCTCCCACGCCGGCTTTGACACTCTCGGACGAAACAACGACAAGTGGAGACTTCGTCTTCTTGCCCTAGATACATGAATCAATGGTAAGTAATGTCGACTACCTTCTCTCACTCCAATGCAACGTCGACAGTAAGGTATGAGATGTACCAACCTTCTTCTTCTTCGTCTTCCTTCTCGCTCTATGTTCTCTTTGTCGTTCTCGCATCTTGTGCTTTCACTCGTTCTGTTTTGATTGATTCGAATGGGCCATGCCACTATTAAAGGCGAACCTATAGAGACACTTATCCCTTAACTGCCTATTCAATTTATATTGATATTAATTTTAATATTAACATTATTATTATTATTGTTATTCAAAATTTTAGTTTTTATTGGTCATTGGTTTCCCATTAGGGAGGATTTCTTCTATGACTTCTAGATATTAAAATTATTTTCTTAGCTTCCTTCGTACTAAAATGAAAAACATGAATTTTGACCTGAACCTAATTTTTGCACTAAAATGAAACCCATGAATTTAAGAACTCTTTCTTGAGGCGTCTAGTATTTTACAAAAGCAAAAGCTGGAAATAAATCATTTGACCTGATGAAACATAATTTTTAAAAGGGGAAAGTGAAGCCTGTATCTTTTTTGTTTTTCACATAATTAAAATATTTTGATGATATAAATTAAACTATTAAAATAAGAATTTTTCATGCTTAACTAAATACAAGTTATCATCAATTTCAATTAGTATCATTATTGCAACACTTCAAAATATGATGACACATCACGATGTTCGCTAGGAAATGTCTATTTATCTTTAAAAAATTCATTATAATAAAAAATATATTATGGAACAAGCTTAAAATTATATCAAGTTATAAAAATAAATACATCATTATTAGTTAAAATTAAAATTTTCACCTATCCCAATTATAACCTATTTGATAGAAATCTTGATGCGTTAGTTACTTGGATTGCCCTCAGGATATTTTTCTTGGTGCCCATTAATTTTCAAGTGGAAGTTTCATTATTCCGTATTATGGTGTCTCATTTTATACTGGAAAGCACATCTATTGCTCCGTCATAATTTGAAATATCCACTTTGGCTTCCACTTTAAATCTTCTTTATTTTCCCTTAGTTTGTCACAGTTATATCATCATCATTCTTATAATCATTTTCCAGATCGCCAACCTTTGCTTGAGAGCATTTGTTATTGTAGAAAAGGAAAAATGTGGGTAGGATCTTTAGGTTTTGATGTCAAAATTGGTTGCATTTTCATCCACTCCATCACTATTGACATTTGTTCTATTAGTCTCATGATTTAATTAACTATTTCAAGAGATGACTTATTTTTAGCACTGTTTATTTTAATTCTTCCATTTTTAGATGTAAATTTAATATAAGAAGAGATTCTCTTGTTCCTTCTTATTTATTTATATATTTTGGCAACATAAACCGTAGTCAACCATTTAACACTATGATGAAGTCCATGATAAGAGAGCGAAATGGATTCGAAAGTGGTCTCAGGAAAATATCTAGAATTCTAATGATCGCAATGAATTATAGGTTGGTGCTTCTCATTGTAAAAAGTTTTCCTCTCCGATTTGGATTCTTCTTTGTTGTGGATAACGGGAAAACTCAGTTTTTCAGACTTTGCGCTGGACAACAACTGGTTTTTTGTTCCTTCTCTTGGAAGGCCAAGTACAATCAACAGAAATAGGTTAATTGTGTGGTAAAATAAGCAGTTTTTTGCTGTTTTGTCTCTGGGATGTTGGACACAACACTTTCCAACAACCTAGTCTGTTGTTTACAGGGTCGGTGGCTATTTATTGCAAGAAAATACACATGGTAATTATACCAGGAAGTAATTCAAAAAAAGAATCTTATGCATTCTAAATTAAATAAACAATAGAAGCAAACTAATTCCTACACAAAATCTACAATATTAACAACTTTTTTTTCAAATAACAACAACAACAGAAACAACAACAAAACCTTTATCCCACTAAGTGAGGTCGGCTACATGAATCCTTTTTCTCCATTGCGTCCTATTTAGTGTCATATTTTCATTTAATTCTAATAAATTAAGATCATTTTTTATATAATAAGCCCAAGTCTTCCTAGGTCTATCTCAGCCTTTCATAGCACAAGTCAAATCTAAAACATATACTCTCCTAATCAGATCATCAGATGGTCGACGTTTAATGTGACCAAACCATCTAAGACGACTCTCTCTAATTTTGTCCTTCACTGGAGCTACACCAACCCTACCATGGATATATTCATTTCGCATTTTGTCTCATAGCGCAAAGCCACTCAATCACCTATTCATTCTCATCTCGAAAACACTTAGTATTATGCTTCTCTTTTAAAGGCCAACATTCAACGCCATAGAGCATTGCAGCTCTCACCACCATGTTATAAAATTTTCCTTTCAATCTAAGCGGTACACATTAGAAAAAAATTCTATCAAATTTGAAGATAATCACATTAGAGTTATCCTAATTTAGAATTTAAATTCAAATGTACATATATCCAAAATTAATTTTAAAGTCATTATTCTTCCACTGTAATCTAAATGCTGATCCAACAATTTATTGTTCATTCTTTTAGTTTTTTATCAGCAAACCTTTGATTGGCTATTCGTCTTGATTTGTGGACTTTAAATGTTTTTTTTTTTTTATTTTAATTTTATCTTAGTGGTGTGATCCGAGATAGTATTTAAAATTGCACAATTGGGTATTTAGGGGGATTTTGTTCATGAGGCGAGGCATAAGTCTCGAGACATGTTGGGATGGAAGCCTCATATTTAGATATTTAACTAATTAAAAATATGAAGTGAAAAAGTACCACGCTAAATTGCTAACATCAAAGTAAGTTCATAACAATTTAAAGTAAGCTCATCATAACAAGTCTTTCCCACTCAGAAATCAATATTAGTTAGCAAAGTTTAAAAGACAAAATCAGGAAATGAGGCGTTTTGTCTTTTGAGGTCAGGCGCAAGACTCGTGGCGGATTGAGGCCTAAGCCTTAAGGAAAAAAAAAAAAAAAGAATGCATAAATTTGAAAATAATTCCTAAATATGACAAATAATTGATATCTTGATTTAATTTATTATCATAATGATCTAAATCATAAAATTTAAATTTAAATATTGATATATTGAAGTTCAAAATATGATTCTTGGTAAGTATTTACTTAAAATTTAAATATTTCATGAGGTCTAGGATTCATAGTGGTCTCGTCATTTTGCTTTCATCGTTTTTTATTTCCAACGTTTATTTTGGTAATATGAAGAGAATTTATAATTGGCATCGAAGGTATATTCATCAAGCTAGCTAAGTGGAACTTCTATGTTAAAACCTTTCTGCTGATGATCCAGCGCTATGAAATTTTTTGGCCAACAATTGAACCGATTCTGTTACTTCTGCTTACCATATTTCACAGCCATGAACTTTAGTGCTTAGCTCCTGGAACTTCTATATCTGTCAGATTTTATCAACAAGCATTGATGAAATATTACTTTGAAATTAAGGAGACTATGTTACACGGAAGTTGATTTCCCTTGGAAGTAGCACCATGAATATGCCTTGTAGGAGAGAAAAAAATGATAATGTGATTGTGGTCACTAAGTAAGATGGCCTCCTTTTTTTTCAAAATATTTAACAATTTTAATACAGAAAAATTACATAGTTACCACACAATTCTTATATATTTACATATCTAACACAGTTTTTTATTTACACTTATAATTGGTGTTATAATCCTTTTCATAAAAATGTGTATTTCTCTTTTAAGAAGTTAGTAATGGTGGTAATTTTTATGTTTCTCAAATATTTGAGTGCTATGCATGTAAATACGAAAGTTTAGGTGTTAGATATGGATATACTTAAGAATTGCGTGGTATGAATTTAAACACGCTTTTTAGTTTATGTTGATCTTTGGTCAGATATTTGGTCTTATTATACATCATCAATTAATGCAAGGACGTTTCATCATAAGTATCTAAGTTTCATTGTCTTAATGAGCTATCAGGGCTGTTTAGTTGCAACTACGAGTACAAAAATCTGTATTTTGTAATTCTAATGCTCTATGGTGGAAATGTTCTTTGCTTTAATTCTAAAGATCATTTCTGTGATTTGTAATCAATTTTCATCCTATTAAAAGTTTGGGTATTAGAGGTTTGATTAATTTCAACATCATTAATTTGCTATGTTATGATATTTATGATTTATTCATTATAAGACATTATTTATTAAGCTAATTGTGTGGTATTTTGCAATTAGGCTATCATTACATTATTTAAAATTCATATTGAACTCATTATTCAATTAATTATCCCCTCACATGTTAGAGAACTTCTTAAATTTGGGTTTTAATGATCATTAATTGACTTGATTTACTGACTATTCAAATTACTCTTTTCAATACTAGTTGATTGGTTGCTTTTTTTTTTTTTTTTTTGATATTATAGGAACTTGTAATTAGACTACACACACACATACATTGTAGATCTTCCCTTATAAACATAATCGTCCTGTTTTGCAGGGAAAAAATTATGACAGTACCGAGAAAAGAGAAAAAGAGAGAAGCTAGAAGGGAAGAAAAGGCTGAAAGAGCTGCTTTGCTTGACAAGGTTACTTTGTTCATTGAATTTTGTGTTCCTTCATATGCATAGTTGCGTTGTTCTGTCCGCCTTTTTTTAATGAAATATTAATTTTATTACAGAGTATTGAGAAAGAGTTACTAGAGCGCTTAAAGAAAGGTGTTTATGGTGATATTTATAATTACCCAGTTGAGGCTTACAACAATGTCCTTGAAATGGAAGGTCTCCAGCCTGCTGTGGAAGAAGAAGATGAGGAAGTATGCTTGCAACCTTATTCTAAGTTTAATTATCAAATTCTTTTTTTATTATATGATTTAAATAAAAAAACATCCATTTTCTCATCTTTGCTGAAGCGCTGAAAATAAAATATATGTATTTTTTTGCATCAAATGTATAGCGCATATATTTATTTTGTTATGCTGCTGCATTTTATAAGCACTCCCTTCACATCTCATTGACATCACAGATGAACTTTAATAAGTTTATAATTTTATTTTATCTTAGTAATCTGTATTTTTTTTCATTTAAAATCTTATTTAAAATTAGTACAAAAACACATACATATTAATGTTCATCCCATGCTTTACTAAGTTTAAATCGGCATATCCGTTCATTCAGGAACCTGAAATAGAATATGTCGAAGGTTATGAAGACCTTGAAGAGGAAGAGGATATGGAAGATTTCGGCAGTTTTGCAGAGGAAGATAACTTGGCAGATGATGAACAAGGTAAGAAGATACCTACTTGGCACAAATTTGATTTGTTCTCAAACTTTAACTAATATCGTTTGAGACGAGAAGAATTGAAAATTGAAGTGATTACCGGTCATGTTGAACTATCAATTACTTTTTCATCGCTCTCATCATTTTTATTAATTATCATTTAACTTCATACAGATGATACAAATAAAGCTATTGAAGTGATGGATGCTGATCGGCCAAAGAAAAAGCAAAGAGGATTTAGTTCTGATTCTGATAAAACTGTTACTAATTCAAAATCCAAAAGAAAAGGAAGAGTACTCATCGAGGTATGTGCTTTGGGTTATTTGACTTTCCAACAACTGTTCACTTCAATTTCGCTTGCAGTCTTACTACTGTAAAGTGAATTTTTATTCGATAAATGTATAGAAGTTCTATGAAGGCTGTGCTTTTTACTGGTATTGATGAGGTTATGATGGTTAGTTGGAAACTTGGCAGGTTGAGAATGATGAAGAGTTTGCAGATAGGCAAAAATGGCAACTTTGAGCTCACGCAGCATCCATCGACTCTGTTCAGTGTGGTAAGTTTTAAAGAATTGACAAAAAATACGTTTTCTTATATTAATTTTGTATTAGGGGGCCTGGATTTTTTCAGCAAGCTACCTAAGCTCCTAAGTTTTTGGGTTATTACTATTGAGAGTGTACCGTAGGTCCTTTAATAAGGAATTTTGGGTTTTTTTACTATATGTGAGCAGCTCATTATGTTTTAGGATTGTAAGCAGGAAATTTCCAGGAATGCCTGATGTATTGGTTTCAGTTCAAGGTTTGAATGGAAAACTAATAATAATATCTTTTGTCGATTTTCAGTTTTAAGGCTATAATCTGACCAGGTATTTTGATCATGAGCTATCCTGATTTTTAGTTACTTAACAAAAATCTCAAGATCCTTGTAGACAAAAATCACTTAGTAGATTTGGGGCTTGTTTTGGATTAACTTAGTTTTTTATTTTTGTTTTTGCTTCTATTATTTTTTTTAAAGCATATTTGTTTAATGTGTTTTTCACACATTTTTTGTTTCTAAAAAAAAAAAAATGCATGTTTTTGAAACTACTCAAAATAATTTTTGGGTGTTTAGAATATTTTCAAAAAATAATTATATCTTAATCAAATATATCAATTATGATGTTTCAACTCAAAGCATAAACAAAATAAAATAAAAATATAAAATATAAAAAAAAAAATAGAAGCGATCCCAAATGATCCATTAGTAAATATTAATTTCAATAAGAGGTTAATGGAAACATCTTTTTTGCCCTAGTTGTTATAGCATGCACAAAACAATCTCTTACTAAATTGTTACCATTTGAGATGTGTGAGCTTTTATCTGTCTGAATATATTTGTCTGGAAGAATTTCTGTCACTTTCTTCTATTGAGGATCATCAAATATGCTATAGTTGATATTTGGATTGATACTTTATAATTTGCCCACTATTATATGAATTTAGATAAACATGTAATCCCAAATGAAAGTGTGGTAATTCATTATTGAGAGATTTCATTTGTGGGAGTTTATCTTGATGCATACTATTTACTCTTCCTACCCAAGAAAGGAAGGTAGTTACCCTACGTGCATGGGTAGTTAAGCTGTTAAAAAAATCACTATTAAGTATATGTTATTTATACCTTAATAACATGCAAGGTAACGATGGTTGATGCAATAATTTCCTCTATAAAGAATCCTATCAGTGGATATTACCATATCCATAAACAAGAAGGCGATGAATGGAGAGTCTCCTTTAAAGTAAAAGTTGGCTTAATGCATAGAGCGCATTCATGTGAGTGATGACTATCTTATATTCCTTTATTGAAAAGTTCATGATCATGTACTTCAATGATATTCTAATTTTTACTCAAAACAAGATCAATCATGAGCATTACTTATGACAAGCTTTTGAGGTGTTTTACCAGGAAAGACTATACATTCATCTAAGAAAATGCTCATTCATGATTACTTCAGTGTTCTTATTAGGATTCAACATTTCTAATGATGTTGATTTGAAGAAAATTAAGTTTAGTATATTCCAACCATACTTCATGTCAGTTGTGTTTTTCATGTGGTTGATATATTTTATCATAGATTTATGCATGAATTTTATTTATTATAAAAAAAAGTTGAATTTCATAGGTCAAAGGCAATTGCTGGTACTTTTTCTAAATTTAAGGAATTTTTCACATGGTTATTAGTTTTAAAAGTACTAGATTTTGTTGCAGTGGATCTTTTGATACTTCTAGATTTAGCATTAGAGGAGTCCTCAAGCAAAATTGCCATATAATTGTTTTTTAGTAAGAAATTAAATAGTGCATGTCATAATTACTCTATATATGACTATGATTTCATTGTCGTCGGGCATTATCTCATTTCATAAAAGTTAAAGTTGACTATGTTCATGAATCTTATAAATATTTTATTACTCACAAGAAACTTTGCTCATAACATACAAAATGGATTTATTTTTTTTCGAATGCTTCTCTATCTTGGTTGTCAAACATTAGTTGGGCACCAATAATTGATTTGCACGTAGCTAAGAGTTTGAGTGTTAAGGCAATTACACTTAAACAAATTAAAAATAATTACCCAAAATTTGAAGCCTTTAATCAAAATTTTAAGTCATCGAGTTTTATGATACACTAATTATTAATTTTGTTTTGCTCATAACATACAAAATTATCCTTCACTTCAATTTTTTTATTTTAATAAGAAATGCATTTAGGGAGTGTGTGTTCACTTCAATTAAGATAAGACAAATCTCTAATGAAGGATAATTTTTTTATTAAGTTGGTCTTCAAAAAGATATAGCTCATGTTATTGCTAAATATCACACCTGTTAAATGGCAAGGCCTGTAATCACAACTCTAGAGTGTACATATGCCTTTAATCTCACATTATGCACTTGATACTGTATCTTAGTTTTCAATGATCACATTTCTAACCATGCTATAAGACATCTGATAATTCATATATAGCTTCTATCTTCTTTTGTGAGATAGCCATTTCCATGGGCTTTTAATGAAAAAATATCTTTGATCAAGATGTTAGTTCTCAAGCTATTTTTGAAAAAAATAATGAATAAGGTTTGTCGTAATTATTTTATTTTTCATTTCTTATCACCCTTAAATTGATGTTCAAATTAGAGTTATTAATAAAGGCATAAGAGATTCGCTCGGTAGTTAGTGATTGATCATATTACTAGAAACTAGCCGTTTTTAAAATAGAGTTTGCTTATAATGGTTTTAGGAATAGGCCAATCAATATGAGTCCCTCTCATAATATTATTGGATATAAACTAGCAAAACTAATTGTTCTCATTGATGTAACATTATTATATATGTCAAGCTCATTTGTCTTTTTATTGCATAATGCATGCATGTTTTACATCAAAACAAATTTAATACATAAAAAGTTTTAAAAAATCAGTACTATGGGCTATGATAAATATAAAACTTTTAAGTTCATATAGATGACAAATAAAATTGAATAAAGTAGATTTATATCTAATTTAAGTAAAAGTTTGATAGAATTTAACCATAAATCTTAAAAAGTTATGAAGAAAATTGGTACCTATAAAACAATGAGGTCGGTAAAATTATAAAATAGATTACCCAATGGATGTTATAATCTCACTAGTGCTAAATATGTTAATTCAATTTTATATCAAAACAAAGCTTTTTATATCATTAGTCGTCACTCTATAAACAGCAGTAACATGTAGGCCAATACTCTTTCATCGACTCCTTTACCATCTTGTCATTTAAGATTTCACATTCCAAATCAAATTTGAGAGGATTAGATAATTATCATATCTAATTGATGCATTCAGAATTTTTCTTTTTTTTTAGGCAGTGACATTCTCTATTTTAAGATTCATGAATTATTTTCGATGAACTATAACAGTTGAGCCCATAGTTGCTACAAAATTACTTAAAATTTTATTCTTCTTTAGAGAATACCTGAATGTTAGAGATTATTTAAATATGACAACATCACCAACATTTTCATCATCACCATCATTGTCATCATCATCATAAAGTTCAAGTTCATATATTAAATATATAATTAATTATAGTTTACACCCGTATGCTATTGAGCCATTATGTTATAATCTTATTTTTATCTTCAATGTTGTTTGAAATTTGCATGTTATATTTTAGGTTTTTATTTATTGGACTATTTTTATGTCATAATCTATATAAAGAGTTCATGATATTAAAAAAAGTGGCTTGTAAGTTAAGTTAAAATGCTTTTCATTCACATATATCAAGAATATCTTATGGCTTATGTTATTTAAACTAAAGAAAAGTTTGCCTGAAGTAGACTTCTTTTGATGTTGTAGATCTTCGTCCTCCATCTGTCTCGAGTTGCTACCAGCTCCTAGTCATGATGGCTCTAGGTTTAAGTTTTTATGTTTTTGTAATTTGTGTGTCAGGTTTTTTGTTGTTGTTGTTGTTGTTGTTTAAGTGCCTTATTTGGGGGAATTTTAATTTAAACGGAGTGACATCGGTTAGGATCACATGGTTTCCTCATTTCGACATTACAATTTTCTCTTAAGTTCTCATTTTGACTTGAGAATCCTCAGCAAGCGTAGGTTACCTCATCCGAGGGATCCTTATAAACCCAAATGGAGTGTATTATGTTCGTTTTGTTTTGAAAGTGTAGGTTTAATTTTGAAAGTGTATTTTTGTTTTTATTCTTTTTGTTTTGCATGCAGAATAAGTAAAGGCATGTAAGAAATGCGGTAAAGTAAATAAAATAACTACAACACAAAATAAAATGTGTACATGGGCTTCTGCCACCGTTGCATTGTTAGTTCATAAAACATAATATAATTTGCAGAAAATTTAAGTAAATTGTGAAAAAGAAAGCAGGAAAGTTTAGTACGAAGAAGTCGAAACGTGCATTGTTTGAAAACACGAGCAAGTAAAAGAAAACTCATAGTCACATATGGAAGACCCGGACTAAGCGTAAGAATTTGGTGAAGATTGGGGCTCAGAGCTACACTGCATACTTCCCAACCTTGGATAAAAGTTACCAACCCGATAACATACAGAGAGCAGTCCTAACTTGATCCAAGTAATTAACCATGGACCTTTAAAAGTTTTCATTTTATTTTTTATGAAAAATTTGTTGTTTAATTTTGTGCAGAGTTTAACAAGCCAAAGAAATATTGTTTTATATTTTTCTTTTGTAAATATTTTGTAAATTAAGACAATCCACATGTTAATTACTCTAATCGAGCTAGAACTATTGACAATCTTAGATTATTAGGGGCAACAATTCCACAAATGGTTGGCAAATAGTATCATCGGTCCTTACCCTCTTTCCCAAAGGATCTTTGGGATAGGAGATACTATTCTAAATCCTACTTCGTATCCCTCATTTAGCATACATTAGCATTACCGTCATTGCCCTAGCCACCTAGACCTCAGACTTACACCAGTTCGATGATCCATATGTGACAAAAACAAATATTCCCAGTTTCCCATAAGGATTTAAATAACTTAGAGAAGACATAAATCCTTGAGCATTGGGTTATTAATTTAGGACAAGTAGTTTAAGGCATTCCTATTAATTTGTGTGAAATAACCGGTCCCGCGGCATAACTTGGTGGGTCCCTAAAGGTTTTAAGGATGATTTTCTCCAGTAAAGCCATAATATGTTTAATTGTCCTTTGAAATATCTAAAAGACTGTAAAAGTTTTCAGGGTGTGACTCCAAACAAAATTTTAAAATTCTTTGAATCGTTTCAAGTTCATCTGAACTTATTATGTTACTAAATCAATCATCCGTAGTTAAGTTATAATTTAGTGATGATATTTTAACCTGTGCTCAATGAACCTTTATGTATTAATTGTCCCATGAGAGGGGTAATTAGACATTCACTTGATGTTCTATTTTAGGAATTTTGTGGGTAGACGCTTTTAAGGGAAATTTGAATTATTAAGGATCTTGACACTTCCAATTTGGGTTGGGCTTGTAGTGCTTTAAGGGTATTCATAATTGATTATATTTCCTTTTCTAAACTTCATTAAGTGCATTCAGATCAAGCCTAGTTCACTACTGATCCCTTAAGATCTTATGGATAAATTTGTAATAATTGACAATGTTGGATTTAAGTGATCTAATTTTTATTAAAAGACCATGCTTATCATTTAATCACTATGTAGGGGGCTTCAAATTAATGAATTTATATCTTCCTAATCCAAGCCCACTAAATTAGGATCATTCAATTGGATTAACTCTGAATCATAATGATTTAGAAAATTATAATTTTTCCCTTGTTATAGGAAAGTGATGAATTAGTTTTTACCACTTAAGTATTATGTTTCAATCATCCAAGAAAATTAATTATGATATATATTGCCCATTTACCCTTTAGTTTAACCTAAATTTTATTTAGAGCTCCAAGTTCCATAATTATCATTTTGCCCCTAAGGCTTTCTACTTCATAAATCTTTAAATTTAACTCAAATGAATTTAAAATATTATTTGCCTTACTCATGGATCAACTAAAACATCAGAGAAAAAATTATAATTTTCTGTTTTTTAGAATTAATTTAGTCCAAAATTAGGGAATTTTCAAATTAATTCATTTAATCAATTAAAACATAATATTTGTCCTGGAGAAAATTTTAAAAGGTTTATCTGGGCCAGAGGACAACTTTGACCAATTATCATGATTTTTTTGTTCTTATTCTAATGATTATAATTATTTGTTCATTTTGATGGTTAATTAAATAGAAAATACAGTTTACCCTTGAAAATTACTTTTCATATTTTTCTTTAGTTCCTCTGAGTTCAGAGAACCTAGAGAAACAAATTTTGCATTGTTGTGATTTTTATTTTATTTATTGTAATTATTTTGATGTGAAATTAAGGAAAATACATTTTAGGCATTTAAAAATACATAACTACATTAAGAAAATTAGGAAAAACTTTTTAAGTGGTCTCAAGTGATCATAGAACAATTTGTGATATTGTGGTGTATTTTTGTATTTTCATGATTTTAGTAATTTTTAAATTATTTAAAATTTTGGGAAAATAGTGGAAAATGCACTTTTTTTTCTAAAACTTGATTTTACTTTTCTTGAGTGCCCCTATTCTCAAGGATCACTCCAAACTATTTTTCATAATTTTCTAAACTATATTTTATTTATTATAATTATTTTAGTGTAAAAATCCCATTCACTTAGGAAAATAGACTCTGATATTAAAGATAGTTAAGATGGGTCTCAAATTTTTACAGAGGTTTAACATGCTCATTATGTCCAATGAGGGCCATATTTTGTGATTTTTTGGATTGTATTATATTTTCCTAATTATTTATGGGTTTAATGATTTAAATACATATAATTATACCTTCAATTATTTAAACTCATCTAAAATTTTTCCTAGGGTCCTCCAACCACATTGAACATACCACAGTAAGTCTTGTATTTTTCTGATTTTTATTTTAATTGTTATGATTTATTTGATTGAAATAAAGGTACCTAACATGAAATAATAGGGCTTTTGGGGTTAGAGGTGTTCCCTGGCTCTGGAAAAATAGAGAACATTTCTAACTTAATGAAGAACAAGCCCATCAAATTCCATGTTATGGTGGCTAATATTTAATTATTTATCATTAAAAATATTTTTTGGAGTATTTAATTAATTAAAAATAAAACACAAGGTAAATATTTTTTTATTCTTAGTCCGCATTATTCCTTTGTTCACTGAGCATATAGGTATTTTTATTTTACTTTTAGCATTTTGCTACACCGTTGTGCATTTTTAAAGTTTTTGGAATTATTTAAATCAAAAAGTAGCTTTATTTCCTATATATCCATGCGACACCGCTTCATCGTAGACAGCTCCGAAGCCTCCACGTGTCACACTCCCATTTGACGGGCCTTCCAAGTCAGCAGCCACCCGCTTGTCCATTTGATCACATGCTGATGTAAATGATAGCATGGATGGCGATGACACGACCTCAAGAGAAGATTTAATTCAAGTTCCATGTGGGCCAATTACTAGATGTCGTGCAAAGGGGTTGAAGAAAGCTCTTAATGGATTAGTTCGCGAGGCTTGGACTCAAGCTAATTCATGGAGATCTAAGGAGAAAGAGCTACCAAGATTTCTCAACTTAATCCAAGCACAAGGATAAAGGAGTCATATTATTATGACTGGATATTTCTTCTTTTATTTGATTTAATAATGGCTTGCATGCCAACTTGAAGTAGTTTTTTTTTTAAATTTGTTTTAGAAGATATTTTATCTTCTCTTTTCTATTGCATGTAAGCTTTGGCCTATATATAGGCCTTATTTGAAATGAGAAAGACATTATTAGACTTTGAAAAAAATTACTCATGTGCTTCATTCCTTAGGTTCTCCTTAGGATTCCAGCAGAGCTCTTGGCCATCGCCCAAGGAGTTCTTTCCAGACTTATCAAGCGGATTTCCACCCCGTTTGTGGCGTCTACCATCGTACCAAGGTTCTTTCCTCGCGTCGAGCAAAGGGTGAAGGTCTTATACCAACGTTCTTGTTTGCGTTGAGCATTGGGTCGAGGTTTATCTTCATCAATTTCACCGCCGAGTTGTATCCTACCATATTTTCGGTTTGTTCTAGCTTTAGGACGAATTTCATGTTTTTGTTTCATGAATTTCATACGAATTTTCCTTTAATTCTTTTTAATTTTGTCTTAGCCCATCCGTTTTCTAACTAGAGCATCAATCTCATGGTTCCGTTGAGATTTTGTTCACGTCATTTGGTATCAGAGCCTCACGGTTCTTGAAACGTAATTTTCTTGTTGGGTTTTTTTTGTTATTGTTGGATTCTTTATTTTCGTTCTTCATGAGTAATTGATGAGATTTAGTTATTTTCTTGTTTCTTTTGTCTGAATTTTATCCTTGTCCGAATTTTCATTAAGTAATCTAATTGTTAATTCATTTCGTAATTCATTGTTCAATTAGCTGCTCTCATTACAATTCATATTTGTGGTCTTGTTTGTATTTGTGTTCTTGTTCATAGTGTTTTAATTATTAATATCCACATCATTACTGTTCATGTGATCGTCCAATTTATTGTCTCGTTATTGCTTGCTTAAATTCACATCATAATGCTTCTATTTATTATCCAAATCAGTTGTTCTTATTATTGTCCAAACCGGTGTTCTTGTTATTATTCAAATCATCTTGTTCTTGATATTGTTTATGATAAATGTTGTTCTTAATGTGATCTTTTTTTTTATTTTCATTTCTTGTTATTTTTGTTTCTTTTGTTGATATTAGTGTTTCCAAAAGTTTAGTTGTGCTTTTGTTTTGATTCAAGATATCAAAATTCATATTTTATTACCATCATCCTAATGGTTGGCTTAGCATTTCGATTTTCTTATTTGTGGTAATCCGTAATTTGATTTTAATTGTTCATTTCAGATTCTTGCTTACTTTCCTTTATTATAAATCTTCAATCATGTCCCAACTAAATTTTCAAGATGACGAAAGGCAACCAACAATTCCTAATATCCAATTTCAAGCATTGGTGGGGGAGATGAGAAGAATGATGAGGGCTGAGTTTGATCATATTCATAAAAGGTTGGAACGCGTAGAGGGTGAAATTCAAGAAGGACAGCGACGAAATATTTCTAATAGGCAAAGGGAGAGAGTTCCAACGAGAGGCGTGAGAGAGGAGGATGAAGAATATTATGTGGGTGGATGTGATGAAGAAATTGGTCGGGATTCATTTGTTGAGAGAAGGCGTTATGGTGGGCAAGCTAGAGATAGTAGGAATAGAGAAGATAACAATTTAGGGAGTATTAAGATGCGTATTTCTTCTTTTCAAGGCAAAAACAATCCTGAAGCCTATCTTGAATGGGAGAAGAAGGTGGAATTAGTGTTTGACTGCCACAACTATTCTGAAATAAAGAAGGTGAAATTGGCCGCCATTGAATTTACTGATTATGCTATTGTTTGGTGAGATCAATTAATGTTGAGTAGGAGGAGAAATGGAGAACGTCCCATAGAAACATGGGAAGAAATGAAAGTTGTCATGAGGAAGCGATTTGTGCCAAGCCATTACTTATCGAGAGTTGTATCGAAGTTACAAAGGCTTAGGCAAGGTAATCGAAGTGTGGAAGATTACTATCGGGAGATGGAGATTGCTATGATTAGGGCTCATGTAGAAGAAGATAGAGAAGCCACTATGGCTAGATTCTTAAATGGTTTAAACCCAGAAATCCAAGATAGGGTTGAAATGCAACATTATGTGGAGTTGGAGGACATGTTACATGTGGCCATCAAGGTGGAGCAACAACTCAAGAGGAGGGGAGGCCCACGTGTGTCAACTAGTGTGGGTAATTCATGGAAGCCAACTTTTCAGAAAAAAGAGGACAATCCAATTGCGAAGTCCAAACCACAGTCAAGACAAGAGACAACTAACCAAGGAAGTTAAGGAAAAATTGCCTCTTCCACTTCTAGAAATCGAGACATTAAATGTTTTAAATGTCAAGGCAGGGGTCATATAGCCAGCGAATGTCCTAATAAAAGAAGCATGGTGATAAGGGACAATGGAGAAATTGACTTTATACCACAAGTAGAGGAAATTGAAGGTGAAGAATATGCAGTCACAGGAGAATTGTTAGTCACAAGAAGGGCTTTAAGCGTGCGAGCCAAGGTTGATGAGGGAATCCAAAGAGAAAACATTTTTCACACTAGGTGTCATGTACAAAACAAGGTATGTAGTATGATCATTGATGGAAGAAGTTGTACTAATGTCTGCTAAGCACTATTTTGGTTGAAAAACTAGTGGCACGCCAACCATCAAGCATTCCCGACCTTACAAGCTGCAATGGTTTAATGATAGTGGTGAGGTAAAGGTGAACAAGCAGGTTTTGGTCTCATTCCGCATTGGAAAGTATGAAGATGAAGTCTTGTGCGATGTAGTACCAATGCAAGCGAGGCCATTTGTTACTAGGCCGACCATGGCAATTTGACCAGACAAGTTAAACATGATGGTTTCACTAATAAATACTCATTTGAAGTCAATAATAGAATTATCACTCTAGTGCCAATGACACCAAAGGAGGTCTACGAGGATCAAATGAGATTGCAAAATGATTATTGTCGAAATGAAAAGGAGTGCTCAACATAAAGAGGCCGACTCGATTGAGAAAAAGGAAGAAATGGAACAAGCGACCATTAAGAGAAAAGAAGATTGAAAACAAATGAATTTATATGCAAAGGCAAGTGAAATCAAGAAAGCATTGTTTTTAAACCAAACAATGATTGTACTTACGTACAAAGAGGCGTTCTTAAACACTAACGAACGAGGACAATACTTTGCCTAGTTCTATTGCTTCTCTTTTGCAAGATTTTCATGATGTCTTTCCCGAGGAGATTCCACATGGTTTACCACCCATTCGAGGGATTGAGCATCAAATTGATTTTATACCGAGAGCCACCCTTCCAAACCGTCCAAGCTATAGAAGCAATCCCGAGGAAACAAAAGAGTTACAAAGGCGAGGTTGGTGAACTAATAGAGAAGGGGTATGTGAGAGAGAGTATGAGTCCATGTGCTTTGTTCTCGTAATTCTAGTTCCTAAGAAGGATGGGTCTTGGAGAATGTGTGTGGATTGTTGAGCCATAAACAATATTACGATAAAGTATAGACACCCTATTCCTCGCTTAGATGATATGCTAGATGAGTTACATGGATCTTGTGTGTTTTCTAAGGTTGATTTAAAAAGTGGATATCATCAGATTAGGATGAAAGAAGGCGATGAGTGGAAAAGCGCTTTTAAGACAAAATATGGTTTGTTCGAATGGTTAGTTATGCCTTTTGGTTTGACTAATGCACCTAGTACTTTCATGAGACTAATGAACCATGTTTTACGTGCTTTTATTGGAAAATTTGTTGTGGTCTATTTTGATGATATTTTGATCTATAGCAAAAACTTAAAGGATCACGTTGAACATTTAAAACTTGTTTTAGATGTTTTGAGAAAAGAAAAGTTATTTGGTAACTTGGAAAAGTGTACCTTTTGCACCAATAAACTTTGTTTTTGGGATTTTTTGTGAGTGCGCAGAGTATACAGGTTGATGAAGAAAAGGTGAGTGCTTATTCATGAGTGGCTCTAGTCCCACTAAGTGTAAGCAATGTTCGTAGTTTTCATGGACTTGCTAGTTTCTACTGACGGTTTGTAAAAGACTTTAGTAGCATAATTGCACCACTCATTGAATTGATTAAGAAGAATGTTGGGTTCAAGTGGGGAGAAGCGCAAGAAAAGGCATTTCAATTGATCAAGGAAAAACTTACCCACGCCCCTATTTTGTCTTTACTTGATTTTTCTAAAACATTTGAAATTGAATGTGATGCTTCAGGTATTGGCATAGGTGCTGTTCTTATGCAGGAGCGAAGACCAATTGTTTATTTCAGTGAAAAGTTGAGTGGGGCCACCTTAAACTACCCAACTTATGGCAAGGAGATGTATGCATTGGTTAGAGCTTTGAAAACTTGGCAGCACTACCTTTGGCCTAAAGAGTTCGTGATTCACATTGATCATGAATCCTTAAAACACTTGAAAGGTCAACACAAGCTCAACAAAAGGCATGCTCATTGGGTGGAGTTCATTGAGACATTTCCATATGTCATTCGGTACAAGCAAGGTAAGGAAAATGTGGTTGCTGACACTCTTTCTTGAAGGTATGCACTACTATCTACTCTTGATGCACAACTACTTGGTTTTGAACATATTAAAGATTTTTACCATGATGATGTTGATTTCTGTAATGAATATTAAGCTTGTGATAAAACTGCTTGTGGTAAATTCTTTAAACATGATGGGTTTCTATTTCGAGAAAATAAGTTATGCGTGCCTAAAAGTTCTTTGCGAGAATTGCTTATACAGGAATCTCATGGAGGGGGATTAATGGGACATTTTGGAGTTGCAAAGACTTTAGTTGTTTTGTAGGAGCACTTCTACTGGCCACACATGAGGTGAGATGTCCAGAGGATGTGTGGTAGGTGTGTCACATGTCGACAAGCTAAATCTCGAGTGCAACCCCACGGTTTGTATACTCCTCTACCAATTCCTAATGCACCTTGGATTGATATTTCTATGGACTTTGTGCTTGGTTTTCCTAGAACTAAACATGGTAGAGATTCTATTTTTGTGGTGGTGGATAGATTTTCCAAAATGGCACATTTTATTCCATGTCACAAAGCCGATGATGCTTCAAATATTGCAGATTTGTTCTTTAGGGAGATTATAAGATTGTATGGTATGCCTAGAACAATTGTTTCTGATAGAGATACTAAGTTCTTGAGTTACTTTTGGAAGACCTTGTGGTGTAAGTTAGGAACCAAATTGTTGTTTTCTACTACTTGTCACCCACGAACCGATGGTCAAACTGAAGTAGTAAATAAGACTTTATCTACTTTGTTAAGGGAAATCATAAAGAAGAATATCAAAACATGGGAAGATTGTTTACCACATGTTGAGTTTGCTTATAATAGGGTCGTTCATTACTGCTACTAAATTTTCTCCTTTTGAAATTGTTTATGGTTTTAATCCTTTAACGCCATTTGATTTAATTCCATTACTCGTTTCGAGCATGTTAACTTGGATGGTAAGAAAAAGGCTGAGTTTATAAAGCATATACATGAAAAGGCACGACACAATATTGAACAAAGGACAAAGCAATATGAAAAATATGCCAACAAAGGGCGTCACAAAATGATCTTCGAACCTGGAGATTGGGTCTGGCTACACATGAGAAAGGAAAGATTTCCAGAACAAAGGCATTCCAAACTGCTTCCAAGGGGAGACGGTCCTTTCCAAGTACTTGAACGTATCAATGACAATGCCTACAAGCTGGATCTACCAGGTAAGTATAATGTGAGTGCCACTTTTAATGTTACTGATTTAAGTCCTTTTGATGCGGCTATTGATTTGAGGACAAATCCTTTTCAAGAGGAGGGGAATGATGTAAATGATAGCATGGATGGCGATGACACGACCTCAAGAGAAGATTTAATTCAAGTTCCATGTGGGCCATTACTAGATGTCGTACAAAGGGGTTGAAGAAAGCTCTTAATGGATTAGTTCGCGAGGCTTGGACTCAAGCTAATTCATGGAGATCTAAGGAGAAAGAGCTACCAAGATTTCTCAACTTAATCCAAGCACAAGGATAAAGGAGTCATATTATTATGACTGGTAATTTCTTCTTTTATTTGATTTAATAATGGCTTGCATGCCAACTTGAAGTAGTTTTTTTTTTAAATTTGTTTTAGAAGATATTTTATCTTCTCTTTTCTATTGCATGTAAGCTTTGGCCTATATATAGGCCTTATTTGAAATGAGAAAGGCATTATTATACTTTGAAAAAAATTACTTGCATGTGCTTCATTCCTTAGGTTCTCCTTAGGATTCCAGCAGAGCTCTTGGCCATCGCCCAAGGAGTTCTTTCCAGACTTATCAAGCGGATTTCCACCCCGTTTGTGGCGTCTACCATCGTACCAAGGTTCTTTCCTCGCGTCGAGCAAAGGGTGAAGGTCTTATACCAACGTTCTTGTTTGCGTTGAGCATTGGGTCGAGGTTTATCTTCATCAATTTCACCGCCGGAGTTGTATCCTACCATATTTTCGGTTTGTTCTAGCTTTAGGACGAATTTCATGTTTTTGTTTCATGAATTTCATACGAATTTTCCTTTAATTCTTTTTAATTTTGTCTTAGCCCATCCGTTTTCTAATTAGAGCATCAATCTCATGGTTCCGTTGAGATCCTGTTCACGTCACATGCGATCCTATTGTCGCTGGTCTTTGTCCCCATATGGTGTAACTCGAGAACTGTCCACACTCTAGACCTTATTGTTCGCTCGATACTCAACCAAATCACATGTGTTTTGATCCTATGCCTTCATATAAGTGAGACGAACCTATTTATATGGTTGATCAAGCATGACATACAAGTTTGTTTCACAAAGGCTCAAATCAAGCTCATATTTGGGGAAAATGGTGTATACATTAGCCCAAGAGGTGAGGCCTCAATTGGGTTGGTTCTTGAGCTTCGCCTTGAGTGCACGAAAGTCCTTCAAGTATTGGTTCAAGCAGAGGTTGGAGCTGTGTAGGAGTTTTATCACAGATGGTGTGGCCTATGTGGAAGTCTAATGCAGAGGGCTCGTGAAGAGCCAATTTTAATGAGGATCTTTCTGGTAGGCTCTGGGGAAGCTTTTGGGTTAATCAATTTGGTGGATTTTATGGAGATGGCCAAAAAATGTCCTGGCATTCAAAGGTGAAATTGGGCTTGGACAGTGGGAATGGATGGCTGAAGATAGTGGAATTGAACTTAGTGAGGTTTGGAGAAGCTCTGGAGAGATTTTGGTAGAGTTTCCCTAAGGAATTGGATTCTCTCTATAATTGGCTGTGAGGTGGTGGTGTATTTATAGGATAGCCTTGGAATTAAGGCTCAATTAGCCAAGCCAGTGGGTGGAAGAGGTTGCTTAGGTGGAGGATTGAGCGACACAATTGACCAATCAGAGTGAGCCACATTGGATGGGTGCAATTTGGGTTTGGGCCATGGGGAAGGTTTCTAGATTTTGGGTTTTTTAATGACTAGGTCAGCCGGCCAGAGCAGGGGAGGTGGCTAGCTGGCTCAGGGAAGGTCAGAGAAGGTTTAATGGTGATAACCTTGGGAGCTTGATGGCTTATGTCATGTGTAAGTGGTTTTAGCTAATTTTAGGAAGGGATTTGCATAATTTAGGGATCCATTGGTTCAAGGATCTAAGTAGCATTGGCTGGGTTATTTGATTAGCATCTGTAGAGCTTAAACATGGTCGTGGTAATTAAGCATTTGATTAATCCAAAGGTTTGGGTCAAATTTTTGGTTTAGGCTAAAAGTTGGGTTTGGGACTTGAAATTGGAATTAGACTAGGTTTTGGCTTGGATCCACACCAATTCAAGGCTCAATTTGGTCTAGGAGAATGTCATGAAGCATTAAGGAAATAAATTCCATAGAATTGGATTGATGGCAAGGCTCAATTTGATGATTTTTTGGTTTAGGGTCAATTTAGGGCATTTGATTTGAGCTTAGACTCTAGGTTTGAAAGTAGGCTCAAATGAACTTGCATTTGATTTCAATTGGGATTGGGCATGATGTAATTTGATTTGGATTTCAAATTTGGGGAGTTTGAAATTAATTTAGTGAAAATTGGGGTTGATTTGGGGACTTTGGGCATTTATGGGCAATATGAGAATTTTGAACAATTTTGGTGGATTTGGGTGCAATAGGAGACATTTGATGGTTCAAAGTAATTTTGGGGACATTTAGAGTGGATTTGGAGATTTTTATAACTTCTGGGTATGATGGGCGTTTTGGTAATTTTGGGGAATTGGGGGGGGGGGGTATTTTGTGAATTTGGAGGAAAATAAGATATTTTGGGCAATTTGGGTGGTTTGGAATGGTTTGATATGGTATTTGGAAATAATTTCATAATTTGGGCAATTTTGGAAAAATTAGAGTTTTAGGGGCATTTTGGTAAATTTGAATGAGTTTGGGGGTAGAAGGCCAAAATTGGGTGTTCAGGCAAGATAGGAATTATATGAAGATGATAATCAAAATGTTAACCTTCTTGGTGCCATGAGACTAAGAGAATCCCCATTTTGGATCCTCCATGTGTTGGTCCTTGCCACCCTAGCCCAAGGCTAAGGGTTTGGGGGACCACTAACATGAGTTCCCAAAAGTGTGGGGAACCAGATTAAGCATGATTGGTATAGGGTTTTAGGTTGTGAGAGAAAGGGAGGGGTTGAAATGTGTGTGTGCCCGACCAATACCAAAACACCCAAGGCTAACCCTAATGTCTGATAATTATTTGGGGAATCCTCTTGAGTTCCTTCATGCCGGTTTCATTCCACTAAGTGATAGGGGTCAGGACCATACACATGAAACTCTAAGAAGACTAAAGAGGTGTTTAGAATTTCTAAGGGGGTAGGGTTCCATCACTAATCCTTTAAGATGGCCAATAGGAAAGTCCTATGGCTAGATCTTAGGCATCTAAGGAAGGAAACTAGACCTCAACAAAAGTGAGGATAACAGTGCTACCAACTCAAATTTTTGGCACCTGAGAACCAATCCTTGGCGCAGAGGTACCAATCTCTAGCACTAGGGTGCCAGAACCTGGTCTTGGAGCACCAGTCTTGTTAGGCTAGAGTGGGTGCACCCACCTCTAGCCCCGGGGTGTCATAACAAACCATGATTTTTTATTAAAAAAATGCACATGGAAGGGTCTTTATCAATGTCTTGAATCATGGAAAGCTATATATGAGTAGAATATGATCTAATATCATTTAAATGGAAATTGATGTGTAGAAATAAATGGCTTAATTCCTTTATATTATCCACATATTTATGGATGAAATTGCAGTTTAAAGAAAGATATTTTTATGTTTTTATTGCAGGTACAACGTGCATTAGACATGGAGCATAGTGGAGGAGACTTGGAGCTAAGGAGGTTACAAGAGTCTGGCACCTATGCGCCAGAATTCTTGTGCACCTAGGCACCAGTCACAGCTTTAGGAGCCCAAGAGGCTGGCGCTTAGGCACTTAGGCACCACTTTACTAGTGCCTTGGTGCTAGATTATTGGGCACCTAGGAGACTATGCCTGATCAGGCAACTAGAGAGATTGACACTGAGGCACCAGCCCTGTGGTTCCTAGGTGCCAGAAACTATGTAAAGCAGTTTTAAGCAGTATGGACATGGGGAGTTATTAGGCCGGCCAAAAGAGGACATGAACTAAATTTTAAAATCCTATATTAGGGGCTAACATGGAGGTATGAAGAGCTTGCTGCGGGATGGAGAATAAGTTTAAATTAGGGATTTGATGAGCCATTGAGTTATGAAGTGAGGAGAGTCTACATGAGAGCAACAAGGGTTTGGGTGATCTTTGGTGAAGCATTATCAGAGCTTTGTAAAGGGAAGAAAGATAAGTATTATGTGTTGGATTTCTTGTATTTCTATAAACACAGTTATTTAGTGGATTCTCTTGTGTTTACTGAAGTTTTGTGGTGTTTTCACTATGTTTTCTGAGTAGTTTTTTTTACTTTTCCTTGTGGTGAATAAGTAGGATGTTTAGGAATGCAGAAAATCTTTCAAAGTATTTTTAAATTCTTAATGTGATGATTATCCTTCTTTTCTTCATTTACTTTTTATTCCGTCCAAGTGAATAGTTAAAATGTGTTTTGATCCATAATGACTTGAGAGAGCTATGGTAGAACAACTAGGATAGTCACATTGAACTATGGAGTGTAAGAGGATATACCTCTTAAGGGGATGTAAATGCTAGGGAAATAATCTTATACAGGTTTGAAATGAGATTTAAGGAATTAATGTTGCTTTAACCAACCCTTTTTATGCACTCGAGAGGGGAAAAGAAGAGAGTTGCTCCTAATTGTCACTAGCCAGATTTACAATTTACATTTTTTTTCTATTTCCTACACTGCGCTTATATCATTGCAAGGGAATGTAACTTTATAACTTGATATTCACCGATCCAACTAGGTTAAGTAAGGTTTTTGTATGATGAAATCTTTAGATAACTTTGCAATACAGTACGACTAGATAGTAAAGCTTTAACCTAATTTAAATTCAAAGATCATAACAAAATGTAGTAGGCTAGAAATTTTCTTAAGTCTAATTCACTCATTCTCTATGAGATCGACAATCCATAATCAAAAATCTATTACTGTTAAAATGATACGTACACTTGCGTAAGGCTTAGAGTGTGATTGCACCTTGAATAAAAACAAGGCTACATCAATCAAGGCACATCACACCCCCATCAAGTTTTCTGGCTTCGTTATCGGGGAACAACAGTGTAGTTAACTTAGGATAATTTTAGTTGAATAATTAGGACTTAAACCTGGAAATATGTAATGTTGATTTTAGTGTGTAACTTTATGTTTATGACATTTATGAATGTGTAGGACTCTAAAGTATAATTAACTAATATTAATAACATCTAAAATAACAGAAAAAAATAAAATCAAATCAATTAACAAAGATAACTATGTGTTGCCTCCCACAAAGCGCTTGGTTTAATGTCGTCAGCCTGACATGCCCAATTTTTACTCTGGATGACTCAACATTAAAACCTCTTTAAAATTAGGTCTAAGCCCCTTAAAATAAGGTTTTAACCTATGCATTGACTTTAAATATTTTCTTAGTTTTCCGATCCTTTATATCTACAACTCCATAAGGATAAACTTTAATAATAGTGTAAGGCCCCAACCATTTAGAAATCAATTTTCTAGGACATAATTTTAATTTTGTACTATACAAAAAAACTTCTTGTCCAAGCTCAAATTCCTTTTTTATTATCTTCCGATCATGCCATTTTTTCATTTTCTCTTTATAAATTATGGCATTATCATAAAATTCATTTCTGATTTCTTTAAGTTCATTCAATTGAAATAATCTTTTCTCACTAGTATCCTTTAAATTGAAATTAAATTCCTTAAAAGCCCAAAATGCTTTATGTTTTAGTTTTACTAGAAAGTGACAAGTCTTTCCAAAAATAAGTCTATATGAGGACATTCCTATATGAGTTTTATAAGTTTTCTGATAAGCCCATAAAGCAGTGTCTAATTTAACAGACCAATTCAATTTGCTAGGGTTTATAGTTTCTTTTCTAAAATTCTTCTAATCTCATGATTAGACACTTCAGTAAGACCACTAGTTTTGGGATGATAAGCAGTAGAAATCCTATGCACTATGTTATATTTTATAACAAACTTCTCAATTTTCTTATTCCTAAATGAAACCCTCCATTAATAATAATTAGTCTCGGCATTCCATATCTCGTAAAAATATTTTTAATTAACAATTTTGAAACACTTCGAGCATCACATCTAGGTAAAGCTATAGCTTCAATCCATTTTTAATACATAATCTACTGCAATAAATATGTAAAATTTTTCATATGAATGTATAAATGGTCCCATAAAATATAATCCTCAAACTTCAAAGTTTTCAACTTCTAATGTAAAATTCAGAGGCATGTCATTTCTTTTTGAAATATTTCCTACTCGCTGACACCTATCACAAGTTTTAATATAAACATTCACATCATTAAAAAGAGTAGACCAATAAAATCCACATTGTAATATTTTATGTGCATTTCTATCAATTCCAAACGGACCTTCAAATCAGAATCATGACATATTTGGATGATTTCTTCAGTTTCCTCATAAGGTACATGTCCTCGAATAACTAGATCTTTACATTACTTATACAAATATGGGTCATCCTAAAAGTAAAATTTTGCATCAAGAATGAATTTTCTCTATTATTTCTTTGGTAGTTCATTGTAAAATATCACTTACAATAAAGCTTACGATATCTGCATATCTCGAGACATGATATTCATTAATAATATACAATTGTTCATCGGGGAATAATTCATTTATTTCACTTTCAAAATCAGCTGATTCTTCCTGTTCTAATTTATAAAAATGATCAGCTATTTGATTATCAGTTTCTTTCCTATTTGCTATAACAAAATCAAATTCTTGTATCAGAAGTACGCATCTGATCAATCTTAGTTTTACATCATCCTTTTGCATTAAATATCTGATAACAGAATGGTTTGTATGCACAATACATTTAGTCCCAATTAAATATGATCTAAACTTATCAAAAACATAAACAATTGCTAATAACTCTTTTTCAATGGTAGTGTAGTTAATTTAGGCTTCATTCAGAGTTTTAGTAGCATAATATATAATTTTAAAAACTTTGTCATATCTTTGTCCTAAAACAACTCCAATAGCATAATCACTAGTGTCACACATTAATTCAAATGGTTTATCCCAATCAGGTGAAACAATTATAGATGCAATGATTAATTTTTTTTTTCAATAATTCAAAGGCATGAAGACATTCTTCATTAAAATAAAATTTTACATCCTTTTCTAAAAGTTGTCATAGAGGCTTAGTATTTTTCAAAAAATCTTTTATATACCCCTTGTAAAAACCAACATGTCCTAAAAATCTTCTAACATCTCTTACTGTAGTGGGAGGTGGTAATTTTGCAATAGCTTGAATTTTGCCGAATCTACTTCCATGCCATTTTTAGAAATTTTATGTCCAAGTACAATTCCTCTTGCAACCATAAACTGGCATTTTTCCCAATTTAGAATAAGTTTATCTTTTCAAAATGTTCTAGAACTTTGTTCAAATGATTTAAACAATATTCAAATGAAGTTCCAAACACTAAAATGTCATCCATAAAAACTTTAATTCTTTTTTCAATTAAATCACATAAAATTGACATTATACATCGTTGAAATGTTGCAAGTGCGTTACATAATCCAAAGGGCATTCGTCTAAAAGTAAATGTGTCATAAGGAATAGTAAACGTTGTCTTCTCTTAATCCTCAAGAGCAATTGGAATTTGATGATATCCATTATATTCATCCGAAAAGTAAAAATATTTGTGCCTGGCTAACCTATCTAGCATTTGATCTAGAAAAGGTAAAGGAAATTGATCTTTCCTGGTTGCTGAATTTCATTTTCTATTATTTATAATGATTTGCCAACCAGTGACTTGTCTTGTTGGTATTAATTCATGTTTCTCATTCACTTCTACAGTCACACCCCTTTCTTTGGAACACAATGAATTGGATTTTCCCACGCACTGTCTGAAATAAGATATATTATTCCAGCATCTAATCATTTTAATATTTTATTCTTAATCACTTCTTTTATTATTAGATTCAATCATCTTTGAGGATCAGCCATAGGTTCATAATATTCATCCAATAAATTTCTATGCACACAGATTGAAAGACTGATCCCTTTGATATCAGCTAATGTTTTTCTAAAGGCTTTCTTGTATTTTCTCAAAGTTTTCAATAGCCTTTGCTCTTGCGATTCATTTAATTCTGATGATACAATAACAGGTAATGTAGATAAATCTCTCAAAAAGGCATATTTTAAATGAGTTGGAAGTATTTTTATTTCCACTTAAGGTAGTTTTATAATGGATGGATCAAGGCTTTTATTATTACTTTTTGTAATATCCAATATTTCAAATCTTTCCTGAACATAATTTAACATTTCATTACCCATTTCAATAGACTTTTATTGTATTTCATCTTCATTTTCAAATTCAAGTTCTTCTTGATCTTATTTCTCTTCAAAATATTCCTTGAAAATTTTATTACTTAAATATTCACAAATTTTCATTCTAATGCATTCATCATCTTTTCCTTTTGTGGGATATATCATAGATTTGGATATATTAAAAGTAACCTCTTGATCATTGACTCTCATCGTTCATTTTCCTTATTGAACATTTATCATAGCTATCTCAATTGCAAGGAATCGTCTTCAAAGAATAATAGAAATTTCTTTATCTTCTTCCCATATCTAAAATAATGAAATCCATAAGGGAAATAAACTTGTCAAACTTAACTAACACATCTTCTACAACTCCATTAGGATAAGTAATCAAACGATCAATTAACTGAAGAGTTACAGTAGTGGGAGAAATGTCCCCTAAACCCAATCTTCTAAAATAGAAAGAGGCATAAGATTAATACTAGCTCCCAAATCACATAAAGCTCTTCTGAAGAATCTTTCACCAATAGCACAAGGAATAGTAAAACTTATAGGATCCATAAGCTTTTCGGGAAGCTTTTTTTAAATAATTACGCTACACTCCTCACTAAGTGCAACCATCTTATTATCAGTAAACTTCCTTTTTCTTGTTAAGTATATCCTTCATAAATTTTACATAACTTGGCATTTGCTCCAAGGCTTCAACAAATGGAATATTTATAGTTAATTCCTTAAGTATTTCCATAATTTTTGTAAATTTTTTCTCTATTTTGCTGTTTTAATTTTTGAGGAAACGGAGGTAGAGGTTTCTCTATAGTACTTTTCATTGGTTTAAGAGGATACTCTAAGTCTTGATAAGTATCTTCGTCAGACTTTCAATTTCAACCCCTTCTTTTTCAACTTCAATTTTTTTTTAAAACTTTGTTTCCAATTCTCTTTAACTTCTCAGATGAATAGCCTTAATTTTCTCTTTATTCTGATCTTTTGGATTAATTTGACATTACTAGGTAGAGTTCCTGGGGGTCTAATGCTAAGTGTATCTGTTTACCTCATTTTTGGTGAGGTCTTTTCTTTCCTCTTAGTGTTTAGAATCTAGTCATAGGACTTCTCCTTGACTATCCTAGAGGACTAGAGATGGAACCCATCTTTTAGAAATTCAAACCAAATCTTGACTCTCTTTGCAATCTTACATAGATGGTCATCAACCTCCAAGTCATTTGGAAGGTTGGGACCAATGTGCAGGAAAACAAAGGTGAATTCTTATAGGATGTTCAAGCCTTAGAGCGCCTTACTGGTGGCTCTGTCTTGAGGTGCAGGTCGGCACACACACTGCACTCTCACACCCATCCTAAACCCTAAACCATCTTTACCCAATATTGACTCCTGGTTCATTAGAGCACTCATGTGGCTAAGTCCAAACCCCTGACCCTTGACTTAGAGGGTTAAGGATAACCTTTGAGATGTTCAAAATAGACATTTCCTGGTCCATGGCTCACTTTAAGCTTCTTCACTCCCTCTACCAAAACCAAATTTCATTTTTTCCAAAATTCTTGGTTTTGACATTGGGTCCTCAAGCCTACCTAAAACTACCCAAAATGTGCCTACAACCACAAAACTCTCCAAAATTTTCCAAAAAGTTACCCAAAATTCCCAAAAATCCTAAAAATCATTTTGAAACAATGCCCACCTCTTAAATCCACCAAAATACTCAAATACCCTCAAAATAACCTCTTAATACCCTAAATACCCTTTTTACTCCAAAATTCCAAAAATTCCAAAAATTCCAAAAATTCTCAAAAAATTCCAGAAAATTATAAATATTCCTAATTTCATTTTTTTCAACTACACCATAGACCAATTTTATCAATTTGATCCAATTTTATCAAAACCCCAAATTTTACCCATTTTTAACCTAAATGGACCAAATGTCAAACCAAACTATCCCATTTGACCTCAATTCTGCCCAATTTCAATTATAAACTTTAATTCAACATTCCTAATACCAATTTAAACCAGATCTAAGTCCAAATTGATTTACATTTGAGTTCAATTCCATTTGAAACCTAAATCCTCAATTTTGCCAATTTAATCCAAAAAACCCCCAATTAACCTAATGTCAACTTTTTCCTTCCAAATTTCAATCCTAAACCTTCCATGGCATTCCCATGAAACATATGCAACCTTCAATTGTCCCAATTTGAACCTAAGCTTAGCCCAAATCCATTTGAAAACCAAGGTTACCCCATTTTGACCCAAATTGAATCCATGCCCTAAATCTACCAAATTGATTGACCTAATCCTAAAATTTCTTCCCAATTGATGTTGGGAACTCTTCAATACATTCCCATAGACCATTTGAAACTTTCAATTGGGTCTAACCTCCACTTCAACCTAACTTGGACCCAACTTGACCCATCCTTGCCCAAATTAACCAAAATCCCAAAATCTACCTAATTGACCTCTCAATTGAACTCAAAATCACTTCCTGTCTTCATGAAACTTCTTCATGGCAATCATTTCTACAATGTTTCTCAAGTCACTTGGACCTAAATCAAAACCAAACTCAAGTTAGCCTAACCTAAACCCAAATGAGCCAATTTGAACCTATGTCCCTAACCTAACCAAATTGAACCAAATTTGGCTAAACCAACCTTTCCACAACCACCATTTGAACCCTAGGAACCACCCTAGATCCACCTAGCCCAAGCTAATGATCCATGGACCAAAGGATCCCCAGATTAAGGGATTTACTTCCTTAAGTGCCTTAAACACCTTGGATCCTTACCATATTTGCTCCCTAAGCTTTAATTACTCCACTTGATGGCCTGGCTGACTTGACCACCGGTTGACCTGACCCATGGCCAGCTCCCCTGTCCTTGCCAGCTGGCCTAGTCGCCGGAGGGGACCAAAACCAAGAGCCACCACTAAGCTAAACTCACCCAAATCTCCCCAACTATCCACCTTAGCCAAAATTGAACTTGGAGCTCCACTGCCCTCCACCTAAGCACTTAAAGTCACCCCCAATTGAACCTTGGCTCAGCCTCATGGCCCTGGCCATACAACTCACTTCTCCTGGCCATGAGAAAGGTGTTGAAACTTTTTTCATCAAAACCTCTCCTAATTGCTCCCAGAGCTCTTCCCAGCCAAGAGAAGCTCAGCTCCACTACTTTCCAGCCCTCACCCCTACTGGCTGAGCTCAATTTTTGAGTTCAATCTCAGGCCAAAAAACAGGACAACTCTTGGAACTCCACCAAACTGCAATTAACTCTTCCCACACCTTCACCAGGGGCAAAGAAGAAGTTCCCCAATGAAAGCCCCCTCACCAGGCCAGTCATTTCTTCTATCGGCCAGAGCTCAAAATCGGACATGGACGAAGTCATACCTAGGCGATTCACCAGGACCAGAGGCTTCATCCATAGGCTCCTCCAGCTCCAACGAACGTGCCGAGCAGATCCAATCGAGGCTTCACCTCTTGGACCAAGGTATGGAAACTTCTCTTTCTCCCGAGATTCCAGTGATTTCCCATTTACTTTGATTCAATTTTAGTGCACATTAGCAGTATAGATGTGTAGCTCTAGCCTAGACGAGCACATAGGATCAAACCCCATGTGATTTGGTTGAGAAATGAGCGAGATATTAGATCTGGAAGTTGGACGACTCTCGGGACGCACTAGTCGTAGACGATGACCAGCTGCCGTCGGATCGTGCGTGTATTGGATGGATTGCCAGGATCAAGCTGGACGGAAGGATGGAATGGAACCGCGGGCCGCATGGCTGCCGAGTCAGATGGCGACGCCGAATCAAACCCCGCCGCGTGGAGCTTCGACCCGTCGTATGTTGAGGTGGCGCCGCATCGGATAAGTAGGAAAATAGGGTATTTCCTATTTATTTAAATGCCAGAACCTTTAAGAATCCATATTTTTGTGTAGAAAATCACAAAATTAAAGTAAAAATACCCTCTTACGCAGTGAACAGAGGAGAATAATGTGGAAAAGGAATTAAGTTATTTGGTTAAGTATTTAATTTTTAATGATTTTAATATTGATTTGAGTATTTTAATTCTCCACTCACACACACAATTCACCATGGCATGGGACCATAGGGCTTTTGTAGCCTCTGATCTTGGGAACAGTCACTGAATTTTCCAAGGCCAGAGGCTATGTTCATGGCAAGTTATCTATTTTTCAAGTTTTTATGTCTGTTTTGGTATTTTAATTCCATTACTTAGCATACTATTTGGAAAATTCTAGGAAAATTAATATAGGTTCCCTATGACCAGAGGAACTTGGGATAATTATGGCATGACTTAAAATGTTGTAAATAATCCTAATGGCTCACTTGATCCAAAACCAACTTTGAATTAATTAAGTCAAACTAAAAATTAAAATAACTTGAAAACAATTCTCCACTGATTTTTAAGGTCAGAGGAACCCCCATAAAAAGTTTGGAATTAATTAAAAATGGTTTAACCCATTAAATGGATTTTCTAAATAACATAGCCAAAATTGAACTTAAAAAATCCATAAAACTTAAAATATATTTCCAAAATTCACCAAATTGATTTTGGAGACTCTCTGATGTCAGAGGAGTCTAGGAAAATTAAAATTGAATTTTTTCTAAAAACTTCATTTTTTAACCTAATCTTGGGTATTTTAATAATTAAAAATTTATAAAAATATAAAAATATTAAAATTCAGTAAAATGTCATATTTGGTCCCCTAATCACTTAGGAATCAACCAAACATTTTTCTTAAGTCCCAAAATATATTGAATTTTAAAGGCTTAAGGCAATTTTTAATATTAAAAATGAATTTTCCAACCATTTCACTAAAATAATTCTAAAAATTCAAAGAAAAATCAGAAAAATGTAAAATTTGTTTCTCTGAGCTCCTTGGGATCAGAGAGATTTAAGAAAAATATAATATCCATTTTTCAACTTTGATTTTATTTTATAATTAATTAATGCCTCAAAAATTAAAATAATTATAATAAATAAAATATAATTCAAAAAATCAACAAAATTGGTCCAAGTGATCCTCTAGTCAATAGGAACCTCCCATAATTTTCCTAAGGACAGAAAATTTCTCTTGGCCATGTCATGAAATTTTCATTGAAAATCCTTATTTTCCCTTAAAATTATTATATAAATTAAATAAAAATTGAAAATTCACATTTTCTCCTTTAATGTCTTAATTGACATGTGAGTAAGGCGACATAAAAATTTTAAGTTCATTTGAGCTTAATTTGATGACTTATGATATGAATATGCTTAAGAGGGCATTAAGGTAATTAAAAGATTTTAACCTTAATTAAAATTTAGGCTTAACAAAATGGAAATGGTGAATCTTTGATCCTAGCTTTATTTTGGATGATTGAAACATAGGGAATTTAAGTGGTAGGAACTCATTAAATCACCTTAAACATTAAAGAAGAGACATTAATTAAATCACATGAAATTTGGAAGATTAATTAAAGCTTGGATGATTAAAAGGGGTGTAATATAAAAATAATTCTAATCCTCTAAATTAAATCCCTTAATTAATAAATTAATCAAACATTATTTAAGTATCAATTAATGGAACTTTAAAATGATGATTGAAATTAATATTTAAAGATAGGAATAATTTTTGAAAAAATCTTATAATTAAAAAGAAAGAAAACATTAAAGGAAATTAATTTGAGATTGTCCAAAACTTAAATTAAAATAAATTCAAAACATTAAGACTAAATTGGAATACTTCAAGACATTAAAACTAATCTGAAGATGTTTGAAACTTAAATTAAAAATAAATTTAAAACATTCAAAAGATCAATATGAAATGTTAAGATTATCTAAAATAATAAAACTTCATTAAATTAAACAACTTGAACACTATTCCAAACTTAAAAATAATTTAAAAAGAGAAAAGAAGATTAATCATAACTAAATCGCCTTAAAATATTAATCCCAACTTCGACTAAGAATGGTTAAAACCCCTTAATAAACTAACTTGCTCCTAAAGGCTTTCATTATTATATTTCTCAAATGAAACATCAAATGAAATGTCACCTTACTCACAAGGATAATCAAACATCCTAATTCACTGAGCAAGAGTAGCCTGGGTAATTGATTCATCACCACAATGAAACTAACTGAACTTAAAGTAATCCCTAAAATGTTTAGGAAGATGTTCAGAATCCAATTCTGAGCACTTCTCTAACTTGATGGGATGTTTCAAAGAACAGTGAGACTTCATTGTTCTTTGGTGAAGAAAATCATCCTTAACAAAACACAAAAACCTAGACATCATAGGAAGTGACTAGCAATAGGATTAGGACTTTGGTAAACAACCAAAACCTTCCTTTAGCTTTACCTAGGTGTTATTTGTTGCAAATATATAAATGCTTTAACATGTGTTTTAAGTGCAGGCAAAAATGACGGGAGTGCCCACCAGGTACGCATTTATGTTTATTGCAATTTACATTTACCAATTTATTAAATCTCTTACTTTTCTATACTTATAAATGCATGAAAATGATCGAATCCAGCATGTTTAAACAACTCAAAATTTAATCACCAACAAAAATAAAACTGCAATTACAACTAAAATTAAAATGTCTCGTTGGACGATCGGGAATCCCTTGGTTGATGTAACCCATGTGTTGCTAATCAGATTTCCCACGGTCTAAATGAAAGTGTGGAACTCATTCAATTGAGTTTAACAAATTCACTTGGACTAAGTGAATCCGATGAAAATAGCGGTGCTGGGATGACAGAACCGTGGGATCTTAATCGGTTCTGCTTAATCAACTTTAAGATTTGTTTTAATTAAAATACTAAGCCATCTCAATTTTCAACCTCTCTAAACCAAAACACTTCTCTCATCTCTTGATTGTCACCTTCAAAAACCAAACCTCTGCAACAACAAGAAGCTTGGAGCATAGTGGGCAGCACAGCCATCTTCATCAGCAAAACTTGTGTCTACTTCAGCAAAACATTTCTTAGCATTAAATAACCAAGCCATAGGATTTCAAGGTAGTTTGCTTAGTGCAACATAAATCCTCAGCTTTTTTAGGCATTTGCATAATCATGTTATGCAAATTAAGCCCTAACCGGTCTTAGGACTAGGAGGTAGTCGTTTGGTATGACATAAACCCTCACATCTTCGAGGCAATTTGTATGATTATGTCATACTAATATAAGTCCTAATTAACTAAAATTGGCAGGATTACAATATTAAGTAAATTCTCTTAAATTGAAACCAAACAATAGGATAGTTGGGAAGTCACCGAAGTTCACTTCGGGTCCGTGACATCCCCTACTTCTCTTCCTTTGGATTCCCAAAATAAACTGTTCCAAATTTGAGCTATTCCTTATTGAAATTTTCAAAATCCAATTTCTTTGAAACCTTAAACTTTGAAATTCTTGAGAGCAAAACCACTGATCATTATCGAGAGTTTTCTTAAATGATTCCCTTCATTTAAGATGTAATTAACTATAGGGGCTTGCCCTTATAGGGAACTTTAAGAACCCAGGTAATATAAACCCTACTTAATTCCTTTATATTAAGCAGGGGAACTTGTCGGCTTATAAAATTGGTTCGCAAACCAAACAGATGTCACAAATGTTCTAGTTTATTTAATCAAGCCCAATCATCAAGTAGTGTGTCTATTTCTCGGGATAGATACACGATTTGTGATGCGATGCTCATTTATATAAACTATTTGGGATGTGAGATCGGTTTGATTTCATATCTTAAAATTTTCAAACTTAAAATTATTTTCAAAATCAAATGCTACTTTTCAAAATTATATATATATTTAAATTAAATTTAAAATCTAAAATTTGCCGCACAATTTCTATTTGGCGACCCCTTTTTAAAATACAACACACAACCTAAAAATATGCCGACAGTATTAACAATCTATCCTAAATTATTTTCAATGTTTCTAATCAAAGCCCTTTGAATTTGTAATTATGCTTCTTAACTTTGAAATTGATTACCACACTATAATACAACTTCTTCCATAGACAATTTCATTTCCTTAAATTGTGAGTTGCTATTATAACTTGGTGGATAAGAGGGTCTATAGTTACTATTACCCTGATTGTTTGCATTTCCCATTGGGTTCACCACATTAGAGTTATTATTATTCCAACTTAAGTTAGGTAGATTTTTCTAACAAGAATTATAATAATTAGAATAAGGATTACTAGGTCGATTGTTGATTACATTCGAAGTCCCATATGATGATGTTTCTAGATCTATCAATTGTTCTAATGAATTTTCCTCAACCACTTGGGTTTTTTGAGAATAATTCATTCCAAATTGATTAATCTTCCTTGATATTGAGCAATTTGAGCAGCTAAAATGGATATAACATCAGAATCATGAATACTAATTACTCTTTTTGGATTTAACCTTTTAGCAGGCAATTGAAAATTATTAGTAGCATTTTCTTCTATTAAAGAATAGGCTTCATCAAAGGGTTTAGACATCAATGATCCTCCAGCAGCAGCGTCAATAATCGATCTAAGAGATCTCACTAATCCATTATAAAAAGTTTAAATTATTAACTAATCTGGTAATGCATGATGTGGACACGTCTTAAGAAGTTCCTTAAGTTGTTCCCAAGCTTCATATATAGATTCGTCTTCAAACTGACAAAAAGATCAGATATCATTTCTAAACTTAGCAATTTTTTTATGGTGAAAAATATTTTTGCTAAGAATTTCTGAGATAAACCCATGTTCTAATAGATCCATGAGCTAATAAATTTAACCCCATCATAGCTTTGTTAATTAAAGAAAAAGAAAAAAATTCTAATTCTTACAACATCTTCTCACAGCCCATCATAATTAAATATAGCACAAGGTTCTAGAAAACTCACAAGATATAAATTAGGGTCTTTAGTTTGTGATCCCCCAAACTAGTTAATTTGTACCATTTGAATAATAAATGAATTTCATCTGCTGTAGAATTAGCATAATATTTTAAAGGTCTTTGATGATGATCATTTTCAATGCTTTGATTATATAAGTTGTTTGCCATTTTGTTCAAATTTTTATAATTTTTTTATTTTTTAATTTTTAAAATAATACGTTCTAACTCAAAACCGTAAGGTACTAAACCTTCGGATCTTAAACTATGCATACACAAAAATAAATACTACTCCTAAATTTAAGTTTTATTGTTCAAACAAGGTCTTTTAATTACTACTTTAATTTATTATCACCACCCCGACAATGGCTCCAAAAACTTAATGTACGACAGTTTGTCGGTTTAATTTTTGTATGCTGCAAATTTCATTCAACAATACAACACACAAGGCAGCTAATTTAGGAAATATTAATTAGCGATCACAATTAATAAACTTAAATATAATCTGATTTATCTTAAAGCCACCACCCCTAGTGAGCTTTTGAGTTATTATGATTATTAAATGGTGTCACTAGGTCACAAACACAAGTATATGTATCACTCAAGTAATAAAGGACTCTAATTGAGTCTTAAGTATAGATCCAATAGGGAGGAGATAAATTTATGATGCTAGCATCACACATAATGTTCAAACTAATAAAACTTAAGTAAGAAATACAAGTACATAATATTTAATGTAACTAGAAATACTAAGTTTACTAAACTAATTTCTAAACTTTAAAGTGAAATTTTCTAACTCTAAACAAAGTTATTATAAAGAAAGGTTCAAATTAGAGAAATTATCCTTCCCCTTTGCAATGAGGTTATGGTTAGTGAATCCCATGTTGGTTCAAATTTTCCTTCTATTTTGCGGTGTGCAAGAATATGTCTCCTGAGAACAAGAACTAAATCACTAACTTTGAACATCCTTGGGTGGATTAGTTTATCGTAGGTTTTTATCATCTTAGATTGGTAGAGTTCCAGGTTCTTTTGCGCTTACAACCGCTTTCCTTCAAGCCCTTCTAGCTCTTCCAATCGGAATCTGACCTTCTCTTTTATTGTGATCTTGTTGGTTATGGCTATTCTGAGAGAAGGTAGTTGCACTTCTAAGAGAAGCATGACCTCAGACCTATACACAAACACATACGGTATAGAATAACATTCTAAATGTCATTTTGTATTCCCATAGAGATTCTAGCAGCTGCTCGTGTCATCCTATTTTGTTGTTATCCAATGTTTTTTATTTCAAAAATTGTACGAGGCTCTTGTTTAAAGCTTCTGCTAACTATTTTCTCTCAGGAAGTATATCATATAATACCTCCAATCTATCCCTTGTACCCTGACAAAACTGTTGATCTTTGTGGTTTTGAAAGCTGGGCCGTTTTCAGAGATGATTCTGCGTGGTACTCCAAAACGATACACAATCCTAATTTTAAAGAACTGAAGAATATGATGCGCTTTAACCTCTGTTAGTAGCACTGCCTCTGCCCACTTCTAGAAGTAATCTATTGTTTCAAGAATAAATCATTGTTCCTTTGAATATGGAAGGTCTATAGTACCAATAATGTCTGTGCCCCAACACTCAAATGGCCACGAAGCAATCATTGGGTGTAACACATTTATAGGTTTGATTAGGACCACTCCATGTATCTGGCACTGGTGGCAACTTTTGGCGACCTTTATACAATCGGTCATCATTGTCGGCCAGTAGTATCCCAACCTCTTGATCTTGATTTTTCATCTTTGGGCCTGACTGATGAGCTTTGCATTGTTCTGCATGTACTTCCTTGACAATCTCCCTGCTTCTAACTTACTAAGGCTTCTTTGCCACATCTGTTCAAAAGATTTTGTTGTATAAGATATTGTCTATCAGGTCATATGACAATTTTTTTTTCTTTATCTGGTGCACTGCTAACTTGTCTTCTTGTAACTTCCTGATATTTAGATATTCGACGAACGACAGGCTCCAATCCCCTGTATCTTTGGGAATGACTGCTAGATAATGAGGTGAGAGTCATGGTATATGTCAATACCCAATATTCCCATTAATATAACCAAATCTAATCCTGTTATTAGGGCCTCATATTTGGTTTCATTATCAGTCAAGTTGTTTGAAAACCTTAACATCCCTCAGTCGTGTGTGATGAAGATCAGGCTAATTCTTGCCTTTCCAGACACTACTGTACGTAATTCTTTATCTTTCCATGCTGACGAAGCTCCATAAAAGTATATCTTCCAACATTGAGCATCTGGATTCCTTACATTCATCACTTGTTTGTCTGGCATGTCTTCATTGAGGGGAGAGTCAGCTGGCAATGGGTGTGCTACGAGAAAATCTGTTAAGATCTGTCCTTTAATGACGTGAAGAGGTACATATGTTATATCAAATTACAATAGTATCATCGACCACCATGCTAATCTTCCTAAAAGCATCGATAAGGTCATCAAATATTGTAACTTATTAAATTTTGAGATAAGTTTAACCTTATGAGAGAGCATATAATGCCAAAGATTTTAGTTGCAAAGGTTAAAGAAGGACAATGTTTCTCAATTGGAGGATACTTTACCTCCAATGGTATTAGACGACGATTTAAGTGGTAGAGGGCATTGTACTTACCATCTTCATTGCCCTGAGCTAATAGTGCTCTAATAAAGTCATCTAAAGTTGCAGTATAAAGTATCAACGACCTACCCGAGACTGGGGCTGCTAATACAGGAGGTGTTGTTAAGTATTTCTTAATACTTTTAAACACTCATTGACATTTCTCATCCTAAGTAAACTTGGCGTCCTTTTTGGTCAACATAGAAAAGAGTTGACATTATCCTGACAGATTAGATGTAAAACATCTTAGGTATGCCAGATTCCCTTGAAAAGATTGTAATTGCCTCAAGGCTTTGGGGGACAACATTTCTAAGATAGCTTTAATCTTCTCTGGATCGATTTCAATTCTGTGGTGACAGACAATAAATCCTAGAAACTTCCTTAAGGTGACACCAAAGTTGTACTTTAAAGGATTCATTATAAAAATAAATCGGCGTAATCGTTTGAAGATAATCCTCAAATCATACTGTTGACCTCACTTTTGGTTGAGGTCTAGTCTTTCTTTAGAATAGCCTAGGGTCTAACCATAGGACTCTCCTGGTGACTTTCTTAGAAGACTAGTCATGGCACCCTCCCCATAGAAATTCAAACTTTTCTCACTTCACTGGGAGTTTTCATATGCTTAAGGCCTAGCCTCCAGTTTTTAGGAGGAAGAGACCAAGCATAAGGAAGCCCAGAGGAAATCTCCTATAGGTGGTCAGGCCATAGGATCTACCCTGGGAGGTCTGGAGCCCACACTCACACTACATACTCACAACCCTAAATAAGGCACACCACCTTTTGATCCCTAACTCTTTGGAAACTCATGTAAGTGGCTTTCCCAAGCTTTTAGCCTCAGGATAGGGTTTGGCTAATACCAACACATAGAGGACCAAATGAGAGCGACCCTTGGTCCATGGCTTAATTTAAATAATTCTCCATTACTCACTTTCAACCAACCTCAATTTTCCCAAACACTCCAAATTTCTAACCCCTTTGCCCCAAAATATCCAAAATAACCAAATACCTAAATTGCCCCAAAACCCTAAAACATCCAAAATTACCCAAATTACCCATTATTCTCCAAAAATCATCTCAAAATACTCCCTACCACTCTAATTAGCCAAAATTACCCACAATTGCCAAATTTCCCCAAAAAACCCCAAAATGACCAAAATGCCCTTCTTAGCCCAAAATTCCAAAAATTCCCATAAATTCCCAAACCTCCCAAATATCCCCAATTTCATTTCTCTCAACTACCACATGACCCAATTTGGCCAATTTAGCCCAATTTAACCAAAAGCCCCGATTTGGCTCATTTTAACCCAAAAGTGCCCAAGTTGAACCCAATGTCTACCGAATTGACCCCAATCTTGCCCAATTTCAATTATAAACTTTAATTCAACATCTCCAATACCAATCTAAACCAAATCCAAGCTCAATATAACCCACATTTGACTTCAATTTTACTTAAAACCCAAAATCCCTAATTTTGCCTAAGTGACCCAAATCCCCCAAATTGACCTAATACCAATAAATTTCTCCACAATTTCAATCTAAACCCTTCATAACACTCTCCTAAATTGAATTGAAATATCAATTGCCCTTAATTTGAGCCCAAGTCTCCTTCAAATCCACTTGAACTAAGCTTACCCAATTTTGACCCGAACATACCATATGCCCAAAATCTCCCAAGTTGATTGCCTTACTCCCAAAATTTGCACTCAATTAGTGTTGGGAACTCTATGACATCCCTATAGACCATTTGGAACCTTCAATTGGCCTTGGACCCAACCCTAGCCCAACCTAAACCCAAGTTAACCCAACATGCCCAAATTGACCAAAATCCCAAATCCCACTAAATTGACCCCTTATTTGAACCCAAAACCATTCCAAACCTTTTCTAAACACTTCATGACAATCATATACACAATATTGGTAAATAACTTGAGTCTAACCCAAGCTCAAACTCAACCTAGCCCAACATTGACCCATGTGGCCCAAAATTGAACCTATGACCTAACTTAACCAAATTGAACCAAAGGTGACCAAACCAACTCCTCCACAGCCACCAAGTGACCCATAAGAACCAACCTAGACCCACCCTAGTGGAGCCATGGACCAAAGGTCCCTTGAATTAGGGGATTTCACCCCACATTTGGCCTTAATCAAAATATCTTCACCATCATCACTTGCCATTGGGGGTAAAACATCATTAATCCTCCCCTGGCTCACCTCCACCTGGCCCTGCCGGCCACCCTAGTGGCGAGAAAACACCAAAATTGAGAGCCACCCCCTCTCAAATTGAACTCAAACTCCACCCTATGGCCAAGTCAGTTCTGAATTTCCATTGGGGCTCATCTGCCCTCCACATTGGCAGTTGAATCCACCCACCACCAGCCCCTGAGCTCAGCCCACTGGCCATGTCCATAAATAGACCTCTTTACAACCAAAACCAGGTGCTGAAATTTTTCTCAAGGAAACTCCACCAAATTGCTTCCAAAGCTTCCTTGAGAGGTCCTAAGAGTGATCCCACTGCCTTCAGCCACTGATCCCCGTTGTCTGAGAGCAATTTCATCACTGAAATTTGGTCGGAAACCAGGACATATTTCTCCATAGCTCCACAGTGCACCAAATTGCAATTAACTGCACCCACGCCTTCACAACAGTGAAAGAAGAGAATCCCCCATCAAAGCCCCATCACAGAAGACTTTGCATCAGATTTCCATCAAAGCTCAAAATCGGGCGTGGTCATTTTCATACCTAGGAAATTCACCAGAGCAAGAGGCTTCATCCCTGAGCTCCTGGGACTCCAACAAAGGTGTAGAACATCTCTGATCGAAGCTTCACTTCTCAGAGCCAAGGTATTGACCTCTTCTTCTTCCCGAGCTTCTCTGGATTCTCCATGTAGTTAGGGTTAAGTTAAATCGTGCTTAACTGTATGGATATGTTCTCCATGCTTAGACGAGTCAATAGGATCAAACCCGAAGTGATTTGATTGAGTCTAGCTTGAGTCTTAGGTTTAGACGGTGGACGGCTCTCAGGATGAACCAGTTGAAGAAGATGAAGGAGCGTCATCAGATTGCGCGTGTAATGTTTGGACGACCAGGATGAAACCGGACAGCTCTTCGGTGCATAAAGCATGGGCCGAGTCAGCACACACGTGGATGGCTGCATCGAATGGGAGCGCGCTGCGTAGCCGTTCAGATCTGTCGTAGGATTGCGTGGCGCCGCGTGGTTTAAATAGAAAAATAGGCTATTTATGAATTATTTAAGGCAGCTAAATTAGAAAATTCATATCTTGGCCTAGAAAAATCCTAAAAATAAAAGAAAATTACCCACTCTTGCTCAGTGAACAGAGGAGAACAATGTGGAAAAGGTTTGAAGATGCATATTTTATTTTTAATTATTTAAATACCATTTTCAGTCTTTTAATTCTCCATGCATGTAGGGGTTTCACCATAATATGAAATTTTGGTATGTTATTCCCCCTGTCATGGGGGATCTTCCCTAATTTTTCCAATGTCAGAGAAGATCCTTAGGCAGAGGATCATATTTTTCAAGTTCATGCTTATTATTTGATAAAATAAATGTGATAATTAGCATATTGCTTAAAAAATCCCAAAAAATTATGGTAGGTTCTTTATGGTCAGAGAACCCAAGAAAAAATTTTTCATGAGTTAAAAAGGTAAAAATAAACCTAATTGTCCACTTGACCTAAAACGAACTCTTAATTAATTTTAATAAAGTAAAAATTAAAATAACACAAAATTTGCTCTCCACTGTGCTTCAAGGACAGAAGAACTCCCCTAAAATTTTTGAAGTCATTTGGAATTAATTTAATGAGTTAAATGATTTTTCTAAGTCCAATGCCCTTTTTGATACTTAAATGAATTTTAAAAATTAAAATACATGTCAAAATTTACAAAAATGGTTTTGGGAGGTCTTTGTGATCAGTGGGCGCTTTTAAAAATAAAATTGAGATTTTTATTAAATTTCCATTTTAAATCATATTTTAATATTTAAATAATTAAATAATAATAAAAATTACAAAAATATTAAAAATCATCAAATTGTTACTTTTGGTCTCCTAATCACTTAGGAACTATCCCCATAATTTTCCTAAGTTTCAAAATTAAAATATCAATTTTTAGAGGCTTAAATCAATATTTAAGAGATTAAAAATGAATTTTCTTGATTTTTCCACTAAAATAATTCTAATAATTAAAAAAAATAGAAAAATGTGAATATTGTTTCTCTGGGTTCCCTGACCTCAGAGAGATTTTTGAAAAATATAAAATTGAATTTTCAACTTTTAAAATATTTTATAATTAGTTAAAGCTCCAGAACTTAAAATAACTCTAATAATTAAATTAAAATCAATAAATCATGAAATTTGGTCTAAGTGATTCTCTGATCTAGGGCTACCTCCAGTACAAATTTCAAGTGATTAGGATTTGTCTTGGTCAAGTTATTGATTTTTCATTGAAAATTCTATTTTTTTTGCATGAAAATAAATATATAAATTAAATTAAATTTTGAAAAATCACATTTTCTCCTCTGATGTTTTAATCAACTCATTAGTAATATAGGATAAAAATTCCAAAGTCATTTGAATTAAATTTGATGAATTATGAGGTGATAGGACCTTAAGGGCAAAATGGTAATTTTGAAAAATTTAGCCTTAATTAATATTTAGGCTTAATCAAAAAGGGAAAAGGGAATTAAATGACCTTAATTATAAAAACCCATTGCAATTTTGTCACATCAAAATTAAATATTTAAATTTTCTTAATTATTTTAATTTGGAAGAAAATCAAATTAAAAAAAGTCTTAAGGTTAAGGGTTGATTTTGGAAGTTGATATTCCACTAATGTAATACCCCTTCATTTGATGTTTAAATGATAAATGAATATTTTGATAAGAATCATAATCACTTAATTTCCCTTTTCTAAAGACATAAAAATATCTACTAAAAAAAAATCTTAAGGGCTTAGTAATGAGTCAGGCTTGATCAAAGAATTAACTAACAAGAATTAGAAAAGAAAAACATAATTAATCTTAAACTACCTCTTAAAACATTACAAGCCCATTAAAATTTGATAAATTCCTCCATAAGTTCAATTTTGCCTCTAAAGGCCCACCTACATAATTCCTAAGTAAAGCACCAAATGATAATTACCTTACCTTAGAAATGATTAAAACATTGGTTCACTGAGCATAAGGATATGAAATGGATAATCGTCTAATAACTATAATAAGTCCAGAAGGACCTCAAGGAAGTTCAAAAGTATTGTGAAAGGGTTTCTCCTGGACCGTTTCACAAGTCTTCTGGACACCTTGCAGGACCACTGGACCTATTATATTTATTAAATCAAGAAATCTCACAAATGAATAGAGTTCACTAGGTTATGACCTAGGATTTGGTAGGCCTGTGACGAACATGTCCATAAGGTTTTACTTCCCTACAAATATAAAATGTTTATTACAAATAATGCTAAAGTTTCAAGTGGAGGAATGAGAAGACTCGCCATGTACACTTATAAGTTTACAGCGTTTTCTTTCCCCACATTTTCTTTATCACATTTTTCTTGCAAACTTGCATGTTAAACAACAATAACACCATGCATGAAAACTGAAAACTTTAGGATAACTACAAAACTGAGACCAAAATTAAAATTAAAAGTAAAAAAAAGATAAAATTCACCGCCACAACATTCAAAAATATAAAACAACTCAAAATTTAATAAAAAAAAAACAAATAAATCACAATTGTAACTAAATTAAAACGTCTCATTGGATGATCGGGAATTCCTTAGAGGAGGTAACTCACGTGTTGCTAAGAGGTTTTTCCCACGGTCTAAATGAAAGTATGGAACTCATTAAGTTAAGTTTAGTAAATTCATTTGGACTAAGTGAATCTGATGAAAATAGCGATGCCGAGATGATGGAACCTTGGGATCTTAACCGGCGTTGCTATAATTAACTTTAATGTTCCCCTAATAAAATATTAAGACACCTCATTTTAAAATATTTCTAAAACATGACACTTCTCTCATCTCCTCAATTGACACTTCTTTAAACTAAACCTGCTACGACGAGGAGCTTGGAGCATGCATAGTGGGCAGCACGGCCATCTTCAACAGCAAAACTTATCTACATCAGCAAAACCTTTCCTTAGTAAAAAAAAATAAGCCATAAGACTTCGAGGTAGCTTGCCTAGTGCAGCATAAATCCTCTTCTTTTCTTTAGCCTTTTGTACAACTATGTTGTGCAACATAAGCCCTAACTCGTTTTAGGATTCCGAGGTTGTCATCGGTTATGACATAAATCCTCCTATCTTCCAGGCCATTCACATGATCGGTATCAAGTGAATGTAAGTCCTAAATAATAAAATTGACAGGATGAAACACCAAATAAATGTCCTAAATCAAAGCCAAACTATAGGATAGTTTGGGAAGACATCAAGATTTTTCTTGAATATATGTTCTTCCCCTAGCCTTCTCTCCTTTGGATTCTGATAAAATGAAATGTTCCAAAACTTGAGCCATTCACCTACTGAAATATTGACTATCACATTTTCTCTGAAAACCTTACCCTTGGAAGTCATGAATATAAATATTTCCTGATCTAAATCAAGAGTTTTTTTAGGTGACTTCGGTTATCTAAGATGTAATTAACTATAGGGACTTGTCTTTATGGGAAACTTAAAGACCCCAGATTAATATAAACCCTATCTAATTCCTTCATATTAGATAGGGGAAATTGTCGGTCAAAAATAGGTTCGCAGACCAAACAGATATCATGAATCTTTTAATTTATTTGATGAAGCCTCATCCCAAGCCATGTATCTATTTTTCGGTATAGGTACGTGTCTTGTGATCAAGCGCTTAATTATCTAAACTAACGTTTATATGAGATCAGTTTGATTTAGTATTTTTCATTAAAATATTATTTTTTAATACATATATATATATATATATATATATATATATATATTAAATTAAATCAAATCTCTATTTTCATAAAAATATATTCTAAGAATCTTTTCAAAACAAAATATCATACCCATTTACCTCATAGAAAGATTTAACGACCGACACATATAAGTGGTGTTCCCTTTGTTTACATTTAATGAAAAAATCATCCACATAATATTCGATTTGGTTGTGAATAAGGTCATTAAAAATTCTTGTCATAGCTCGTTGGTATGTTGCTCCAACATTCTTAATCCGAAGAGCATTGGAGTGTAGCATTATATTATAATCTGTGTTATGAAAGACGAAAGTGTTGCATCTTCTGGTGCCATCTTGATTTAGTTGTATCGGGAAAATCCATCCATACAAAAAAAAAACCATGTGATGTTGCAATGCCCACTATTAGTTCTGAAATCGGTAGTCGGAACTCGTCCTTTGAGCATGCTTTGTTTAAATCTCTGAAGTCAACGCAAACTCAAATCTGACCACTCTTCTTTCTGACTGGCGCTACGTTGGCTAACCTTGTGGATATTGTTCTTTTCATACAAAGTTTAGCATTTATTAACTTCTTAACCTCAGTGGTGACATTTTTCTCTATTTTGAGGTGTATCCTTCTAAGAGCTTTCTTGATCGGGGTGATAGATGGGTCTATTCCAAGTCTATGAAGTGCAACCTCCAGTGCTAAACCAGACATCTCATCGTAGCTCCAAGTGAAAAAATCTCTGAATTCTGATAATAAATTGACTAAGTCTGAAGACTCCTTTTCACTTAATAGAAAACTAATAAAGTAAGTACTAGGGTCATCTTTAGTCCTTAGATTGAACTCTTTTAATTTAGCAATTGTTGATTTGATTTCTTCTTGAAATTTCAGTGGAGCCGCCTCTATCTGGGACTCTTCAGAGTCATCCTCCGCTTCAAGACAGTCTTCGTCTAATTCAATAGTAACAAACAGACGAAATTCTGTGTCATCAACTGACCCTTCCATGCCAAACCCAATGCCCTTTTCCGAGTTAAAAGTTCAAATTTTGTTGTTCCATAATACCTCAAAGAGGTGCAACTTGTCTTTTGATAGTTGTTTAGTCACAAAATCACATTGAACAAGTATTTAAACACAGAGAGAGTAACATCCAACAGGTAATTCCTTTAATTCATTAGAAGTGTCTTCTTCTACTTTTACATTGACTTCATAACTAAAAGAAGAACCACGGTGGAATTTTATTGGTTTCATGCTCACGCCTTGTATTTCCTTGACCTCCAAACCTCAAAATTTATAAGAATGAATCGGGTTTAGGGACATAGCCTGTAAATTGATTTGTATTCACTCTTTTCTTCCTCTTCTAAAGAGATCTCAAATCAAGGCTTCCTTTGATTTGTTGTCACTGCATTCTTCTCAAAATTTTCATCGTCGGAACTCTCTTCCAAGTCAATGTTGATAGTCTGACTCTTATGTTCAAAAATTTCGTTAAATTTTCCTCATCCTTGTTCCCGGCCTTGATCTCAGATGCGAGGGCTAAAAGAGTTTCCACAATCTCAATGAGGAGTGGCAGGAGATCGTTGAACTGGATCCTGATTGTCCTGCTCTTTTATATCTTTTGAATCCTCAACTTTATTTGGTATGGTGTCTCTGGAAAAGATTGTCTTCTTTAGGGGAGCATAGTAGGTGGAATCTTCGTGAGTGCCTATCTCATGAAACTGAAAATGGTTGAAGATTCCCCTTTATGCAATGTTAATAACCTTCTTCATAGTATTTTATGCATTGGTGTAGAAATGAATGGACCAACTCGTACTTGTTAATCCAAGGTCGACCCAGTAGGGAATTGAATGAAGTATTTGAATAAAAAATGTGGAATTTTGTGGTTATTACTAAGCCAACAATCCTCATTGAAATATTTATCAATCCAAGGGCTCTTTCTCCTTTCTAATTAGGTCCTCTTAGCATCATTTTATTGATTGCTAGCTTATAAATGTTGATATCCAAGTAGGCTAATGTCCGTAGATTCATTATATTGATAGATGCTTTTTGATCTACTGATACTCTATAGAGCATGAATCTACCTATGTTGTCTGAAATAAATGGAGGTCTATTATGGTCATTGGTTCCGAGCAACAAGTCTTCATCTGTAAAGGTTACACCAGATTGTTCTCTTAATGAACAAACCTCATTTAAGGAGCTACTAGCCAATTGAGACAAGCAAATTTTTGGATCAAGTAGGACCTTTATCAAAGCTTCTCTCATCTCCTTTGACAAGATTAGATCTTCAATGATGCTTAGCTTGGCAGGAAACTTCTGAAGATGGGCTAGTACGTTATATTCCACTTCATTTTTCATTCCATCCTTTTCTTCTCATACAGGCACTTCTTTAATTTGTGGGATTGGCTCCTCTTGAACAGATATTTGCTTCCCCTTATCTTTTGGTATTGATCTTGGGGGTAACACTTTGATGCTTCTTAATTTCACTTCCATTATTTATTCTAGTTCTTGAGAGGCTTTTCTTCTGGAGAGATGGTTGGTTCTTTTGGAATTGTTTCTGAATATGAGAATTCCAAGTCAAATGCAATTGGTGTTCCCTTGAATTCTAGGATGGGTGTCTCGATTCCCAAGCTATCATAGCCCATGTCGTTGGTGCCTTCCTTAGCCATATCGACGAGTTCTTCAGGGTTTCATATGATTTGAGGATTGTCATAGAAATTGAAACTCAAAGTAGATTGGTTGTTAGTTATGTAATTACAAGAGATAGTAAAAACGTAGCCGAAATCTTAACTCTTTACATTATAAGTTCCTGAAGGAACATAAAGATAATCATACATAGTCAGTAATTTAAGGGATTTCTTCCCCAAATCCGAAACAACTAATCGAGAATAAGAAACCCTATTCTACGCTTCGCCCCAGCGATCTTCATCTCTTTGATGATCTAGTTCTTTGTCTCTTATTGTTGTGGCTTCTCTGACATGATAATACTGGTTTTGCAGGCTTCAGGACTTGAGCAAAGGTTTGCATCGAAGTAGTCTGAATCTAATCTAATATCTTCTTGGAGCATCTGGTCCAAACTGTACTCGGTCCATCATCTATTGTGTAGGGATCAATCGGAACAACTGGATCAATTGAGATCATATTGATCAAACCTTTGTTGGGCTCTTTGAAATAATCCTTTGGGATCATTATGTTCCCATTCTTGAAGTTCCCCTTGATCCAATCTTAGAAGATTAAACAGTCTTCTAAGGTGTGCCGAAGCAATCTATGATATGGGCAATACTAGTGCTGACCTCTTTTGGTTTTATCAGCTCTCACTTTCTGAATTATGGCTTCTTTATCAAGTTACATAACATCTTTCCCATTGATTCATTATTGAATGTATATACTTTGTTTAACCGTTGTTCCATTTTCAAAAAGAATCTCTTGTCTGTATGACAGGGTCTCTGTTGGGGCGACTGCTGACAATGTTGTTGAGGACACTGATAAACCTACTGAGGTCATTCGGCTTGTATCTGCATTGGATGCTTGTCTTTCTCTATTTTCTCTATTCTCACAGAATTATTCTCGAATGTCTTCAACAGATTCATCTTCTTTTCTTTCTCTAGAAACCCGAGTTGCTTGGCCTCCTCTTACAAACTTGCATCCTTACTGAGTAGGTTCTCAAAGGTCTTGACGTGAATCCTTTGAGCAAGAAAGCTACTAGACCGTGGATGACCCTAAGTAGGATTTCAATCACATGTTATTCCTTTAACTGTGGCTTGCATTTCATTTTGAGATTTTTCCAATGCATAATATACTCCACCAAAGTCTCTGTTCGCTTTTGTCACTCTACCATAAGATCACCTACGGTGATGTGGTGTTGAGCTTCAGTGAATTTCTTGACGAACAAGTTTTTCAACTAAATAAATGTCTTTACGAAGCTGTTAGGAAACTTTGCATACCAATCAAAGGCAACTCCCAAAAGGCTGCTCACAAACTAGCGGAACAATAGTGGTTCGTTACCCTCTGTGTTGCAGCAACTCGCCCGAAAGTGTGCCACATACTGTCAAGGATTACTAGTTTTGTCGAAGTTTTTGAACATAAGTGGACGAAGCCCTTAGAGTATTTTATGACATCAAATTCCTCTGGTTAAGGTTTACTCTTTAGAATCAATGCTCTTCCTTTTGTCTGGGCTAGGGCTTCCTTCACTTGTTGTTCAATCATTTTCTTATTATCTTTTTTCAGTACCATGCTTCGAACTGAATCCCTCTTTGGTTGTTCCTCCTTACTGGCAACGGTGAACTCTTTCTTTTCGCCTTTAATGTAAAAATTTTCTAGATGATTTGCTTCTAAAGAAACTACCTTTGGCATTGAGGTTTACTTTGTAGCGTGGCCATAATGATCATCAACTTATTTAGTTTCTTCTCCATCCAGCTGATCTATTCATCCCTTTATTGGATGCCCTTTTGTAATTCATCAATGGCATTATCTTTGGAGAGAAAATCACACAGAGATGATGAGGCCCTAGTTTCAACAATATTGATTTATGCAAACTCCTCATCCATATAATCTGACAAGTCATAATAATCATCATTGACATCTCTTCATTGTTCTCTTGTCAATTCTGTAAAATCAGCCCTGAGCTTTTCCAATGCGACCTTGATTGATTTTCCTTTGACCAACTTAAGATCAATCAAAGGCTCCTGGAGGTTATTCTTTACTGTTACAGGCTTTGGTGTGACCATGAAAATTGGACCTTTGAACTTAAAATCCACTTTGGCCCGACAACCCTAGGTCTCCCCTCTTCTCCTTCGGTACTGAAGTTTGGAGATGAGTGTCTCATTAGTGATATCAGTATGGTGGGGACAAGGGTGTCCCATAGAGTTCAAAATAGATATGGTAGCAAACAATCACTTATCCCTACCCACGCTCAAAGACTCTTCATATACAGTTACAAACGGTACTCTTGGCCCTAAGTGAGACTTGACTGATCTACACGTCATAGTAATGGTGTTGGTGACAGTAGAGATTGTGACTGAATGGTCTGCCATATGAAGTTTAGAAGAAATATGAGATGTCGATGCTTCTTTATGCACTGGTTTGTCAGACAGATCTTCCTTTAAGATATCACCCTTTATATGTGATGATATGGCACATCCTAGTCATTTCAAAATTTGACAGAGTAACTCTCTTTCCTGACCAATCATTCTAATATTGAGCGGTCTTGGGTAAGAGGGTGGGATTCTCCCTCATTTTACCCTGACCGCGAGATGGTGGTGGTAATGCTGCGGCAATCTGGTAAATGCTTTCCTCCCTGTCAATGGTGGATAGTGGGTGAGTCTTATTCCCTCTAAGAAGAGGTGAGGTCTCAAGTGACCCTGTCTCCTCAGGAAAGGGGATATCTCTACAATGGCCAACTTCATAGCTTGTGCTATTTTAGCCTTCAAATTTCTCCATTTGCGGTTCCTTCTCTGAGATAGTGTTAGAGGCATAAACTTTGAGCTGGGCCCAATCTCAAACACAGATGGCGGCAGGACAAAACCATCAACTGAATCATCTTCGTACAGAATCTCTTTCACCTTAGACAAAGGTGGGGTAATTGGTATAGTAACATCAAATCTAGTGGGTGAGGCTATGTAGATCTTTCTTTTTTGGAAGAATGGCGTGACCAGTGGTTGTGGGAACAACAATTTTGGTAGTAGCCCTTCTAGTCTTTGGTTTCTTAAGTGTAGAAAAATCCTGCTTGTTCTTCATGTTAAACTCAACTATAGGCTCTTCTATCTCTGGAGCGGCTATCTTTAGAATGACTTAAGGAGCTTTTTCGAGTATGACTTTGACTGTTGAAACCTGTTGACCTCATTTTTGGTGAGGTCTAATCTCTCTCTCCTTAGTGCTTAGGATCTAGTCATAGGTTTTCCCTTTGACTATCCTAGAGGACTAGAAATGCGACCCACCACTTAGAAATTCAAACACTTCTTGGCTCCCTTCAAACCCCACAATTTTGATTGTAAACCCCGGTGCCACTTGGAGGGTTAAGATCAAATGTGGAGGTTTAAAGGATGAGTTCCTATAGGACTCTTTGGCCTTAGGATTACCCTGGGTGGTCTGGTCCTGGTGAGGGTAAGTTTGCACACACCACACTCTCACACACATTCTAAACCCTAAAACTACTTTCACCAAACTCAACTCCTTGACTCATGTAGGTGATTCATATGAATGGACCTTAACCCCTAAGCCCCTGGCTAAGAGGTTTAGGAACAACATATTGAGTGCCTAAAATGAGTCCTCTCATGGCTCTTGTGAGCTTAATATGGCTTCATGGCTCAACCAAAATGGTCCCATTCCACTCACACCTAATTATTCTTCATTTTTCCCAAATTTCAATTTTTGACCCCCGGGGCCCTAAACCCACCAAACCTATCAAATGCCCTTGAAATTGCCCAAAATTTGCAAGATTACCTAAATTACCCAAAATTCCTCAAAATCAATCATAAAAATTTCCCACCACTTAAATTGATCATCCGTAGCCAAATATACCAAAATTTCCAAAAATACCCCCCAATACCCTCCAAATACCCAAAATACCCTTTTAGCCCAAAAATTTCCAAAAAATTTCAGAAAATCCCAAATATTTCCAATTTCATTTTTTTCAACTACACCATAGGCCAATTTTGTCAATTTAGCCCACTTTTACCAAAACCCCCAATTTGACCCTTTTTTTAACTTAAGTGGACCCAATGTCCAACCAAATCACTTTAATTGACCTCAATTTTGATCCAATTCAATTCTAAAATTCTATTAATTATTCCCAATATCAAATTAAACAAAATTTAAGTCCAATCTTATCAACATATGGGTCCAATTTCAATTTGAAGCCAAAAAGCCCAATTTTGGCCCATGACCTAAACTTAGCCCAAACCAACCCAACTCAACTCCAATTAGCCCCAAATATTTTCTAAAACCTTCCTAACATCCCCACAAACAAAACACTAACTTAATTTGCTCTAAAATTGAACCCAAACTCCACCCAAGCTTGACTCAAATCAAAATTCCCCAATTTGACCTAAACCAATCATGAACCCAAACAAGCCCAAATCCCAAAATTAAAGCCCAACCAAAATTGAAAACTCTTTGTCACACCCCATAAACATTTTTCAACATTAATTTTACATCAAAATCAACATTAACCCAACCTTAGCCCAAGTTAGCCCCATTTGACCCACTTCGGCCCTATTATTAAAGAGACCCAAATTAAACCTAATTCAACTCAAGATCACCCCAAACTTGTTCCAAATCACTCATGGAACATTCCTAAACCAATTGCAACAATTATTTGATACAACCCTTCAGCAAATTTTCATCCATCAATTTGTTTTAAAAACCTAAAAGTCCACTTTCCCAAAGCATTTTAAAATCCCTTCTTCACCAAATTTAAAATAGCCCAAAAATCCATTTTAAACTCCATATGACACTCTTCTTCATCATGCATTCAATTAAAACCATCCCTAAGTTCCAATTGATCATCAAATTATTCTAAATCAAGACACATGCAAATTTCACCTAAATTCATTAAAAATGCCAAAACCCATTTTTATGAAAATAAGCCAACATTTTCCCAATCCATGGGCAAGCCAAGTGAAGCCTTTCACAAGCCATATGAAGCCATGAGAGCTTTGACACCTCACCAAGCCCTTAATGGCAAGAAGAGGAGGTTCTTTCTTAACCCTTACACTTTAAACCAAGCTTAGCTACCTCACCATGGATAGAGACCTCACCACCTTCTCTTGGCTGACCCAAATGATTCCTTTCAGCCCAAAATCAGGTCTTGAGGGGTGCACCTAGCCCAAAAGCATGGTTTGACCAAACCAAACCCAAAATGAGTCCTACCCCATTCCACTTTAATTAAACCACTTTACACATGGCCAAAGCCAATTGAGTTCACCAAACCCCAGCCCTGACCTCACTGGTCAAGATGGTGACCCATGCCTGGTCGGCAAGCCACCACAGCCGCCGAAAAACGCCATGGCCGAGAGCTCCATGTGAGCCAAACTTTTAAATTCTTCCTTGCTGAGTTGCTGATCCATGAAAAAAATACCCATTTTGATGCCTTGATTTTTATCAAATTTTTAAGGATATTATGCTTTAATGAAAGGTATTTTTGAGTTTTTGGATATAGGTGATGGAAAAATGTTCAAGAAGGAAAAAAAGTGAAAAAGGAGCAAAAAGGAGCAAAAAAGAGCAAAAATGGAGCCAAAATGCAAAATTGTCAAAATTATTGGTCTAGCGCCTAGGTGCCAGAATCCGGCGCCTAAGCGCCAGGTCGATACGGGATCTGTCAAGATTTTTAATGACTTTTGAACGGTTATTTTGACGGTGTTAGCTGTTATTGGACCTTCTAGAAGACTGACAGTTGTTCCTGGTTTATAGGACATGTGAACAATGTATTTGGATGCTTGGAAACGGTTTTAATCGCGAAGAGGTGCGATCTAAAGTGAAGAGGTGTGAAGAACTGGACGCAGAGTCCAGCGCCTAGGCGCCAGACACACCTTCTAGAAGATTCATTGAATGTGGACACATTTTGAAGAGGTGCCTTGAGGCAACCCTTGAAGATTATAAATAGGAGGGTACTCATTCAGAAAAAATCGGCCCCCTATCTAGAGCCCCATCTAGAGAGAGAATTAGAGAGATATTTTAGGGCCACATTTTACTATCCTTCATAAATTAGTTAGTTATTTTATTTAGAGTTTGTATTGAGAGTTTAAAGAGTTGGTGCTTTTGAAGTTTATTTGCTTTGGAGTCAGAAGAATTCAGAGGTTCAATAGGAGAAACACTTGAGATAAGTATTTGTAATTTTATTCAAAGTTTTATTATCATGTTTTATTGTTTAAATTCAATGTGTTCTGAGTAGTTAGTTTACTTTCTCCTTTCAATTATGAAAAGATAAATAAGATAATATAAAATTTGTTGGAGAATTAAAAATTATTTATATTTTAAAAACATTGTGATGATATTAATACCGGATCTTAATTTACTATTTAAATTAGCCATTTAAATTGTTAAAATTTGTTGAAGAGTTTTGATACCTAGAAGGAGATGAATTCTTAACTAGTAGATATCACATGAATCCTTGGGTAGTCGAAGGCCTTGTGCGGGTTATTCAAGGTAAAGTGCAAATAAATAGGAAGATATTATATAATGAGCATAGAATTGATAAGTTTTTAGAGTGACAGACTAATTTCTTGTGATTTCATTTATAGAGAAGGAAAGGGTCACTAGTAGGGCCGACCATAGCCACCCTTGGACATCTAGTAGTGTGAGCCTAGATTAACCCATTCTACTAACAATACATTCGGACTCGATCTATAAGCTAGCTAATGTTCTTTACACTGGATCAAAGGGTAAAGAATATCAATGCTTCTATTTGGCACAATACCATAAATTTATATTCTCCACGAATATTATCATTATCTTAGAAAATCTTGGATTAATTGAAAGGAAGAATGTTGTTTTCTTATTCATTGTTTACATCAATCATTTCATTACTCGCTTTATTATTGCATCTAGTAAATTAAAAATATCAAATTTATAACTATAAAAGAAATACTTAAAAATAAAATTAAAATATATAAAAATCCATAACTCACTCCTCGTGGGATCGATACTGGGGTCTTTGTTTCAAAGCTCTATATTACTTGATGTGATACGTATACTTGCGTAGTACCCCTAGTGTGTAAAATATTTTCGATAAAATTATATTTATATACACTAGCAGTTATTATTATCTATTACATATATTTGAAAGCATTAATTATTATATTTTTCATCAGCGGATTGCGGGTCAAGTTTTTAGCACCGTTGCCGGGGATTGAATTTTTAGTACACATATTTTTAGCATGGGTCAAGTTTTTGGCGCCGTTGCTCGAGGAGGAGCGGAGGCAAATTTTTAGATTTTAAATATTTTTATTTTATTTTATTAATTTTCTTTTATTGTCAAAAATATAAAATACAAAAAAAAAATAAAAAATTATATTTGAAATAAAAAAATTTTTTTTACTAATAAGTAGAGATTTTATTTCTTGTTAATTTACTTTTATGCGTAGTGCTGGATCTGAAGGATTATTACCTTTAGATTCTGAATTAGAAAGAACTGTTAAAAGAATTAAAAAAGGAAAACAAACTCAAAAAATCCAAGAGATGGCTAATTTACATAACAATTTACATAATCCAATTGAAATTAATGAACAAAATGTTTACAAACCATTAAGGGATTGTGCTAACCCTACAGTTGATGAACTTCATAGTAGTATTCAAATACCTACTGTAGATGCTAATTCTTTTGAGCTTAAACCATCTATCATTCAAATGGTTCAAAATAATCAATTTGGAGGAACACCAATTGAGGATCCAACTTTACACCTTGCTAGTTTTTTAGAACTTTGTGCTACCTTTAAATATAACAATATTTCTGATGATGCTATTAGACTTAGACTCTTTCCTTTTTCTTTAAGAGATAAAGCAAAGATGTGGTTGAACTCATTAGCTACAGGTTCTATTAAAACATGGGCTGAAATGACACAAAAATTTCTTGCTAAATATTTTCCTCCTTCTAAAACTGTTAAATTAAGAAATGATATTACTTCATTTAGTCGATTTGACTGGGAGACAATTTATGAAACTTGGGAAAGATTTAAAGAACTATTAAGAAAATGTCCTCATCATGCTTTACCCGATTGGTTAATTATTCAAACATTTTATAATGGTTTAATTGGATCACTAAAATCAATTATTGATGCTGCTGCTGGAGGTTCTTTAATGTCTAAATCATTTGAAGAAGCTTGTACTTTAATTGAAGAAATAGCTAACAATAATTTTTAATGGCCTTCTGAAAGGATTAATCCTAAAAGAATGTCAAATATTCAAGATAACAAAGCCTTTTCTATCTTAGCTTCACAAGTAGCTGTAATATCTAAGAAATTATATAATTTTTCCATCAACATATCACATAACAAATCATCTAATATTGAAGATTCTCAAACTATTAAAACTTTACAAGCTATCGCTAGTAAAAATAATCCGTATTCAAATTATTATAATCCTGGATGAAAAAATCACCCTAATTTTAACTGGAATAATCAACAACCACAATGGGGTAATAATCAATCCCATCCAACTGGAAATTGGAATAATTAAGTAAATTCAAATTATAAACCACATGGATTTAATAATCAACAAAAAAAGTTATCAATAGAAGAATTAATTTTACAAATGAGTAATCAATTTCAAAATTAAAATACTGTTATTCGTAATATTGAGAATCAAATGGGACAAATCACTAATTTAATTTATTACAGACCTCCAGGAACACTTCCTAGTAATGTTGAAATTAATCCAAAAGAAACTGGAAAAGAACATGAACATGTTAAAGCTGTACAACTTAGAAGTGGAAAGGAATTAAAAGAAAGAATGCAGAATAAAATTGAAAAAGAGATTGAGGTTGAAGAGATTGAAAAACCTAAAGAAACTCCTTCTCCTAATCAAGATCAAACTAATATTTCTATTAATTGAAAAACCACCACCACCATTTCCTCAAAGATTAAAACAACAGAAGCTTGATCATCAATTTTCTAAGTTCTTTGAAATTTTTAAGAAACTTACTATAAAGATACCCTTTGCTGAAGCCTTGGAACAGATGTCAACTTATGCAAAATTTATGAAGGATATATTAAGTAAGAAACGAAAATTTGAAGCCTTTGAAACTGTTGCATTAAGTAAAGAATGTAGTGCAAAAATTCAAAAGAAATTACCTCAGAAACTTAAAGATCCTAGAAGTTTTACTATACCTTGTGCTATTGGAGAAAAATTTTGTGGAAAAGCTTTATGTGATATAGGAGCAAGTATTAATCTCATGCCATTTTCTATTTATCGAAGGTTGAATTTAGGAGAGATTACTCCCACCACCGTAACCCTTCGATTAGCCGATAGATCTATCACTTACCCTAAAAGAGTTATAGAGGATGTACTTGTTAAAGTAGATAAATTTATCTTCCCTGTGGATTTCATTGTACTTGATATGAAAGAAGATAAAGAAATATCAATTATTTTAGGGAGACATTTTCTAGCTACCGAACGAGCTATGATTGATGTACATGTCGGCATATTTTTAGGTTGAATGTTGTATTTTTGAAAAGGGGTCGCCTACAGAAATTGTCGGTGAATTTTAAATTTTAAATTTAATTTAAATGTATATATAATTTGGAAGTAGCATTTGATTTTAAAAATAATTTTAAGTTTGAAAATTTTAAGATATGAAATCAAACCGATCTCACATCCCAAATAGTTTATATAAACGAGCACCACATCACAAACCGTGTATCTATCCCGAAGAAGATACACACTGCTTAATGATGGGGCTCGATTAAATAAACTAGAAGATTTGTGACATCCGTTTGGTCTGCGAACCAATTTTATAAGCCGACAAGTTCCCCTGTTTAAAATAAAGAAATTAAACAGGGTTTATATTACGTGGGTTCTTAAAGTTCCCTATAAGGGCAATCCCCTATAGTTAATTACATCTTAAATGACAAGAATCATTTAAGAAAACTCTCGATAATGATTAGTGGTTTTGCTCTCAAGAATTTCAAAGTTTAAGGTTTTCAAAGTATTGGATTTTGGAAATTTCAATAGGGATTAGCTCAAATTTGAAACAGTTTATTTCAGGAGTCAAAAGGAAGAGAAGTAGGAGAAGCTGAGGATCCAAGAAGAATCTTGGCAACTTCCCAAACTATCCTATTGTTTGGCTTCAATTCGAGAATTTACTTAATGTTGTAATTCTGCCAATTTTATTTAATTAGGACTTATATTTGTATGATATAATCACACAAGTAGCCTCGAAGATGTGAGGGTTTATGTCGTACCAAACAACTACCTCGGAGTCCTAAGACTAGTTAGGGCTTAATTTACATGACATGATCATGCAAATGCCTAACAAAGAGTTGAGGATTTGTGTTGCACTAGGCAAACTACCTCGAAGTCCTATGTCTTGGTTATTTAATTCTAAGAAAGTTTTGCTGAGGTAGATCCGAGTTTTGCTGATGACGATGTCCGAGCTGCCCACCATGCCCTGAGCTCCTTGTTGTTGCAGAGGTTTAGTTTTAGAAGTCATAAATTAGGAGATGAGAGAAGTATTTTGGTTTAGAAATCTTAAAGTCCAAATATTTTTAATATTTTAATTAAAACAAATCTTAAAGTTGTTTAAACAGAACTGATTAAACTCCCATGGTTCCGTCATCCCGGCACCGTTATTTTCATCGAATTCACTTAGTCCAGATGAATTTGCTAAACTCAACTGAATGAGTTCCACACTTTCATTTAGACCGTGGGAAATTCCGTTAGCAACACGTGGGTTACATCATCCGAGGTATTCCCAATCATTCAATGAGACATTTTAATTTAGTTGCAATTGTAGTTTTGTTGTTATGTTTGTGATTAAATTTTGAGTTGTTTTATCTTTTGGAATGTTGTGGCGGTGAATTTTATCTTGTAGTGACTTTTAATTTAGTTTTCGTTTTGGTTTAGGGACTATCCTAAAGGTTTCAGTTTTCATGCAACGGTCTTATTTATCATGCAAGAATGCAAAAAAAAAAAAAGCGCAATGCATATAAGTAAATTGCAATAAAGTAAATTGCAATAAAATAAAAGCGCACCTGGAGGGTCTTCCCGTCATCCCAAGCTGCACTTAAAACACATGCTAAGGCATTTAAACATATTTTGCAAGAAATAACTAGGTAAAGCTAAGGGAAAGGCTTTGGTTGTCTACCAAATTTCTAATCCTATTGCTAGTCATCTCCTATGATGTCTAGGTTCTTGTGTTTTGTTTATGGATGATTTTCTTCATCAAAGAACAATTAAATTCAGTTGTTCTTCTAAAACATCTCATCATATTGAGAAAGTGCCTAAGACGAGTCCTAAACATCTTTTCAATATTTCCGAGATCATTTTGAGTCCAAGTAAATTTAGTTGCACGGGTGAATTAATCATCCAGGAGTTTAGTTAAGCTTTGTCTCTTGCTCAGTGAACTTGGGTATTTGATTACCTGATGAATGAAGTGACATCTCACTTAATACTCTATTTAAGAGTTATAATAGTTAAAGCCCTTAGGGCAAATTAGTTGATTAAAGATTTTATCCATTCTTAATTTGAAGTTTGAGTTAATGGTCTAAGGTGTTTTAGTCTAATTATGAGGTTTTAATTAATAATTTTAAGTTTGGAATAGTGTTCAAGTTATTTTTGGTTTAATTTAAATCTTTATGCTTTAGGTGATCTTAATATTTTAAATTTGTTTTACTTTTATTATTGAATAATGTTAACTTAATTTAATTTAATTTAAATATTTTTTAATTTAGCTTAACTTAATTGTTAAAATGTTAATTTAATTTAATTTTAATTTTAATTTAATTTTTACTTAATTTAATTTAATTTAATTATTAAATTATTTAATATTTTGAACTTTTCTTTAATTTAATGGTTATTTATTTTTAATTTTTAATTTACTTAGTTTGGATTATCAATTTAATCTTAATTAAGAGTTAAATATTATTGAAATGATTTATTTAGAGATTTTTAAATTAAAGAATTAATACCCTCTCAAATTATATCCTTATTTTTAATAATTCAAATTTTTATTAATCTTCCAAAAATTTAAATTGTTTAAATAATTAAAGTTTCATTTTTTATTAAAAGTGATTAATGGGTTCCCACCCTTTTAAATTTCCCAAAGTTTCAATCATCCAGAAAAGATAAAATCAAATATTTTACCCTCTATTTTAATTAAACCTAAAATTTTAATAAAGGGGTTTAAATTATTTAATTACCTTTATGCCCTTTTAGGCTTATTTATTTCATAACTCACTAAATTGAGCTCAAATAAATTTTAAATTTTTATGTCACTTCAATCACATGTCAATTAAGATATTAGAGAAGAAAATGTGATTTTTCTGAATTTAATTTATTTATATAATTATTTTTAATGAAAAATAGGGATTTTCAAGGAAAATTCAACAACATGACCAAGGAAAGGTTTCTGTCCTTCAGAAAATTATGGAATGTTTCTAATGACCAGAGGACCACTTAGACCAATTTTGATGATTTTTTGAATTATATTTTATTTATTATAATTATTTTGAGTTTTAGAGTATTAATTAATTTTAAAATAAAATAAAAGTTCAAAAATAGATTTTATATTTTTCTTAAATTTCTCTGACCTCAAAGAATCCAGAGAAATAAATTTTATAATTTTTTGATTTTTCTTTGATTTAGTAGAATTATTTTAGTGAAAAAAAGTTGAAAATTCATTTTTTTAATATTAAAAATTACATTAAGCCTTTAAAATTCAATAACGTATCCTAGGGACTTAGGAAAAATATTTAGTTTGTTCCTACATGATTAGGAGTCAAAATGTGACATTTTTATGATTGTTAATATTTTTATGATTTTTATTATTTTTTAATTATTAAAATATTAAAATATTGTGAAAAATCACTTTTTTAGAAAATTTTTAATTTTCCTGAACTCCCCGATATCGGAGAAGCCCCAAAAATCATTTTTGTGAATTTTTGAAAAGTATTTTTAGAGTTATGAATTTTTAAAGTTCCATTTTGCTTATGAAGCTTAATCAATCCATTTGGTGGGGTTAATCGAAGTCCGATTGATTTCAAAATTTTATGTAAGGTTCCTCTGACCCTAAAGAGTAATGGAGAATTGTTTTCAAGTCAATTTGATGTGTGGTTAACCCTAATTAATTCAAATTCAATTTTAGGGGTTTAGGCCAATTAAGGTTATTATGAATGAATTACTCAAAATATATTTTTCATAGGGTCCCCTGGTCCTAGGAAACATTACCAAATTTTCCTAGAATTTATTTTACAACATGTTAATTAGTGGAATTAAAATACCTAAAACAGTGACATGAACTTGAAAAATCAATAATGTTTCACAGAGATGGCCTCTGACCTTGAAAAATTCAGGGAATGTTCCCAAGATCAGAGGCTTCAAAAGCCCTATGGTCTCATGCCATGGTGAATTATCTATGCAAATGGAGAATCAAAACATTGAAACTAGTAAATAAATTATTAAAAATAAAATACTCATCCAATTAACTTAATTTCTTTTCCACATTATTCTTCTCTGTCACTGAGCAAGAGAGTATTTTTATTTTATTTTTGTGATTTTTCTATGCAAAGATATAAATTTTTGAAGTTCAGGGCATTTAAATAATTCAAAAATACCCTAATTTCCTACTTATCCACACGGCGCCGCGTCAACCTCGGCAGCTCTGAAAGCCCACGCGTCGCGCTGTGATTCGGCGCCACCATCTGACTCAGCTCTCCAGGGGCCCACGGTTCACGTACCATTGCGCTGTCCGGCTTGATCTCGACCGTCCGCTCGATACACGCGCGATCCAACGGCTCCTGGTCATCGTCTACGACTGGTGTGCACCCGTGACCGTCCACACTCAAACCCTAATATCTCTCTCGATTCTCAATGGATTTTCAAGTTCTTATACTCTATCGATTCGTCTTGAAGAGACGAACACATCCATACGGTTTATAGGCTATGAAGTTAACCCAAACAAAATGGAGAATTGCTGGATGCTTGGAAGGAAGAATGAGTTCATACCTTTGCTCAGAGAAGTGAAGCTTCGATCTGAGAGTTGTGTCACCTTCGATTGAGTCCAGGCAAGCTCCAGATGAAGTCTCTGGCTCTGGGGAATTGTCTAAGTATGAAAGTGACCAATGCCGATCACAAAGCTTGGAGGCTGGAAGCAATGGCTGGCTTGGTGAGGGGGCTTTTGCTGGGGAACTTCTCCTCTTGGTCTGGTGAAGGTGTAGGATTAATCAATTTTGAGATTGGCTCACTGTGGTGAAGTGTCCTGTTTTTTGGGTGGATTTTCAACTCAGAAATTGAGTTCACAGAGAGGGTTTTAGGGCTGGATTTCAGTGGGGATCAAGTTCTCTATGTTTGGAGAGAAGTTTGGAGTGATTTTGGCAGAGTTTTGGTAAGGTTTGGTTCAACTCCCCCTTTGGCTGAGAGGTGGTGGTGTTTAAATAGAGGTGGCTGGAGGGCTTCCCAAGGGCAATTGGAGGCTGGGATCAGCTGCTTAGGGGAGGAGAAGAACAGCCATGGTGTCCATTTGGGTTGGGACAGCTCAGCCAGTGGGTTTGAATTTTTTTAAGCCAAATAAGGCTCTTGGCCTGGTGTTTTCCGGCGGTTGTGGTGGCTGGCCGGCCAGGCATGGGTCACCATCTGACTCAGTGGGGTCAGGGCTGGAAGTTGGTGCAAGCAATGGGTATTGGCCATGTGTAAAGAGGTTTGATTTAAATGGTATGGAGGAGAGGCCATTTTGGATTCAATTTGGTCAAGTCATGGTTTAGGCTAGGTGCACCTCCCAAGGCTGGTTTGGGTGAAGAGAAAGTCACTTGGGTCAGCTTGATTAGTGGGGTCAAGTCACAATCCAAGTACAATTAGGCTTAAGCAAGATTATGGGATGCATGGGAGTGTTTAATCACTCCTAAGGGAATCATTAAAGGGTTTCCTCCTTTTTCCATTTAGGGAGTGGTGATAAGTCAAAGCTCTCATGGCTTTCATGTGGCTTGTGCATGGCTCCAAGGACTCCATTTGGCTTAGGGATGGCTTGGCTCATTTACATGAAAAAAGGTTTTGAATTTTTAGACATTTTGATGGAAAATTTCCATGGGGCCACATTTGGTTTATTTAAATGATGAAATAAAACTTGAGGGGGGATTTTATCAAATGGATGATGAGAGGAAATCTCATGTGGGCTTTGGAATGGATTTTTGGGCTTTTTGAATTTTGGTGAAAATGGGCTTTTAAAGGCTTTATGGAAGTGGGCTTTTAGATTTTAAAATGGGTTTTTGGATGAAAGTTTTGTGAAGGACCATGCCAAATAAATGTTGCAATTGGTTTAGGCATGTGTCATGAGTGGTTTGGAACAAGTTTAGAGTGATTTTGAATTGTATTGGGTTGAATTTGGGCTTTTTTTGGTAAAGGGGCCAAGGTGGGCAAAATTGGGCTAACTTGGGCTAAGGTTGGGCTAAGGTTGGATTTGATGTAAAATTAATGTTGAGAAATGTTCATGGGAGTGTCACAAAGAGTTTTCAACTTTGGTTGGGCTTTGATTTTGGGATTTGGGCCCATTTGGGTTAGGTTTGGGTTTAGGCCAATTTAGGGGATTTAGGCTTCAAATTGAAATTGGATCCAAATGTCAATCCAATTGGGCTTGTATTTGGTCTAAATTGACATTGGGGATATTGAATTGAAGTTTAGAATTGAATTAGACCAAAATTGAGGTCAATTAGGTTGGTTTAGTGGGACATTGGGTCTACTTGGGTTAAGAATGGGTCAAATTGGGGGTTTTGGTAAAAGTGGGTTAAATTGACAAAATTGGCCCATAGTGTAGTTTAACAAAATGAAATTGGGAATATTTGGGATTTTTTAGAATTTTTTGGGAATTTTCGGAATTTATGGAATTTTTGGCTAAGAAGGGCATTTTGGGTATTTGGAGGGTATTGGGGGGTATTTTTGGAAATTTTGGTATATTTGGCTATGGATGATCAATTTGAGTGGGGGGAAATGTTTAGGATTGATTTTGAGAAATTTTGGGTAATTTAGGTGATTTTGCAAATTTTGGGTAGTTTCAAGGGCATTTGGTAGGTTCAGTGGGTGTAGGGCCCCGGAGGTCAAAAATTGAAATTTTGGAAAAATGAAGATTGATCAAATTTGAGTAGAATGAAATCACTTTGTTTTAGTCATGAAGCCATATCAAGCCCATAAGATCCATGAGAGGACTCATTTGAGGCATTCACTATGTTGTTCCTAACCCTCTTAGCCAAGGGCCTAGGGGTTAAGGTCCATCCATATGAATTACCTAAATGAGTCAGGAAGTCAAGCTAGGCATGAATAGTTTTAGGATTTGGAATGTGTGTGAAAGTGTAATGTGTGCGAGTCGACCCTCACCAGACCAGGCCACCCAGGGTAGTCCTAAGGCCAAAGAGTCCTATAGGGAACTCATCCTTTAAACCTCCACATTTGATCTTAACCCTCCAAGTGAATTAGGGGTTTACAATCAGGCATGTGGGGTTTGCAGGGGGTTAAGAGGTGTTTAAATTTATAAATGGTGGGTGCCATCTCTAATCCTCTAGGATAGTCAAAGAGAAAGCCTAAGGCTAGATCCTACGTACTAAGGAGAGAAAAGACCTCACCAAAAATGAGGTCAACAGTGCAAAAAGGAGAATTAACTATGAGAGTTAGTGATCAAGAGATTAAATTCAATTTTATTAAATCGATGAAGTACCCTGACAAAGAAAAATGCTATCGAATGGATATTTTTGATTTTATAATTGAAAAACACTATCGAGAAAAATGTAAAATCATTCCTGAAGAAGAAATTGAATTTTTAACTGATGAAAATGAAAAACTAAAAGAAGAAGAATTACTTAAAGAAACTCATTATATTAAAGATAACTGGGAAACTTTAGACATAACTCAAAATGATATACTTTTACCCTCAATTAAAAAAGCCCTTGAACTGGAATTAAAAATGTTACCTTCACATTTAAAGTATGCATTTCTTGGAAATTCATTAACTTTACCTGTTATTATTTCTTCTGAGCTAAGTTTAGATCAAGAAGAAAAATTAATAGGAGTGTTAAAGAATTATAAGAAAGCTTTTGGTTGGACTATTGCTGATATAAGAGGAATAAGCCCTTTTCTATTTGTATGCATAGAATTTTAATGGAAGAAAATTTTAAACCTACTATTAAACCACAAAAAAGATTAAATCTTATCATGAAAGAGGTTGTTAAAAAAGAAATTTTAAAATGGTTAGATGCTGGAATTATTTATCTTATTTCGTATAGCCAATGGGTAAGTCCTATTCATTGTGTTCCGAAGAAAGTAGGAGTAAGCTATCATCATCGATGATAAAAATGAACTAATTCCTACAAGACAAGTTATTGGATGACGAATTTGCATTGATTATCGGAAGTTAAATGACGCCACTAGAAATGATCATTTTCCTCTACCTTTCTTGGATCAAATGCTTGACAAATTAGCTAGACACTCATATTTCTGTTTCTTGGATGGATATTCTAGTTATCATCAATTACTTATCTCTCCTGAGGACCAAGAGAAAACAACATTTACAAGTCCTTATGGAACATTTGCCTTTAGAAGAATGCATTTTGGTTTATGTAATGCACCTGCAACTTTTCAAAGATGTATGATGTCAATATTTTGTGATTCGATTGACAAAGGAATTGAATTATTCATGGACTATTTTTCAGTTTTTGGAACTTCTTTTGAGTCTTGTTTGGAAAATATTTCCAAAGTTACGAAAAGATGTGAAGAAACAAATTTAGTTCTTAAGCTGGGAAAAATGTCAATTTATGGTCACGAAGGCATTGTACTTGGTCATAAAGTTTCACAAAAAGGGATGGAAGTTGATCGAGCAAAAGTGAAAATTATTCATTGAACTGCAACCCTCTACTACTCATTATCGATGTGAGAAGTTTTCTGGGTCATGCTTGAATTTTATAGAAGATATATAAAGGATTTTTCTAAAATTGCTAAACCTCTTTGTCATTTATTGGAAAAAGAAGCTAAATTTGAATATAATGAAGATCGTGTTAATGCTTTCAATATTTTAAAAGAAAAATTAATAATCGCACCTTATAATTATTGCACCTAATTGGAATAAACCTTTTGAATTAATGTGCGATGCAAGTGATTTTGCAATTGGAGTCTGTATTGAGACAAAAATTTGAGAAAATTTTCAAAGTTATATATTATGCTAGTAAAACTCTTACCGAAACTCAAAGAAATTACACTACTATCGAGAAAGAGCTTTTAGCTATAGTATATGCCTTTGATAAATTTAGACCTTATCTTCTTGGTACCAAATGCATAGTTCATACCGATCATTCCGCTATTAAATATTTAATGTTGAAAAAGATGCTAAACATGGGCGATAAGATGGGTTTTACTTCTACGAGAATTTGATTTTCAAATAGTGGATAGAAAAGGAACGGACAACCAAATTGTTGATCATTTATCTAGAATTAAGAATGATGTTATTACTAAAGAAAATATAAATGAGAAATTTCCGATGAACATTTGTATGTTATTCGAGGATGCCAAACACCTTGGTATGCAAATATAGTTAACTATTTAGTTAGCAATATTTTACCTTATGGATTGGATAACAAATTTATTAAGAAATTTAAAAATGATGCTAAATCTTATATTTGGGAAGATCCTCATTTATTTAAATTAGGAAGAGATTCTGTAATTCGTAGATGTGTACCTTATGAATAAACTTATGCTATTATTCAAAAATGTCATGATTCTAAATTTGGAGGACACTTTGGAGTAGATAAAACTGCATTTAAAATTTCAAATTCAGGATTTTATTGGCCTACCTTATTTAAAGATGTGAGACATTATGTGAAAACATGTGATCGATGTCAAATGATGGGAAATAAATCCAAGAAATATGAAATGCCTTTAAACTATATATTGGAAGTTGAAATTTTCGATATATGAGGTTAGACTTTATGGGACCATTTGTACCATCATCTGGAAAGATTTATATTTTATTAGCGGTTGATTACGTTTCAAAGTGGATTGAAGCTCGTAGCTTTACCTAGTCGTGATTCCAAAAGTGTTTCAAAATTTTTAAAGAAGATGATTTTTTCAAGATTTGGAATGCCTAAGGTAATTATCACGGAGAGTGGAAGTCATTTTAGAAATATAAGAATTCAATCATTATTGGAAAATTTTGGAATCAAACACGAATTGCAATCGCATATCACCCACAAACAAGTGGAATGGTCGAAGTATCAAACGAGAGAAATTAAAAGAATTTTAGAGAAGACTCGTTAATCCTAAAAGAACTGGTTGGGTTGATAGACTCGATTACGCATTATGGGCCTATAGAACAGCTTATAAGACACCAATCGAAATGTCACCTTACCGGTTAGTTTAAGGTAAACATTGTCACTTACCTGTTGAACTTGAACATAAAGCTTATTGAGCGATAAAGGAGTTTAATTTTGATTTGAATACTGCAGGAGAAAAACGATTATTGCAATTAAATGAGATGGATGAAAAAAGAAATGAATCATATAAAAATGCAAGGATTTATAAAGAGAAAATGAAAATATTACATGATAAAAAGATTTTAGGAAAAATATTTGAGCCTGGACAAGAAGTATTATTATTTAACACTCGTTTAAGACTTTTTACTGGAAAATTAAGATCAAAATGGATAGGACCGTATATAATTGAAAAAGTATACCATTATGGAGCTGTGGATATTAAAGATCCCAAAACGGGAAAAATTTTTAAAGTTAATGGATTAAGACTGAAGCCTTATTTAGGAGATATTAAAAAGATTTATAAAGAGGCTTATGAGTTGAGTCTACCTAATTAAAAACTTAATTAAGTCGGGCTGACGACGTTAAACCAAGCGCTTTGTGGGAGGCAACCCATAGTTATTCGTTGTTTTGTGTGTTTTTAAATTTTTAATATAAGGTTATGCATCGATCTTGTTTAATTTTATATTACTTTAGAAAATTTGATGCTAACAAGTCTTTATTGACTTAAGCTGAAAATTATATCGAAATATATAAAGCTTAGACATTAGATCACTCTATTTCATATATGAGTAAAAAGGAGATCAAGTTAACCTTCATTATGATTGCTTATAATTCGTGTTACTGAGTCTATATTGATCTTACCATTCTAAATTACCTATTTTGGAGAACGAAACTTTGAAATTTGACGTTAGGAGAAACGAAGTCGAACATGGTTCCGGCGCCTAGGCGCCAGATTTGGTGCCTAGGCGCTAGAGTAAACTATGTGTTGATGGGTCTGGCGCCTAGGCACCAGATTTGGCGCCTAAGCACCACAGTTACTGGGTCGTGTCAAAACCAAAAATCTTCAGTTTTTCACACGATTTTCTCTTATAAATTACCCTATCTTCGTCCACAATCCCTATGCAATCATCATTTCGACCCATACACTCCATTCTTGAGAGATTAGAGAGGATTTTGGAAGAAATGGAGAGGAGAAATCTTGGAGAAGAGGCTAGAGACAAGGTCTCAAAGGATCCTCAACCCTACTTCAATGGTTTCATCACCGTAAGTTTGGAGAAAATTTCTAGTCGACTAGATAAGTTTGAAGCAGAATTTAAAAGCATTGGAGATCACCTCCATGAGATGTATCATCAAATTGAACATCTGGAATAGCAGGCGAAACTTCAATTTGATCATCTAGCGGCTTATCAAGATGCTCAAGTGGAGATGTATGCGAAGAAAAATTGGACCGACGAGAAAACGACCATGGATTTTCCGAGAGCGTTAGTATTCTTCCCCAGTAGGCCAAGCAATCTTCATTGTGAAGATAATGGGAATTAGATAGTGATGTGGTGAGATTGTGATTTATCTAGTGTGTCGTTGTATCGATTTAGTGAATCGATTGTGCTTGTTTGTGTGTTTGCTTTCATGTTTAATGTGCGTTGTATTTGCTTTCAAATGTGTGTTGTTTGATTGTTGTTAGAACTTGAATCATGTTATCTGATACTTATCGAAATTGAAAATCATGAATGAAATTAGAAGAGTTTGATTTAAAGTTGTGTTTAATTGGTGGATTTAATTGTTAATTTTTAAGATTTTTGGAAAATATTTTGGGAGATGAAAACTGAAGAAATACTCTTATATGAGTAATTAAAAGTTTAATTTATGAATTTTGGTGGAAAAAAAATTTTTAAAGTAATTTTTTTTGGAAAGGCGAGTTTGGCGCCTAGGCGCCAGAATTCGGCGCCTAGGCACCGGTTCGGCCTGCTTACCCGAAAATCACCATTTAAACCCCCATTAGCCATTTTTTACGCCTAAGCTTCATCCCCTTCCTCTTTTTCACGAAAACCCACCTTCTAAATCCATTTTGAGGTCAAAACATTAAGATTTTGAGCCCGAAATCACTTGATTTCTTCATCTCAAGGTCAGATCTACACTCTAATCCATTTATTTTTGATTTTAACCATAGTTTTTCCTATTTTTGGCTAAAAACCAAAATTTTGAGAAAATTTTGATTTTTAATGTTTGTCCATGAATTTTTAAACTCATTTTAAGTTTCTTAAGCTTAAAAAGAGTTTAAATCTCTGATTCCTTAATTTATTTGTATTTTCTTTCACGTTTAGATGGCACCGAAATCTAAGCGAGGAAAGGCACGAGAAAATTTTGACAGTAGCAAGTTCGTGACTGCGGCATCGCATTTTCAATATCACGAATTTGCGATGTCCAAAAAATTTATCTCAGAGCGAAGCTTTTACAATCCCGGTGAAATGATCGAGAACACGATCGTTGCGCACAACTGGCAACGATTCTGTTATTTCACCGCCGTTCGTGTTATTCCAGTCGTACGCTAATTTTATGCTAACTTTTTGGATGCGGAAGACTACGAAGTCTTCGTCAGAGGTGTTGTAGTAGGATTTACTATGGAAAGGATCAATGTCTTTTATGGACTACCACCTACCATCGAGTGCCACTATTCTGGATTATCTCCATCTGAGGGAGATTTTGAGGTGATTATTGCTTATTTGACTGACGACACTGGAGCTTGGAAGATCCGCAACGATAAACGGGTAAATTTCAAATCTTCTAAGTTAGATGGTATTTCAAAGGCATGGCATTACTTTATTTCTGCAAGATTAATACCTTCCAACCACCTGAGCGAAGTGACTAGAGATCGAGCTATCTTAAACTACTGCATTCAGGAGAGGAAGCCGATAGATGTCGGCGGTATTATTTATGATTTTGTGGAGTCTACTACTAGATCCAGTACTTCTGTAGGACTAGGATTCCCATCTCTGATTTATACTTTATGTGTGAACAATGGAGTCACTGCTGATATTTCCGAGGAGAAGCTGAAGTCTACCAAGCCAATTGGGCAGGAGAGTGTTAGTATCTATGATCGTCTTCGTGGGAAGAGATTTACAGCCCCTTCTACTTCTGCACCTACTCCAGGTAGAGCTTCCACTTCCAGACCTTCTATTTCTACTGCTGAGCCACCGTCTAGTTTTTGGGAATCGATGCGTGATCAATTTTTGGAGCAGCAGAATGAGTTATTTCTAACTCACTGCAGAGATGATACTTTGGATAAGAAAATTGATCACCTATCTGATTACACCCAGAGGAAGAGTGAGTATGATGCTGAGTATTCAGAGTCTTTAGTTAGATTCTTGAAGGGTGAGCATGATATTCAGTTTCCCACCGTCCTAGATTTTCACCATATGTTGATCCTAAGGATGTGGAGTTTTCTTTTGGTGATGACGATGACGAGGCTACGGACGGTGATTAGTAGCTCGATTTACCTCTGAGATGTGCTGAGTCTGTTGTTAGTTTAGTTTTTCTTTGCTAGTACTGATTGTTGTTTGTTGTTTGCTAGTTTAGATTTGTTTATGAGACTTTGTATGAATTGTCTGATGTTGAGACAATTTTAGATATTTTGTTGCAGACTGAAATTTGAATGAATTTGTATTTATTTTTTTTTCAGCCTACTGCTTAATATTCTAGAATAGTTAGTAATGTTATTCTATTTATGTTAGTAATATAGTTATTTAATTCAACTACTGCTATATAAATTTTTTTTTTAAAAAAAAAATTTTGAGCCTGCTTACTTTTATATGCTTCATTATTTCTGTAATATTCATAAAAACTATGTGTAGAAGTAAATTATATTTCTTTCTAGAATTTTTTTTACATGCTTATAAAATTCCTTTTTAAATTATACTTTTCTTTCTCTCATACTTTATTTTTTTTATGATATACCAAAACTTAAATTTGGGGGAAGGGAAAATACATGCAAATTTAAATTTTATTTGTTCTTAATAAACTAATATTTTCTAAAAAAAACCTTAACATAACATAAGGAATGAAGAATCTATTTAAGATCACTTAAAATTTTGAAATTATAAATAATTTAGTGGACTTAACCAAAATTTTAATAACTTTGATTGATTTTCAGAATATAATTATTTAACTTAAACAAGAATAAGATTAAGAAATTTTCTATTCATAATAGAAATAATTGAATTTTAGAAGTATTAAGAAATCAAAAGTTATAACTTGAAAAAGAAAAGATTGAAAGTCTTTTTGAAATTCTATTCATGTTATAATAATTAAGTGAAAATGTAAAAGTTTGAAAATATAAGTTAAGGATAGTGAAGTTCAAAATCATTAACGAAGTTATCCAGGATACGATAATCCTCATCTGTGAAAAAAAAAGTGGAGAAGCTTGAGGATATGCCTACTCAAAAATTGGCTTCACTTGAATTATCTTATATGAAGAAAACTAGTTACATACTTTACTTAATTTTTATGCATGAATCTTTATTTAGAAAAGACTTTTCATGAAAATTTTTTTTCTTGTAAATAATCTATGTGATCTTAATATAATAAACGTCTATTATTTTCGAAATGAATGAAAAATTTTTGAAGTCTTATGATTTGGTAGTTGAATATTCTTTAAATTCTTAAAATTAAACTTAGTTAGTGAAATTTGGTTAATGATTTACTAAAGCCTTTATAAGATAAAAAATTACAAGGAGTCTTAAATATTTATCTTTCATTCCAAATTTTATACATTTTATATAGTAAAAAGGGTTACTTGAGGACAAGTAACGTTTAAGTTTGGGGGATTTTGATCCATGAAAAAAATACCCATTTTTATGCCTTGATTTTTATCAGTTGCCTCAACCCAATTGGACTCCACAGCTGTTCTTCCCTTGCCCTGAGCAGCTGATCCTAAGCCCCAACTCCCCCTGGGAGGCCCTCCAGCCATGCCTATTTAAACACCACCCCCTCTCGGCCAAAAGAGGTGTTGAAAAAAACCTTACCAAAACTCAGCCAAAATCATTCCAGACTCTCCTCCTAGCATAGAGAAGTTGATCCCCACTGTTTTCCTGCCCTAATTTCCACTGGTTGAGCTCAATTTCAGAGCTCAATCTTAGGCCTGAAACTAGGACATCCCTGAAACCTCCACCAAAATTAAATTAAACTCACCCACACCTTCACCAGACCAAGAGAAGAAGTTCCCCAGTGAAAGCCCCCTCACCAGGCCACCCAATCTCTCCCGCCGTCAAAGCTTGAAATCAGTCTTGGTCACTTTCAAACCTGGACAATTCCTCAGAGCCAGAGAATTCATCTGGAGCTTCCTTGGGATCAACCGAAGGTGCCACAACTCTCTGATTGAAGCTTCACTTCTGAGAGCAAAGGTATTAGCCTCTTCTTCCTCACGAGCTTCCAGTGATTCTCCATTTTGTTTAAGTCTATTTCATAGCATGTTAGCCATATAGATATGTTCGTCTCATCGAGACGAGTCCATAGAGTCCAAGATCACGAGATTTGGTGGAGAAATGAGGGAGATGTTAGGGTTTTAGTGTGGACGACTCACGGGACGCACCACTCGTAGACGATGACCAGGAGCCGTAGGATCGCGCGTGTATCGGATGGACGACCAGGATCGCACCGGATAAGAGATGGGAACGGAACCGCGGGACGCGTGGTTGCTGAGTTAGATGGCAGCGTCAAATGGCTGAGCGACGTGTGTGCTTTCGACCCGGACGAGGATGACGCGGCGCTGACTAGTTTAAGTAGATAAATAGGGTATTTTGGAATTAATTAAATACCATAAACTTCAAAAATCCATATCTTTGCATAGAAAAATCACAAAAATAAAATAAAAATATCCTCTTGCTCAGTGAACAGAGAAGAATAATGTGGAAAAAGAATTAATTTGTTTTGTTAAGTATTTTATTTTTAATTAATTATTTACTAATTTCAGTATTTTAATTCTCCATGCATGCATACAATTCACCATGGCATGAGACCATAGGGCTTTTGTAGCCTCTATTCTTGGAAACATTCCCTGAATTTTTCAAGACCAGAGGTCATCTCTATGGTAAGGTATTGATTTTTCAAATTTATGTGCCTATTTTGATATTTTAATTCCAGTAATTAGCATGTTGCTTAATAAATTCTAGAAAAATTAGGGGAGTTAGCTTATGACAAGAAGACCCTAGGAAAATTATGGATTGACTTAATACTTTAAAAATAACCTTAATTAGTCTAAACACTTAAAACTGAATTTTAATTAATTAGGACTAACCACACATCAAAATAACTTGAAAATAATTCTCCACTGATTTTTAGGGCCAGAAGAGTCTCACATAAAAATTTGAAATCAATTGAAAATGATTAGCCCCACTAAATGAATTATTTAAGTGACATGATCATTCATAAATTTTAAAAATTCATAAAACCCAAAACATATTTCAAAAATTCACCAAAGTGGTTTTGGGACTTCTCTGATATCAGAGGAGTCTAAAAAAATTAAAATTTGGATTTTTCAAAAATTTTCATTTTTTACCATATTTTAAATATTTTAATAATTAAAAAATAATGAAAATCACAAAAATATTAAAATTCATAAAAATACTATATTTTGTCCACCAATCATTCAGGAACCAACCAAATATTTTTCGTAAGTCTCTAGGTTAAGATATTGAATTTTAAAAGTTTTAGGCAATTTTTAACATTAAAAAATGAAATTTCCAACCTTTTCACCATAATAATTCTAATAAATAAAAAAAAATAAAAAAATTATAAAATTTGTTTCTCTGACTTCCTTGAGGTTAGGGAGACTTAAGAAAAATATAAAATCTATTTTTCAACTTTAATTTTATTTTATAATTAATTAATACCCCAAAACTTAAAATAATTATAATAAATAAAATATAATTCAAAAATTTTCCAAAATTGGTCCAAGTGGCCCTCTAGTCAATAGGAACATCCCATAATTTTCTTAAGGACAGAAACCTTATCTTGGTCATGTTGTTGAATTTTCATTGAAAATCCTTATTTTTATCAAAATAATTATATAAATTAAATTAAAAATAGAAAAATCACATTTTCTCCTCTAATATCTTAATTGACATGTGAGTGAAGTGACATAAAAATTTTAAGTTTATTTGAGCTCAATTTGGTGAGTTATGAATTAAATAAACTTAAAAGGGCATAAAGGTAATTAAGGATTTTAACCCTAATTAATACTTTAGGTTTAATCAAAAGGGAGGGTAAAAATATTTGATCTTAATCTTCTCTTGGATGATTGAAACCTAGGGAAATAAAGGGGTATAAACCCATTAGTCACTTTGAAAATATCAAAAATGGAACTTTAATTAATTAAATCATTTAAATTTTGGAAAAATAATTAGAATTTTTGGATTATTAGGGATGTGTCTTAAGAAGATACCAATTCTTTAATTTAAAGTCCCTAATTGAATTAATTCAATGGTAATTAATCCTTAATTAATTCTAAAATAATAATTGAATTAGTAATGAAAAGGGGAAATAATCCTTAATTAAATTAAAACTTAAAAAATTAAATGATTTAATAATCAAATTAAAATAAATCTAAAACATTTAGAACTAATTAATTAATAACCCTTAATTAAGTTAAAGCTCAAAACATTAAATGATTTAACAACTAAATAAAAATAAATTTTAAACATTTAAAAATAATTTAAAAATCACTTAAGAACAAACTTAAAACAAATTTGAAGCCTTAAGTAATCTCAAAACAATTCATAATAAGAAATATGAAAATCAAACTAATTAAAATCAACCTAAAGTATTACAATTAATCCAAATCAAGTCATCAAAATTTTAAAAAAAAAATAATTTAAACACCTCTTCCAACCTAAGCAAATTTAAAATATTAAAATTAATCTGAAATATTAAGATCATTTAAAATATAAAGATTTAATTGAATTAAAATAACTTGAACACTATTCCAAACTTAAAATTATTAATCAAAGTTTTATAACTAAACCAAATCACTTTAAATCATTAATTCCAATTTTAAATTAAGAATTGTTAAAATCTTTAACAAACTAATTTGCCCCTAAAGGCTTTCATTATTATAACTCTTAAATGAAGCATCGAGTGACAAGTCACATTACTTAAAAAATAATTAAATGTCCAAGTTCGCTGAGCAAGAAACGAAACTTAACTAAATTCTTGGATGATCAATTCACCTGTACAATGAAGTTCATTTGGACTCAAAATAATCTCAGAAGTATTGAAAAGATGTTTAGGATTCGTCCTAAACACTTCCTCAATATAAAGAGATGTTTTAGAAGAACAATTGAACTTAATTGTTCTTTGGTGAAGAAAATCATCCTTAACAAAACACAAGAACCTAGACGTCATAGGAATTGACTAGCAACAGGATTAGGATTTTGGTAGACAACCAGAACCTTCCCTTAGCTTTACCTAGGTATTTCTTGCAAATATATGAATGTTTTAACATGTGTTTTAAGTGTAGCTTGGAATAACGGGAAGACCCTCCAGGTACGCTTTTATTTTATTGCAATTTATTTACCTGCGCTGTATATTACTTCTCTTGCATGTTAAACAAGAATGTCACCCTGCATGAAAATTGAAAGCTTTAGGGTAGCCACAAAACTGAAACCTAAAACTAAATTAAAATCAACACAAGATAAAATTCATCGCCACAACATTCAAAATATGAAACAACTCAAAATTTAATCACAAACAAAATAACAAAACCACAATCATAACTAAATTAAAACGTCTCGTTGGATGATCGGGAATACCTCGGATGATGTAACCTACGTGTTGCTAACGGGATTTCCCATGGTCTAAAAAAAAGTGTGGAACTCATTTAGTTGAGTTTAGCAAATTCATTTGGACTAAGTGAATCCGATGAAAATAACAGTGCCGGAATGATGGAATCGAGGGATCTTAACCGGTGTTGTTATAATCAACTTTAAGATTCCCCTAACAAAATTTTAAAACACCTGAACCTTAAGACTTTTCTAAACCAAAACACTTCTCTCATCTCTTGATTGCCAATTTATAAAACAAAACCTCTGCAACAATGAGGAGCTTGAAGCAAGCATGGTGGGTAGCACGACCATCGTCAACAGCAAAACAAGTCTACTTCAGCAAAACCATTCTTTAGTCTAAATAACCAAGTCATTGGATTTCGAGGTAGTTTTCCTAGTGCAACATAAATCCTCAACTTCTCTTTAGACATTTGCATAATCATGTTATGCAACTTAAGTCCTAAACCGGTCTTAGGACTCCGAGGTAGTCATTTGGTACGACATAAACCCTCATATCTTTGAGGCTATTTATGTGATTATGTCATACAAATATAAGTTCTAATTAATTAAAATTGGCAGGATTGCAACATGAAATAAACTCTCAAATTGAAACCAAACAATAGGATAGTTTGGGAAGTTTCCAAGATTATTCTTGGATCCTCAGCTTCACCTACTTTTCTTCCATTATATTCATAAAATAACTGTTCCAAATTTGATGCATTCCCAATTGAAATTTCTAAAATCCAATTGTTTGAAAACCTTAAACTTTGAAATTCTTGAGAGCAAAACCACTGATCATTATCGAGTGTTTTCTTAAGTGTCTTCGGACATTTATGATGTAATTAACTATAGGGGCTTACCCTTATAGGGAACTTTAAGAACCCAGGTAATATAAACCCTGCTTAATTCCTTTGTATTAATTAGGGGAACTTGTCGTCTTATAAAATTGGTTCGCAGACCAAACGGATGTCACAAATCTTCTAGTTTATTTAATCGAGCCCCATCATCAAGCAGTGTGTCTATTCTTCGGGATAGATACACGATTTGTGGTGTGGTGCTCATTTATATAAACTATTCGGGATGTGAGATCAGTTTGATTTCATATCTTAAAATTTTCAAACTTAAAATTATTTTCAAAATCAAATGTTACTTTCCAAATTATATATATATTTAAATTAAATTTAAAATTTAAAATTCGTCGACAATTTCTGTTAGGCGACCCCTTTTCAAAATACAACACACAACCTAAAAATAAGCCGTACAAAACCAGTTTTAAACTTAATGAATGAGCTCTAGTAGTGGGCTACCTTGTTATAGGGCAGTTCTCTGGCGAACGAGACAATCAACTTGGGCTTTAACATTGTGGCTGCCATTTGAAGATTTCTGAGCATTCATAATGGCTTATGCCTTGCGGTTCTATTATAAATACTAAAATTAACAAGGATTATATTTTAAACTGGACATCCTTTTGAAATTTATTCATACGGATTCTAGTTTAGTTTTCCCTCGTATTTCTGTTTTACTCTTTCAAGTTTTTTAGGGATATTATGTTTTCTTTTGCTTTTAGGATTTTTTTTTTCATTTAGGATATGTTTTGCTTTGGTTTTTTACAAAGGTGTTATTTTATTCGATGATCTGGATTTGTGTTTTGAATTTCGAAGAACTATGTTATTGTTTAAGAGTTCAATGTTTAAATACAGGATTATGATGGTGAAATTTGGTCTAACCAGCTAGCAACAAGCAAAACTCAAGAAGAGAATAAAGAAAGGCATAGAACCCAATTCAAAATTGGAGAGGGGTCGACGTCACATCAAACTCTCTTTGATAAAATTTACTCACTGCTCTTAGCTTACCACTCCTATTGGGGGTCCAATCACACCTAGATCTTAGAGATTCTAGAACCCATCTATCTAGGGATGATTAACAAATGACTATAGAATTGAAAATTGAGTTGGAAATACCTACTCAAGGAAGAAATGAGTGAAGCATGTTAACGTAAGAATGGTATTCTGGCCCATGAAGAAGATGGACACACTACCGATGTATGAAGATGAAACCACCTAATAAAAAATGGAGAGAAAATTAAATCCCCAGTGGAATCACAAGAATCTGTCGGTCTCCATTTGGAATTTATCGATTGCTTTAATTTATTTATGTATATAATTCTAATTTTAAAAAAGTAAAAAGATACTGAATATATCTCATATATTTAATCATTTAATTAATCGAGCATAAACCTAAAAGTATTACACCATTCTAGGTGAAAGGAATACCACTTGGCGGTAAGCTCGATTATATTAACTAAATAATTCATAACATTCATTTGGTATGCAAATCTTTTTTGTGATTGACGGGTTCCTTAATCAAATATAAAGATTAGATAGAGTTTATATTACTTGGGTTCTTAATTCCCTATAAAGGCAAGCGCCTAAAGTTAATTACATATTAAAAGACCAAAGTCACTTTAGAAAACTCTCAATCAAAATCAGAGGATTCCTCTTTAAGAATTTAAAGTTAAGTTTTCAAGGTTTTTTATAAGGAAGACAAGGGAGAATGGACCAAATAGGAACAATTATTTTAGGATTCAAAGTACCAATAAGTAGGGGATGCCACAAACCTCGCTGCAAGCCTCAATGACTTTCTAAGTTATCCAATTGTTTGGCTTTGCATCTTAGAAGTGAAGTTATTTGATATTTACTCCTACCATTTTTTTATTAAAATCTAAGGTTAATATGATAATGAAAACAACTTAGGAAGATAGGAGGATTTACATCATACCGAACGACAATCTCGGAACCCTAAAAGAGTTAAGACTTATACAGAACAACATGCTTGTGCAAAAGCCTAAGATAGTCTGAGAATTTATGTCGTACTAGAAGAAGAACCTCGAAGTCCTAAGGATTTGTGTTATTTAAGACTAAGGATAGTATTGTTGAAGTAGATCATTGTTGAATGCTAACCATCATCTGAAGTCATCCTCTGTCCGCTTGCATCTTCATTCTAATTGTCCTGAACTCCTTGCAGTGATATTTCTGGGATTATGGTTTATGTTTTGTGTTCGTATTTGTGATTATGGTTGAGTTCCAAAGAATTAGGGTTCCTCCTAAACCTCTGGTCTATTGTTCTCTACCCTAGGGGTCTTTGCAAGCATAATAAATTATGCATAAATGAAACATGAATTAAAGTAAGGTAAAATAAAAGTGCAGGAAAAGTGAAATAATAGCACGTACCTGCTACCTCCAATGCTGCTGCAGAAGGGTTAGTACCATAAACATAATATAATAATGTGTAATTAAACAAATCATGAGAGGATACAAATACATGTCTGTATGAGAAATTCAGTCTTCACATATATTGAAGATTAAAAATGGCTATAAGAATTCAAGATAAGGTTAGGCTCAGACTCATAATCTCGAGGGACATATGTAGGAAACCATAAGCAATCTGTGTGCTTTGTCTCATCCAACCTCAATTAGAAGCTACCGACAAAACAATTGGAGAAGGGAAACTTCTAATATGCTTAAAGTGATTAAGAAGTGGACTTGTATAAGGCAACATTCAATTTTTTTAATTTTATAGGTATTTAATAGCTAAAATATTGCTTAAGAGTAAATAATAACCGTTTCATGAGAAATGGACTTTTTATATGTGTAAGTGTTTTGCAAATCAGATAGTTCACAAATTTATCACTCTGATTGGGCCAGTGCTACTGTCAACCTAAGAAAGTAAGAACAACTTCTCACCAAAATTTAATGAATAGTCTCATTGATCATACATCCTCCTGAAGGTTCTTGGGCGAAGACATACTATTTTATTATCCAAGTGTTAGTACCAGAAGCGTTTCACTTCATTGCCTTCAATCCTAAACCATCTGAATTATACCCTCATGATCGAGGTGCTTCCTTTGAATAAGTTTTCAAAAAGTATTTTCAGTTCAGTCACAAAGTATAATCAGTCTATTAAGAAAACAACCAATCTCTACACAAGTATACGTATCGCTCAAGTAATACAAGGCTCCAGCAGAGTCCTAATTATCGATCCCACAGGGAGGAAGAAAACCATAAAGCGTAGCACAAAAATCAAATATTCAAATTTGCAATGCACTTAAAGTAAATACTAAAGTTGCTAAAATTTAATGATGCTAGAGATTTTTATATCACTAAAGTACTCCTCAAACGTCAAATTAAAGTTAACTACTACTACAACAAGTTTTGTATTACAAGGTTCAAATTTTGAGAAAATTTCCTCTCCCTTACAATGATGTTATGGTGAGTGAATGATAAAGATAAGTAAAATACTTATATTGTGTTGAATGGGAGCATACATATTCTTTATCCTCTTCTGAGTGCTATAAAGAATATTGGCTAATCCTAGGTTTAGTCCCTAAATCCGTGGTTAGGCTGGGAGGATACTGGCTCTCACTCCAAAGCTCCCACTTCCCTTCACCTGAAGGCTAACTCTCGCTTTAGTTTCCAAACACTAGGACCAAAGTGGAGATTTTAGTCTGTCACCCTAAATATCTAATTCTACGTCCAATAAATGTATTTCCTTATTTATTTTCACCTAAACCCCATAAACTACATCACTCATTCATGAACATTGAATGTAATCTTCACTTTTTTTTTGTAGAAAGCATAGTCCTTTCGGATCGTATATTTTACAACATATTTTAACAATTCAATTGGCCAGATCAAAAAGTAAAAGAAGTACAAAGTGAAAAATCATCACAATTTTTTAACATTTAAATGACACCTCCAATCTAAACTATCACTTCATCATATATCATTGAAAAGAGAAAAACAAAGAAATCTACCCAGAATTCATGAGGAAGATATGACAAAACAAAGATTATATATAAAAGCAAAGTCATAAAAACAATAAGAAGTAAATAAAACTTATCTCAATTCCTTCCCCAAGTAAATCCCTCGAAGTTCCTTTGAATCTCCTTCTCTCTTCACAACAATACACAATTCTCTCTTAGAATAGTAGGGAAGAAGTAATCTCTTACTTTCCCTTTCCTCCTACAACTCGTTTGAGAAGAATCCCTTACAAAACAATACTTTTACACCAAACCCTAGACTCTAAAATCTTTATAAACACTTCCTCTCAACTCACACACTAATTTACTTACTCACACTCCCTCCTCGCTTTTAATTCTAGCGCCAAATTCGTGTTAAAATAGCCTAGGGATGATTTCCCCAAGAGATGCCTCAAAAATCCCTCCAAAAGTCATCCAAATGCATTGAATCAGGCTTCTACCGACATTGGGCACCGTCGACACCCTATTGCGCTTAATATTCTGAACTTCTCTGGAAAAATTAGTTGTCGGCGCCAAAACTTCAAATTTCTAGTTTTTGCCATTTTTCACTCCAAATTTGTTCCTTTTTGCTTCTTTTTGCTCTAATTTCCTAAAATCATCATACCTACAATAAAATATGAAAAATACCTTCCTTTAAAGTGCAATATCACAAAAAATGAGTACAATATATATATATGAAAAATCAAACAAATTTTTGGTTCATCACCTCACTCGATGATCCATATACCGTCATTTTTTAAATATCCTCAGTTTCTCACGTGGATCTGAATCCTATATCCAAGACTCATACACTTAAGAATTAGGTTTTACTGTAGGTTAAATTGTAATGAGGCATTTCTTATTAGTATATTAAGTATAAGGGCCTCGAATAATATATTAGCGAGTCCTTAGATTTTTGTGGATGTTTTCCCTAACAAATTATAACAAACCCAGGTGTCCTCTAAAATGTTCAATATCTTGCAAAGGTGTTCAGGGAATGTCCTTGAATGACTTTAGAATCTACTGAACCAATTTAAGTTCATTTAACCTTGCTTATGTTGTTGAGTTAATCATCCCAATTAGACTAGGAGTCTTTAGGTTTCAATTATGTTTAGTGTAATCTTGATGTCTTAATTGACCCATGAGTGAGACAAGTAGTCACCTGTTTTCAATGTTGTCAAGAGTTATATAGGTAACACCTACAAGGGTATATTTGAACATTAGGGAATTTCACAGTTTTCTTTCTTAATTAAGCTTGAGCTTGTAGTGCTTTAAAGGTGTTTATCATCATGTATGTTTTCTTCTCTTATCCCTTTCAAATAATATTAAATCAAACCTAATTCACTATCAAGTTCTTAAAGGCTTAGGGTTAAAGATGTAATTTTGTAAAAAGTTTTATAAAATGTGCTTGATCCTTATTGAAAGATTGAATTATGCTCAACCACATATTGGGGGTTCCACACAAGTGAATTAATGATCTCCTAACTCATACCCCAACCGTGGATCATCCAAATTCATTCTTTTATCATATATTCAATAATTTAAATAATTACAATTTTGCCCCTTTTTAGAAAAAGTTGTGAGTGAGTTGCTACCTTATTTACCCTTGTGTTTTAATCATATCAATGAATTAATCATCATAAATTTTATGCATTTTCCCTCTGATTTAACTTAAAAGTTAATTAAAGTGTAAAACTCCAAAATTACCATTATACCCCAAGGGTTTATACTCTGTAACTCTTATATTTGAATTCAATTGGTCATGAAACTTTTCTAATTTCTTACTCATGAACTAATTAAGACCTCGGAGAATAAGTTATATTTTCTTTTTTTTATTCTTTTTTAGATTTATTTTTTGTCCATAATTAAGAAATTTCCAATGTCAATTAATTTAATTGTCCAAAAATATATTTTCTAACCTTAAGAAAATTTGATGATGTTCTTAGAAGTCAGACGATCATTTAGGATAATTTTCATAAATTTTGGAGTTGTATTTTAATTTTTAAGATTTTTTTACTGATATTAATAAATAGATAAATAGAAAATATAATTTAGTTTGAAAATTTTATTTTATTTTTCGATAACTTCTCTAACTTTTATAAACTCAGAAAACTTAATTTTATATTTTGTGATTTATATTTTATTTTTCATAATTATTTAGGTAATAATTTATATAAATATAGAAAAATATATTTAAGTACTCAAAATACATTTTCATATTTTTAAAAATTTGTGAAAGCATTTTAATGTTACTATCTCTAATCAAAAGAAATTTTGTAATATTTTGAAATATATTTATATTTTTGTAATTTTGATTAATTTAAATTATTTAAAAAAATACTTAAAAATACATATTTAATTTTAACTTTATTTTTATTTTTCAGAAGTTCCCCTAACTCAAATGAGCTTACAAACATGATTTTATAATTTTTTGATGTGTATTTTATTTTTTATAATTACTTTTGTTGATAATTAGCAAAATAATAAAAAAATACATTTAAGTACTCAAATACATTTTCTGACTTTGAAAATCTTATGAGAGCATTTTAGAATTCTTTCTTTTAATTAGAGAGATTTTTCTGGTATTTTGAAATATATTTATATTTTTGTAATTTTTAATCATTTTTTAAATAGAAAAATATATAAATATGTATTTTTAATTTTAAATCCCAATTTTATTTTTCTTAAAGTCCTCTAACTTTAGTGAGCTTATTAAACTTGATTTTATATTTTTCTAATTTTTATTTTATTTTTTTCAAATTTTTTAATTAATACAAATGTAATTAACCTAAATAATTAGGGCTTTTAGGGTTAGGAGTGTTCTCTGACTGTGGCATAATCAGAGAATACTGCTAACACCATAGAGAACTATCTCTAAAAATTTCTAGCCATAATGATAAATAGTTGATTAATTATGGAATAAACAAGTTTAAAAGTAAATAAAAAATTTAAAAATAAGAAAATACATAAATATTTTAAATTTTAGGTTCAATGGATTATTCTCTATTCATTGAGTGCATGGGTATTTTTATTTTATTTTTCTGATTTTTCTACACCAAGATATAATATTTTAAAGTTTCAGTTCATTTTCTGGATTTAATTAAATCAGAAACCCCCTTTTTATCAACTTAACCACGCTACATCCAACTCATCCTCAGCATCTCTGAAAGACCATGTGTTGGCTTTCTATTCGCAGTGCTTTCCATGTGTGTGCTGACTCGACTCGTGGTTTGTGTTCTTATCTCCTGTTCGATTCAATTCCACACCGTGCATTTTAAATACACTGAAATGGAAAGCATTCGTTTCTCTTCCTAAATGATCTATAACCTGTGCATCATCCGCACTCTAAGCCTATGATCTTGCTCAATACTTGATCAAGTTACATGGGGTTTGTTTCTAAAGCTTTATCTCGACTAGACGAACACATCTATACAGCTATGTGGACATGAATTTTTTAGTCTCTTCACAAATTCCCATACTGAGGTAAAAATAGAATTTTTTGAGCTATATTTTTCCCAAGAGGTGAGGCCTCAATTAAGCTGATTGAGACTCTTCGCTTGGCACCCATGAACCTCCTCCAAGTGTTAATCTGTTATGAAATGGAGTCTAAGTATGACCTAGATTAAGAGGCAGCTCGAGTGTGGTCTAGGGCTATGGTAGAGGGCTCAGAAAAGAGTGATTTTGAATGGGGAAGTGGTTTTTAGGAATGGTGAAGCATTTGGAACAAATAATTTGATTTTTTGTGGAGTTTCGTAAAGTGGTCATGAATGTCCTGGTTTTGTGTTTGAAATTAGGGCTTTGTGATGGGGGACAGTGGCTATGAATGGTGAGGATGAGCTTCATGTAAGTCTAAGAAGGGTTTGGAGCAATTTTGGCAGAGCTTCGACAAGGTTTATGCACTTTCTATTTTTGGCCGTGAAAGGGTGGTCAACTTATAGACCCGAATATGGTGGTCAATTGGCCAAGTTAAGAGGTCCAAGGAGGCGCTTATGTTGAGTGAAGACAGTGGCCAATGTCCAATGAGGGTGAACCACGTTTGAGGGGTTTAATTGTGAGTTTACCCTATTTGGTGGCTCTCAGCTTTGAGTTATCTAGCAACCATGGTGGCTGGCTAGGCCATCGAAGGTCACCATCAGGCTGGGGGAGCTCAGGGATGGAGAGTTGTGATGTCATTTGTGTTGTGTCATGTGTCCAAGGGTTGGATTAAAGTGGAAATGTTTGAACTGATTTTGGGTGAGCTTGGGTCCAAGTCATGTATTTGTGTTAGGTTCATCCACCAGGGTGGTCATGATTGATGATCAACTTGGGGGAGTGAATGGTCAAGTCATCATATTGTATATTTAGATTAATTTTAGGTCTAAGAGAGACATTAGAGTGGTTAAGCACTTTCAGGGAATCATGAAAGAGTCTCCTTCTTTTGCTATTTTTGGCATGACTTGTATATGGCTTCATGGCTTCCATGTAGCTTGGATGAAGCATCATGGCTTGCCCATGGCTCATGCATAGCCTACATAGCTTACATCAAAGAATGAGGAGGAAAATTTTAAGTATGGAAGCAAATTTCATAAATTCCAAATGATGTTGATTTATCATGAGATTTTTGGTGCATGGATTTGATTAAATTTGATCATGATGATGAGGGGGGAGGGGGGTGCTGAATTTTGTTATGCGGCCTTGAATTAGGAAAATTTAGAATTTAGGCTCTGGATTAGTGGACTATTAGAATTTGTCATGATGGCTTGATGTTTTGCTTGGATTTGGTGGAATTTTAAAATTTTCCATGGTTTGGTTTGAAGAAAGATCCTAATGGATTTCTTAAGGCCATGAACTCATCATGAAGACATTTAAGACTTAGGCTTGGTGCATTTTGCTTTTGGCATGTGTTGACCTCATTTTTGGTGAGGTCTAATCTCTCTCTCCTTAGTGCTTAAGATTTAGCCATAGGTTTTCCCTTTGAATATCGTAGAGGACTAGAAATTTGACCCAACACTTAGAAATTTGAACACTTCTTGGCTCCCTTCAAACCCCATAATTTTGATTGTAAACCCCCAGGCTACTTAGAGGGTTAAGATCAAATGTGGAGGTTTAAAGGATGAGTTCCTATAGGACTCTTTGGCCTCAGGATTACCCTGGATGGTCTGGTCTGGTGAGGTCTAGCTTGCACACACCACACTCTCACACACATTCTAAACCCAAAAACTACTTTCACCAAACTCAACTCTCTGACTCATGCAGGTGATTCATATGATTGGACCTTAACCCCTAAGCCCCTGACTAAGAGGGTTAGGAACAACATTTTGAGTGCCTAAAATGAGTCCTCTCATGGCTCTTGTGAGCTTAATATAGCTTCATGGCTCAACCAAAATGGTTTCATTTCACTCATATTTACTCAATCTTCATTTTTCCAAAATTTCGATTTTCGACCCCGAGGCCCTAAACCCACCAAACATACCAAATACCCTTAAAATTGCCCAAAATTTCAAAAATTGCCTAAATTACCAAAAATTCCTCAAAATTAATCCTAAACATTCCCCACCACTCAAATTGATCATTCACTACCAAATATACTAAAATTTCCAAAATACCCCCCAATACCCTCCTTGTACCCTAAATAGCCTAAAAAATCCAGAAATTCCAAAAATTCTCAAAAAAATTCTAGAAAATCCCAAATATTTCCAACATTTTTTTCTTCAACTGTCACATACCCCAATTTTGTCAATTTAACCTAGTTTGATCAAAAAATTCCAAATGGGCCCTTAAGGCCCAAAATGACCAACCAACCCAATCCATCCCAAATTCAACCCAAATGTCACCCAATTTTCCCCAAATTTATTTTGAAATCTTCCTAACATCCCCACAAACAAAAATCTAACTTAATTTACCCAATATTTGGACCCAAACTCCACCCAAGCCTAACCCAAACCAAAATTCCCTAATTTGGCCTAAACCAACCATGAACCCAAATAGGCCCAAATCTCAAAATTAAGACCCAACCAAAATTGAAAACTCTTTGTTACACCTCCATAAACATTTTACAACATTAATTTTACATCAAAACCAACATTAGCCCAACCTTAGCCCAAGTTAGCCAATTTGACCCACTTTGGTCCTATCACTAAAAGGCCCAAATTAAATCCAATTCAACTCCAAATGACATCAAATATTTTCTAAAATTTTCATGACACATCCCTAAACTAAATAAAACATTTATTTGACACAATCTTTTACAAAATTTTTGTCCTAAAATTCATTTTTCAAATCTAAAAGCCCACTTCCATAAGACATTTTAAAAGCCCATTTTTCATTAAACTTAAAAAAAACCCAAAATTGGCTCCAAAGCCCACATGACAATTTCTTCTCATCACTCCTTTAATTAATATCATCCCTAAGTTTTTTAATTCATGATAAAATGATTCCAAATCAAGCCTCATGCCAAAATTATCCCTAAATGCCAAAATTTCTAAAACTTACTTTTATTAAACTAAGCCAAGCCATGAGCAAGCCATGGAGCTTTGTGTCAAGCCACATGAAGCCATGTGAGCCCTTTCTACCTCACCATGCCATTAATGGCAAAAGAGGGAGTTTATTTCTTAAACCTTCACTAAAACTTTTTAACCTCATTCATGTTACACTTTAACCAAGCTTAGCCAAATCACCTTGGATGGGGACTTCACCACCCTTTCCTAGCTGAACTAAGTGACTCTCCCTCAGCCCAAAGTCAAGCCTTGGGGGGTGCACCAAGCCCCAAAACATGACTTGACCCATTTGAGCCCAAAAGAGCCACTTCCCCCATTCCATTTAAATCAAGTCCTTTACACATGGCCAATGCTAATTGTTTGCACCAAACCCCAACCCTGACTCCCCTGACCATGAGGGTGACCTGACTCTGGCCGGCCAGCCACCACAGCCGCCGGAAACCACCAGGCCGAGAGCCTTATTTGGATTCAAAAAATTCAAACTTGCTTGCTGAGCTGTCCCAAACCTAATGGCCATCATGGCTGTTCTTCTTCTCCCCAGGCAGCAGATCCCAGCCTCCAAACCTCCCTGGGAAGCCCTCTAGCCATGCCTATTTAAACACCATCACCTCACGGCCAAAAGAGGTGCTGAAAAAAACCTTACCAAAACTCTGCCAAAATCACTCCACACCCTTCCCCTGACATAGAGCACTTGATCCCCACTGAAATCTAGCCCTAAAACCCCCTCTGTGAGCTCAATTTCTGAGTTCAATTTTGAGCCCACAAACATGACACTTCACCACAGTGAGCCAATCTTCAAATTGATTGACTCTACACCTTCACCAGACCAAGAGAAGAAGTTCCCCAGCAAAAGCCCCCTCACCAGGCCGGCCATTCCTTCTATCGGCAAAGTTTTGAAATCAGGCTTGGTGGAAATCGGGTCTAGACATTTCATCAGGACCAGAGGCTTCATCCTTAGGCTCCCCCAGCTCCAACGAATGTGCCAAGCCCCTCTGATTGAAGCTTCACTTCTCAGAGCCAAGGTATGGAACTCCTCCTTCCCGAGAGCTTCTTTCAATTCTCCATTTTGTTTGAGTCAAATTCAATGCATGTTAGCCGTATGGATTTGTAGCTCTCGTTTAGACAAACACATATGATCAAATTTCATGTAAATTGGTTAAGAAATGAGGGAGATCTTAGGGTTTTAGTGTGGACGGCTCTCGGGACACACCAGTCGTAGACGATGACCAGGAACCGTCGGATCGCGCGTGTATCGAATGGACGATCCAGACTGTGTCGGATCAAGGCACGGGACATGAACTGTGGGCCGCGTGGCATCCTAGTCAGATGGCGGCGTCGAATGGAGGCGCGCCGAGTGGAAAGTTCGGAGTTGCTGAGGTTGACGTGGCACCGCGCTGGATAAGTAGAAAAATAGGGTATTTTTTATTTATTTAAATGCCTTGAACTTCAAAAATTCATATCTCTGCATAGAAAAATCACAAAATTAAAAGAAAAATACCCTTTTGCTTATTGAACAGAGGAGAATAATGTGGAAAAAGAATTAAGTTAATTTGTTGAGTCTATGATTTTTAATGATTTAAATGCTCCCTATGATGTTTTAATTCTCCATTTGCATACACAATTCACCATGACATGAGACCATAGTGCTTTTGTAGCCTCTGTTCTTGGGAACATTCCCTGAATTTTCCAAGGCCAGGGGCCATCTCTATGGCAAGTTATTGATTTTTCAAGTTTAAATGTCTTTTTTGACATTTTAATTCCAATAATTAGCATTTTGATTAATAAATTCTAGAAAAATTAGGGGAAGTATCTTAGGACCAGAGGACCCTAGGAAAATTATGGTTTGATTTAATTCCTTAAGAATAACCCTAATTAGCCCAAACACCTAAAATTGAACTCTAATTAATTAGGAGTAACCACACATCAAAATTACTTGAAATCAATTCTTTACTATCACTTAGTATACAGAGAACCTCACATAAAAATTTGAAGTCAATTGGAGATGACCATAATTGGTTTTGTGGGTCATTTTTAAACTTCAAATTAATATTTAAACTTGAAGTCATAAAACACAAAATACACTTCAAAAATTCACCAAATTGGTTTTGTGGGCTCTCTGATATCAGAGGAGTCTAAAAAAAATTAAAATTAAGATTTTCTAAAAATTTTCATTTTTAACTTATTTCAATATTTTAATAATAATTAAAAAATAATAAAAATCATAAAAATATTAAAAATCATAAAGATGTCATATTTTGTTCCCTAATCACTTAGGAACCAACCAAATATTTTTCCTAAGTCCCTAGGTTAAGATATTGAATTTTAAGGGCTTAGGACAATTTTAATATTAAAAAATGGATTTTCCAACCTTTGCACTAAATTAATCCTAATAAATCAAAGAAAAATCAGAAAAATATAAAATTTGTTTCTCTGAGTTCCTTGAGGTCAGAGAGATTTAAGAAAAATATAAAACTTAACTTTCAACTTCAATTTTATTTTATAATTAATTAATACTCCAAAATTTAAAATAATTATAATAAATAAAATATAATTCAAAAATCACAAAAATTGGTCCAAGTGGTCCTCTGGTCAATAGGGACATCCCATAATTTTCCTAAGGACAAAAACATTACCTTGGTCATGTTGTTGAATTTTCATTGAAAAACCTTATTTTTATCAAAATAATTATATAAATTAAAATTAAAGACAGAAAAATTACATTTTCTCCTCTAATGTCTTAATTGACATGTGAGTGAAATGACATAAAAATTTTAAGTTCATTTGAGCTCAATTTAGTGAGTTATGGAGTGAACATGCTTAAAAGGGCATAAAAGTAATTAAGGATTTTAACCTTAATTAATGTTTTAGGCTTAATCAAAGGGAGGGAAGAATATTTGATCTTAATTTTCTATTGAATGATTGAAACTTAGGGAATTAAGGGGTAGAAACCCATTAATTACTTTTAATAAATCAAAAATGAAACGTCAATTAATTAAATCATTTAAATTTTGGGAGAATAATTAAAATTTGGATTATTAAGATTAGGGATATGACTTAAGAAGATATCAATTTTTTAATCTAAAATCCCTAAATAGATTAATTCGATAATATTCAACTCTTAATTAATTATAAGGAAATGATAATTAGAATTAATAATTAAAGAGAAAACAACCCTTAATTAAATTAAAGCTTAAGACATTAAATGATTTAACAATTAAACTAAAATAAATTTAAAACATTAAAACTAATCACCTGAGAACAAACTTAAAACAAATTTGAAATATTAAATAATATCAAAACAATTCATAATTAAAAATGTGAAAATCAAACTGATTAAAATTAGCATAAAGTAATATGATTAATTCAAATCAAATTTAAATCATCAAAATTTAATTAAATTAACTGATTTAAACACTTCTTTCAACTCAAGTAATTTAAAACACTTAAAAGAAAATCAACCTGAACTTTGAAATTAAATATCTTAAACCAACAATTCAACTTTAATTAAAGATGGTTAAATTCCTCAATAAACTAATATGCCCCTGAAGGCTCTCACATTTATAACCCTTAAATGAAGCATCAAGTGAAATGTCCCTTCACTCACCGGATAATCAAACGTCGAAATTCCCTAAGCAAGAAGCAAAACTTAACTAAAACTTTTGAATGATCAATTCACCTGTACAATGAAATTCATTTGGACTCGAAATAATCCCAGCAGCATTGAAAAGATGTTTAAGACCCGTCTTAAGCACTTTCTCAATATAATGGAATGTTTTAGAAGAACAATTGAACTTAATTGTTCTTTAGTGAAGAAAATCATCCTCAACGAAACACAAGAACCTAGACGTCATAGGAATTGACTAGCAATAGGATTAAGATTTCGGTAGACAACCAAAACCTTCCCTTAGCTTTACCTAGGTACTTGTTGCAAATATTTAAATACTCTGACATGTGTTTTAAGTACAGCTTGGAATGATGAGAAGACCCTCCAGGTACGCTTTTATTTTATTGCAATTTATTTACCTGCACTGTACTTTATTTTTTCTTGCATGTTAAACAACAATGTCACCCTGCATGAAAACTGAAACTTTTAGAATAGCCACAAAACTGAAACCCAAAACTAAATTAAAATCAACACAAGATAAAATTCACCGCCACAACATTCAAAGTATAAAACAAATCAAAATTTAATCACAAACAAGAACAACAAAACTACAATTACAACTAAATTAAAACGTCTCGTTGGATGATCGGGAATACCTCGGATGATGTAACCTACGTGTTGCTAACGGGATTTCTCACGGTCTAAATGAAAGTGTGGAACTCATTTAGTTGAGTTTAGATCTTAACCAGTGTTGTTATAACCAACTTTAAGATTTCCCTAACAAAATGTTAAAACACCTGAACCTTAAGACTTTTCTAAACCAGAACACTTCTCTCATCTCCTGATTTTCGCTTTCCAAAACTAAACCTCTGCAACAACAAGGAGCTTGGAGCATAGTGGGCAGCACGGCCATCGTCGTCAGCAAAAATTGAATCTACTTCAGCAAAACCTTTTCTAGAATTAAATAACAAAGCCATAGGATTTCGAGGTAGTTTGCCTAGTGCAACAAAAATCCTTAACTTTTCGTTGGGCATTTGCATAATCATATCGTGCAAATTAAGCCCTAACCGGTCTTAGAACTCCGAGGTAGTCGTTCGGTACGACATAAACCCTCACATCTTCGAGGCTATTTGTGTGATTATATCATACAAGCATAAGTCCTAAAATAACTAAAACTGGTAGGATTACAACATTAAATAAACTCTTAAATTGAAGCCAAACAATAGGATAGTTTGGGAAGTTGCCAAGATTCCTCTTGGATCCTCAACTTCTCCTACCTTTCCTCCTTTGGATTCCTAAAATAACTGTTCCAAATTTGAGTTGTTCCCTGTTGAAATTTCCAAAATTCAATCCTTTGAAACCTTAAACTTTGAAATTCTTGAGAGCAAAACCACTTATCATTGTCGAGAGTTTTCTTAAATGATTCCCGTCATTTAGGATGTAGTTAACTATAGGGGCTTGCCCTTATAGGGAACTTTAAGAACCTAGGTAATATAAACCCTGTTTAATCCCTTTATATTAAACAGGGGAACTTGTCGGCTTTTAAAATTGGTTTGCAGACTAAACGGATGTCACAAATCTTCTAGTTTATTCAATCGAGCCCCATCATCAAGCAGTGTGTCTATTCTTCCCGGATAGATACACGCTTTGTGGTGTGGTGCTCGTTTATATAAACTATTCGGGATGTGAGATTGGTTTAATTTCATATCTTAAAATTTTCAAATGTAAAGTTATTTTCAAAATTAAATGCTTCTTTCTAAAACTATATATATATATTTAAATTAAATTTAAAATTTAAAATTCACCGACAACTTCTGTAGGCGACCCCTTTTCAAAATACATAACCTAAAAATAAGCCGTACAACATGTGAGCTAAAAATTGGTGAACTTTGGACTTGAGGTGAAATTTAATCTGGGGTAATTTCAAGTGTGGGTGTGGAGGTGATATGAATGTGGATGTGATGTGATTACGAGAATTATGTGTTCGTGAATTTGAAGATTTGGGGGAGATTTTAGGGATTATAAGTAAATTGAATGGATTTAATGGTGAGATTGTATGGTGGAGTGAATGTATATGTAGTGTGATATGAATTTTTATGAAGGGTGAAGTGAGTGATGTGTAGGGGGATGGTATGGGTTGATGTGAATTTCATATAGGGTATGTGATGTGGTATATGTGAATGTGTATCTGGTGCATGTGAATTGTAGTGGTGTGTATTTAATGTGTATGTGGTGTGAGGTGAATGTCCAAGTCATGAAAGGCTTCTTTAAGGTTTTGTGATCCTATGAGAACTCATTTTCTTTAGCTTCAAGATGTTGGTCCTAGTCATCCCAACCAAGTGCTGAGGACTTGGGACCACCCATGTAAGCCTTCAAAAGGAGTTAAGAAGTATTTTGAATTTATAAGGGGGTGGGTTTCCTCACTAGTCTTCTAGGATTGTTAATAGAAAAATCTTATGGATAAATCCTATACCCTAGGAAAACAATTTAAACCTCACCAAAAATGAAGTCAACACCCCCACATGTAGAACATTAAAAATTGATGCCAGTAGTTGATGCATATGTTGATTAAATTGATGCCTAATTTCTATAAATAAAAGTTGATTTTATGTCAATGCATATGTTCATAGAATTTATGCCTATCAAGTATTATTTATGTTAATGCATATGTTGGTAAAATTCCTGGTATGTTCCTTCAAATGCAAGTTATGTTATGTTGATGCATATGTTGGTAAATTCATGTCTGGGTTCCTTAAAATGGATGTTGTCTTCATGTTTATGCAGATGTTGGAATAATTGATTCCCAGGTTCCTTAAAGTGTAAATTTTGTTTATGTTGATGCAAATTTTGATAGAATACATGCTTATGCTCCTTAAAAATGCAAGCTGTGTTTGTGTTGATTCATATGCTGGTAAAATTCATGTCCAGGATCATTAAAAATGCAAGTTGTGTTTATGTTGATACATTGTTTGTGAAATTCATATTTAGACATTCTTAAATGCATTTGATATGTGTAATTCATGAAAATATATGATATTTATCATTCAAAATTAAAGTTTTAAAGCTTAGGTTCACAAGACATAATCGTTTGCAAAATTTGTATGCTTGGTTTATGAAAATTTGCACTTTTAATCAATTTAAATACAAAATTATTTGAAATTTAAGGAAAGAAAAAAAAACCCTTTTATTTTGAAAATAACTTGAACCAAATGTGCTCTACATTCTTAAATTTAATTTCATAAACTTATATAAGTTAAATATTACTTTAACTTCAAACACGCCTAACTTCTTGAAAAATAACTTCAACGAAATGGGCTCTAATTTATAAATAATACTAACGTGCCTTAGATCTTTAGATAGTAAAGTTAGTTTAGTGTGTAACTTGACTTTTCAAATAATTTTACTGAAATTTCTATAAATTGTTGAACGTGTTTTAAATGAAAGTTTTGTCCATTATGTTTCCTAAGTCAACTAAACCTTTTAACATAAATAACTTCAAAAAATTTTGCTCTAAAATGTTAAATAATGTTTTCAATGAAAATTAAGTGTGTTATATTTTGAATGTCAACAAAACCCTTTTTAAAAATAACTAACTTCAACAATATGTACTCTAAAATGTTAAAATTCGGTGAATAGTAACCGTCTTTTATTTTCAAAGTTAACTAAACTGTCTTTTAAAATAAATTAATAAAACATATGTTCTAAAATATTAAAATGTATTTTCAATGAAAATTAAGTGTGTTGAATTTTCAAATTCAACTAAATATTCTCTTAATAAGAAATAAATTTAACAAAACATGGTCTAAAATGTTAAAAAACGTATTTTTCATAAAAGTTAGATAAGTTTTAAAAGCAACATAATTCATTTAAAAATTCTTACACATTGAGATCATATATTTTGAATTATGTTAAATGTGCCCTAAATCTCCAAATATCGACATTGTTTAATATGTAACTTCCTGAGATTATCAAAAACAATTTTAATTAAATGTGCTTTAAAATTTTAAGTTTTGAGTATAAATTTTTTCAAAACCCATGTTTCAAAGCCTTCTAAAAGTTTTCAAAAACTAAATTTATATTTATTTTTCTTAAAAGACTTTCTTAAACTTTAAATAAAAAATTCAAGTGATTTATGTTAGATTTCCTAAATAATGTGCTAACCAAAGATTACAAATTTACGAACTCCCATCTTGGAATTGCAAGTGGTATGTCTAAAATCATAACCATATCAACCCTAATACCAACTTATACTACATATTTCATATATATAAGTCCACATGATAATTCTTATTAAAGAAATATGTTTTGGATGTAAAAATTAAATTTTTAAAATAAATATTAAAATATGGGAATAAACCTAAGTATTATATATGTATGTATAAAAAGGCATGAACAATATACATATGAAACTTTGTCCTCTTATAAATCATACATGAACTTCAAACCTAGAATTAAAAAATAAAATGGAAGAATAATGACTTAGAACAGAAAACCAATGGACTTGGGAAAACCTAGAGACCTTGATTTACATTTTGACCAACAAACTAGGAGATTGAACCAAATATTGAACTGAAATATCAAATCCATACAATTTAAAATTAACCAATTTAAAAAATGAAAACCACCACTAAGTAGATCAATTGTAAACTCTAAGTTAGCCAACTCAATAATGTAACTTAGGATCACACATATCCTTAGAATAGTTCAATCTAGAAGCCTAGGTTAGAGTACTAGGTACCCTTAGTCAGTGCTAAGGATGAGGGCATATAAAGTAATAAGCATGTAACCCCCTTGACTATTTAGGTACCATAGGATGAAGTAACCTATAGTTAGTGAAAAATGTACTCCGAATCACTTAGTAGTCAAGTAAGATCTACATTCACCATTGCTATGACAATAATGCAAGTCTCTTTTTTATTTAGTTGGTTAATATCCTAAGGAAACTGTTGACCTTATTTTTTGTGAAATCCCCATTAAATTCAAATCTTTAAGACAAACATAAAATAAATCACATAAAGTAGAAATCAATATACTTAAATTCATTTAAATAAAAAAAAATTGGACCAAAACACAACCCGATGAGAGAATATTCTAAAATTATCATTTTTATGCCTCAAAATTATGGTTTTCTCTACATATCAATAGAGTGCTTGAACATTTATGATATCAGCAAAATTTGGTTCATTATTAAGGTATAAATAGCATGTAATAAGTTTTGATGGCTATCAAATAACTTATTTTAAAAATTTTGTGTAGCGAGCTTTCATGTATGAAAATATATGAAAATTGGTGCCACATAAAAAAATTTTATCGGAACATAATTTTGTTAAATAGACTTTGAAAATGCATCTCAATCATCAAAACTTTACAAATGAGCCCCTCCGTACTCAAATTAGACTTTATTTTGGGCCAACCTAGTCTACAGTACTTTGGATTATAATTATGTTAATTTTTTCAATAATTACTTTTTGCCCTTGAAATGAACTCAAATCAATTCCAAACTCAAAATATAGTCAAATTAAGAAAAAACATCAAAATTAATCAATTTGAAGCTCATCTGAATTTTCATAAAAAATCTTAATTTTCACCTGTGCCACCTCAACACTTAGGTCCACACCACCCCAAAACTTTGGTGCCACTCAAGGTGGAACCTAGGTGCCTCATTCCACTTCTCCCAAGTGTTCCAACTTTAGAAGGAATTACATAGAATAGAAGTAGAAGAGGTAGAAGAGAAGAGAAGTAGAAGAAGTACAAAAAATTGAAGTAGAAGAATTAGAAGAAAAGAGGGAGAGATCTTAAAATGAAGTGTGATAGGGTCAGAGAGCACCACCAGAGGAGAAACAATGAAGAAGAACACCAAAGTTGCGGGGCAAGCCAAGAAAAGGATGGAAGTGGGGGTTCTCTCTATCTAGAAGGAGAGTGAGAGGTTAAAATATAGAGTAAAGATGATGGTTTCATAGAGCAATTCAAAATCAAGCATGAGTTGTTGGATTGGCGGCGGTGTACCTACATTGCCTACTAGCATAGCTACGCCACCCGCTATGTTGAGCGGAGTGGCTATGGTACTTTGTAGCACTGGTGCACCCAAGAGAAACTTAAGTGTTGCCTTATGTGATGTCCGGATGTGGGGGTGGCACAGGTATGCAACCTCGAGGCGTGAGTGCCACCTCGAGGTGCAAGTGCGTCGCGCCTAATGTGACATAGGTGCACCACCTCGAGATGCGAATGCACCCAAAGACTGAAATTTGATCTTATAAATAAAATGATAACCCTAGCTTGTTTGTAAGAAAAAATTTAATGAATTTAATGGTGTGATTAGTTTTTCCTGTTAAGGTGGTCCCTAATGTCATAAAAATTTAGGTCAAATTATAGGCTTCTCTAGGAGATAAAAATTGGTGGGTTTTGAGTGAAAGCTTTTAATGGAGTTTGAATGGTTAGATTGAGTACTTTTAGCTCACATTTACTTTGGTTGAAGTTTGGCCATATTTCATTTTGGTTTAGTTTGATTAATTTTAATTTTTTAAGGTGGATTTTAACTTTTAGGTTTAATTAGGGTTCACTAAAGTTTTAGCTCAAGTGAAGTTCAAGTCATAGCTTATCTGAGCTCAATTCAGTCATCAAGTGATATTACGAGGGAGATCTTACTGCCCGATGAGGTTAGATATAAGGGTTGAATGAAATGTGAGGTCAACATCAATTACCAAGTATCTACTACTTTTCATTATAGTTGGATTCATTTCACTTTTCGCTTCACCAACTTAGAACAAAATGAACTCATCATTTTCTCTAGCATTCATTTTTAACCACTCTTATTGTGTTTTATATTTCTTTAAAAGATACTTTATTTTAAGTTAGATGCTTCATAAGCACAAAAATCTCATTGTCGCATGAGTAGGTGATCTTCAACTCCTCACAGGTATGCAACCCGAAGCACAAGTGCGTCACCTCGAGCCGCAAGTGCGCCCAGTGTGTTGGGGCATTGATGCAACATCTCGAGGTGTAGGTGTGCCCAGAGACTAAAATTTGATCTTCTAACAATAATGATAACCCTAGCTCATCTGCAAGAGAAAAAAATAAGGAAATCAATGGTGAAATTTTTTTTTTTTTTTGTAAAGTGGTCCCCAATGTCATAAAAAATTAGGTCAAAGTACGGGCCCTCCCTAGGGGAGAAAAATTGGTGGATTTTGAGTGAAAATTTTTATTTTGATTGATTAAATTGAGTATTTCTTATCTCATATTTACTTTGACTGAAGTTTGGTCATATTTGGTTATGTTTTAGTTTGATTGATTTTAATTTTGTCAGGTGGATTTTAATTTTTAAGTTGAATTAGGGATAACTAAAGATTTGGCTAAAGTGAAGCTCAATTTATAGCTTATCTAAGCTCAATTTAGTCATCTAGTGATACCTCGAGGATGATACTACATCTCGATGAGATTAGATATAAGGTTTGATTAAAATGTGAGATCAACATCAATTAGCATGTATCTGCTTCTTTTTCATTATAGTTGGATTCATTGCTTTTTTTTGTTCACCAAATTTGAACATAATGAACCCACAACATCGCTAGAATTTTTTTTAACCACTCTTTTTGAGTTTTATATCTCTTCAAAAGATACTTTTGTTCGAGTTGGATGCTCCATAAGCACAAAAATCTTATTGCTGCATGAGCAGGTGATCATCACCTCCTCACAAGCCGTGAATGAGATAATCTTTTTCTTTATAATTGTTGGGTTAACGATCATTTTCAACACATTCTAAGAGCTTCATACCATGAAGATCAATAAGAACACATATATCTACTTCTTGAAGAAGCAAAAAAGACCATCTTTCTTTATAATTGTTGGGTGCTAAAAGGTGAAGCCAATGAACCTATCATTTCCTTTCTTAAACCTACAAATTTATGAACATTTTATAATTTTTCACATTAAATTGCATTATTGAAAGAGGAAGATGATACTTCAAAATATAAAATAGCGTTTAGGCAACAACTATGATAGAATCAAACTACTATATGCCAAAATATAGTTAACTTTATGTCTATGAAAATGTTGAACCATAAATTGAAGTAAATTATAGACATGTAGGGCCCCCCAAAAAGTTAGCCTTATGTTCTTTATTAAAAACTTGTTATCTAATTAAGAAGACATTAGTAATGCAATTAAAAAAGGTACAAACCATCATCTATTTCCTATCCACTAATAGTTAATTTTTTATATGTCTCGGTATAAAGAGCTAATGAGATTAGTTGGATTGAAAAGAAAGCTTAAAAGTCCTAACATTCTATTTATTGAAATGAACTTGGTTGATTGTTTGTCATCAGAGAAACATGCCGTTGATATACCTATAATATATAATATTTTTTTACAAATTTATATACTTATTTTTGATGATATTGTACTTTAATGGAAGGTATTTGTGTATTTTTATTTTAGGTACAATTAAATGGATTAAATATATCAAAAGAAGTGAAAAAGAATCAAATTTGGAGAAAAATGAAGAATGTGTTAAATTGAACTGGGGCGCCTAAGCACAAGTAGACAAAGAAGGCCACACCTAAGTGTTAGAGGCCCCACGCCTAAGCGAACGGTGGTTACTTTGCAATATCAAAGAATTTTTGGCAAATTTTGAAGGGGTGTTTGAGGTAACCTTTGGTACAAACGCGGGTAACTGATCAAGGGCGCCAAAATACATTCAAAAAGCACTTGAAAGGATGCATCGTTTGGGAAGATTAATTGAATATGGACACATTTTGAAGAGAAACCAATGCACCTTTTGATAAAAAATAAAACAAAAGACTTGAAGAGAATTTAATAGGCTGTTAGAAAGTTTAGTTAGTGTGTGTAGAGAGAGTAGTTATAGTGACAAATTGTAGGATTATTACTTAGGGTTTCTTCATGCCTATCTCATTCCTAGTGAAAGGGAAGGTGGGTAGAGATTTCTACTTAAAAATCCATTGTTTTAGAGAGATTTTAACTCTCTAGGGTTAGGCGACCAATCCTAGGGAGAATTATAAGAGAAAGGAAAAGATTCAAAGGAACTTCAAGAGTTTGGTGGAGAAAAACTTGAGATAAGTTTTTATCTTTGTACTTCATTTGGTTTTAATTGAGACTTCTTGTGTTTTAACATGATTTCTATTTTTAAAAATACTTGTTGTTGTGTTTTCTCCATGGATTCTGAGTAGTTTCTTTATCTTTTTTCTTAAAATGAAAAGTAATTAAGTGTTGGATGGAAGTTGTGGAAGTAATAATCTTTAATGTTGGAATAAGTTGCGTTGATTTAATCCTTGCACTTCCTTTACTTCTTTATTTGGCCAATTAAAATGTTAATATTTGTAGTGAGAACATGTGAGATCCTTGCAGGTATTGTCTCAGTCAAGTATTGGTAGAAATTACATGAGATTGTATGAATGAGAAAGTAATTCATATAATTTTGTGCAAATAAATAGGAAAATATACTTTGATGGGTATAGAATTAGAGGACTTTAGGGTGATAGACTAAAGCCCCCAATTTGGTTTATTTTTTTAGGTTTTGAGGCTAGATGTTAGGCCCCGGGTGGAGGGAACAGAGGGAACTCTAGAGTGAGAGCTAGTATCTTCCCTACCTAACTGATCTTCAAAACTATACAAACTTTAAACTAGCCAATGTATTTATAGCATCTCTAGTAAGGGTAAAGAATAATATTACTCATATTTGGCACAACACATTTTGAATACTTCCACAACATAACTCTTGTACTTATTACTTATTCATGATAATGAAAAAGATATTTTCATTTATACTTCTTTAATCTTGCAAAAATCTCGTTATAGTTAGTTCATTATTCACTTTATTTCATAATACAAGAAAATATAAAAAAGAATCGCATTTTCAAGTTTTCTGTTATCTGAAACTGTTTAAGTAAGTGAATTTTTCTAAATAGATTTTGTGATCTATTTAAGTGTCTTTTTGTAATAAATAAAATTTGTGATTTAATTCCTTGTTATTTTTAAATATCCAAAAGAAATTTTCCCGTGGAACGATATTTTGGGGCTTAATCAGAAGTCATATATTACTTGATAACGATACGTATACTTGAGTAGAATCCCTAAAATTAAATATAATTATAAATCATATTACCACAACTATAAATATCAGAATCAGGGTCAGTCTTCATTATCAAATAAACTCAAAATTTGAGGCTTATTGTGAACATTATGCCAAGTAAATCATGAATATATATGTTTTATTGCACTCTTGACAGTCTACCATTGGCATCTCCTCCATTTTAGTCGGTTTCATTACTTTCTCTATCTTCATCATCTCCTAATCAGTTGTATTATAGGTCTCTTCCTTTTAACCCCCTTATTAGGAATGATATAATAAGATGTGAATATTGATGAAATGATAGATTAACTAAGCCATCATGACAAAGGCTACCTCTATGTGGAAGGAATCCTCACCATTTTTATGAGGAGAAGAATAAGAAGTAGAAGTTGGAAATGAGTTTATATAAAGAGAAAAATAATCCTCCATTGAGTTTTATAAGTTAATTTGAAAATAACTAACACAAGCACTGGACTATGTTAATGAAAAAAATTTGTCTTAGTGGATAATAGGGTTGTAATCAAAATTCGTTGTAAGATGAGGGAGAGAAAAAAAAGGTGCATCTTCAAGTTGCGCTACTTGAGGATGAAGTGTCAAGGTTCAACCTTCATATGTTAATGCAAAGAAAAGAAATAAAAATAGAATACAAAGAAAACATAGAATAGTTTTAATGTGATTAATTGACATTGACATGCCAACATCCATTCTTAAAGGGATAGAGATTTTTATTTCTCATAAGGAAGAAGGAATATAGGGTTTTAATATGCTATCTCGGCTACCACACTACTTGGTACCATTATGAGTTCAATTTGTAGTATGCCAAATACATAAAAAAATAATGAGTAATTAAAAAAGAAAACAAATTAATTCTTTTTAATTGATATGAAGAGGAAAATTGTATTAGGGACACCGCTATAGATTGCGATGAATAAAAAAGTGTCGACAATGCATGTTGGGTGATATCTTATGGAGAGTAGAATGGCAGATCAATGATTGAATAATGAGTAGGATTTGGAGATAGAGGCACCATGCATGATGAGGCCTTTTTATCCTAATGACATGGGGGACATGGCAAAGAGCCATTGCAGTGTGAAATAAGATCTTGAATACAATGATTCCCCATATAGATGCAGTAGTCTTAAAACGCATTTTGAATGATTAGATCAAATAATGTTTGTTTTTAGCGCAATTGGGCAAACCATTGGATGCATGCTTTTATTAGGAGCTTATCTTAGTCAATTGTATCAAATGTGGATCTAAACATAAGTACTATCATATATGAAGATTTATATTCAATCTGACACAATATTAATAAAAAAATGATGTAATTTAGAAGTTCAATTGGTTGCTTTAACCTAAGTAATTAAGTTTTGATAAAAGATACAATTATTAATTATTACAATTTAATTATATATAATTTAAAATAAATATTATTTTAAGATATTACAACTGCTTTCTGCTCGATTATACGGGAGCGGTTCGATTCTACGGGAGCAGCTAGTGGCATATTAGTCGGGTTCGCGCCATTCCCTGCTTCCTACCTTCGGCTTTCCCTTCTCCATTTTTGCAAATTATATTTTCTCGATTACGGGAATGGCGATCACCACGTACAGAGGCAGTGGCGGCAAAACCTGTAAGCAGTCACAGAGGCGGGTTCGATCCAGTCCTTATGATAGCCCGTCGTCGGCCGCTTCAGATATGTGCCGACCGCCGGTGGCGAATGAGGCGGGAGGGAGCGGGTGGTTCAAGAGACTCGTTGATCCCGCTGCTCAGGTTATTGTCAGGAGCGTCTCTCGCTTTTTCTCGTCCGTCTTCGGCAGGGACAGGGACCTTGCTGCTACTCCAGGTTGGTTTCGCTTTGGATTTTGTCGTTTCTTTTTCTTTCGAGATGTGTAATTTATTTTTTCTGTTTCTTTTGATGAGGTTCGGATTTGAAATTGCATGGCTTGGTTAATTGATCTCTTTAGAAATCAATAGAACAGCACAAAAATGAAAGATCATAATCATCCATTCTTTATCTAAATGATCTTATTAACATTTAGATCAGATAGCTTCCAACTAAGCATGCTGCATTTGATGAATAACAGATAGATTCCAACTAAGCAAGCTGCAGTTGATGAATAACACTATTTTTTGAATAAAACATATCTAATTAAGTTCGGTATCTCGGTAACTTTATGCCAAAATGTTTGAAAACAGACATGGGAATCCCATATGACTTAACAAAATAGGAATTCCCATTTCATTTATACATTATTTTTAATTTAATTTTTTTCTCAAGCATTGCCTATTTACTTCCAGAAAATCTTTTCTTTGGTTTGTTACAACTCTTATTATTTGATATTACACTTGAAATATTTCTGATATACCCTTTTTTGTTTATACGTAATCAGCCGGCATCATATTTTTTGCAGATTTTTTTTATAGTTTAATAAATCATTGCCTTTTAAGTATAATCCTGATTGCTAAACTTGAATATGTAATGTGATCTTATAGCTTGCTACCCGTGCTTAATCCTAAAGATAAATAAGCATCTGGATACTAAATAGAAGGAGATAAACAATTCTTAATAAATCAATATGAAATGGAACAATACATTTTAACCATAGTATTTTCTTGCATTGCCACAACTGAAAGTTCTTGGATGGCAATGGTTATAGTTAACAAGTAATTTGATTCGCACCATAGATGTTAGTTTCATCTCAAGATTGTTGTATCATTGTTAATTGTTTTATATAATTGTTAGTTTATTAACAACAATTCCTTTTGTGCAGGGGAAAATATTAGTACAATTGAAGAGGTTCCAGAAGTGGTTTGTTTCTACACTTAGATACTTTTTATGTTTTATTCACTTTTTAAATGCATTTGTTTTTCAATTATAAATTAAGCACTTATTAAAATAATAGTTTTTATTGTTTCTTTTTGGTTTTTTATAGTTTTTTATAGCATTACTAATGTTTATTTTAAGTGAAATATTTTTCGAGAGAGAGGGTGCATGATATATAGTTAATCCTCGACCATTTGGTTAGTTAATTCTCTTTGGTCTATCTTTGTATTATTGGAACAATGCTCTTTTTTATTAACACTATTTTGAGGTATAATATGAGACAAATTATTAGAGTCACGTGATTTCTTTTTTTTCTTATAGAATTATCAAGTTATATTCTTGCATATGCTAATTAAGTATTTATTTTTTTAAGTTGATCACCACAATTTGATAATTGTATTTTATGCCCATTTGGATAATATTCTTGGTTACAATAATGTGCATTGATTTTGGGCTATTTGAAAGATGCTAAATATGTGCTTTTCACATTAATTGTCTTCCATGACAACTTATTAATGCATGATTGCATTATCTATTTTTGCGAAGTCCTTTCATCTTACTAGTTAATTTCTCTTAATTTCTATGTTACATTTATTTTGCTTTATTGGATGAACTACTTATAAGTGTTATGCCATGCCATTGAGCTTAATTATCATAATATTTGTGACTTGTAATTGCCACTTGCTCATTTAAAATTAAATAATTTTATTTATTCTTTATAGAATTACCAACTCCTTTTCATTATATTCTTTGCAATTAATTTTATCAATTTTGTTAAGACTATTTTTACGGTAGATGACTTATAATTATGTGTTTCTGACTTTTTCTTGTTGCTTGAAATACTTGCAGAAACCTTCACTTGAAATAAGAGAGCGCGGTAAAAATTGTATTGAGATAAGGCTTTCAATACCTTATAATGGAAGTGATGCGGCCAAGCAAAATTTAATTTCGCAGTTTGATGCAATTTTTCATCTTGAACAACTACGCAACCAGAAAAGATTCTCAGGGAAAGTATTCCCACTCTCTTAATTCAATGGCTAACATTCAAAGCATTCATAAAAAGTTGCTTTTAAAAACTTCATGAATATTAATTTTGGTATTTATTGTAAGTATTGTATTGTTTGTTTGTATTACTTTTTTTTATTCAAAGCACTAGTTAGCTTTGTGATTGTAATGTTTCAACCTTTAGTTAGAATTTATTTTTTAGATATTTTTTGTATTTTCATTATTGCACTATTTTTCATAATATGGTCACCTTATTCAATAGGATAATATTATATTGATAAGATATATGTTTGGTAAAACCTTTAAAGAACAGAGTCATAAATTATTATTATAGAGAGGGAAGAGTAATAGTAGAATGTATTAAAGACCAACATATAAAAAATTAATTTAGATGACTTAATAATATGTGCAACTAAGAGCATAACAATTTATGGAAGCTAGTATAGTAGGATTAAGAGGTCAAAATTGGTAGAATAATATGGCTTAAAGGTTTGCAAAGACACCCAAATTTCAATTAATACCTCATGTATCAATCAATAAGGATGTGTATAGGGTGATTCATAATTCCCAATGGAAGTAGTTGTCATAATTCCGACTGGAAGTAGTTGTCATAATTCCGACTGGAAGTAGTTGTGATAATAGTTATCATGATGTTAATTACTTTCAAGTACATTATATATTCCTTTTAGCTCTTAATTCCCCTTCTATTTTATTTAACTAACAATCTCTTATTGTTGGACAGTGTTGAAATTAACCAATTGGAAGAGTGGCTACATTCTAAAATAGTTGAGTGATCCACTTTACCATTAGCGGTCAATAAGAACATTGAGAAGATAAGTGTGGCTTCATGTATCGATCCAAGCTCTTCACACCAAATAGTCACCGATGAGAAGGAAAAGGGAGTAAATGCCAATGTAAGCTTGCTACATAAGGGTGTTGACATGTTTTGATTGATTTTTATTTTGTTATTTTTTTAGCTTTTATAAAATTTATTAGGCTTTTAGAACTTTTCTTTTTTGTGAGAGGGTCTCTAATCTTTAGAATTACTATTTATAAGCTTGTGTTTGTGTAAAAATTTTAACCATGCAAAGTGTAGTCATTAATTATCAATCTCTTAGGGATTTTGTATGTTTAATTTGTATTGGCTTGTTATCATATAATGAATTTTATTTATATTTATTTGTTAATTAAATTTTCCATTTATTTGAATAAACAATTCATCATCATTTTAGCTTTACAATTAACCTGATTGTAGACAATAAATTCAGATTGCTAAGCGGGTTAAATGTGTGATTTCCTCTATTTCTTATGCTATATAGATTATATATAATCAGAGCATTATTTTACTTTTATAGTTTTTGAATTAATCATTTTTTGACTTTTGATTTTGTGATATATATATATAGATTTGTGAGGAAGGCTTCGACTTCCCAAAAGACATCACTAATACATATTTGGCTTCTAAGCCTCAAAAAGCACTACAAGGTGGTAGATCAAGATTGTATAAAATGTGTCGCTCTCCCTATTGGAAATCTTCTATAATGAAAAATGTCAGAGTATGTACTCATTATGTACCAATTTTATGTCTTAATTTCATGTATTAATATGAGGAATTTTCTTAAGTATCATTGGCTTATTCTCCTATATAATTTATGAATTTCTTTCATTTTAGAATAATAGCCCTTATAAGGGCATCAATGTAGAGCCAGTAGCGACATTTAAATGTCGCCATCAATTGCTGGGCATGTTGGTCATGAACAAGTAAGTATTTCTTCTTCTCAATGTTTTTCTCTTTTTTTTTTCTATCAATATGATGTCATTGATTTTTTATCTTTTAAATGATTGCATTCAATTTCTTCTTATTTATGATATCTAGTTTCATCTATATTTTTTAAAAAAGTAAGTTTTTTCACCGAACTAGCTCTTGGGTCTTGTGTGATAAATATACCGTAGTCTAAAGTAATTTAAAATTTTTAGTATTTTGTAGATATGTATTACTATCTTTCAAATTGAACTCAGATTTTAAAAAAGGATAAATATTGTGGTTTTGAGGCATTATATTTATGTGAAGATCTTATTTTTATTGTCTTATCATTTTATTTAACTTATGAGCATATATAGAATGCAAAATAAAATATGACATTTAAGTTGATTTATATTTATGGAAATGCCATAATTTGGCTTGAAGATCCACTTTTAGCCACATTTTTTTTCATATAATTTTGGTGAAGGGTTTCAAAATTTTAGTAGAGCTTCAATTTAACTCTTCTAATGTGGTTTTCCAGAAAGTTATCAAGCCTGCCCACCATGGAACTTAAAGAAAGATGGGTTAAAGTAGAAGACAACTTAGTCAAAAATGGTTTGTCAATATGCTATCAAAAGCATGCATCAATGGAGCCCAAGGCTCATAGATTGAAGCTGAACTTCCTTTTCATGATCCTTGGGTCCTTAAAAATCTTCTACAAATATTGACAAAGTGAAATAAAATAAAATGAAATAATATAAAGTGCTTCACAATTGGGTCACTAAAGTCATGCATAAATTATCAGGAGGACACCCATCATACTTTAAAGGTGCATTAGAGTCTAAAAGAGGATTCCTACAATTGAAAATAACAAAATAGATATGGATTTCTCAACACTATGGCTCTAAAGAGATGCATGGTTTATCCCTTATGATCTTAGATCAATGAATGAGAAAAAAATGAATACCCTATATGTCAATAGTTGAGAGGATTAAAGCAAAGACAAAAGAACAAAGCACATAGCCTCTTATTAGTCGAAAATTCTACATGCAACATGCACATCAATATTGTCATTTTTCCAACATTTCTGTCACGTGTCTCTCTAAAAGGCAATTAACCTATCTTCCCTTCATTTTTTTTGTTTAGTGATATAACTTTCCATTTTTTGTTTTGTGATATAATTTACTGTTTGGGCAAGAAAAGAGGCATTGGAGATAAGGTGGTAATTTGGATGAATGATGATTTTTCATGATTTTCCTATGTTATGGATATAAATTCTGCATGTTAGGGTTTTCACATTTTTTTATGGCTTATGAAAATCCTTTGTTGCATCCATTGATTTATCCAACTACAAACTATTATGATGAACTTTAATGCTTGCCACTCTTTGTTAGAAGTATAGATCAGGTATGCTAGCCAAAACGAAGGCCTAGTTATAATTAAAGTTGTTGTCTAACACGTTGATGAGTTAAGGACTTCGTAGTTTACTAAGCCCATTTAGTTAAGGTTAAATACTTCAAATTTATACGTTTCCATCATGGGAATAACAATGACTATGCAAAACTAGTAAGGCGGAAATTCATAATCAATATTTATTTTATATTCTTTGGAAAACTAGTGTGCACAATTTAATATAACCTTCATAAGGTTGTTTACAAAGCATCCATCAAGTTAAATTATATAGAGCAATATCATATTATGTAATCTTTATTATTTGAATGCACATATCTAATCGTGTTTCATGCATTTTAACTTTTCAAATTGCTATTTCATTCCTATTCGTGACTTGTTTTAAGTTGACATTATGTGTTTGTTTTGAAAATTATACTTGTTTATAAATATATTTGTTGAGTTGTTATATAAGAAGCTCATGTTGGAAGTTTGGTGGTTAAAATATTTTTTTAATGTCTCTAAAATTATTCTAACATACTATATTGTGTTGTTGTTATGAAACATTTAAAGTAGAATGAAGCTAAATTCTTAAGCATCGAGACACTTTTTGTTGTAATAGTTTAAATTTTAGAAGACAATCTACACTTAATTTTACTACTACAAGAATCTCTTAGGATATGTGACATTTTGGAAAGTTACATGAGATAAAATTGAGGTCATTTGATGAAAGTGGACACTCTCTCAAAGGATAAGGGTTCGGATTGTTACAAATGGTATCCAAGCATTGCACAATTTAAAGATGGGAGAACTAAATTCCATATAAAATAAAATGCTACGTCATTGGGCCACGTTTCAAACTGTAGTTGGGACAAAGTGTTACATTGTGGAAGCCACATCTTGAATGTGTAGAGGTCACCTCTATGATCTTATTTTCTTAAGTGAATGATTTTGAGTTAAGAATAATGATATGGATGCGAAATTTTTAGGTGACTTTTTGAGAGATTATATTAATACGATAAAACTATGAGGCCTTAGGTTAGAATGGATAATCTCTTGTTAGTGGTCCTGTTTTGCATTCTATATAGTCAAATATCCCAGAGTCCGTACTGCATGCTACGTAATTTTAAAAATTTATTCCTAAAGTTCATACTATACATGCATTATCAATTCCAACTAATAAATGAATCCAACAAAGTATAAAACCATCAGAAATCATTGTGATATAATAATTGCTTACACAATCATGAGAAGCATATTGTAGATAGCTCAACAAAATAATATACTATTATTCTAATTTGAGAATTACAATAAAAGAATTTATCTCAATGATTCATTTGAAATTTGGATTGTAAAAATAGCTATGTTAATCAAAGCAATCTCTGTTATTCTCACAACGCAGTCATCTCTTTATTACCATCCCCATTCATGACTTCATGTATCTCATTATTCATTTCTTTTAGTGGTTGTCCAATATGATTTTTATATGTTTCTTGTGGCATGTAGGTGTCATAAACATCACATAAATTGACCTCTAAGTTATGATGGGATGGATAACGATGTATGTAGTCATGCAATGTCATTATTCTATACTATATCTTAAATATATTTTTTTTTCAAATAAATTTTTCAGCTTATTCCATAAAGTAAGCTGGTTTGTCAGGTCATATAACTCAAAAGGTTATTTCCATTATCTATTAAGTCATGATTGGCATTTATTAAAATCATATAGCCATTGCATTTCATGTTGGGGGCCATTACGACCCATGACACTTGTTATGATTTTGAAATATGAGCATTAATATATTTCATCTATTGATTCAATCCAATTCTATGAAAGTGAGTAAATGTGTCATGGTAATTAAAAAATGAAATGGTAATTATAGAGTTTATAATTAATTCGTTAACTTCCTATGTATCATATAATGATTATCATTTAATAATTTTTTCAATAATTTAAATTAATGCATTAATGATTGATAATTATTGAGCTTTGTTCAGTCTAAAAGTTGATTTGATTCTAACAATATTATAGTTTTTTAAAGGGAAATTTTTAATCCAACAAATATGCATGCGATAATAATTATAAATACGTTTAGTCCCTTAAATACATACATATAAATATTTGTATGTGTATATGTATATATGTATGTGTATGTGTATATGTATATGTGTATATGTATATATATGTGTGTGTGTATACATGTGTATATGTGTATGTGTTTATGCTTATATGTATGTGTGTATGTGTATATGTGTATATCTGTATGTGTATATGTGTATGTGTGTGTATGTGTGTGCATGCGCGTGTGTATGTGTATATGCATATAAATATGTATGTATGCATGCATAGCTAGACAATTGCCTATTTAGAAGAGTAAAATCATTTATTCTCACATACATCATGCATTTTTTAGGAGTATATTTAACTAAAAGTCATTGGTAATATGAGAAATTTATAGAAGCTATGAATTAGTCATTAAAATATGTTATGGGCAGTGAAAAATGTGTTAGATTAAGTGACATTATTCTTTTAACTAGATAAAATTCTCTCTCTTGTATGTCTATGTAGTGTTCACATGTGTGTGCATGTATGTGTTCCTGTATGCATGTGTATGCGCATTGATGTACTCTTCCTACAATTCAATTAGAAAACCCCATGTATTTGATTGTGTGAATATATTTATTATTATTGCATGTAGATTTTTATCTGATTCATTCCAACTTGATTTATTCTAAGCTTTGCCCAATTGAAGTTTAGTTTGAGCTGAACTTGGCTCATTAATCAATGTTATGACTCTGGTTTGAGGTAAGAAATTTAGTTTATAATTTTTTTTGATAAAATTTTAATTATATTTTAATGTTGTAACATAAGATTAAATTCGTGGTTAATTTCATGAAATTTTACCAGGAAGTCTTCTTTTTTCTGACTTTAGAAGCTGTATGCGTCATCATCAGTCGTACCAGGATGTCTTAGGTTTGTGTATAGTTTTAAAACTTCATGTTGTAGATATTCTTTTTAAAGATTCTTATGCAATAATTGTCATTTAATTTTCATCTAACATTGTTTGTTAATTTAGTTATCATTGCAATTATTTGAACAACTTATTTTATTTACTTTTCCTCAGAAGATTCTTGATTCTTCTTCTTGTTAAGATGAATCATTTTATATTTATTTATTTTTCTTAATTAAGCAATGATTCTTGTTTTTCTTTGTATGAATTTTGAAATTGTTTTTAAAATAATTACCAGGCATTAAAACGTGGTAGTTGTGATATGGATGCGGGAGGCTTCGCTGATACAAGAAATGTTTGTCAAAAGTCTTATTCGATGGACTTTTGTAGGTTAACTCATATTGATCCCTATCCATAAGTTTATTTGGGCAAGAGCACAGAGAGCAACAACAACAACAAAGCCTTAATCCCACTAATTGGGGTCAACTACATGAATCCTTTTTCTCCATTGCATCCTATTTAGTGTCATATTTTCATTTAGTTCTAATAATTTAAGATCATTTTTTATACAATAAACCCAAGTCTTCCTAGGTCTACCTCTCCATTTCTGAAGCACAAATAGAGCATTGATGTAAAATGTATATACTATCTAGATTATTAAATGCCCTTAGCAAATGTTCCATATACTCATATCCAGTCAACGGAGATAGCAATAAAATATTGTAGAAGCTTGAATAAGTGATTCAACCAAGTTAATAATATTTGAGGGTGCATAATTATTGTTGAGAAATTGTTTATCTATTCAAGTTTTGTTTCAAAGTTTTCAATATATAATGCTTCTAAGCCTACATGTATGGGAATTATTTCTAGTTTGGATTCTTTAAGAGAATTTTTATGAGTTTTTCTTGAATAGAATGTGACATTTCAAACTTATGTGGATGCTTTTTTCTTCTTGTGGATATATTTTAGCCTATTTGACAAATTTAAGTAGAGAATAATAGTGAAACCATTAAAAAGATGTGCCTAGCCACATTCTGGATGACCAACTTAAACAGACAGGGACCATTATTGATTGAAATGTCTATTATGAGCTTGGTCTCTTATAGCTGCTACTACACCTATAATGAGTAGCCAATGCATGATTAGAAAATCCAACTTCAATTATTTTTTGTTTAGATAATACTAGTTGATGGTTCATATTCTGTATCTACATCTCCTCTCCTCTTTCTCCCTTAACTCGTGTTGCATACATAAACATGTATTCAATCCTCTCATTGACGTCAGCCATGAAGCATAAATTGTGCTTAAGAACAACTCTAGAGATTTCCAGTTTTGTTCGTGCTATTGATGTAGTATTGTGAAAAAAGTCTGTTCTAACTGCTTTAGTTAGTGGCAGACGATGTAAAGCTAACACAAAATTTATTCTTATTTTGGTTACCGTAGTGTTCATCCAAGTTTTTAACAGAAACGTGTGGAATCAATTGTTGCTTCCAACTAGTGCTATGTTACCAGTTTATAGAATTTCAAGCATGTTCTCTTCTTATTGGTCCAGTAGTAGGAAATTTCCCCTAAATTCAAGGTTAAGTTGTAAAGTCTTTGTTGCTCATTAGATAAAAATACAACTATGTCAAGGTTATTTTTATACGTTGTATTTATTTACATCTCTTTACTTAGTGTTTTGTTGCATTTGTTGTGTTTTATTTGTTAGCAGAGTTCTACTGTTGATCAGGAATGGTAATGCAATTTCTGAAGAATTTTCGACCCAGGGGCTTCATTTGGACTTGCATTTCTCTATAATACTCAATGGTACAGGTAAATATGTGTATGTTATGTCAAATTATTTTAATGCAATCCTAATGATTGCCACTTTTGTTTTTAGAGTTTGTGAGAAGCAACTATCAGAAGGATTCAATAAGAAATTTCCTTGTTTATTAAATGCCTTCTATTCTGGCTTTCCAAGGGTCTGTTTCGAGCAGCTGCAGCTTATTGAATAATCCACTGAAAAGAAGTTGATTCTGATAAGCTCCTGATTAGCAGCTTATCCAGATAAGATGGCTAGTTGTTGGTTTTTGATGTTTGAAAACAACTGATTTCTAGTTATTTCTTGATAAATGACCATTTTGTCGTTGTGCAATAATGTTGTTTGCAACAGAACTGTCATAGCAATATATTTAATACTTGAGAAGACAAAAACCACTTCAAAATATTATAAAAAAATAAGATACACACCTCGCTTAATAGTGAGTATCAATTGTACTAAGATGAAGAAAAAAAATATTACAGTTACAATTAAAAATATGATAATATTAAATTTAAAATCTAGATGACATATGTCGTCCTCTAGAGAAACCAACCAACTCCGATCACTATCGGCAGTGCAATTTGTTGGGCTTTATGAGAAAAAGTCATAATTCTCCCTGAAACTCTGTGGGTACCTGTAGAAATATCTCACGTAGCTATGTGCCCGACATGACGTCAGTAAGGAAGGCTGTAGTTTAGAGTAGCAAAGCACATGCTGAGAGGTCCCTAAAATCCTGGAGCTCGTGTTCCTTAAAGATACAAGAAAGAACCAATTAGTCATGACAAAAGATGAGATTCCAAAAAAAAAATGTAAGGAAATTGAAATAAACGAAAACTGTATTGAATAAACAATCATAAATTGATAAAAAAATTAATTAATTTTATTATCGTGCAGGCCTGAGGTCTCACTACACCAACTAATGAATCTATCACTACAATAAGACAGTAAACCTTCTAAGAAAATGAGTTCTTGGAAGCCTTTAACCCACATAAAACCAACCACATGTGTGTCACATGTGAATATCACCAAAAAAGGCCATCCAGAAAGTTCTCACAAATCAATGCACTGAAAAGAAGAGAGGAACATGGTTGCCTTTATTAGGATTTCACTTGCAACACGAACCAAAAAGCGACCAACAAACAATCCAGAAGAACCCACAGGTCAAATTTTTTATCATAGACCTCACAAACCCATAAGAAAAACAAAAAAATCACATATAAAAAATAGTATCAAATAGGTGAAAATTATAAAATAGAAAATATCAATAATACAAGTGACATAAAATACAAATAGATTCTACGAAATAAACATGAAACGCCCCATCAATATTCTACAATAACATCTGTTATTCACTATCTCAATTAGACCATTTTCAGGACACCTTCGCCATCTTGGGTGTAAAATTCTAGTGACCACACTTCTGGTTGTAGCATAGACTGTCTTACCTGAAATTCAAATGCTTTCGACGGGACATGTATGTTATCATCATCAGCCATACTGAAGTCTGCATCTGACCTAAAATGATGTCATCGAATGTAGTTGTGAAGCGTCATCGCAGCTATCATAATCTGCACCTTTTTTTGAAACAAGTATGCTACATATCACATAGTATGACCCATTTCTTCTTCCACACTCCAAACGTTCTTTCAATCATGTTACGTAAGGAGGAGCGTCTTTTGTTAAAAAGTAAATTTCTACCATGAGTAGAACCGCTTGATCTCTTGAAATCAGGAATGTGGTGTTAGTATTTGGAAATGGTTTCAGAACCCCATTCATGAGGGATATCCAACATCTACCGAGTAATATTTACCTATCCAAAATACCATAATTAGTAATAATTAGTACAAAATAATGAATGTGGTATATAAATTAACTTGGAGGTGGGTGAGAGAAGCCATGTCTTCGATTTTTTGTCGCATAAGCAAAAAGCTGACTATCATGTGCACTGCTAATATACCTATAATATATAATATTTTTGTACACATCTATATATTTATTTTTGATGTTATTACACTTTAATGGAGGTTATTTGTGTGTTTTTCTTCCAGGTTTAATTAAATGGACTAAATATGTCAAAAGAAGTGAAAAATGATTAAATTTAGAGAAAAATGAAGAAGGTGTTAAATTAAAATGGGCCACCTAAGCGCCAGCAGACAAAGAAGGCCGTGCCTAAGCGTCAGCCGACAGAGAAGGCCACGCCTAAGCTCCAAAGACCCCGCGCTTAAGCACAGAGTAGTTACTTTGTAATTTCTAGGAATTATTGGCAAATTTTGATGGGGTGTTTGAGATAACCTTTGGTACAAATGATGGTGACTAATCAAGAGCACCAAAAGACATTCAAAAAGAACTTGAATGGATGCATCTTTTGGGAAGATTCATTGAATATGGACACATTTTGATGGGACGCCAAGACACCTTTTGAGAAAATATAAAAGAAATGACTTCAAGAAAATTTAGAGAGATTGTTAGTAAGTTGAAATAGTGTGTAGAGAGAGTAGTTATAGTAAAAACTTGTAGGAATAGTACTTAGGGTTTCTTCACACTTGTCTCATTCCTAGTGAGAGGGAAGGTGGGTAGAGATTTCTAAGTAAAATCCATTGTTTTAGAGAGATTTTAACTCTCTAGGGCTGGGCAACCAATTCTAGGGAGACTTGTAAGAGAAATGAAGAGATTCAAAGGAACTTCAAGATTTTGGTGGAGAGGAACTTGAGCTAAGTTTTTAATTTTGTACTTCATTTTTTTTTAATTGAGTGTTTCAACATGATTTCTACTTTTAAAATTACTTGTTGTTGTGTTTTCTTCATGGATTCTGAGTAATTTTCTTTATCTTTTTCCTTAAAATGAAAAGTAATTAAGTGTTGGATGGAAGTTGTGAAAGTATTAATCTTTAATGTTGGAATAAGTTGTGTTGATTTAATCCTTGCACTTCATTTACTTCTTGATTTGGTCAATTAAGATGTTAACATTTGTTCTGAGAACAAGTGAGATCCTTGCAAGTATTGTCTCAGTCAACTATTAGTAGAAATTACATGAGATTGTATGAATGAGAATGTAATTCATATAATTTTGTGCAAATAAACAGAGAAATATACTTTGATGGGTGAAAAATTAGAGGACTTTAGGGTGACATACTAAGGCCCCCAATTTGGTTTATTTTTTTAGGTTTTGATGCTAGATGTTAGCCCCCAGGTGGAGGGAACGGAGGGAACTCTAGAGTGAGAGCTAGTATCTTCCCTACCTAACAGTCTTCAAAACTATACAAACTTTAAACTAGCTGATGTTCTTTATAGCATCTCTAGTAAGGGTAACGAATAATATTGCTTATATTTGACACAACACATTTTGAATACTTCCACAACATAACTCTTATACTTATTACTTATTCATGATAAGGAAAAAGATATTTTCATTTATACTTCTTTAATCTTACAAAAATCTCATTATAGTTAGTTATTTGTTCACTTTATTTCATAATATAAGAAAATATCAAAAAGAATCGCATTTTCAAGTTTTCTGTTATTTGAAACTGTTTAAGTAAGTGTCTTTTTCTAAATAGATTTTGTGGTCTATTTAAGTAAGTGTCTGTTGACCTCATTTTACAATGAGTCAATGCCCTTGTGACCTAAAAAGTCAACTTTGGTCAAATTGGTCAAACCAGACCTAATGACCTACCCTGTTGACCCCATAGGTCAACCTTTTGACCTAAAAAGTCAACTTTGGTCAAAATGGTCAAACTGCACCTAATGACCAAACTCGATGACCACATAGGTCAAACTTTCGACCTAAAAAGTCAACTTTGGTCAAATTGGTCAAACCGTACTTAATGACCTACCCTGTTGACTCCATAGGTCAACCTTTCGACCTAAAAATCAACTTTGGTCAAAATGGTCAAACTGCATCTAATGACCAACCCTCGTTGACTCCATAGGTCACCCTTTCGACCTAAAAAGTCAACTTTGATCAAATCGGTCAAACCGTACCTAATGACCTACCCCGTCGACCCTACAGTCAACCTTTTCGACATAAAAAGTCAACTTTGGTCAAATTGGTCAAACCGCACTCCAACGATCAAACTCGTCGACCCTATAGGTCAACATTTTGACCTAAAAAGTCAACTTTGGTCAAAATGGTTAAACCAGCACCTAATGACCAAACCCGTCGACTCTATAGTCAACCTTTCGACCTAAAAAGTCAACTTTGGTCAAATTGGTCGAATCCATACCTAATGACCTACCCCGTCGACCCCATAGGTCACTCTTTCGACCTAAAAAGTCAACTTCGGTCAAACCGGTCAAACCGCATATAATGACCTACCCCGTCGACCCCATAGTCACCCTTTCGACCTAAAAGTCAACATTGGTCAAACCGGTCAAACCAGACCTAATGACCTACCCCGTCGACCCCATAGATCAACCTTTCGACTTAAAAAGTCAACTTTAGTCAAATTGGTCAAACTGCACTCTAATGACCTACCATGTCGACCCCATAGATCAACCTTATGACCTAAAAAGTCAACATCGGTCAAAATGGTCAAACCGTACCTAACGATCAACCCTATCGACCCCATAGTCAACCTTATGACTTAAAAAGTCAACTTTGGTCAAATTGGTCAAACCGTACCTAATGACCAACCCCGTTGATCCCATAGTCACCCATTCGACCTAAAAGTCAACTTTTGTCAAAATGGTCAAACTCGACCCAATGACCAACCCCGTTAACCCCATAGTCACCCTTTTCGACCTAAAAAGTCAACTTTGGTCAAAATGACCAAACCAAACCCAATGACCAACCCTGTTGACCCCACAGGTCAACCTTTTGACCCAAAATGATAATTTTGGTCAAAATGGTTAATTTTTTAACAAACAACCAATGACATGTTTAAAACCCCACAATGACAAATTAATCAAATTAATTTCGAAAAAAATTATTTTGATTGACTAATGATTTGATTTTCAATATTTTTTTAATTAATCAAATGACATGATTGATTAAAATGAAAATTAAATTAAAATTCATAAGATGACAAAATTAATCAAATAATTAATTTCAAACTTATTTTGATTAATTGGCTAATGAATTAATTTTAAAAAAATTTAATTAATGACCTAATTAATTAAAATGAAAAATTAATTTCAAAAGCCATAAAATCATAAAATCCACAAATTAATTAAAAATAATGGAATTAATCAAATAATTAATACCAAAATTATTTTTAATTAATTAATTGACCAATAATTTAATTTTCATGTTTTAATTAATGACTTAATTAATTAAAGTGAAAATTAAATTGAAAAGTCATGAAAAGAGACAAAAATCAATTTTAATGACATGGATATTAATCAAATAATTAATTTGGAATTATTTCCAATTAATTATTGATTAATAAAATAATTTCCAAAATTTAATAATGACATAATTAATTAAATATGGAAATTAAAATGAAAAGGGCATAAAATGGAATTTTAACCCATGAAACCATGATTTTTAAAATTCCAAATCTCTTTATTACATCATAAATGACCTCATCCATGGATTATTCATGACTCATGGGACTTATTAAGTGTAGGTTAATACATTAAAATAACCTATAAACCATGGTTAAAGAAAATAATCATTAAAGAAAATGAGGTGTCATCCTCTCATAAAATTAAAATTTGAGGTGGCTCATCCTCATGAACTCACCAATGAAAATTAGACACCAATTAAACTCACATGAGCAACTTACTTAACCATGGTTATAACCAAATTTTAAGAATTTTGCATGAGAAAAATATGTGTCACATTCTCATCCAAACCTTAAATGAGATGTTGGAAGGGGAAGGGCTCACTCTCATGACTCATCCTTCACCTCTTAGACCACCCAATGGAAGGGAGAGAAGAAGCTAACCCATCCCACACCTTGGTTAAGGGCCATCATGGCTAAGGCTTGCATGAGATGAGTAAGGGGCTAATGTGTCACCACCTCATGAAATGGTAAATAAGGTGTTGCAAGGAGAGGGTCTCAACTATTTGAGTCACCATGAGCCTCCCACTTAGCCAATGGAATGGAAACAAAGAGGCTAAAATCCATCATGACAAGATTTAAGCCAAAATTGCCATGAAATGTGCACTTGCTTAAGTGGCAAAATTCTCATGGAGGAAGAAGAGGTGAAGCTTGGTTTACATGGGGGAGGTTGTACTCTACAACCCTAACTATACCATGGTCAAATCCAAGCCAACCAAGTTAATCCATAGCCATTCATGGCTATAAATACCCCCCTTGGACAAAATATCCAAGAGAGAAAAAACCAACTTGGAAAACCTAGATAGGATGCTCAAATCTCTTGACCTTCTACAGCAATATTGTGCCTAAGGTTCCCAACTTTAGAGCCATAGCAAAATCTAGCCACATCGACTCACCCAACCTAGCCAATTTGGCTCCAAATCCTCTTAAGGTGACTCACGCCACCTACATAGTAGAATCCCAAATTCCACCCTATTTCAAACCAAATTGAGTCAAATTGAGTTGAAATCCACCTCAAGGAAGCTAAGGGGAAGCTCCTCAAACAATCAAATCGATTCCAAATGGATTAAGGCAAAGGTATGGATGCAATTATCAAAATTATTGGGTTTAATACATATTCCAAAATCTGTACCATTTGACCTCTCAAAACCCATTCATCACCGTATGGATGGGTGACTCTCGTCGAGACGATCATTTTAAAAAAAAATTACTCAATTTCGTTGAGAAACGAGTGAGATATTGAGTTTTGAAGTTGGACAGTTCAGGAATTTTCTGAATTATCTGAATTAATCCAGCCGTCTGATCCCGTGTTTCGGAACAGACGGCCCAGATCAAACTGTGCCGTGTTCGGTGTTCGGATCTGCGCAGCGGATCTTCCCACCCATCGATCTTACGAGGACACATGGCAGCACCTGGATTAATTCAGGGAAACCTTAAAAACTTCAAGAATTCATATCTTTTGATCCAGAGGTCATAAAAATAAAATAAAATAACTCTGGAAAGCTCTTGAAGAGGAGAAAATTATGAGACCAAAATCATAATTTTATTCTCAGTATTTAATTTTAATACTCTCTGGAGTATTTTAATTATTAAAAATTATTTACAAGTCAGAAAAATATGAAATTTTGAGGGAATTACCTTTAAGTCCTTAGGCACATCTTCTGATTTTTCTAAGGCTAGGATAGCTCTCTAGGATATGATTTCCTAATTTCCATGATATTTTGTAATTATTTTTAAAACTAATTATAAAATTTGGAAAATTGGAAAATTTAAATGTAAAATGATTGAGAATATTAGGATAACAGACAAAAATCCTAAAACAACAATTCTCAAGTCATCAAAATAATCTGAAAGACATTTTGAAATAAGGTTAAGATTTATTAATTTTAAAATTAATAATTCAAAACCTCCTCTTCACATATTTAGTCCATCTCATCATGGATTAAGCAAGTGATGAATCCAACTCAAATCAAACAATAATTAGGTTTAAAGATAACTTAAACCTAGTTAAATCATTAAACCTTAGGGTTTAATACAAAAATCAAACTCTTTAATTAAGTTTAAGGACATATTAAACTTAATTAACCCATCAAACCTTACCTAAATTAGGTTTAATATGAAAATCAAATCTTTAATTAAGTTTAAAGACATATTAAACTTAATTAACCCATTAAACCTTACCTAAATTAGGTTTAATACAAAATCAAACATTTAATTAAGTTTAAGGACATATTAAACTTAATTAACCCATTAAACCTTACCTAAATTAGGTTTAATATAAAAATCAAATCTTTTAATTAAGTTTAAAGATATATTAAACTTAATTAACCCATTAAACCTTACTTAAATTAGGTTTAATACTAAATCAAAACCTTTTAATTAAGTTTAAGGACATATTAAACTTAATTAATCAAACTCAAACTCTTTAATTAAGTTTAAGGACATATTAGACTTAATTAATCAAAATCAAACATTTTAATTACGTTTAAGGACATATTAAACTTAATTAACCAAAATCAAATATTTAATTAAGTTTAAGGACATATTAAACTTAATTAATCCATTAAACCTTACCTAAATTAGGGTTTAAGACAAAAATCAAACCTTTTAATTAAGTTTAAGGACATATCAAACTTAATTAACCAAAATCAAACATTTTAATTAAGTTTAAGGACATATTAAACTTAATTAACAAAAATCAAACTCTTTAATTAAGTTTAAGGACATATTAGACTTAATTAATCAAAATCAAACTCTTTAATTAAGTTTAAGGACATATTAAACTTTAATTAATCAAAATCAAGCCCTTTAATTAAGTTTAAGGACATATTAAACTTAATTAACCAAAATCAAATCTTTAATTAAGTTTAAGGACATATTAAACTTAATTAACTCATTAAACCTTACATAAATTAGGTTTAATACAAAAATCAAACTCTTTAATTAAGTTTAAGGACATATTAGACTTAATTGACCAAAATCAAATCTTTAATTAAGTTTAAGGACATATTAAACTTAATTAACCCATTAAACCTTAACTAAATTAGGTTTAATGCAAATCAAACCTTTAATTAAGACATATTAAACTTAATTAACCTCCTTAAACATTAGGTTTAATCAAACACAAACCCTTATTAGGTCTAACCCATTAGACCTAATTAAACCATTAAACTTTAACTAACTAAGGTTTAATCAAACATAAACTCCTAATTAGTGTCTAACCCATTAGATCTAATTAAACCATTAAACCTTAACTAACTAAGGTTTAATCAAACATAAACCCTAATTAGGTCTAACCCATTAGACCTAATTAAACCATTAAGTCTTAACTAAATTAGACTTAATCAAACCTAAAACCTAATTAGGTCTAACCCATTGCACCTCATTAAACCATTAAGTCTTAACTAAATTAGACTTATTCAAACCTAAAACCTAATTAGGTCTAACCCATTAGACCTCATTAAATCATTAAATCTTAACTAAATTAGATTTAATCAAACCAAACCCTAATTAGGTCTAACCCATTAGATCTAATTAAATCATTAAGTCTTAACTAAATTAGACTTAATCAAACTTAAACTCTAATTAAGTCTATCAAATTATACTTAATTAATCTATTAAACCTTAACCAATTAAGGTTTAATCAAACTCAAGCCAAAAATAAACTTAACTTAGGTTCAACACAACATGAACCCAAGTTCAACTCTTAACTTAGGTTCAACACAACATGAACCCAAGTTTAACTCTTAACTTAGGTTCAACAAAACATGAACCCAAGTTCAACTTTTAACTTAGGTTCAACACAACATAAACCCAAGTTTAACCTATACTTAGGTTCAACCCCAACTTGAACTTAAGTCAAACATCAAACATTAGGTTCAACATACATGAACCTAACCTTAACTTATACTTAGGTTCAATCCAAGTTAAACCTAAGTCAAACTCAAACCTTAGGTTCAACATACATGAACCTAACCTCGATCTATACTTAGGTTCAACCCAATTTAAACCTAAGTTAAACCTTTTAAGTTCAATATACATGAACCTAACCTTAACCTATACTTAGGTTCAAACCAACATGAATCTAAGTCAAACTTAATTAAATCTATCACATTAGACTTTATTAATTTATTAAACCTTAATTAACTAAGGTTGAATCAAACATAAACCTTAATTAAGTCTACCACATTAGACTTAATCAAACCTATTAAACCTTAACCAATTAAGGTTTAATCATGCCCAAACCTAACGTAAGTCTAACTCATATTAGACTTAAGTCAAACCATACTTAGGTTTAACCTGACATGAACCTAAGTCTAACCCAAACCTAACTTAAGTCTAACTCATATTAGACTTAAGTCAAACCATACTTAGGTTCAACCTGACATGAACCTAAGTCTAACCCAAATCTAACTTAAGTCTAACTCATGTTAGACTTAAGTCAAACCATTCTTAGATTTAACCTGACATGAACCTAAGTCTAACCCAAACCTAACTTAAGTCTAACTCATATTAGACAAGTCAAACCATACTTAGGTTCAACCTGACATGAACCTAAGTCTAACTCAAATCTAACTTAAGTCTAACTCATATTAGACTTAAGTCAAACCATACTTAGGTTTAACCTGACATGAACCTAAGTCTAACCCAAATCTAACTTAAGTCTAACTCATATTAGACTTAAGTCAAACCATACTTAGGTTCAACTCCGATATGAACCTAAGTCTAACTCAAATCTAACTTAAGTCTAACTCATATTAGACTTAAGTCAAACCATACTTAGGTTTAACCTGACGTGAACCTAAGTCTAACCCAAACCTAACTTAAGTCTAACCCATATTAGACTTAATTCAAACCAAACTTAGGTTCAACCTAACTTGAACCTAACTTAAACTCAAACCTTAACTTAAGTTCAACCCATATTGAACTTAAGTCGACCTTAAGTCTAGGTACAACCTGACTTGAACCTAACTTAACCTAAACTCAAGACATAACTTAAGTCTAACTCATATTAGACTTAAGTCAAACCATACTTAGGCTCAACCTGACATGAACCTAAGTCTAACCCAAACCTAACTTAAGTCTAACTCATATTAGACTTAAGTCAAACCATGCTTAGGTTCAACCTGACATGAACCTAAGTCTAACTCAAACCTAACTTAAGTCTAACCCATATTAGACTTAAGTCAAACCAAACTTAGGTTCAACCTAACTCGAACCTAACTTAAACTCAAACCTTAACTTAAGTTCAACCCATATCAACTTAAGTCGACCTTAAGTCTAGGTTCAACCCGACTCGAACCTAACTTAACCTAAACTCAAAACATAACTTAAGTCTAACCCATATTAGATTTAAGTCAAACCATACTTAGATTCAACCTGACATGAACCTAACCCAAAAACTTAACTTAAGTCTAACCCATATTAGACTTAAGTCAAACCAAACTTAGGTTCATCCTGACATGAACTTAACTCAAACCTAACTTAAGTCTAACCCACATTAGACTTAAGTCAAACTACACTTAGGTTCAAACCTAACTTCAAACCTAACTTAAGTCTAACCCACATTAGACTTAAGTTAAATCATACTTAGGTTCAACCCGACATGAACCTAAGTTTAACATAAAACTAACTTAAGTCTAACCCACATTAGACTTAAGTCAAATCATACTTAGGTTCAACCGTACATGAACTTAAGTTCGACCTAAACCAAGACATAAACCTTAGGTTCAACCCGACATAAACCTAAGTCTAATCTAACCCTAACTTAAGTCTAACCCACATTAGACTTAAGTCAAACTGGACATGAACTCAAGTTAATCTAAACCAAACCTTTTAAGACATGAACTTAAGTTAATTAGATTCAATCAACATTGAATTTAACTTAGGTTCAACCAGACATGAACCCAAGTTAATTCAATCAATATTGAATCTAACTTTCAACCTTTTAACTTAAGTTCAAACAGACATGAACTCAAGTTAATTAGATTCAATCAACATCGAATTTAACTTAGGTTCAACCGTGACATTGAACCCAAGTTAATTCAATCAATATCGAATCTAACTTTCAACCTTTTAACTTAAGTTCGTATGTACATGAACTCAAGTTAATTAGATTCAATCAACATTGAATTTAACTTAGGTTCAACCGTACATGAACCCAAGTTAATTTAATCATTATCGAATCTAACTTTCAACCTTTTAACTTAAGTTCGCATGCATACGAACTCAAGTTAATTAGATTCAATCAACATCGAATTTAACTTAGGTTCAACCGTACATGAACCCAAGTTAATTCAATCAATATTGAATCTAACTTTCAACCTTTTAACTTAAGTTCAGACAGACATGAACTCAAGATTTAAGTTTGAACTTAAGTCAAGACATAAATTCGACATTTCAAACATAATCGACATAAATTTGACATTCCAAACAATTAATCGACATAATCGACATAAATTCGACATTTCAAACATAACTGACATAAAATCGACATTCTAAACCAAAATCGACATAATCGACATAAATTTGACATTCCAAACAATTAATCGACATAAATTCGACATTTCAAACATAACTGACATAAAATCGACATTTTAAACCAAATCGACATAAATTCGATATTTTAAACAATTAATCGACATAATCAACATAAATTTGACATTTCAAAGATAAATTAACATGATCAACATAAATTTGACATTCCAAACAAAAATCAACATAACCGTCATAAAATTGACATTCTAAACCAAAATCGACATAATCAACATAAATTTGACATTCTAAACAATTAATCGACAAAACCGAACATTTAATCGACAAAACCGACATAAATTTGACATTCCAAATGTTTAATTGACAAAATCAACATAAATTTGACATTTCAAACAAAAATCGACATAACCGACATAAATTCGACATTTCAAACGAATATCGACATAATCGACATAAATTCGACATTTCAAACCAAAATCGACATAACCGACATAAATCTGACATTTCAAACCAAATTAAACAATCACCGATATTAAATGACATTAATCGACATTTCAAATCAAATTCAACATTAAATGACATTTCAAACCAAATTCAATAAACACCGACATTAAATGACATTAACCGACATTTTGAACCAAACTCAATAGAACTCAACATAAAGTGATATAATTCGACATAAATCGATATGATCGAACTTAACACGATATGAACTGACATAGTTCTTAAGTTCGACCTATATCGAATTTAACTTAACATATGACATCATAATTCTTAAAGTTCGATGCACGTTGAACTTAACTCGACATAAAATTAAACTGAAATTGACATAAAATCCAAAATCAAATCCAAATCGATATAAAATCCGAAATCCAACCTAAATCAATATTCAAGACAAATCAAAATTTAAACATAAATCGACATAAATCTAAACCGACATCTCAACCACTTTCGACATCGTACAACTCCGGATCAACGTACACTTCGACTGTGTAATCTAAATATCTCGATATGACATTGTTTCTAACTTTGTTTTCCTCATAGATGAAGATACGAAGTTTCGTTTAGATTTTCTTTGCATGTTATAGTAGTGTGCTAATCTCGTTTTGCAGACGTCAACGACGTAACATTAACGACAAAATCAGGACTTTTAGGATAGCCACAAAACCTAAACTTTCTACAAACAACAAAACAAAAATGACATGACAACACAGTACAACTCGGACTATTAGAGTTAGCCACGAAATCCGAAATAAAACGACAAAATCATTAATCGACATGATATCAACATACAATGACATTTCTATACCACAACAAAATGATGACATGACATTAAACCAAAACAAGAAAATGACAATATGACATGACAAAATAAAATTGAGATGACCACAAAACCAAAACTTAAAACAAAAGGAAATCATAAACAAGATAACAAAAATAAATAAATAATGATATCTCTCGACATCATGAAGATATCTCATGACATAATAACGACATCTTCTTATAGGAGATAAAATATCTCATGACAAATTGAGATATTATTCACGACATCTTATGACATTATGACATCACATTAAGACATGACATTACGACATCACATTATGGCATGACACGACATACAAACTACGACATATCGACATATCACATGACATGAAACCAAAACAACAAAATAAAACATAACAAAGCAATGACATCCACCCAACATAAATAAAACTTTCTGGTAGTATCAATTCATCAGAAACGCACTGCCACAACAACAGTTACACTTTTTCGAGGATAAATGTTAACCTTAATCGGGAAGTTTTCCTAGGCAGTATTAATTGCTCAAGATGTAATTAACTATGTGAGCTTGCTCCTATAGGAGATTAAAGAACTCGAGATAGGTATTTTACCTACAAGACTTCTCCGGTTATCCAATATCTTCATATGATCTTCTTATATGAAAAACTTCGTAATTACACAATTTGAAGATTTTTTCTATGAGATTATCATTTTGATCTCTTTTCTCTCAATCTATATCATGATTAATCCTTCTTCAAAATTCTCCAAAGACTTCTGATAATAAGTCTAGGAAGGATAAGAATTAAGGTGATAGATAGAGAAAGAGAGTGGCGACTCCTTGACATTGACATGATACAGGAATTGACGGCGACGACATGCGATCCAAATATAATTTCATCGTCATCAGTTTCTTTTTCTAAATAGATTTTGTAATCTAATTCCTTGTTATTTTTAACTATCCAAAAGAAATTTCCCCATGGAACGATATTTCAAGGCTTAATCAGAAAGTCATATATTACTTGATAACGATGTGTATACTTGCAAAAAATTTCTAAAATTAAATATAATTATAAATCACATTACCACAAGTATAAATATCAGAATCGGGACCAGTCTTCATTATAAAATCAACTCAAAATTTGAGGCTTGTTGTGAACATTATGCTAAGTAAATCATGAATATATATGTTTTATTGCACTCTTAACTGTCTACCATTGGCATCTCCTCCATTTTAGTCAGTTTCATTACTTTTTTATCTTCATCATCTCCTAATCAGTTGTATTATTGGTCTCTTCCTTTAAACACCGTATTAGCAATGATGTAATAAGATGTGAATATTGATGAAATGATAGAATAACTAAGCCATCGTGACAATGGCTACCCTTATGTGGAAGGAATCCTCAACATTTTTTTGAGGAGAAGCATAAGAAGTAGAAGTTGGAAATGAGTTTATATAAAGAGAAAAATAATCCTCTATTGAGTTTTATAAGTTAATTTGAAAATATTTAACACAAGCACTGCACTATGTTAATGAAAAAAAAATTGTCATGATTAGTGCATAATGGGATGTGGGAGAGAAAAAAATTTGTCGTAAGATGAGGGAGAGAAAAAAAGGTGCATCTTCAAGTTGTGCTACTTGAGGATGAAATGTCAAGGTTCAGCCTTCATATGTTAATGCAATGAAAAGAAATAAAAATAGAATACAGAGAAAACATAGAATAGTTTTTATGTGATTAAATGACATTGACATGCCAACATCCATTCTTTAAGGGATAGAGATTTTTATTTCTCATAAGGAAGAAGGAATATAAGATTTAATATGCTCTGTCGGCTACCATACTACTTGGTACCATTGTCGGTTGTTAAAGTGTTGTTGTTGTGAGGTTTGATATTTTTTTAAAAAGGTTTAAAGTATAGTTCTATAAAAATTAAAATTTGATTTAATTTAATATATATATGGATTTTTTAAAATAAATTTTTTATTTTGGTGGATGTGAAATCAAACTGATTTCATACAAATGTTAGTTTAGATAATCAAGCGCTTCATTACAAGACATGTATCTATCCCGAAGAACAGATACATGGCTTGGGATGAGGCTTGATCGAACAAACTAAATAATTCATGACATCTGTTTGATCTGCTAACCATTTTTTACCGACAATTTCCCCTATCTAATATGAAATAATTAGATAGGTTTATATCAATCTGGGTCTTACGTTTTCTATAAGGGCAAGTCCCTATAGTTAATCACATCTTAGATAACTGAAGTTACTATATACCAGTAAATATTTATATTCATGACTTCCAATGGTAAGGTTTTCAAAGAAAATGTGTTAGACGAATGTTCAATAGGTGAATGGTTCAAGTCTTGGAACATTTCATTTCATCAAAATCCAAAGGAGAGAATGCTAGGGGAAGGACATAGATTCAAGAAAAATCTTGATGTCTTCCCAAACTATCCTATGGTTTGGTTTTGATTTAGGATATTTTTTTGGTGTTTCATCCTGTCAATTTTATTATTTAGGACTTACATTCACTTGATACCGATCATGTGAGTGGCCTGGAAGATAGGAGAGTTTATGTCATACCTGATGAAAACCTCAGAATTCTAAAGCGAGTTAGGGCTTAGGTTGCACAACATAGTTATGCAACAGCTTGAAGAAAAGGTGAGGATTTATGCTGCATAAAGCAAGCTACCTTGAAGTTTTATGGCTTGTTGTTTTAATTTCTACGAAGTTTTTCTCTTGAAGATGGTCGTGCTGCCCACTATGCATGCTCCAAGCTCCTTCTCGTAGCTGGTTTTGCTTACAGAAGTGGTAATTGAGGAGAGAAGAGACGTGTTATGTTTTGAAAATATTTTAAATTGAGCTGTCTTAATATTTTATTAGGGGAAAATTAAAGTTGATTATAACAACACGGGTTAAGATCCCACGGTTCCATTATCCCGGCATCGCTATTTTCATCGGATTCACTTAGTCCAAATGAATTTACTAAACTCAACTTAATGAGTTCCATACTTTCATTTAGACCATGGGAAACCCATTAGCAATACATAGGTTACATCCTCCAAGGGATTCTCGATCATCCAACAAGACGTTTTAATCTAGTTACAATTGTATTTTTTTTTTGTTTGTGATTGAATTTTGAGTTATTTTATATTTTGAATATTATGGTGGTGAATTTTATTTTACTTTGATTTTTTAATTTTGATTTTTTGTCTCAATTTTGTGACTATCCTAAAGGTTTTAGTTTTCATGTAGGGTGACATTGCTGTTTAGCATGCAAGCTTGCAAGAAAATAAAGTACAGTAGAGTGCAGGTAAGTAAATTGAATTAAAATGAAAGCATACCTTCCCGTCATCTACACCTGAAACTTTAGCATTCTTGCAATAAACTTTTATATTTTGCAGGGAAGTAAAATCCTATGGATATGTTCGTCATGAACTTACAAAGTTCTAGGTCATAGCCCGGTGAATTCTATTCATTTATGAGATTTCTTAAATTTAATAAATATAATAGGTGCAATGGTCCTACAAGGTGTCCAGAAGTTTTGCGAAATGGTCCAGGAGAAACCCAGATATTTCACAATACTTTTGAACTTCCTTGAGGTCCTTTTGGACTTATCATAGTTATTAAATGATTTATATATTTCATACCCTTATGCTTTTAGTCATCCTGAAAGGCAAGGTAATTAACATTTGGTGCTTTACTTAGGAATTATGCAGGCGGGCCTTTAGAGGCAAAATTAAACTTGTGGAAGAATTTATCAAAATTTAGTAAGCTTGTAATGTTTTAAAAAGGAGTTTAAGATTAATTATGCTTTCTTTTCTAATTCTTGTTAGTTAATTCTTTTGATTAAGCCTAGCTCATTACTAAGCCCTTAAGACTTTAGTGGATATTTTTATGTCTTTAGAAAAGAAAATTTAATTATTTTCATGAATGTGATTCTTATCAAAATATTGATTTATAATTAGACATCAAATGAAGGCGCATTAAATTAGTGGAATATTAACTTCCAAATCAACCCTTAACCTTAAGACTCTTTTTAATTTGATTTTTTTTTCTTGCAAATTATGGTGATTAAGGAAATTTAAATATTTCATTTTGATGTGACAAAATTGCAATGGGTTCCCACCATTTATCCCTTAAAGTTTCAATATTCCAACACAAAAATTAAGGTCATTTATTGCCCTTTCCATTTTGATTAAGCCTAAATGTTGATTAAGGCTAAATTTTTCCAAAATTACAATTTTACCCCTAAAGGCCTTTATCACTTCATCATTCATTAAATTTAGCTCAAATGACTTTTAAAATTTTTATGTGACCCCACTTATGGGTTAATTAAAACATTAGAGAAAGAAAATGTGATTTTTCAAATTTTAATTTAATTTATATATTTATTTTGATGCAAAAATAGGAGTTTTCAATGAAAATTCAATAACTTGTCCAAAATAGGGCATATGACTTTGGAAAATGTATTGGAGGTAGACCTACACCAGAGGATCACTTGGACCAAATTTTATGATTTTTTGAGTTTTAATTTAATTATAAAAATTATTTTAAGTTCTGAAGTTTTAATTAATTATAAAATATTTTAAAGTTTGAAATCCAATTTTATATTTTTCATAAATCCCTCTGAGGTCAGGAAACCCAGAAAAACAAATCTTATATTTTTCTGATTTTTATTTTAATTATTAGAATTATTTTAGTGGCAAATTAAGAAAATACATTTTTACCCTTTTAAAAATTGATTTAAGCCTATAAAAATTGATATTTTGATTTGGAAGCTTAGAAAAATTGTGTGGATGGTTCCTAAGTGATTGGGAAATCAAATGTGATAATTTGGTGATTTTTAATATTTTGTGATTTTTATTATTATTTAATTATTTAAATATTTAAAATATGATTAAAAAAGAAAATTTTGTAAAAATCCCAATTTTATTTTTAGAAAAATCCTCTGATCACAGAGAGCTCCCAAAACCAAATTTACAATTTTTTTAGTTGTATTTTAATCATTGAAATTAACACTACCGTCGCCGGTCCCAAGCCCGGATGTGAAAAGTGGAGGGTTGCGTTAGGTAGTCGACAGCCAGCGTAAAACTTGTCGAAAAAAAAATCATGACATGAATCCTCTTGATCATTGTGTAAGTGCTAGGGCGTCCCCTGGAAGCGACGCGCTGTATGGCTTGAATACAGTGGAAAGTGTGCAAGGGCCGCTACACCGGCCCCCGGGTGTAGTATCAAGTAAGCAAGGGTTCCCACATTACGGGCGGATGCAGGTAAATAAGTTAGTCCATGATACTAGTATTAGGATAGGATCTTGGAATATAGGTACTCTCAATGGTAAACTAATGGAATTGGTTGATATTATGATCCATAGCAAGATAAATATCCTATGTATTCAAGAAACTAAATAGGTTGGAGAAAAAGCTAAGGACATTCATAACTTAGGTTTTAAACTATGGTATTCTGGTGAGAGTCGTACTAGAAATGGTGTAGGTGTAATTATAGATAAGAGTTTGAAATATAATGTTGTTAAAATTAATAGAGTTGGAGATAGAATTATAGCACTTAAGATTATTATTGATACTAAGATTTTTAATATTATAAGTGCTTATGCTCCTCAAGTTGGTTTAGATATAGGCTCTAAAAATAAATTCTGGAATGATTTAGAAGACTTAATACACTTGATACCTCTTAAAGAAAAAAATTTTATTGGAGGAGATTTAAATGGACATGTCGGTAGAGTGGTAGAAGATTTCATAAATATTCATGGTGGCTACGGTTATGGAGCGATTAATGAAGAAGGCAGAGTCATTTTAGATTTTGCTTTAGCGTATGATATGATTATTACTAATACTTTATTCAATAAAAGAGATGAGCATCTTATTACTTATAAGAATGGATCTAATAAAACACAAATCGATTATTTTCTTATGAGAAGAAGAGATCGTCGAGATTGTAAGGATTGTAAGGTCATTCCAAGTGAGCAATTAAGTACCCAACATCGATTATTAGTTCTAGATTTTAAGATGAAGAGTTGTAAAATAAAGAATACTAGGATTCAATATCGTAGAATAAGATGGGGGCACCTAAAAGACATAAATAAAATTATTTTTATGAGTAAAATTCAAGATTTAAATATGTGGGATGTTCATGAAGACGCGAATGTTATGTGGGAAAAATTAACTAATACTATTAAACAAGTGGCTAAAGATGTACTTGGAGAATCAGAAGAAAAAGTTTCTATAAATAAAAATAGTTGGTGGTGGAATAATAATGTGCAAGAAAAGATAAAATATAAGAAGTTATGTTATAAAAATTGGTTTAAATGTAAAAGCATAGAGAACTGGGAAAATATAAAACGGCCCGCAGTGAGTGTAAAAGAATAATCTGTGACGCTAAAAATTCTGCTTTTAGTGATCTTTATAACATGTTAGATACTAAGGAAGGTGAAAAATATATGTATAAACTAGCCAAACAAAGAGAAAAGAAAAGTAAAGATTTAACTCAAGTAAAGTGTATTAAAGATGAAAATCAAAAAGTGCTTTTCTTAGAAAAAGATATTCAATATAAGTGGGTGAGTTATTTTGATAAACTTTTTAATGATGATGATGAAAGTACGATCGACCTTAGTGATCTTAATATCGTTAATAATAATAAAACTTTTCATTTTTACCGTTGCATTAGTAAAAAAGAAGTTGATGATGCTTTAAAGAAAACCAAGGGGGGAAAGTCTGTAGGAACTGATGATATCTCAATTGAAGTGTGGAAATGTTTAGGTGATTTGGGGGTTTCCTGGCTTACTAAACTTTTTAATATTATTTTAAAAGCAAAAAGAATGCCTGAGGAGTGGAGAAAGAGCATTTTGGTCCCCATTTTTAAGAATAAAGGAGATGCACAAGAGTGTGAAAATTATAGAGGAATTAAATTGATGTGTTGTCGGCATATTTTTAGGTTGAATGTTGTATTTTAAAAAAAGGGGTTGCCTACAGAAATTGTCGGCGAATTTTAGATTTTAAATTTAATTTAAATATGTATTTAATTTGGAAAGTACATTTGATTTTGAAAATAATTTTTAAATTTGAAGATTTTAAGATATGAAATCAAACCGATCTCACATCCCAAATAGTTTATATAAACGAGCACCGCATCACAAACCGTGTATCTATCCCGAAGAATAGACACACTACTTGATGATGGGGCTCGATTAAGTAAACTAGAAGATTTATGACATCCGTTTGGTCTACGAACCAATTTTATAAGCCGACAAGTTCTCCTGCTTAATATAAAAGAATTAAGTAGGGTTTATATTACCTGTGTTCTTAAAGTTCCCTATAAGGGCAAGCCCCTATAGTTAATTACATCTTAAATGAGGGTAATCATTTAAGAAAACTCTCGATAATGATCAGTGGTTTTGCTCTCAAGAATTTCAAAGTTTAAGGTTTTCAAAGGATTGAATTTTGGAAATTTCAATAGGGATTAGCTCAAATTTGGAACAGTTTTATTTCAAGAGTCCAAAGGAAGAGAAGTAGGAGAAGCTGAGGATCCAAGAAGAATCTTGGCAACTTCCCAAACTATCCTATTGTTTGGTTTGAATTTGAGAATATCATTTAATGCTTCAATCATGCCCATTTTATTTATTTAGGTCTTATATTTGTATGATATAATCACACAAATAAGCCTCGAAGATGCGAGGGTTTATGTCGTACCAAACGACTACCTCGGAGTCCTAAGACCGGTTAGGGCTTAATTTACATGACATGATCATGCAAATGCCTAACGAAGAGTTGAGGATTTATGTTGCACTAAGCAAACTACCTCGAAATCCTATGGCTTTGTTGTTTTAAAAACTAAGAAAGGTTTTGCTGAAGTAGATTCAAGTTTTGCTGATGACGATGGCCGTACTGCCCACCATGCTCCAAGCTCCTCGTTGTTGCAGAGGTTTAGTTTTGGAAAGTGAAAATCAGGGGATGAGAGAAGTGTTTTGGTTTAGAGAGAATCTTAAAATCCAAGTGTTTTTAATATTTTAATTAAACAAATCTTAAAGTTGATTAAACAGAACCGATTAAGATCCGACGGTTCCGTCATCCCGGCACCGTTATTTTCATCGAATTCACTTAGTCCAGATGAATTTGCTAAACTCATCTGAATGAGTTCCACACTTTCATTTAGATCGTGGGAAACCTCGTTAGCAACACGTGGGTTACATCACCCGAGGTATTCCCGATCATTCAACGAGACGTTTTAATTTAGTTGTGATTGTAGTTTTATTGTTCTGTTTGTGATTAAATTTTGAGTTGTTTTATATTTTGGAATGTTGTGGCGGTGAATTTTATCATGCAATGACTTTTAATTTAGTTTTGGTTTCAGTTTAGGGACTATCCTAAAGGTTTTGGTTTTCATGCAACAGTTTTGTTTGTCATGCAAGATAAAATAAAGTACAGTGCATGTAAGTAAATTGCAATAAAATAAAAGCGTACCTGGAGGGTTTTCTCGTCATCCCAAACTGCACTTGAAACACATGTTAAGGCATTTGAATATTTTGCAAGAAATACTTAGGTAAAGCTAAGGGAAAGGGTTTTGGTTGTCTACCAAGTTCCTAATCCTATAACTAGTCATCTCCGATGACGTCAAGGTTCTTGGTTTGGTTTAAGGATGATTTTCTTCATCAAAGAACAACTATATTCAATTGTTCTTCTAAAACATCCCGTTATATTGAGGAAGTGCTTAGGACGAGTCCTAAACATCTTTTCAATATTTCTGGGATTGTTTTGGGTCCAAGTAAATTTAGTTCCACAGGTGAATTAATCATCTAGGGGTTTAAGTTTTGTTTCCTTGCTCAGTGAACTAGGACATCTGAATATCCTATAAGTGAAGTAACACTTCGCTTGATACTTCATTTAAGAGTTATAATAATAAGAGCATTAAAAGGGCAAATCAACTTATTAAGTATTTTAATGATTTAAACATAATGATTTAATTTTAATTTTGACTTAATTATAAAAAATTAGTTTAAGTTTGGAATAGTGTTTAAGTCATTTTTTTTTTAAGTTTACTTTAAGTGTTTGGTTTAACTCTTAATAATTTCATTTAGGTGTGTTGTTAAATGATTTTAATTCAATTTAATTTTAGTTTAATTTAAGTTTAATTTAACTTAAATTAATTTAATTTGATTTGATTTAATTTAGTTTAATTTAATTTAATTTAATTTGATTTAATTTAAATTTAATTTAATTTAATTTAATTTAATTTAAAATTTTAATTTAATTTAATTTTAAATTTTAATTTAATTTAATTTTAAATTTTAATTTAATTTAATCTTAATTTAACTTAATTTGATTTAATTTATTTTGATTTAATTTTAATTTTTTATCTTAATATATTAAATATGATTTAATTTAATTGTTAAGGTGTTAACTTGATTTAGATTTTGATTTAATTTAATCTCAACATCTTTAATTTAATTTAATTTAATTGTTAAATTGTTTAGCATTTTAAATTTTAAGTTAGGATTATCCTTTTAGTTAAGAATTAAATATTATTGAAGTGATTAATTTAGGGATTCATAAATTAAAGAATAAATATTCTCTTAATAATATCCCTACTTTAATAATTTCAATTTCTACTATTCTTCCAAAATTTCAATTAATTAATTAATTAAAGTTTTATTTTAATTTTATTTGAAATGGTTAGTAGGTTTCTACCCTCAATCATTTAAGTTTCAATCATCCAAAATTAGTTTAAAATCAAATATTTTACCCTCCCATTTTTGTTTAATCCTAAAATTTTAATTAAGGGATGAAATTTTTAATTACAATTTTGCCCTTCAAGCTTAATAATTCTATAACTCACTAAACTAAGCTCAAACGAACTTGAAATTTTTATTTAACCCCACTCACATGTCAATTAAGACGTTAGAGGAGAAAATGTGATTTTTCTGTATTTAATTTATTTATGTAATTATTTTTAATGGAAAATAGGGGTTTTCAAGGAAAATTCAATAACATGACCAAGGAAATGTTTCTGTCCTTAAGAAAATTATGGGATGTTTCTAATGACCAGAGGACCATTTGGGCCAATTTTGGTGATTTTTTGAATTATATTTTATTTATTAGAATTATTTTGAATTTTGGAGTGTTAATTAATTTAAAAATAAAATAAAAGTTGAAAAATGGATTTTATATTTTTCAAAAATCTCTCTAACCTCAGGGAAACCAGAAAACCAAATTTATATTTTTCTGATTTTTGTTTGATTTATTAGAATTATTTTAGTAGAAATGTTAAAGAAAATCATTAAATTTTCAAAACTCTCTCTAACCTCAGGGAGTTTAGGGAATGTTTCCAAGTTCAGAGGCTTCAAAAGCACTAATGTCATGGTGAATTGTCTATGCAAATGGAGAATTAAAATATCACAGAGAGTAAATAAATCATTAAAAATAAAATACTTGATAAAATGACTCGATTTCTTTTCCACATTATTCTCCTCCGTTCAATCGAGCAAGAGGGTATTTTTATTTTATTTTTAGGATTTTTCTACACAAAGTTATGAATTTTTAAATTTTGTGGTATTTAATAAATTCAAAAAATACCTAATTATCTACTTAACCCGATCGCGCCGCGCGCATCCTTAGTCTCCCCGAACGGCCACGCGTCGTCTCCTGGTTCGGCGCCGCCTCCTGAGTCAGCTACCATGGGGCTCGCGATTCACGTACCATCTCCCGGTCCGACGCCATCTGAGCCGTCCATCCAATACAAATGCGAATGGACGGCATCCGTTCATCGTCCCCGATCGACCTCACCCGAGAGCCGTCCACACTAAAACCCTAAGATCTCACTCGATTCTCGATGGGTTTTCGTGTTCTTATGCTCTATGGATTCGTCTTGAAGAGACGAACACATCTATATGATTTATGTGGCATGAAATTGATCCAAACAAAATAGAGAATGTTCAGAAGCTCGGGAAGAAGAGAGAGCTCATACCTTTGCTCAGAGAAGTGTGGTTTTGATCTGAGAGTTGTGTCACCTTCGATTGAGTCCAAGTAAGCTCCGCATGAAGTCTCCGGCCCCGAGGAATCGTCTAGACTCGAATTCGACCGTACCCGATTCCAAAGCTTGGAGGCTAGAGCAAATGGGTGGCTTGGAGAGGGGGCTTCCACTTGGGAACTCCTTCTCTTGATCTTGTGCAAGGTGTGGGTGAGTTTAATTTGAGTTTGGTGGAGAATTGGAAAGTTTCATGGTTTCGGGTGGAATTTTAGCCGAGAAATCGAGCTCTATGGATGGGGATTAGGGCAAATTATCACTGGGGATCAATTGCTCTAAGTGTGGAGGATGGTCTGGAACAATTTTGGCAGAGTTTCTGTATGGTTTGGTGCAACTCTCCCTTGGCCGAGAGGGGGTGGATTTTAAATAGGAGTGGCTGGAGGGCCTCCTAGGGGGGTTTGATGGCTTGGATCGACCGCTTAGGTCAAGGGAAGAACGTAGCCATGGCGACCATCGGGCATGGGGCGACTCAGCAAGGGAGAATTTCAATGTTAGGCTCACATGGAGCTCTCGGCCATGGGGTTTTCCGACGGCCGTGGTGGCCGGCCGGCTGTGCATGGGTCACCCTCAAGATCGTGGAGGTCAGTGGGTCGAATTTGGTGAAGTCAATTGGGGTTTCGAGATGTGTAAAGGGCTTGATTTAAGTGGAATGGGGCAAGAGTGTATTTTGGCTAAGTTTGGTCAAATACATGGATTCGGCTAGGTGCACCTCCCCAAGGCTAATTTGGGCTGAAGAGAAAGTCATTTGGATCAGCTTGATTAGTGGCGTCAAGTCACAATCCAAGTACAATTAGGCTTAAGTATGGCTTAGGGGAATCATGGGAGTGGTTAATCACTTTAAGGGAATTTATAAAGAGCCCCCTCCTTTTGCTCAAGATGGCATGGTGACATGGATGCAACTCACATGGCTTGCATGTGGCTTAAGGATGGCTTCATGGCTTGCACTATGGCTTGCACATAACTCGGCTCACTTGTATGAAAATGGATTTTGGCATTTTTGATGAATGTATGAGAAGTTAGCATGAAGCTTGATTTAGAATAATTTGATGTTTGATTGGAACTTTAGGGATGGTTTTAATCGAAGTCATGATGAAGAAGAGTGTCATATGGGCCTTAGAATAAATTTTGGGCTTTTGAATTTGGTGGAAGTGGGCTTTTAAAAAGGTTTATGGAGATGGGCTTTTAAGTTTAAAAACAAATTGGTAAGTGGAAATTTTGTAAAGGATCGGGCTAAAGAAATGTTGGGTTTAGTTTAGGGATGTGTCATGAGTGATTTGGAATTAATTTGAAGTGATTTGGAATCGAATTGGGTCGAATTTGAGTTTCTTTGGTAGAGGGACCAAGGTGGGTTAAATTGGGCTAACTTGGATCAAGATTGGGCTAAGGTTGAAATTGGTATAAAATTAATGTTGGGAAATGTTTATGGGAGTGTTACAAGGAGGTTTCAACTTTGATTGGGATATAGTTTTGGGATTTGGGCCCATTTGGGTTAGGTTTGGGTTTAGGTCAATTTAAGGGATTTTGGTTTTGGGTTTGTTTTAGGTCTAGTTTGGGTCCAAATTTTTGGCAAATTAAGTTAGTGTTTTGTTTGTGTAGATGTTAGGGAAGATTTAGAAAAGGTTTGGAATTAATTGGAGTTGAATTGGGTTGGTTTGGGCTAAGTTTGGGTTATGGGTCAAAATTGGGCTTTAAGCTTAAAAATGAAATTGGATTCAAATGTCAATCAAATTGGGCTTAGATTGGTCTAGATTGATATTGGGGATATTGAATGGAAGTTTAGAATTGAATTGAATCAAAATTGAGGTCAATCGGAAAGGTTTGGTTTGACATTGAGTTCATTTGGGTACGACTTTCGGGCAAATTGGGGGTTTTAGTAAAAGTGGGGTAGATTAGCAAAATTGGCCCATGGTGTAGTTGAAAAAAAATGAAATTGAGAATATTTGGGATTTTCTGGAATTTTCTGAGAATTTTTGGAATTTTTTTGAATTTTTGGGTCAAGAGGGGCATTTTGGTAATTTGGAGGGTATTGGGGGTATTTTTGGAAATTTTGGTATTTTTGGCTGTAAATGATCAATTTGATTGGTGGTGAAATGTTCAAGGTTGATTTTGGAAAAGTTTTGGATGATTTGGAAATTTTGGTGGTTTTGGGTAGTTTTAAGGGCTTTAAATAGGTTTGGTGGGTCCGGGCTCCTGGGTCAAAAATCGAAATTTTAGAAAAATGAAAATCGAGCAAATGTGAGTGAAATGGAATCACTTTGGTTGAGCTATGAAGCCATATTAAGCCCATAGGAGCCATGAGAGGACTCATTTGAGGCATTCACTATGTTGTTCCTAACCCTCTTAGCCACGGGCTTAGGGGTTAAGAACCATCCATGAGAATTACCTACATGAGTCAAGAGGTCAAGTTGGGTGAGAGTGTGGGTTTTAGGATTTGGAATGTGTGTGTGAGAGTGTAGTGTATGTGTAAGTCAGCCCTCACTGTACCGCCAACTGCAGGTGATCCTAAGGCCAAAGAGTCCTATAGGAACTCATCCTTTAAACCTCCACATTTGATCTCAACCCTCTAGGTGATCAGGGGTTTACAATCAAGCTTGTGGGGTTTGCAGGGAGTTAAGAAGTGGTTGAGTTTCTAAAGGGGTAGGTTCCATCTCTAGTCCTCTAAGATAGTCAAAGGAAAAGCCTAAGGCAAGATCCTAAGTACTAAAGAGAGAAGAGAAGACCTCATCAAAAATGAGGTCAACAAATGGACCCCCAATGGTGTGGTGTGCTAACCAAGCACACCGCGCGTATCGGCGCTGACCGAAGAGATCAACAAAACCAACACAGATGTCCAAGTGACAAACTTAGGACAGTAGAAAAATTTCCGCTGGGTAGTATCAAGTATATCTCCAAGACTGGAGGTTCCTGAACTCTCGCTGGGGAAAGGAAAAGGAGGTGAATTCCAAATCACAAGATCTGGGGAATTTTGATTTAGATTTCGTTTCATTTCATGTTCAAGTTTTGATGTGTGAGTTTAGATTTTTGATTTGGAGTTCCAATTTAGATTGAAGTTTGATTTTAAATCGACTGAGGAAATTTGGATTCGAAATGAGAATTGAAACCCGAGTTCCAATCTCGGATTGCGAAGAAAACCGGATTTTAGGTAGCAGCCTCTGAGTAAGCATCCGAGTTTAAGTGTCGATCGAAAAGGATGAGAATCATAAATTTAGTATCGATCTCGAAAGAGAACCGGAATTTAGGTACCAGTCCCACAAGTTTGGAATTGAAATTTAGATGTCAATTCGAAAGAGAATCGAAATTTAGGTATTGATTTCGAAAAGAGAATCGGAATGTAGGTACTGATCTCGGAATGAGAATTGGAATATAGGTTCCAGTCTCGGAAATTTTTGAATTGAAATGTAGGTATCAATTCAGATGAGAATCGAAATGTAGGTATCGATCTCAAAATAAGAACTGGAATGTAGGTACTGGTCTCGAAAATTTTGAATCGAAATGTAGGTATCAATTCAAATGAGAATCAAAATGTAGGTATCGATCTCGAAATGAGAACTGGAATGTAGGTACCGATCTCGAAATTTTGAATCGAAATGTAGGTATCAATTCGTATGAGAATCGAAATGTAGGTATCGATCTCGAAATGAGAACTCGGAATGTAGGTACCAATCTCCGAAATTTTGAATTGAAATGTAGGTATCAATTCGGATGAGAATCGAAATGTAGGTATCGATCTCGAAATGAGAACCGGAATGTAGGTACCGTCTCGAAAATTTTGAATCGAAATGTAGGTATCAATTCGGATGAGAATCGAGATGTAGGTATCGATCTCGAAATGAGAACTGGAATGTAGGTACTGGCCTCGAAAATTTTGAATTGAAATGTAGGTATCAATTCGTATGAGAATCGAAATGTAGGTATCGATCTCGAAATGTGAACTGGAATGTAGGTACCAGTCTCGAAAATTTTGAATTGAAATGTAGGTATCAATTCAGATGAGAATCAAAATGTATTTATCGATCAAGAAATGAGAACTGTAATGTAGGTACCAGTCTCGGAAATTTTGAATTGAAATGTATGTATCAATTCAGATGAGAATCGAAATGTAGGTATCGATCTCTAAATGAGAACTGGAATTTAGGTACTAGTCTCGAAAATTTTGAATTGAAATGTAGGTATCAATTCAAATGAGAATCGAAATGTAGGTATCGATCTCGAAATGAGAACTGGAATGTAGGTACTAGTCTCGGAAATTTTGAATTGAAATGTAGGTATCAATTCAGATGAGAATCGAAATGTAGGTATCGATCTCGAAATGAGAACTGGAATGTAGGTACTGGTCTTCGAAAATTTTGAATTGAAATGTAGGTATCAATTCGGATGAGAATCAAAATGTAAGTATCGATCTCGAAATGAGAACTGGAATGTAGGTACTGGCCTCGGAAATTTTGAATTGAAATGTAGGTATCAATTCGGAAGAGAATCGAAATGTAGGTATCGATCTCGAAATGAGAACTGGAATGTAGGTACTGGCCTCGGAAATTTTGAATTGAAATGTAGGTATCAATTCGGATGAGAATCGAAATGTAGGTATCGATCTCGAAATGAGAACTGGAATGTAGGTACCTGCCTCGAAATTTTGAATTGAAATGTAGGTGTCAATTCGGATGAGAATCCAAATGTAGGTATCGATCTCGAAATGAGAACTGGAATGTAGGTACCAGTCTCAGAAATTTTGAATTGAAATGTAGGTATCAATTAGGATGAGAATCAAAATGTAGGTATCGATCTCGAAATGAGAACTGGAATGTAGGTATCAGTCTCAAAAATTTTGAATTGAAATGTACTGTGGAGATTTGGATTTAGCGGGAGATTGAAATGAGATGTGAAAGTGTTCCACATCCCACGAGAATCAATCAAAGTTTGATTATTTGGCGAAGGGTATGAATCCATGCCATCATAACCAAATCAAAAATTTTTCGTGGTTCTGAAATCATCCCGAGAGAGGGTTTCAAAGGAGGTCTGAAGTAGATCTTGATTTGAAGAAGAATTGGAGGGTTTGAAAAGATGGATTTAGACTGGAATTCAATTTGAGATTTAGGTTCATTTCATTTGTCGTTTAGTGATCTGATTTTATTTTTGTTGTTCATTTAGTGTTCATGTGAATTTGGAGTTCATTTAAATATTTAGATTTTTAAGGAAAGTTCTCATTTATTTTCTTTTCTCTTCTGTTCTTCGTTCAAAGTTCATTTAACTCTAATGGCGTTTCCCAGTTGATTTGCACAAAAAGAGGTGAAGGCAGAATATGACGTAGTCGTTTGCATTCCAACTTGCTGAAAGTACATCATACAACTCGATCTAGTCATGATGACATTTTTCTCGTAAATTTAATGTCTCATACAATCCATGTAACTCCAAAACGGATCGTATAAACTTCTTGTTGATCCATTCAAAAGTGTCTATCAAAAATCCATGTCCGAATAGTAAGAAACATGGGTAATAACATCACCTTCCAAGCCACCCTCGACGTGAATGCCGCATTGATGTGCATCGGAGGTGTGCTATTTCCCATGTAACTCACAGCCTTGTAGGGCCGGAGACTCTCGAATCTCGGATCCGGTCGGAAGTGGTAAGGCGCCTTCTCGTCATCCATCCTTCTAAAAGTAACGGAGATCCGCTCCACCGGCACTCCCGTATACAATGTTTTGCGACGTCTGCTCCATTTCCTTTTAATATTATGACGGAACCTACCGGAAGTGGTATCTCCACCGGCCCTCGGAACTTACCCAGGCCTGCTATCCGGAGGTCAGATCCGAAATTGATATTGCATTGGTTGACGAACGAAACTGTGCAGAATGGTCTGACAAAGTCGTGGTGGTCTATATGTGGAGGTATGCGACGCCTTCTCCGGTAAATGTCGATGATGCAACCGTTGGATATGCGTCCGTCGGCAGCACCTCCACGTTATCATTCTTTTCACCATTCTTTTAATTATCCTCGGCATCGGATCCACCTCACCGCGACGGAGTATCCCCGGTGGATTTCCTTTTCTGTCCTCTCGCGAAGTTATAGCAACATCCGCACCGTATCGTGACTCTTCCTTTCCCCGGAATCCATCTCCGGGGTTCCGAATAAGTCTTTTCCCTCAGACGGCCTGCTCGACCCATCTTCTGAAGTTCTAAGATGCAATCCATAATCTGTTGTTGCTCATATTCTGAGAATACATCTGTGTGTAACTCGAGGCCTTTCAAAATGTTGATTCTCTTGCCTTTAATCCTTTCAAAGTATTCGAAAGTCTTCTTCTCAACATTTTGCATTCTTTCTAATTCATATTCTGGGATGATCTGCAAGTGACAAGGCCTAGTAACGTACTGCGGGATGTATAGCTCAATCCCGTCACGTTCTCCTGCATACCTTGGCTCCTCGGGGATTGTCTCTGTCGAGACATCCTCCTGGATTGCTTCCGCAACAAGGTTCTTCGGATCCGGTATCTCCGTCCGGCGTCGAGGCACCGACTCTATTTCGTTCTTCTTGGAACTTCTTCGATTTGTTCTGATTTTCTTGGCGTCGACTTTCTTCTTCTCGGTTCCCGACGAACCGGTATCTTCGAAATGTGTGTGCCGCAAAAGCGGCTGTTTCCTCGTGTTGATCCGTCTGCTAGTTTAGTCAACATCTTGAGGATACGGCGATTCTTATTCCTTCTTCGGGTAGCAGGTGAGAGTAGCTCTCCTTACCCCTCGAACTTCTGCGGTGCGGCGCCGACGAGCCCGCCTTCGCCGCGGCAACTACGTACTCGATTTTCTTGCTTTCCTCGATGTTTGTCTTTCTTTTCTTGTTGCCGGATTGGTGGCTCGGGCCACCCATCTTCATCACCGTCCGGTCGTGAAGCTCTTCTCGTCAACTCGGGACCCAATCATTTTCTTCGTACCGTAGGTCGGCTGGTGTGAAGTCGAATCAATTTCTATCATCGCTCCATCCTTCACCCTCTTTTCATCGAGTTACGAGACTCACGCCATTTTTAAAGTTTAGGACCAACCGCCCGTTCGACATTTCCCTGCGAAAAAGACAAGGAAAGGATCAGGGGCTGTACTAAGAACAAGAATACTAAGAAAATATTTGTCACTGAAGATTCTTATTCACTTATTTTAACTTTAAGGAAAGTAGGAAAAGATGAGGAAAGATCAGGAACAAGATTTGATTTGAAAGGAAGGGTAAAACTTTATTATTATGATTTCACATATTTTATTTTTAGCACATATTTTTTTGTTAATGATTTTTTTGTCATCCATTTTTATGTTTTTGAGTTCGGAACCAGTCACAAGTGGTTACTTCACCCGTGTTTCTAGGGATGAGAATTCATTCCTTCGAAACATCAGGTTGCGTAATACTTCTTCAAATATCGTCCATTGATTGGAAGCATTTGTCGTTCTCCTTGGCAATTCACAAGTTGGTAGGAGCCTCCTAAGTAGACTGTCTCGACCACAAACGGCCCTTCCCAAGTCGGTTCAAATTTACCTCTTATCTTGCGGTGTGCAAGAATAGGTCTCTTGAGGACAAGAACTAAGTCACCAACTTTGAAAGTTCTTGGGCCGACTAGTTATCATGGGCCTGGATCATCTTAGCTTGGTACAGTTCCAAATTTTGTCGCGCCGCAAGTCTTTTCCCTTCCAAGCTTTCCAGCTTCTTCCAGTCGTAATCCGGCATTTTCTTCCGTAGTAATTTTATTTGCAACCGCAATCCCGAGTGATGGAAGCCGAACCTCCAAAGGTAAAACCGCCTCGGACCCGTACACTAAAGTGTAAGGCGTAGACCGAGTAGGAGTCCCGAAAGTTGTCCTGTAGGCCCATAAGGCTTCTAACAATTTCTCGTGCCAATTTCTCTTGTTGTCATCCAAGGTTTTCTTTAGAATTTGGACGAGAGTCTTATTAAAAGCCTCGGCCAAGTCGTTTGCTCTTGGGTAGTAGATTGTTGAGTATCGCCAATCGATTCCATGTCTTTTGACAAAATTGTTGATTTTTGTGCTTCTGAATGCGGACCCATTATCTGAAATGATTCTGCGCGGTACTCCGAAATGGTAGACAACTTGATTTTTGAAAAACTGTAGCACGTGATGTGCCTTTACTTCTCTGAGTGGAACCGCTTTCGCCCATTTAGAAAAGTAGTCCGTAGCTGCAAGGATGAAGCGATGTCCTCTCGAAGAAGGCGGTTCGATCGGACCCACTATATCCGTGCCCCAAGCACTCAAATGGCCACGACGCGATTGTCGGATGTAGCATATTTGGAGGTCGATGTAGAACCACTCCATGCACTTGGCATTGGTGACAACTCTTGGCGATCTTCATACAGTCGGTCATCATCGAGGACCGTAGTACCCTAGTCTCTTAATCTTCATTTTCATCTTTGGACCCGATCGATGAGCGCCACAGAGTCCTGAGTGTACCTCTTCGACAATTTCACGAGCTTCGGACTCGCTCAGGCACCTTAGCCACATTTGATCAAAAGACCTTCTGTATAACATATTGTTTATTAATGCGTAAGACAGAGTTCTTTTCTTGATCTGATGGGCTAGCGACTTATCGTCCGGTAATTTCCCTGTTTGCAGGTAGTCTATTAGCGGTTGACGCCAATCTTCTGTGTTTTCTGTCACTGCTGCAATTGTTTCTTCTGCTCTTTCTGATTTGTGTATTGTATCCATGTCGAGCTGTGATAGGACCTGTAGTCCTTGAACTGACACTTCAACTGACTCATCTTGTAAGCAGGCAAATTCTTTTGTAAGACGAGCTAGCGCATCTGCAAGAGCATTTTCTTTTTTGAGGATCTTGTAGATCGTTACATTCAGAATATGTTCCAACAGTTTCATGGCATACTGAAAGTACTGCTCGAGTCTTGGCTTTAGAATTCTGTACTGTCCGGCGACCTGTTAAATGATCAACTAAGAATCCCCGTAGATGTTGATGTCCGTTATTCCCATTTGAATGGTTAGTTCCGATCTCGTTATGAGGGCTTCGTATTCCTCCTCGTTGTTCGTGCATGGTTCTGTTAAGTGGTAGGAGTATCTTAACATCCCCCGCTCCGGTGTTATAAATATTAGTCCGATTCCCGCCTTCACGGGCACTATCGTTTGCAATTCTTTGTTCTTCCGTGCCGAGGACGCACCGTCGAAGTATAGTTCCCAAAGTCGATCATCGCTGTCTTCTAGGCTCATTATCCGCTCGTCGGCAAATCGTCGTCGAGAGGCGAATCCACCGGTAAAGGGTGTGCCGTAAGGAAGTCGGCTAGGACTTGTCCCTTTACGGCGCGAAGAGGAACGAAAGTTATGTCAAATTGCACATAGTATCATCGACCACCCGGCAAGTCCGCCGCAGAGCGCTCGGTCGGGTCATCAAGTATTGCAACGGATTAACTCTCGAAATAAGGTCGACCTTATGAGAAAGCATGTAATGCCCGAGCTTCGTGCGGCGAAGATCGTGGCCAAGCAATGCTTCTCAATAGGAGGATACTTTACTTCCGTCGGGATTAGACGACGGCTTAAGTAAGTAGAGCATTTTCTTTTCCCTCATCATCGACCCTGGCTATCAGTGGCTCCAAGGGAGTCGTCTAAAGCCGCGGTATAAAGTATCAACGATCTACTCGAGAATGAGGTCGCTAAGACAGGAGGTGTCATTAAGTATTGTTTGATGTCATCGAAGGCATGTTGACATTTGGAGTCCCAAGTAAACTTGGCATCCTTCCTAATCAAAGCAAAAAAGGTTGACACCTTCCTGACAAATTCGATATAAAGCGTCAAAGATATGCCAACTTTCCTTGAAAGGACCGTAGCTGTTTCAAGGTTTTAGGAGATGGCATTTCTAAGATAGCTTTAATCTTTTCCGGATCAATTTCAATCCCGCGATGTCGGACGACAAATCCTAAGAATTTCCCGGAGGTGACGCCAAAGGCGCATTTTAAGGGATTCATCTTAAGGTTGTATTGTCTTAGTCGCTCGAAAACAATTCTCAAATCATACATGTGATCTTCTTTCAGTTTGCTTTTGATGACCACATCATCCACGTAGCACTCAACTTGGTTGTGAATGAGTTCATCAAAAATCTTCATCATCGCTCTTTGGTATGTTGCTTCTGCGTTCTTTAGTCCGAATGGCATTACTGTGTAAGCAATACACTCCGATCGGCGTTCGAATGTCGTGAGCTTTTCGTCTTCTCGGTGCCATCTTTATCTGGTTGTATCCCGACGATCCATCCATGAATGAAAATATTTCATGTGTCGAAGCAATGTCGATCATCGGCTCCGGGATTGGTAGTAGAAATTCGTCCTTCGGACATGCTTTATTTAAATCTCCGAAGTCTACGCAGATTCCGATCCGACCATTCTTCTTCCCGATCGGTACCACATTGGCTAACCAAGTAGGGTATTGTTCTTCACGGACAAATTTAGAGTCTATTAGCTTCTTAACTTCGGCTATTACTTGTTGTTCAATTTCTAGACGCATTCTTCTGGGAGCTTGTCTGACCGGAATGGAAGTAGGATCCACTCCTAACTCGTGAACCGCGACTTCCGGAGCTAATCCCGGCATTTCGTCGTAACTCCAAGCAAAACAATCCTTGAATTCCATTAGTAGCTCGATTATTTCCTCGGAATCTTCTTTATCGAGTAAGGAGCTAACAAAGGTCGGCTCTAGGCTCTTCGCTAGTACTCTAAGTTAACTTTCATTAACTCGTCTATCGTAGATTCGATTTCTTCTTCGAATTCGGTAGAGCATCTCCGATTTGTAAATCTTCAAGATCTTCTTTAGCTGCCAAGCAGTTTTCATTAGGCTCGCAAGTGACAACCAAGCAAAATTCTGTATCGTCAACTGATCCTACTGTGCCGAATCCGAGACCATGTTTTGAATTGGGAGGCCGACCGGCATTATTCCATAATTTTTCAAAGTGTTGTGATCGACCTTTTGTCCGTTGTCGAGGTAAGACACCACGTTGAATTAAATTTTGAACACAGGGAGAGTACCACTTAAAAGGTAGTTCCATTAATTCGGAAGAAGTAACATCTTCAAATTATACATCTTTTTCAGTTTTGGAGGAGGAAGCACCACGGTAAAACTTGATTGGCTTGGTACCACCACCATACACTTCCTTGACCACCATACCCTCGATCTTATTAGAATGGATGGGGTCAGGGTCATAGTATGAACATGATGGTTAATCTTCTCGTAAATTGATTTATATTCTTCATTCTTTTCATCTTCGAGAGAGATCTTAAACTGAGGTTTCTTTTGACTTATTGTCGCTGCTTCTTTCTTGATTTCTTCTTCTTCTTCTTCGGAAGTGTTCTCCCAATCAACATCGATGACCGGTTTCTTCTGTCCAACTGTTCTAATATTTCTTCCACGTCCTCGTCCCCGGCCTCGACCTCGGGTGCGAGTTCTGGAGAAATCTTCACCATCTCGCCTTAAGGCCGTGGTGAGTAACTGTTGGACTAGAACTTCAGGTTCTTCATCGTCTCGAATTTCTTTTGCTTCATTTGGTATAGTACTTCTGGAAAAGATTGTTTTCGTTGGGGGCGCGTAGTAGGCTGCATCTTCATGAATTCCAATTTCATGCACGGAGAACGGTTGTAAGTCACCTTTGATGAACTGTTCCCCTCCTTTGTAATACTTTATGCACTGGTGCAGAGATGATGGTACCATCCGGTTTTCATGGATCCATGGCCGACCCAGTAGAGCGTTGAACGATCTCTCAGAATCAATTATGTGGAATTTTGCGGTTGTCTTTGTTAAATCACCGGTCTTCATTAGTAGTGTTATCGATCCAAGAGCTCTCTCTCCTTTTTGATTGAAGCCTCTTAATAGCATCTTGTCTGCTTCAAGCTCGCGAGCATCAATTTCCAAATATGCTAGCGTCCGAAGATTCATTATGTTGATTGATGCTTCTGGATCAACCAACACTCTAGAGAGTGTAAACTTTCCAATAAGTGATCGAAATGTATAATGGTCGATTGTGATCAGCTGTTCCCAGTAATAGATCCTTGTCCGTGAAGGTAACACCTCGCTGTTCTTTTAACGAGCAAACCTCGTCGAATGAATCACTGGCCATTTGAGCTAAACAAATTTCTGGATCAAGTAAAGCCTTGATCAGAGCCTCTCTTATCTCCTTTGACAGGATCAGAGCGTCGTATATGCTTAGTTTGGCTGGTAGCTTCCTAAGATGGGCTAGCACGTTGTAGTCCACTTTATTACCGTGTTCCTCGGTTTCTTCCCGAATGGGCAATTTCTCTGCCGGGGTTGGTTCTTCCTGAGCAACCACCTGCTTTTCTTTATCCTTTGGACCCATTCTCGGCGGTAAAATTTTTCCACTTCTTAAATTTACTTCAGTTATTTTTTCTGAATTTGGTGTTGAATCTGCCGGTGTATCCTCTTAAATTGGAACCACTGGCTCTTCTAAAGTTGCTTCGGTGTCTGATGGTTCTAATTCTATCGTGATCGGAGCTCCTTGGAATTCATAAATGGACTCGTTGCTTGTCGAGCTTTCGTAGCCTCCTTAGTGAACATCTTCTTCGTCATGGTCGTCGAGGTTGTGTATGATTTGAGAATCGTTATTTGTATTGGAATCGAGATCCGGATTTAGTCGGTTGTCGTTAGTTACGTAATCGTTAGAAACAGTCAAAACGTAGCCAACGCCACAACCCTTATCATTATAAGATCCCGCCGGGGCGAGCAAATAATCATGCAGAGTCAGGAGTTCGAGGGATTTCTCCCCCGAATCGGAAATAACCATCCTAGGATAAGCAACCCCTAGTCTACCCTTCGGAGCCTCGGTCTTCTTTTCTTCCACGATCTTCTCCTCCTTCTGGGGTGGTTCTTCAATCGCAAGTGATAGTGCCGGCTCGACAGGTCTCAAACTCTGAGTTGAAGCACGTACCGAAGCGGTCTCGGATGTGATCCAAAATTTTCTTCGATGATTTTGTCCGGACGATACTCCATCCATCATCGGCCGTGTAAGGGTCTATCGGAACAATGGGATCCGTTGAAATAACATTGAAGGAACCTCCCTTCTGGGGTTCCTTCATGTATTCCTTTGGGATCGTTATGTTCCCTTTCCGGAGATTGTCATCAAGCCAACTCTTGAAAGTGATGCAACCTCTATCTTGTGTCCGAGCATCTGATGGTAAGGGCAATAATTCGGATGATCTTTCTTATTGACTTCCTCCGGATTCTTGGGCTCTGGCAGCTGAAAATCCGGTGTCTTCATTAAGCTGCGGAACATCTTCGCTACTGCTTCAGTTTTGAATGGGTATTCTCTATTTAGAAGTTCTCTTAAAGTACGTGACGAACGAGGCGGTTGTTCATAATGCTGAGGCGACTGATAGCTCGGACGAGGTTGCTGATAGCCCTGCTGAGGTTGTTGGTATGTTCGTTGCGGTGGTTGGTAACTAAGCTGTGGCCGCTCTGACTTTATCTGTATTGGCCGCTTGCCCTTATCTACTGCCGCAACGATTCCAGATTTTTTCTCGAATGTTTTCACAGGCTTCTGCTTATCGTTCTTGTCCGCGAAATTTAACTGTTTTGGCTCTTCTTACAAGCTCCCGGCCTTGCTAAGCAACTTCTCGAAAGTCTTGATTGTAAATCCTTTAAGGAGGAGTGCTATCGGGCCATGGATACTCTTAAGTAGGATACCGATTGCATGTTGTTCTTGATGCTGTGGTTCACACTTCATGCTTAAGTTTCTCCATTGAAGTATGTAATCCACTAAAGTCTCGTTCGGCTTTTGTTGCTCCACCACTAGATCACCGATAGTGATGTGGTGCCGAGCCCCGGCAAATCGTTTAACGAAGAGATTTTCCGGTTCTTAAAAGGTCTTTATCGAACCGTTCGGCAATTCGCATACCAGTCGAAGGCAATCCCTGACAAACCGCTGACGAACTGGCGGAAGAGTAGAGCGTCGCTCCCACCGGCATTGCAGCAACTAGCACGAAAATGTGCGACATGCTGCCGAGGGTTTCCTGTTCCATCAAAAGTCTTAAATAGAGGTGGTACGAAGCCTTTCGGGTATTGGACTGCATCGAACTCTTCGGGGTAAGGTCTACCCGTCTGAATAGATGCTCCATTCTTGGATTGTGCTAAAGCTTCTCGCACCTGCTGTTCTACCATATTCTTAATATTCTTTTCTGGAATCATGCTTTGTGTAGAATCCTTGTTTGGTGGTTCGTCTTCGTTGACGGATGTGATCTCCTTTCCTCCATCCGCAATATGGATAATTTCTGGGGGTGTCTCTTTCTGAGGCTGGGCCTGACTTTGGAGAGTGGCTAAGGCAGCAGCCATCTCTTCCATCCTCTTTGCCATCTGGGAAATTGTATCATCTCTTTCCCGAAGCTGTGCTCTCAACACTTCCGGTTCATCTCTTTCCGCAGCTGCCGGAGCACCTTGCGAAGCTGACGATGCTCGTGTCTCAACCATGTTGATCTCGGCATACTCGTCATTCATAAATTCTGATGAGTCGATTTCATCTCCTAGTTCTTCTTCTCTTTCTTTTGCTAACCGTCGGATGTCGGTCCTTAATTTGTCCATGGCATCCTCTAGTGGCCCTTTTCGCACGGTCTTGCAGTTGTCTCATGACGGTTGTTGAACTTCCTTCCCGGGAGTCCCCTTTATTGCAGTAGCACTTTCTTCTGATTCAAGTCTCCTGACGAGACTTCTCTTCTCAGGACATTGTTTTGGTCTTAGTTCGCCAGTAGTAGGTCGCAATACCATCCTTCTTGCAGCCGGAAGCCTAGGACCGGATGGTCTATCGGCTATATGCTGGAAGGTGGTATCCTCCCTAATTTGTAGACCCGATACAACAATGGCCAAACTGGTTTTTATCTTCTTCTTTGGTTTCTTTGTGGCAGCAACAGGCTCTATTCGCGGTCCGAGGCGGGATTTAGCTGGCACTCGTCCTATCCTTCTTAAGATTTCTGACACAGGGCATCTTTCTTTCTTTGCCAATCTTTCTATCACAGCTTGCAGTCGGGCAAATGGCGTAGCCTTATCCCTTTTCCTCTTGTAATTATTGTAGTATGCAGGTCGGGGTAATGCGGTGGCGATCCTACGAACATCCTCTTCATCTGATGCGGCAGAGAGGGGGTGAAACCTGCTCCCTTCCAATAGAGGTATATACTCAGGCAGTTCTTCTCTTTCCTCAGGAATTTCTTCCAGAAAAGCAACTTCAAGACAGCTCGGCTTTCTTGGCAATCTTCCTGCTTCTATTTCTCCTTTGAGTCCGAGTTAGGGGTGCAACTCTTGAACTGGACCCAATCTCAAAAACAGATGGTATTGCAGCGAAATCTGTACCCTCCACGGTGACAGGCTCATCACGGACTTGGATTTCCTTCCCTTCGGCTTGGCGAGGTCGGGGTAGGTGCAGAGATGACTAGACTCGTGGGGGTAGAGACAACAGTCCTCCTACGAACAGTAGTACTCCTCTCAGCTGGAACCCTTTGCAGGGGAGGGAATTATTGAGTCGACTTCAGGTTGAACTCAATCACGGGCTCTTCTGTTTCCGACACTTTGTCCATTAGTATGAAGAGAGTGACGTCAGCGAACTTGACATCTATGTTGCCAAATCCTTGTCCGAAACGGATGATCCCATTGTCGGGCAGCTCATCCTTGTAAACGGCGAAGTCCATTCCATTGGTTAAGAAAAAGATTAACTTTGGGGCAGTCATTTTCTGCAGGGCAGATTCCAAATGTCAGTCTCGAATTATGCTTCTTTTCATCGTAAAGTTTAGGACGAAAAAGAAAGAGTCCGAACACATTTGTGATTTTTAAAAGAGATTGTTTATTAGGAGGTTCGTTTGTTAGAAACAAAATGATTAAAGGAAAAAAAAGGTTATAGAAAAGGTAAAGGGCTCGATTTAGAATTGGAAAGGAAAAGAAAGTCTTATGCAAGACTTCTCGACTCGAAGGACCGCTCCTAAACTAACACCTATTGGGGGTCCACCCCACCTCAGAAAAGAGGTAAAAGGATCTCGGAACCTCTCTGTTTAGGGGTGTCTAAATAGTGGCTCCTAAATCCGGAAGGAGTTGGCTATACTCGTTCAAGACAGAAATGAACGGGGTATTCCAACGGAAGAATGGTAGTTTTGGTCCACTAGGGATATGGACTCACCACCGATTTATGAAAGCAAAACCATCTGATCAAAATGGAGAGAGGAACTCATCCTCAGTGGAGTCGCCAAAAGTTGTCGGCATATTTTTAGGTTGAATGCTGTATTTTAAAAAAAGGGGTCGCCTACAGAAATTCTCGGCGAATTTTAGATTTTAAATTTAATTTAAATATGTATTTAATTTGGAAAGTAGCATTTGATTTTGAAAATAATTTTTAAATTTGAAGATTTTAAGATATGAAATCAAACCGATCTCACATCCCAAATATTTTATATAAACGAGCACCGCATCACAAACCGTGTATCTATCCCGAAGAATAGACACACTGCTTGATGATGGGGCTCGATTAAATAAACTAGAAGATTTATGTCATCCGTTTGGTCTATGAACCAATTATATAAGCTGACAAGTTCCCCTGCTTAATATAAAAGAATTAAGTAGGGTTTATATTACCTGGGTTCTTAAAGTTCTCTATAAGGGCAAGCCCCTATAGTTAATTACATCTTAAATGACGGGAATCATTTAAGAAAACTCTCGATAATGATCAGTGGTTTTGCTCTCAAGAATTTCAAAGTTTAAGGTTTTCAAAGGATTGAATTTTGGAAATTTCAATAGGGATTAGCTCAAATTTGGAACAATTTATTTCAAGAGTCCAAAGGAAGAGAAGTAGGAGAAGCTGAGGATCCAAGAAGAATCTTGGCAACTTCCCAAACTATCATATTGTTTGGTTTGAATTTGAGAATATCATTTAATGTTTCAATCCTGCCCATTTTATTTATTTAGGTCTTATATTTTTATGATATAATCACACAAATAGCCTCGAAGATGTGAGGGTTTATGTCGTACCAAACAACTACCTCGGAGTCCTAAGACCGGTTAGGGCTTAATTTACATGACATGATCATGCAAATGCCTAATGAAGAGTTGAGGATTTATGTTGCACTAAGTAAACTACTTCGAAATCCTATGGCTTTGTTGTTTTTAAAACTAGGAAAGGTTTTGCTGAAGTAGATTCAAGTTTTGCTGATGACGATGGCCGTACTGCCCACCATGCTCCAAGCTCTTCATTGTTGCAGAGGTTTAGTTTTGGAAAGTGAAAATCAGGGGATGAGAGAAGTGTTTTGGTTTAGAGAGAATCTTAAAATCCAAGTGTTTTTAATATTTTAATTAAACAAATCTTAAAGTTGATTAAACAGAACCGATTAAGATCCCACGGTTGCGTCATCCCGGCACCGTTATTTTCATCGAATTCACTTAGTCTTGATGAATTTGCTAAACTCAACTGAATGAGTTCCACACTTTCATTTAGACCGTGGGAAACCCGTTAGCAACACATGGGTTACATCATCTGAGGTATTCCCGATCATTCAACGAGACGTTTTAATTTAGTTGTGATTGTAGTTTTATTATTCTGTTTGTGATTAAATTTTGAGTTGTTTTATATTTTGGAATGTTGTGGCGGTGAATTTTATCTTGCAATGACTTTTAATTTAGTTTTGGTTTCAGCTTAGGGACTATCCTAAAGGTTTTGGTTTTCATGCAACAGCTTTGTTTATCATGCAAGGAAAAGTAAAGTACAGTGCATGTAAGTAAATTGCAATAAAATAAAAGCGTACCTGGAGGGTCTTCCCGTCATCCCAAGCTGCACTTAAAACACATGTTAAGGCATTTGAATATTTTGCAAGAAATACTTAGGTAAAGCTAAGGGAAAGGGTTTTGGTTGTCTACCAAGTTCCTAATCTTATAACTAGTCATCTCCTATGACGTCTAGGTTCTTGGTTTGGTTTAAGGATGATTTTCTTCATCAAAGAACAACTAGATTCAATTGTTCTTCTAAAACATCTCGTTATATTGAGGAAGTGCTTAAGACGAGTCCTAAACATCTTTTCAATATTTCTGGGATTGTTTTGAGTCCAAGTAAATTTAGTTGAACAGGTGAATTAATCATCCAGGGGTTTAAGTTTTGTTCCCTTGCTCAGTGAACTAGGACATTTGAATATCCTATAAGTGAAGTAACACTTCACTTGATACTTCATTTAAGAGTTATAATAATAAGAGCTTTAAAAGGGCAAATCAACTTATTAAGTATTTTAATGATTTAAACTTAATGATTTAATTTTAATTTTGACTTAATTATAAAAAATTAGTTTAAGTTTGGAATAGTGTTCAAGTAATTTTTTTTTTAAGTTTACTTTAAGTGTTTGGTTTAACTCTTAATGATTTCATTTAGGTGTGTTGTTAAATGATTTTAATTCAATTTAATTTTAGTTTAATTTAAGTTTAATTTAATTTAATTTAATTTAATTTGATTTAATTTAATTTAATTTAATTTAATTTAATGTGATTTAATTTATTTTAATTTTAATTTAATTTAATTTAATTTAAATTAATTTAATTTAAAATTTTAATTTAATTTAATCTTAATTCAACTTAATTTGATTTAATTTATTAGATTTAATTTTAATTTTTTATCTTAATATATTAAATATGATTTAATTTAATTGTTATGGTGTTAACTTGATTTAGATTTTGATTTAATTTAATCTCAACGTCTAAAATTTAATTTAATTTAATTGTTAAATTGTTTAGCATTTTAAATTTTAAGTTAGGATTATCCTTTTAGTTAAGAATTAAATATTATTGAAGTGATTAATTTAAGGATTCATAAATTAAAGAATAAATATTCTCTTAATAATATTCATACTTTAATAATTCCAATTTCTACTATTCTTCCAAAATTTCAATTAATTAATTAATTAAAGTTTTATTTTAATTATATTTGAAATTGTTATTAGGTTTCTACCCTCAATCATTTAAGTTTCAATCATCCAAAATCAGTTTAAAATCAAATATTTTACCCTCCCCTTTTTGATTAATCCTAAAATTTTAATTAAGGGTTGAAATTTTTAATTACCCTTTTGCTCTTCAAGCTTAATAATTCTATAACTCACTAAAATAAGCTCAAACGAACTTGAAATTTTTATGTAACCTCACTCACATGTCAATTAAGACATTAGAGGAGAAAATGTGATTTTTCTGTATTTAATTTATTTATGTAATTATTTTTAATGGAAAATAGGGGTTTTCAAGGAAAATTCAATAACATGACCAAAGAAATGTTTCTATCCTTAAGAAAATTATGGGATGTTCCTAATGACCAGAGGACCATTTGGGCCAATTTTGGTGATTTTTTGAATTATATTTTATTTATTAGAATTATTTTGAATTTTGGAGTGTTAATTAATTTAAAATTAAAATAAAAGTTGAAAAATGGATTTTATATTTTTCAAAAATCTCTCTAACCTCAGAAAAACAGAGAACCAAATTTTATATTTTTCTAATTTTTCTTTGATTTATTAGAATTATTTTAGTGGAAATGTTAAAGAAAATCATTTTTTAATTCAAAAATTGTTTTAGGCATTTAAAATTCAATATCTTACCCTAGAGACTTAGGAAAAATATTTAGTTTGTTCGTAAGTGATTAGAATTCAAAATGTGACATTTTGGTGATTTTTATTATTTTTTTAATTATTAAAATATTAAAATAATGGTAAAAATCAACTTTTTTAGAAAATTACAATTTTAATTTTTCTAAACTCCCCTGATATCAGAGAAGCCCCAAAACCATTTTTGTGAATTTTTGAAAAGTATTTTGTGAGTTATGAATTTTTAAAGTCTAATTTTGGTTAGGTGACTTAATTAATCCATTTGATGGGGCTAATCAAATCCAATTGACTTCAAATTTTTATTGGGGATTCTTCTGACCCTAGAGAATAATGGAGAATTGTTTTCAATTCAATTTGATGTGTAGTTAACCCTAATTAATTAATATTCAATTTTGGGTGTTAAGGCTAATTAGGGTTATTCCAAGTGAATTAATTCAAAATCTATTTTTCGTGGGGTCCTCTGGTCCTAAGGAACTTCACCAAATTTTTCTAGATTTTAGTTCTCAATATGCTAATTATTGGAATTAAAATACTCAAAATAGTAACATGCAATTGGAAAATCAAAAACTCCTCACAGAGATGGCCTCTGACCTTGGAAAATTTAGGGAATGTTTCCAAGTTCAGAGGCTTCAAAAGCCCTATGGTTTCATGTCATGGTGAATTGTCCATGCAAATGGAGAATTAAAATATCACAGAGAGTAAATAAATTATTAAAAATAAATTACTTGATGAAATGACTTGATTTCTTTTCCACATTATTCTCCTCTGTTCACTGAGCAAGAGGGTATTTTTATTTTATTTTTAGGATTTTTCTACACAATGTTATGAATTTTTAAAGTTTATGGTAGTTAATAAATTCAAAAAATACCTAATTATCTACTTAACTCCGATCGCGCCACGGCGCATCCTTAGTCTCCCCGAACGGCCACGCGTCGTTTCCTGGTTCGGCACCACCTCCTGAGTCAGCTGCCATGGGGCCCGCGGTTCACGTACCATCTCCCGGTTCGACGCCATCTGATTCGTCCATCCAATACAAATGTGAATGGACGGCATCCGTTCATCGTCCCCGATATACCTCACCCGAGAGCCGTCCACACTAAAACCCTAAGATCTCACTCGATTCTCGACGGATTTTCATGTTCTTATGCTCTATGGATTTGTCTTGAAGAGACGAACACATCTATACGGTTTATGTGGCATGAAATTGATCCAAACAAAATAGAGAATGTTCAGAAGCTCGGGAAGAAGAGAGAGCTCATACCTTTGCTCTGAGAAGTGTGGCTTCGAATCGAGAGTTGTGTCACCTTCGATTGAGTCCAAGTAAGCTCCAGATGAAGTCTCTGGCCCTGGGGAATTGTCTAGACTCGAATTCGACCAGACCCGATTCCAAAGCTTGGAGGCTAGAGCAAATGGGTGGCCTGGAGAGGGGGCTTCCACTGGGGAACTCCTTCTCTTGATCTTGTGCAGGTGTGGGTGAGTTTAATTTGAGTTTGGTGGAGAATTGGAAAGTGTCCTGGTTTTGGGTGGAATTTTGGCTGAGAAATTGAGCTCTATGGATGGGGATTAGGGCAAATTATCACTGGGGATCAATTGCTCTAAGTGTGGAGGATGGTCTGGAACAATTTTGGCAGAGTTTCTATATGGTTTGGTGCAAATCTCCATTGGCCGAGAGGGGGTGGGGTTTAAATAAGAGTGGCTGGAGGGCCTCCGGGGGGTTTGATGGCTTGGATCAGCTGCTTAGGTCAAGGGAAGAACAGCCATGACGCCATTGGGCATGGGGCAGCTCGACAAGGGAGAATTTCAATGTTAGGCTCACATGGAGCTCTCGGCCATGGGGTTTTCCGGCGACTGTGGTGGCCGGCCAGCCAGGGCATGGGTCACCCTCAAGATCGAGGAGGTCGGGGGTTGAATTTGGTGAAGTCAATCGGGGTTTGACATGTGTAAAGGGCTTGATTTAAGTGGAATGGGGCAAGAGTGTATTTTGGCTAAGTTTGGTCAAATACATGGATTGGGCTAGGTGCACCTCCCCAAGGCTAATTTGGGCTGAAGAGAAAGTCATTTGGATTAGCTTGATTAGTGGGGTCAATTCACAATCCAAGTACAATTAGGCTTAAGTATGGCTTAGGGGAATCATGGGAGTGGTTAATCACTTTAAGGGAATTTAGAAAGATCCCCCTCCTTTTGCCCAAGATGGCATGATGACATGGATGTAACTCACATGGCTTGCATGTGGCTTAAGGATGGCTTCATGGCTTGCCTATGGCTTGCACATAACTTGGCTCACTTGTATGAAAATGGATTTTGGCATTTTTGATGAATGTATGAGAAGTTAGCATGAAGCTTGATTTAGAATAATTTGATGTTTGATTGGAACTTTAGGGATGGTTTTAATTGAAGTCATGATGAAGAAGAGTGTCATATGGGCCTTAGAATAAATTTTGGGCTTTTGAATTTGGTGGAAGTGGGCTTTTAAAAAGGTTTATGGAGATGGGCTTTTAAGTTTAAAAACAAATTGGTAAGTGGAAATTTTGTAAAGGATTGGCTAAAGAAATGTTGGGTTTGGTTTAGGGATGTTTGAAGAGTGATTTGGAATCAATTTGAAGTGATTTGGAATTGAATTGGGTTGAATATGGGTTTCTTTGGTAGAGGGACCAAGGTGGGTTAAATTGGGCTAACTTGGATCACGATTGGGCTAAGGTTGAAATTGGTATAAAATTAATGTTGGGAAATGTTTATGGGAGTGTTACAAGGAGGTTTCAACTTTGATTGGGCTTTAGTTTTGGGATTTGGGCCCATTTGGGTTAGGTTTGGGTTTAGGTCAACTTAAAGGATTTTGGTTTTGGGTTTGTTTTAGGTCTAGTTTGGGTCCAAATTTTGGGCAAATCAAGTTAGTGTTTTGTTTGTGGAGATGTTAGGGAAGATTTAGAAAAGGTTTAGGATTAATTGGAGTTGAATTTGGTTGGTTTGTGCTAAGTTTGGGTTATGGGTCAAAATTGGGCCTTAAGCTTAAAAATGAAATTGGATACAAATGTCAATCAAATTGGGCTTGGCTTTGGTCTAGATTGATATTGGGGATATTGAATTGAAGTTTAGAATTGAATTGGACCAAAATTGAGGTCAATCGGAAAGGTTTGGTTTGACATTGGGTTCATTTGGGTTTGACTTTTGGGCAAATTGGGGGTTTTGGTAAAAGTGGGGTAGATAGGCAAAATTGGCCCATGGTGTAGTTGAACAAAATGAAATTGAGAATATTTGGGATTTTTGAAATTTTCTGGGAATTTTTGGAATTTTTAAATTTTTGGGTCAAGAGGGGCATTTTGGTAATTTGGAGGGTATTGGGGGTATTTTTGGAAATTTTGGTATTTTTGGCTGCAAATGATCAATTTGATTGGTGGGGAAATGTTCAAGGTTGATTTTGGAAAAGTTTTGGGTTATTTGGAAATTTTGGTGGTTTTGGGTAGTTTCAAGGGCTTTTAGTAGGTTTGGTGGGTCCGGGGCCCCGGGGGTCAAAAATTGAAATTTTGGAAAAATGAAAATTGAGCAAGTGTGAGTGAAATGGAATCACTTTGTTTGAGCCATGAAGCCATATTAAGCCCATAGGAGACATGAGAGGACTCATTTGAGTCATTCACTATGTTGTTCCTAACCCTCTTAGCCAGGGGCTTAGGGGTTAAGAACCATCCATGTAAATTACCTACATGATTCAAGAGGTCAAGTTGGGTGAGAGTGTGGGTTTTAGGATTTGGAATGTGTGTGTGAGAGTGTAGTGTATGTGTAAGTCAGCCCTCACCAGACCAGGCCACCCAGGGTGATCTTAAAGCCAAAGAGTCCTATAGGGAACTCATCCTTTAAACCTCCACATTTGATCTCAACCCTCTAGGTTATTAGGGGTTTACAATCAAGCTTGTGGGGTTTGCAGGGAGTTAAGAAGTGGTTGAGTTTCTAAAGGGGTAGGTTCCATCTCTAATCCTCTAAGATAGTCAAAGGAAAAGCCTAAGGCTAGGTCCTAAGTACTAAAGAGAGAAGAGAAGACCTCATTAAAAATGAGGTCAACATGTGTCATACTTTAAAATTATGGGAGAGGGTAATTGAACATAGGTTAAGACGTATTACGAAGATTTCTCATAATCAATTTGGATTTATGCCGGGTAGGTCTACCATGGAAGCTATACATTTATTGAGAGGTTTGATGGAGAAGTACAAAGATAATAAGGAGGATCTACATTTGATTTTTATTGATTTAGAAAAATCTTATGATAAGGTTCCTAGAGATGTTCTTTGGAGAGTCCTTGAGAAGAAAGGTGTTGATATGACTTATATTCAAGTAATTAAAGATATGTATGCTAGAGCTGTTACATGTGTTCGAACTGATGAAGCATTGACCAAGTATTTTACTATTTTTGTTTGTTTACATCAAGGATCGGCTTTAAGCCCATATCTTTTTGCTTTATTTATGGATGGTCTTACTCGGGCATTTACAAGAGGATGTACCTTGGTGTATGCTTTTTGTTGATGATATCCTCCTCGTGGATAAGACAAGAGAAAAATTCCAGGAAAAACTTGAATTATGGAGGTCTACATTGGAGTCTAAAGGTCTTCGTTTGAGTAGAACTAAAACTGAATACATGGAATGTAATTTTAATAATATTAGGTCTAGTGACAGAAGTGTAACTTTCGGTGATCAAATTATTAAAAGGTGTGAACGATTTAGATATCTCGAGTCCATTGTTCAAAGCGATGGTGATATAGATGGGGATGTTAATAGTAGAATTCAGGTTGGTTGGTTGGTTGAAGTGGAGGAATGCGTCCGGCCTATTGTGTGATAGAAACGTACCGCTTAGACTGAAAAGAAAATTTTATAAGATGGTGGTGAGACCTTCAATGCTCTATGGTGCTGAATGTTGGCCTTTAAAAGAGAAGCATAATGTTAAGTTAAGTGTTGCCGAGATGAGAATGATTAGGTGGATGAGTGGCTTTACACTTAGAGATAAAATGCGAAATGAATATATCCGTAATAGAGTTGGAGTTGCACCGAGTGATGGATAAAATTAGAGAGAGTCGCCTTAGATGGTTTGGTCACATTAAACGTCGACCACTTCGATGATCCGATTAGGAGAGTAGATGTTTTAAATACAACTTATGTTAAGAAAGGCAAAGGCGAGACCTAGGAAAACTTGGGCTTATTGCATAAAAAATGATCTTACTTTATTAGAATTAAACGAAAATTTGACACTAAATAGGACGCAATGGAGAAAAAGGATTCATGTAGCCGACCCCACTTAGTGGGATTAAGGCTTTGTTGTTGTTGTTGTTGTTGTTGATGTTGTTGTTGTATTTTAATAATTGAAATTAGTTTAATATTCAAAATTATCATTTCACTTAGAAAATTCATTTAAGTGACTAAATGAATTCCAAATGCTATGAAATTTTTATGGTGAGTTCTCTGACCTTTAAAATATAGTGGAGAATTATTTTTGGGCTATTCCCATATTTAATAAACTCAAATTAATTTAAATTTAGTTTTAAAACAAGTTGACTAGGACATTTCTTAATGAAAACCCATGAAAGTTTTATCTTAGGGTCCTCTAGTCATAGGAAACCAACCATGATTTTTCTGGATTTTTATAATCACCATGCTAATTTTTGGAATTAATTTATAAAAACAGATGCAAAAATTTGGAAAATATAGAACTCTTCATAGAGGTCTCCTTTGAGTTTGGAAAAATCAGGGAAATTCCCCATGACAGAGGCTACAACATGCTAAAATGGCAAGTCATGGTGAAATGTCTATATGCATGGAGAATTAAAAGACTACAGAGGGTATTTAACTAATTAAAAATCATACATGTATTACCTAAATTTCAAACCATTTCCACATTATTCTTCTCTGTTCACTAAGCAAGAGGGTATTTTTCTTTTATTTTTTTATTTTTCTAGGCCAATATATGGATTTTTTAAAGTTCAGGTGACTTAAATAAATCAGAAAATTCATATTTTCCTACTTAACCAACTCAGTGCCGCGTCAATCTACGATAGATCGAAGCCCCCACGTGGCGTGCTTCTAATCGACGCCGCCAGCTGACAGGGATGCCATGCAGCCCGCGGTTCTGTTTCATCTCCTCGACTGGCTCGATCAGTGCTATCCAATGAAAACACGTGTGATCCAACGGCTGCCCGTATTCGTCTCTGTCTGGTGTGAACCCGTGACCATTCACACTAAAACCCTAACTTCTCAGCCTAGACTCAACCAAATCACTTCAGGTTTGATCCTATGGACTCGTCTAAGCATGGCAAACATATCCATATGGCTAATCATGATTTAAATTAACTCTAATCACATGGAGAATTTAGAGAAGCTCGGGAAGGAGGAGAAGTCAATACCTTGGCTCTGAGAAGTGAAGCTTCGATCAGAGATGCTCTACACCTTCTTTGGAGTCCCAGGAGCTCAGGGATGAAGCCTCTTGCCCTGGTGAATTGGCTAGATATGAAAGTGACCAGACCCGATTTGGAGCTTTGATGGAAGTCCCTTTTGGAGTTGCCTGGTGATGGGGCTTTCAGTGGAGAACTTCTTCTCTTGCTGTGGGGATGGTGTGGGTGCGTTTTATCTGAGTTTGGTAGATTTTAGGAAAATGTCCTATTTTGGGCTCAACTTTAAGTTCAGAAATTGATCTCAGACAGACGATTTGGGGGCTCGAAAATGGTGGGGATTGGCTTCTCTGTGCTGTGGGAAGGTTTTGGAGTGCGTTTGGTAGAGTTTTGTTAAAGTCTACTTCAACCCAAGCTTTTGGCCGTGAAGGGTGGTGGCTTAAATAGCCATGGCTGGGGTGGCTGTCAGGGCTTCGATTCAGGTGCAAAGAGCTGCCTAGGTGGAGTGCAGAAGAGCCCTAATGAAAATTTTAAGTTGACTTGGCCATAGGGTGGAGTTTGGGTTTCGCCAAGTGTGAGGTGGCTCTCGGTTTGAGATCCTCCAGATACTATGCCAGTCAGCCAGGCCAGGGGAGGTGGCTAGTGGGTCAGGTGAGCCAGTGGGCAGGCCATCATGGGGTAAGCTTAAGTGGTTAATGCATTATGGCAGATCCCCCCTATGTTTAACCATTTAAGGGAGGAGATCCCCTAACTTGAGGGACCTTTGGTCCATGGTTCCACTAGGTTGGGCTAGGTGGGTCCAACCCAGTCCGTAGGGTCAACTTTGTGGTTATGGAGGAGTTGGTTTGGTCACATTTGGTTCAATTTGATTAGGTTAGGTCATAGGTTCATTTTGGTCACTTTGGGTTCAAATTGGGCTAACTTGGGTTTGAGCTTAGGTTAGACCCAAATTATTAAGCAATATTGTGTATATGATTGTCATAAATGGTTTAGGGAAGGATTGGAGTGGTTTTGGATTGATTTGGTAGGTCAATTTGATTTGGTTTAGTGTTTTGGTCAATTTGGGGCAAGTTGGCTAAGCTTGGGTCTAGGTTGGGCTAGAGTTGGTTCCAAAGCTAATTGATGGTTTAAAATGGTCTAGGGGGATGTCATAAAGAGTTCCCAACATCAATTGGATGGAAGTTTTGGGAGTAAGGCAATCAATTTGAGAGATTTTGGGCATATGGCATGTTTGGGTCAAAATTGGGCAAGCTTAATTTAGGTGGATTTGGGTGAGGCTTGGGCTCAAATTGGGGGTAATTTATGGTTAAATTTAGTTTAGGGGAGTGTTATGAAAGGTCTAGAATTCAAATTGGGGAGAAATTGATTGGTGTTAGGTCAATTTGGGGGATTTGGGTCACTTAGGAAAAAATAGGGATTTTGGGTTTTAAGTGAAATGAAACTCAAATGTGGGTCACATTGGACTTGGATTTAGTTTAGATTGATATTGGAGATGTTGAATTAAAGTTTGGAATTGAAATTGGGCAAGATTGGGGTCAATTGGGTCAATATTGGGTTTGAATTAGGCACATTTTTTGTTAAATAGGTCAATTGGGGCTTTTGGTTAAATTGGGCTAAATTGGCCAAATTGGGTCATGTGATAGTTGAGAAAAATTAAATTGGGAATATTTGAGATGTTTTAGGTTATGAGAATTTTTGGAATTTTTGGAAATTTGGGCTAAGAGGCGCATTTTGGTCATTTTGGGGATTTTTTTGGGAAAATTGGCAATTTTGGGTAATTTTGGTTAATTTGAGTGGTAGGGAATATTTTGGAATGATTATTGAAGAAAAATGGGTAATTTGGGTGATTTTTAAAATTTTGTGGAATTTTAGGGTTTTGGGGGTATTTTGAGTATTTTAGGGCAAAGGGGTCAGAGGTTTGAAATCTTTGGGAAAATTAGGATTAGTTGAAAATGAGTATTAATATTGAATTATTTAGGTTGAGCCATGGACCAAGGTTCACCCTCATTTGGTCCTCTATATTTTGGTACTAGCCAAACCCTAGCCTGAGGCTAATGGCTTGGGAATACCACTTAGATGAGTTTCCAAAAAGTTAGGCGATCAAAGGTGATGTGCCTTGTTTAGGATTATGAGTGTGTAGTGTAAGTGTGTGTAAGCTCTAGATCTTCAGGGTAGATTTTAAGGTCTGACCACCTATAGGAGACTTCCTTGGGCTTCCTTATGCTTGGTCTCTTCCTCCCAAAAGCTGAAGGTTAGACCTAAAGCATATAAAAACTCCCAGTGAAGTGAGAAAAGTTTGAATTTCTATGGGGAGGGGTGTCATGACTAGTCTTCTAAGAAAGTCACCATGAGAGTCCTATGGCTAGACCCTAGGCTATTCTAAAGACAGACTGACCTCAACCAAAAGAGAGGTCAACAAATGGAACCCTTAATAGGTGTGGTGTGCTGGGCAAGCACACTGCACGTATTGGTGTTGACCGACAAGGTCAACAAAACCAACACAACTATCTGAGTCAAAGCTCAAGACAAGCACGAAATTTAGCAAGGAAGTTTCCGTTAGGGATTATCTGGTTGAAACCTTCAAGAGCCGGGAACTCCTAATGGGGAAGGGAAATGGAATACCTTCATGAGAGAAGCTATGAGTTTCAAGCCTCCAAACTCTGAAGGAGTCTGACCCGAATTGATTATGAAGTTGGAATCTGGATTTAGAACTGGGATTTAATATTCGAATTTGATTTTAGTTTAAATTTTGAGTTTGAATTTTAATTTAATTTTGAGTTTTAAATTTTAATTTTAAGTTTTAAATTTTAATTTTAAGTTTCAATCTTTAATTTATGGAAATTTCAGAATTTGCGGAATTCTGAATTTGATGATTTTAACCTTGTGGGAAATTTTGAGTGAGTGCAAAGGGGAAATCGGAATTTCAGTACCAATCTCGGAGAGTGGGAGTCAGAATTTAAGTACTGATCCCACAAGGTGAGAACTGGAATTTAGGTACCAACCTCAAAAATGAGAATCGGAATTTCGATACCGATCTCGGGATTTCGTGAGTGTGGGAAATTTCTCGGAAGGGGGATGGAAATATAGGGATTTTTTAGGAAGCCGGACGACTGAGCTCCGCTCCTAGAATTTCATGGAAGGCTGAAAAAAATTTCAAAAGAGAAATACAAAAATTAGAGAATTTTGTGGAAATCGGATGACTAAGCTCCGTTCTTGGAATTTCATGGAAGGCAGAAAAATTTCTTGGAAGGGAGATGAAAATTAAGGAATTTTGGGGGAATCAGACGACTAAGCTCTGTTCCCAGAATTTCATGGAAGGCAGAAAATTTCTCGGATAGGATGTGAAAATATAGGAAATTTTGGGGGAATCAGACGACTAAGCTCCGTTCCTGGAATTTCATTGAAGGTGGAAAATTTCTCAAAAGGGAGATGAAAATTAGGGAATTTGGAGGAATTGGACGACTAAGCTCCGTTCCCAGAATTTTATGGAAGGTGGAAAATTTCTCGGATAGGAAATGAAAAATTAGGGATTTTTTGGGGGAATCAGACGACTAAGCTCCATTCTCAAAATTTCATGGAAGGCGGAAAAATTTCTCAGAAGGGAGATGAAAATATAGGAAATTTTGGGGGAATCGGACGACTAAGCTTCGTTCCCCAAATTTCATGGAAGGCGGAAAAATTTCTCGAAAAGGAGATGAAAATATAGGGAATTTTGGGGGAATTAGACAACTAAGCTCTGTTCACGGAATTTCATGGAAGGGAGATGAAAAATTAGGGAATTTTAATGAATCTTGGGGAGGAAAGCTCAAGGACTCACATCCGGCCCAAAGTGTAACAGAAGGCCCAAGGTGATCCTGAAATTTTATTTGAGGAGAATTTGGTAAAACTTGGTATTGAATTTCAAAGAAAGCAATTTGGGGTAATTCGGCTTAGACCGGTAGCCATTTCAGGATTTATAGAATTTTATGATCTTTCGAATTTGTGAGAAGTGGCACTATGTGAAAAGTGCCAAATTTCGCGGAGTGCACGAAAAAGCGAAGGATTCGAAGATGAGTACAAGGACTCAGAATCTTGAGAGAGAGAGAGAGAGAGTATTATCATTTGTTTGTTTTCAATTCATCATTTTATTTCAATTTGTTTTGTTTCATTATGTTTCATTTGATTTAAATTTTACTTTTAAATTTTGATTTTGATTTTGATTTCAATTTCATTTTCATTTGACTTAAGTTTTGGGTTCATTTCGATTTTAATTTTATTTTATTATCATTTTATCATTTTCTTCTGCATTAATCTTTTGTCCTTTTCATTTTAGAACCAACACATAGTCCTATGGCTTTCGACTGTCGCGCTGAAAGAGAAAACATTTCTGAAAACAGAAATCTTCATTAATTTTGCTGAAGGTAGTACAACTGATTATATGCTGACAAGAATCCAAAAGTAGATCATGTGTACAAAACTGAACAGAGCTGACATATCATATCATCTGGGTACTGCAAAAGTGGTGACACTAAATGTCATGACCCGTTGTGAGGGGTAGTAGATTTCTGCTGCCTGAGACTGCTGCAGGAACGAGCCAACCTGCCGAGGTTATGCTCCGGAACAAAAGTCCCCTCGCGAACACCCGGAGGTACTGTTGTCACAGTGTTAAAGGACAAAGGTTCTCCAGTTTTGGATCCGGCTGGTAGTAAAACAGAGCTTTATCTTCATCCATTTTTCTGAAGGTGACTAACACCCTTTCTCTTGTAACACCTGGGATGCAGTATTTTGCTAAATCTGCTCCATTTCTTTTTAACACCAGTACTGATCCGACTGGTAGGGGAATTTCAATAGAACCTTAGAATTCTCCCGGTCCGACAATCTGGATTTCTCGTCCAAATAAGATATTACTTTCACTTATAAAGGAGACAGTGCAGAAAGGTCTCACAAAGTCATGGTGGTCGATATGAGGCGGGATACAATCCCTGTCCTCATAAATATTTATGATGCAACTGTTAGGAATACAGTCTGCAGGCAAGACATGCCACTCTACCATCCTCTTTATCATCTTTTTGATTTACGAATGCAATAGATCCACCTCATCATGCTGTAAAATCCCCGAGGGATTGCCTTGTCGATCTACCGTGAAGTTATAGCAACAGCCACACTGAATAGTGACTCTGCCCTTTCCTCTTTTCCATTTTGTTGGCTCTGTGTATGTCCTCGAACTCAAGCGACCTGCTCTGCCCAAAGTCTGTAGAGTTTCGATGCAATATAGAATTTCTTCTTCATCCTTCCTCGAGAATACATCAGTGTATAGCTCGAGTCCTTCCAGGATATTAACAAATTTTCCTTGTATGTTTTTGTAGTGTTGAAATTCTTGCTTTCTGATTCTTCTAATCTTTGTCATGACATAGTCTGGAATTCCTGGCGGCGGTGGCGGCGGTAGGACAAACTGTGGTACGTACGACTCTACATCAGGGTATTCCTGGCTCTTGAGTAACATTGAGGCAGCTGCATATGCCTCAAATGTGCCATTCTCCTCTAGCTGTAGAAGATGAAATTCCAGGCACTTTGAATCATCTTTGCTTGGTAGAGTTCCAAATTATGTTGTGCAACTTTTCATGGGTTGAATAATCTTTGCTTGGTAGAGTTCCAAATTATGCTATGCAAGTAATCTTTTTCCTTCGAGATTTTCCAATTCTGGCAGTCGCAATTTAGCATTCTCTTCTGTTGAAATTTGATTGGTGACGACGATCCAGAGTGACGATAGTTGAACTTCTTACGGAATGACTGCCTTGGACCCGTACACAAGTGCATAAGTTGTAGACTGCATCGGCGTTCTGACTATTTTCATGTAAGCCCACAAATCTTCTAGCAATTTCTCGTGCCATCCTATTTTTTTGTCATCGAGCATCTTCTTTAAAATTTGAACGAGCGTCTTGTTGAAGGCTTCTGCCAAGCCATTTTCTTTGGGATAGTAGATTGTAGAATATCTCCAATCTATCTCGTGTCTTCTGACAAAGTTATTGATTTTCATGCTTTTGAATGTGGGCCCATTGGCATAAATGATCCTTCGTGGCACACCAAAGTGGTAGACAACCTGATTCTTGAAGGATTGTAGGATTTGCTGTGCTTTAACTTCCCGTAGCGGAACTGCCTTTGCCCACTTGGAGAAGTAGTCTGTAGCTGCGAGTATGAACCTGTGCCCCTTCAAAGACGGAGGGTCTATGGACCCACTATATCCTGCCCCAACACTCGAATAGCCACGAGCAAACACGAAATGTAGAACATCCAGATGTTAGTGCAAGACCACTCTGTGCACTTGGCATTGATGACATTTCTTTGTTGTTTCCATGCAGTTTGTCATCATTGTTGGACAGTAGTATCCGAATTTCTTGATTTTCATCTTCATCTTTGGTCCCGACTGGTGAGCTCCACACAATCCGGCATGTACTTCTTTAATGATTTTCTGTGCTTCTGCTTTGCTAAGGCATCTGAGCCACATCTGATCGAAGGATCTTCTGTATAGAACACTGTCAATTAAGGCATATGAGAGAGCTCTCTTCTAAATTTAATGCACTGATGACTTGTCTTCTAGGAATCTTACGGTTTGCAAATATTATATCAATGGCTGACGCCAATCTTCTATATCATCCGACACTGTAGCTGCTATCTCTTCTTTTCTAATCTTGTGTAGACTGTCGAGGTCGATCTATGACAAAACCTGACATCTTTGTACCGTGGTATCTATAGAATCTTCGAGTAGACAAGACAATTCTTTAGCAAGTTTGGCTAAAGCGTCCGCGTGGGTGTTGTCCGCTCGAGGAATCCTGTAGAATATCGCACTCGGAATCTGCTCGAGTAGTTTCATCTTGTACCGATGGTATTCTTCTAATCTCGGTTTCAGAATTTTGTATTGTCCTGCCACTTGCTGAATGACGAGTTGTGAGTTGCCATATATGGTAATGTCTCTAATTTCCATTAGTATTGGTAATTCCAAACCGGTGATTAGAGCTTCGTATTCTGCTTTATTATTGGTACACGGCTCTGTCAAGTGATTGGAGAATCTCAGCATCACCTGATCTGGAGTCACGAAGACCAAACCGATTCTTGCTTTGCCTTATATCACTTTCTATTTTCCTTTTGTCTCTTCGGGTTGATGACGCACCGTCGAAGTACATTTCCCAATTTCTCGCACTGGACTGATTTATTTGTACTATTTGTTCGTCTGGTAGTTCTCCATTGAGCAAGAACCTAGCTGGCAATGAGTGCGCTGTGACAAAATCCGCGAGAATATGTCATTTGATGGTGCCAAGGGGCATAAAAGTTATGTCAAATTGCAATAATATCATCGACCACCTTGCTAAGAATCTAGAAAGTGTTGGTCGGGTCATCAAATATTGCAATGAATTAACTTTCAAAATTAGGTTGACCTTGTGAGACAACATGTAATGTCTAAGCTTTTGAGTGGTGAAGATTAAAGCTAGACAATGCTTTTCAATAGGAGGATATTTTATTTCTTCCAGTATTAGATGTCACCTCAGGTAGTAGAGTGCGTTCTCTTTACCCTCAGTATTGGCTTGAGCAAGTAATGCCCCGAGAGACTCTTCTAAAGCCGCAGTATAAAATATCAATGGTCTACCCGGGATGGGAGCTGCCAAAACAGGAGGTGTCGTTAGATATTGTTTAATGTCTTTGAAAGCTCGTTGACATGGCTCTCCCCAAACGGATGTGACATCCTTTCGAAGTAAGTTCGAAAATGGTAGACACCATCCTGACAAATTGGATATAAAGCGTCTCAGATATGCCAATTTTCCTTGAAAAGATCGTAATTGGTTCAAGGTTTTGGGTGGAGGCATTCCTAATATCACTTTAATCTTTTATGGGTCGATTTCGATTCCCCGATGACGGACAACGAATCCTAGAAATTTCTCGTAGGTAACGCCGAAAGTGCACTTTAAGAGATTCATCTTTAGATTTTATTGTCGTAATCATTCAAATACGATCCTCAAATCATTTCGGTGGTTTCCCTTTACTTTGCTCTTGATGACCAATTCATCTACGTAGCATTCCACTTTGTTATGAATGAGGTCATCCAAGATTTTTGTCATTTCTCTTTGGTAAGTTGCTCCTGCGTTCTTCAAACTAAACGACACCATCCCGATCGGAGTTTTGAATGTTGTAAGCTTTACATCTTTTGGAGCTATCTTGATTTGATTGTAACCTGATGATCCATCCATGAAGGAGAAAAATTTCGTGTGACGACGCGATGTCCACCATCAATTCCGGTATCGGCAACGGAAACTCAACTTTCAGGCATGCCTTAATCAAGTCCTTAAAGTCGACACACGCTCGGATCTGTCCATTCTTCTTCTTTACTGGTACGACGTTGGCTAACCATATCGGATACTGTTCTTCTCGGACAAAGTTAGCGTCTATTAATTTCTTTATTTCTGTTGTAACTTGTTGTTCTGTTTCGAGACGCATTCTTTTTGGAGCTTGTTTTACTGGAGTTGTATTCTGATCTACCCCTAGTCAGTGAACTGCAACCTCTAGAGATAATCCAGGCATCTCATCAATAGCTCCAGGTGAAGCAATCATTAAATTTTGACAGTAACCTGACCAAGTCTGTAACCTCTTTTTCATTGAGCAACGAACTTATGAAAGTAGGTCGGGGCTGCTCCTCAGTCCCGAGATTGATTTCTTTTAATTCGTCCATAGTTGATTTGATTTCTTCTTCGAACTCCAGCGGAGCCTCTTCTATTGTTTGATCTTCGTTTTCATCTTGGATGTCCAGGTAATCTTCTTCTGACTGGCTAGTAACAACCATATAAAATTCTGAGTCATCGATGAGTTCGATCGTACCGAACCCAAGGCCCTCTTTTGAGTTGAGTCTCTTTCCTTTTACGTCCCATAATTTTTGATGAGGTCTTCTCTTCTTCTCTTTAGTACTTAGGATCTAGCCTTAGGCTTTTCCTTTGACTATCTTAGAGGACTAGAATTGGGACCCACCTTTTAGAAATTCAAACCACTTCTTAACTCCCCGCAAACTCCACAAACTCGACTATAGACCCCTAATCACCTAGAGGGTTGAAATCAAATGTGGAAGTTTAAAGGATGAGTTCCTATAGGACTCTTTGGCCTTAGGACCGCCTACAGGTGGCACAGTGCAGTAAAGGGCTGATTTACACATACACTACACCTATGCACTACACTTTCACACACCTCCTAAAAACACACCCATACCTGACTTGACCTCCTGACTCATGTGGGTGATTCACATGGATGGTCCTTAACCCCTAAGCCCTGGCTAAGAGGGTTAGGAACAACATAGTGAATGCCTCAAATGAGTCCCTTCATGGCTCATGTGGGCTTGATATGGCTTCATGGCTCAACAAGAATGATTTCATTTCACTTACATCCACCCAATCTTCAATTTTCCAAATTTTCAATTTTTGACCCCCGGGACCCTACACCCGCCAACCTACCCAAAGCCCTGAATAGCCCAAATTTCTCAAAACTTCCAAATTACCCAAAATTCTCCAAAATCAATCTCAAACATTTCCACATCACTTAAATTGATCATCCATAACCAAAAATGCCAAAAATTCCAAAAATACCCTCCCAATACCCTCCAAATACCCAAAATACCCCTTTTGACCCAAAAATCCAAAAATTCAGAAAATTCCCAGAAAATTCCAGAAAATCCCAAATATTCCCAATTTCATTTTGTTCAACTACACCATGGGCCAATTTTGTCAATTTACCCCACTTTTGTCAAAACCCCCGATTTGACCCATTTTAACCCAAAGTAAACCCAATGTCAAACCAAACCTACCCAATTGACCCAAATTCTGGTCCAATTCAATTCTAAACTTCAATTCAACATCCCAAACACCAATCTAGACCAAATCCAAGCTTAATCTGATTGAAATTTGGGTCCAATTTCACTTTTGGCCTTAAAGCCCAATTTGGACCTATGACCCAAACCTAACCCAAACTCACCCAATTCAACTCCAATTAACCCCAAATCTTTTCTAAACCTTCCTTGACATCCCCATAAACAAAACACTAACATGATTTGCCCAAGATTTAGACCCAAACCCCACTCAAATTTAACCCAAAGCTAAAAGGCCCATTTTTGACCTAAACCCAAACCTAGCCCAAATGAGCCCAAATCCCCAAAATCAAAACCTAACCAAAGCCAAAACCTCTTTGAAACACTCCCATGAACATTTCCCAACATTAATTTTACATCAATTTCAACTCTAGCCCAACATTGGCCCAAATTAGCCCAATTTGACCTACATTGGCCCATTTACCAAAGAAACCCAAATTCAACCCAAATCAAACCCAAACCACCTCAAACTTGTCTCAAATCACTCATGACACATCCTTAAACTAAACCCAACATTTATTTGGCATGGCCCTTTGCAAAATTTTCATCTAAAAGCCCACTTCTAAAGGATATTCAAAAGCCCATTCCAAACCAAACTCAAAAGCCCAAGCCCATCCTAAAGCCCACATTACAATCTCATCTCATCCTCACTTAATTAAAATCATTCCTAAGTCCTAAACCAGCAATCAAATCTTTCTAAACAAAGCCATATGACAAACCATCCAAATTTTACACCAAATTACCAAAAATTCTTAAAACCCATTTTTATGAAATTGACTAAACTTTTCCACTAAGCCAAAGACAAGCCATGCAAGCCATGGACAAGCCACATGAAGCCATGGAGAGTTTGACATGTGATCAAGCCATTAATGGAAAAAGGAGGACCCCCTTTCCTAATCCTTCTTAAGCCTCTTTTTACCTTAAGCATGTCACACTCTAAACCATGCTTTGCCACCTAATCCATGGATGGAGACTTCACCACTCCATGGCAGCTGACCCAAGTGACTCTTTTCAGCCCAAGACCAGACCTTGGGTGGTGCACCTAGCCCAAAAGGATGGGTTGACCCAAACCTAGCCAAAATGGCCTCTTCCCCATTCCATTCCAAGCCATCTCCTTTACACTTGGCCATTGCCAATTGCTTGCACAAACACCCAGCCCTGACCCACCTGACCCTGAGGGTGACCCTTGCCTGCCGGCCAGCCACCCCAGTCGCCGGAAAACACCATGGCCGAGACCTTGGGAGGAGCCAAATTTTGGAATTCCACCTTGCTGAGCTGCCTCACTCCAAATGGCCATTGCAGCTGTTCTTCTCCTCACCAGAGCAGCTCGATCCCAACCATTAAACCCCCCGGGAGAGCCTCCGACCATGCCTATTTAAGCACCACCCCTCTCGGCCATGAGAGGAGAGTTGCACAAACCTTGCCAAAACTGCGCCAAAATTGTTCCGGACCCCTCCTCATACACGAGCACTTGATCCCCAGGTGAGATCCCCCTGCCATTTCTTCTCTGCGAGCTCGATTTCGGAGTTGAAATCCAAGCCCAAAACCGGGACACTTCCCCGCGTTGAACCAATCCCCAAATTGATTGGTCCTACACCTTCACCGGACCGAGGGAAGGTGTCCACGACAAAAGCCCCATCTCCGGGCCACCCGGTTGCTCCGGACTCTAAGCTTTGTGATCAGCCGTGGTCGAAGTTCAACCTAGTACAATTCACCGGACCGGGAGACTTCATCCGGAGCTTGCCGGGATCCAATCGAAGGTGCAACAACTCTCGGATCGAAGCTTCACTTCTCCGAGCAAAGGTATGAGCTAATTCTTCATCCCGAGCTTCGGAGATTCTCCATTTCAAATGCCTTAATTTCAATGCATGTTTATCGTATGGATGTGTTCGTCTCTTCAAGACGAATCCATAGAGCATAAGAACACGAAAATCCATTGAGAATCGAGTGAGTTCTTAGGGTTAGGGTGTGGATGGTCACGGGATCACACCAGTCATGGACGATGAACGGATGCCGTCCATTTAATACACGCGCGGACGGACGGCTCAGATGGCGTCGGACCAGGAGACGGTACGAGAACCGCGGGGCCCGGGTTCGCTGACTCGGATGGCGGCGTCGAATGGGAGCGCGCCACGCGGCATTTCGGAGTCGCCGAGGTTGACGCGGCGCCGCGTGGATAAGTAGATAAATAGGAATATTTTCTATTTATTTAATTCCCGTAACTTTAAAAATCCATATCTTTGTGTAGAAAAATCATAAAAATAAAATAAAAATACCCTCTTGCTCGGTGAACGAGAGGAGAATAATGTGGAAAAGAAATTAATTAATTTTGTCTCAGTATTTTATTTTTAATTAATTATTTACTCCTTGCATTGTTTTAATTCTCCATGCATTCATATAATTCACCATGGCATGAGACTATAGGGCTTTTGAAGCCTCTGAATTTGGGAACATTCCCTGAATTTTCCAAGGTCAGAGGCTATCTCTATGAAAAGTTATTGATTTTTCAAATGCATGTTGCTATTTTAAGTATTTTAATTCCAAAAATTAGCATGTTGTGAAATAAACTCTAGGAAAATTTGGTGATGTTCCTTATGACCAGGGAACCCTAGGAAAAATAGGATTTGAGTTAACTCACTTAGATTAACCCTAATTGGCTTAAACACCCAAAATAGGTTTCTAATTAATTAGAGTTAACCATAGATCAAATTGACTTGAAATCAATTCTCCACTGACCTTTAGGATCAGAGGAACCCATCATAAAAATTTGGGGTCAATTGGACTTGGTTAGCCCCACTAATTGGGTTGATTAAGCCACTTAGCCATTTTAAACTTTAAAAATTCATAACTTTCAAAATATCTTTCAAAAATTCACCAAATTGGTTTTGGAGTCTCTCCGATATCAGGGGAGTTTAAGAAAATTAAAATTTCAATTTTCTAAAAAAGTTGATTTTTAATATTATTTTAATATTTTTAATAATTAAAAAATAATAAAAATCACAAAAATAATAAAATTCACTAAAATGTTATATTTTGAATTTTAATCACTTAGGAACAGGTCCCATATTTTTCCTAGGTCTATTTAGTGAAATATTAATTTTTAAAGCTCTAGGGTAATTTTAAAATTAAAAAAATATATTTTCTAGCATTTTCACCAAAATAATTATAATAAATCAAAGAAAAATCAGAAAATTGCAAAGTTTGGTTCTCTGGAATCCTTGATATCAGAGAGAATTTTAAAAATTATAAAATTTATTTTTCAACATTTATTTTATTTTTAAATTAATTAATACTCCAGAACTTAAAATAATTCTAATAAATAAAATATAATTCAAAAAATTACAAAATTTGGTCCAAGTGGTCCTCTGGTCATTAGGAATGTCCCCTAATTTTCTTAAGGACAGAAACTTTCCCTTGGTCATGTTATTGAATTTTCCTTGGAAATTTCTCTTTTCTACAAAAAATAATTATATAAATAAATTAAATACAGAAAAATCACATTTTCTCCTCTCATGTCTTTATTGACATATGAGTGAAGTCACATAAAAATTTCAAGTTCATTTGAGTTCAATTTAGTGAGTTATGAAATTATTAGAGCTTAAAGGGCAAAATGGTAATTAAAATTTTAATCCTTAATTAAAACTTTAGGTTTAATAAAAAATTAACAAGTAAAATATTTGATCCTAATCTGATTTGGATGATTGAAATTTAATAATCAAAGGGTAGAAACCCATTAAGCAATTTAAAATGATTAAACTTTAATTAAATAATTAATTGAATTTGGAAGAATAATAAATTTGGAATTATTAAAATAGGGATATTATTAGGAAGAGATTTATTCTTTAATTTAAAAATCCCTAAATTAATCATCTCATTAATACTCAACTCTTAATTAAAATGATAACTCAAATTTAAAATATTAAAAGACTTAATCATTAAATAAAAATTAAATCATTAAACTCTTTCAAAAATTTTCAATTAAATTAAATTAAATTAAGATTAAAAGTTGAATTAAATTAAATTAAAATTAAATTAAATTAAATAAACAAATTAAATTAAATTAAATGAATTAAATACATTAAATTAAATAAATAAATAAAATTAAATTAAATTAAATTAAATTAAATTAAATTAAATTAAATTAAATTAAATTAAATTAAATTAAATTAAATTAAATTAAATTAAAATTAAATTAAATTAAATTAAGAAATTAAATCAAATAAATTAAATTGAATTAAATTAAATCAAATCAAATTAAATTAAATAAATTAAATTAAAATAAATTAAATTAAATTAAATTAAGTCGAATTAAATAACCTCACTTAAGACATGAAGAAATAAATCTAAGATAACTTGAACACTATTCCAAACTTAAATCATTAATTTGAACTTAAATTTGAATCACAAATCATTAAGAATCATTTTGCCCTTAGGAGCTTTAGTTATCATAACTCCTAAATAGAACATTAAAATGAAATGTTACTTCACTTATAGGACATTCAAATGTCCTAGTTCACTGAGCAAGTTAACAAAACTTGAAAACCTCGGACGATCGATTCATTTACACAATTAAATTCATTTGGACTTAAAACAATCCTAGAAATATTGAAAAGATGTTTGGGATCTCTCCTAAGCACTTCCTCAATATGATAGGATGTCGATAAGAACAATTGAACTTAATTGTTCTTTGATGAAGAAAATCGTCTTCAAACTAAAAACACAAAGAACCTAGACGTCATAGGAAATGACTAGCTATAGGATTAGGAACTTGGTAGAAAACCATAAACCTTTCCCTTAGCTTTACCTAGGAACTTGCTTAAATATTCTAACTGTGTTTTAAGTGCAGCTCGGAATGACGGGAAGACCCTCCAGGTACGCTTTTATTTTATTGCAATTTATTTTATTGCAATTTATTTAATCGCATCGCACTTATTTTTCTTGCATGATAAACAACAGTTGCATGAAAACCTACACCTTTAGGACAGAAACCAAAACTGAAACCCAAAATTAAAATAAAAGACACTACAAGATAAAATTCACCTCCACAACATTTCAAAATATAAGACAACTCAAAATTTAATCACAAACAGAACACAAAACTACAACTACAACTAAATTAAAACGTCTCATTGAATGATCGGGAATACCTCGGATGATGTAACCCACGTGTTGCTAACGGGATTTCACGCGGTCTAAATGAAAGTGCGGAACTCATTTAGTTGAGTTTAGCAAATTCATCCGGACTAAGTGAATTCGATGAAAATAACGGTGTCGGGATGACGGAACCGTGGGATCTTAATCGGTTCGTTTAATCAACTTTAAGATCCGTTTTAATTAAAACACAAAAAACACTTGGAAATTAAGACTTCTCTAAACCAGAACACTTCTCTCATCTCCCGATTTATGATTTCTAAAACTAAACCTCTGCAACAACAAGGAACTCGGAGCATGGTGGGCAGCATGGCCATCGTCGTCAGCAAAACTTGAACCTACTTCAGCAAAACTTTCTTAGAATTAAGTAACCAAGCCATAGGACTTCGAGGTAGTTTGCCTAGTGCAACATAAATCCTCAACTCTTCGTTAGGCATTTGCGTTGCAAATTAAGCCCTAACCGGTCTTAGGATTCCGAGGTAGTCGTCCGGTACGACATAAACCCTCATATCTTCTAGGCAATTTGTATGATTCTATCATATAAATATAAGCCCTAATTAACTAAAATTGGCGAGATTAAAACATTAAATAAACATTAGGACTTTCCTAAATCCAAGCCAAACAATAGGATAGTCGGGAGATTACCGAAGTCCGCTTCGAATCCGTGATCTCTCCTACTTTTCTCCCTTTGGATTCCCAAAATAAAAATGTTCTAAATTTGATCCATTCCCTATTGAAATTCCAAAATTCAACCCCTTGAAAACTTAAACTTTGAAATTCTTGAGAGCAGAATTATCGATTATTATCGAGAGTTTTCTTAGGTGATTCCCATCACTTAAGATGTAATTAACTATAGTGGGCTTGCCCTTATAGGGAACTTTAAGAACCCGGGTAATATAAACCCCGTTTAATGTTTTCATATTAAACAGGGGAATTTGTCGGCTTATAAAATCGGTTCGCAGATCAAACGGATGTCACAAACCTTTCTAGTTTATTTAATCGAGCCCCATTATCAAGCAGTGTGTCTATTCTTCGGGATAGATACACGGTTTGCGGTGCGGTGCTCGTTTATATAAACTTTTCGGGATGTGAGATCAGTTTGATTTCATATCTTAAAATTTTCAAATTTAAAATTATTTTCAAAATCAAATACTACTTTTCAAATTATTTATTTAAATTAAATTAAAATTCGCCGACAACTTCTGTAGGCGACCCCTTTTAAAAATACAACACTCAACCTAAAAATATGCCGACATATTTCTGGCGACTCCGCTGGGGAATAGTTCCTCTCTCCATTTTAATCAAATAATTCTGCTTTCAAAAATCGGTAGTGTATCCATATCCCTTGTGGATCAAACTACCCTTCTTTCCGTTGGAATACTGTGTTCATTTCTACCTTGAACAAGTATAACCAACATTCTCTCGGATTTAGGAGCCACTTGTTTAGACACCCCTAAACGGAGAGGTTCCGAGATCCTTTTACCTCATTTCCGAGGTGGGGTGGACCCCGATAGGTGTTAGTTTAGGAGTGATCCTTCGAGTCGAGAAGTCTTGCTTAAGACTCTCTTTTCCTTTCCAACTCCGATTCGGATTCCTTACCTTCTCTACACCTTTGAACACTCGTTCTAAATAAACAAACCCTCTAATAAGTGATTCTTTTAATAAGTGATTCCTTCTTATAAATACATGAACATGAATGAGTTCGGACTCTTTTCAATTCCTTTCTTTTCGTCCTAAAGAAAAGAAGCATAACTCGGGATCGACAACCGGAATCTACCCCGCAGAAATGGAAGCCCCGAAACTGATTTTCTCCTTCACCAATGGACTGGACCTCGCTGTCTATAAGGATGAGTTGCCCGACAATGGAATCATCCGATTCGGACAAGGATTTGAAAACACGAACGTCAAAATCACCGACGTCTCCCTCTTTGCATTAATGAACAAGGTACCTGAAGCTGAAGAGCCGCTGCTTGAATTCAACCTTAGGTCAACCCAAGAATTCCCTCCTCTGCAAAGGATCCCGACTAAGAGGAGTACCGACGTCCACAGGAGGACTGTTCTTTCTACCCCCACTGGTCTAGTTGTTTCTGCACCTGCCCCGACTTTTGCCAAATCTAAGGGGAAAGAAATCCGAATTATGATGGACCCGTTACCGTGGAGGGTACGGATCTTCCTGTAAGACCTTCCGTTTTCGAGATCGGGTCCAGTTCAAGAATTCCGTCACTAACAAAGACCCGGAGAAGAAACGAAATAGAAGGATCGCTAAAGAAGCCGAGTCGCCGAAATTGCTTTCCGGAGGAAATTCCGGAACTGCGCGAATATACACCGCTGCTCGAATACATACCACCTGTTGGGAGGAAGCAGGTTTCATCCCCTCTCCGCCGCAGAAGATGAAGAAAACATTCGCAAGATTGCTGCCAAATTACCACAGCCCGCATATTACAACGATAGCCGTAAGAAAAGAACTAGAACTACGCCGTTTGCTCGACTGCAAACTTTGGTAGAAAAGTTAGCGAAGAAGGAAAACTGCCCCGTATCAGAAATTCTACGGAGGATAGGGCGGGTGCCAGTCAAATCCCGTCTTGGGCCCCGAGTAGAACCCGCCATCATGGCAGAAAAGCCAAGTAAAAGGATGAAAGCTAGTCCGCCCGTTGTCGTCTCGGGATTACAGATTAGGGAGGATACCACCTTCCAACATTTGGCCGACGGACCATCCGGTCCTGGACCTTCTGCGCCGCGAAGGATGGTATGGCGTCCCACTACTGGGCGATTGAGATTGAAACGACGACTCGAGAAAGAAAGTCTTGCCGGGAGACTTGAATGCGAAGAAAGTGCTACCGCGATGAAGGGGACTCGTGAGAAGGAGACCCGGCAGCCTATCGCACGACAACCACGAAGACACACGGAAAGCCCCGCTAGAAGATGCCATGGAAAAGCTGAGAACCGATATCCGACGGTTGGCAAAAGAAAGAGAAGAAAAGTTCGGAGATGAGATTGATTCATCGGAATTTATGGACGACGAATACGCAGAAATCAACATGGTTGAGACACGAGCTTCATCAGCTTCGCAAGGTGCTCCTGCAGCCGCGCAGAAGAGAGGAGCCGGGATCGATGAGAAGGCAGCTTCAAGAAAAAGACGACACGATCGCTCAAATGGCGAAAAGGATGGAAGAGATGGCCGTAGCTCTGGCCACTCTCCAGAGTCAAGTACAACCACAAAGGGAAACACCCCCAGAGGTCATTCACATTGTAGACGGAGGAAAGGAGATTACGTCCGTCAATGGGGATGATCAGTCGAAAAAGGATACAACACAAAGTATGATTCCCGAAAAGGATATCAAGAACTTGGTAGAACGACGGAGTGCGAGAAGCCTTAGCACAATCAAAGAGCGGGACATCCATTCGGACGGGTAGACCTTACCCCGAAGAATTCGACGCCGTCCAATACCCGAAAGGCTTCGTACCACCTCTCGTTTAAGACCTTCGACGGAACCGGGAACCCTCGACAAGCATGTAGCACACTTTCGTGCCGGTTGTTGCAATGCCGGCGGGAGCGATGCATTACTCTTCCGAGCGGCTCGTCGGCGATCCGTCGGGAATCGCCTTCGACCGGGTATGCGGAATTACCAAACGGTTCGGTAAAGACATTCTCGGAGCTAGAGAACCTCTTCATCAAGCGATTCGCCGGAGCTCGGCACCACATCACTATAGGTGATTTAGTGGTAGAGAAGCGAAGCCGAATGAAACTTTGGTGGATTACATACTCCGATGGAGGAACTTAAGTATGAAGTGTGAACCACAACCGCAAGAACGAGCATGCGATCGGCATTTTGCTAAAAAGCATCCATGGCCCGATAGCACTTCTCCTCAAGGGATTCACTATTAAGACTTTCGAGAAGTTGTTAAGCAAGGCCGGAAGCTTGCAAGAAGAGGCGAAGCAATTAAGTTTCACCGACAAGACGGACAAACAAAAGCCTGTAAAGACTTTTGAAAAGAAATCCGGGATCGTTGCGGCGAGTTGACAAAGGCAAGCAACCGATGCAAATACCACCGAACGGCCGCAACAACCACAACGGAATTACCGAGCAACCCCGGCCCAGCTATCGATCATCTCCGCAATATGAACAACCACCTCGTCCGCAACGTACATTAAGAGAGCTTTTGAGCGAGAGAATATCCGTTCAAGAATGAAGCAAGTGCCGAAAATGTTCCGTGATCGATGAAGACTCCGGATTTCCAGTTCGCCAGAGCCTAAAAGACCGTGAAGAGGTCAACAAGAAGGGTGATCCCAACTTTTGCCCTTACCACCAAATGCTTGGACACAAAATAGAAGATTGCATTACCTTCAAAAGTTGGCTCAATGACAACTCCGCGGAAAGGGAATATAACGATCCCGAAGGAGTACATGAAGGAACCCCGTAAAGGAGGTTCCGTCAATGTTATCTCGATCGATCCCATCATTCCGATAGATCCCTATACAACCGACGATGGATGGACTACCGCTTGGACGAGGTTTTCGAAAAGATTTTAGACAAGCATCCGGACCGCTTCGGTACGAGCTTCAATTCGAGTTTGAAACCCGTTAAGCCGATACTATCACTTGCGATAGAAGAACCACCTCAACAGGAGACGATTGAAGAAAAGAAGAAAATTGACGAAGAAGAGAAGACCGAGGCACCTAAGACTAGACTAGGGGCCGCTTATCCTAGGATAGTTGTTTCCGATTCGGGGAGAAATCCTCGAACCCTCGACTCCGTATGATTATCTCGCTCACTTCGGTGGGATCATATAATGATAAGGGTGATGGCGTTGGCTACGTTTTGATCGTTTCTAACGATTACGTAACTAACGATAATCCGGATATCGATTTCGATACCAACGACAATTCTTAAATCATACACGATCTCGACAAGCAAAATAACGAAGAAGACATCCATCAAGGAGGCTACGAGAGTTCAACAAGCAACGAATCTATCCGCGAGTTTCGAGGAGCTCCAGATCACGATAGAGTTAGAGCCTTCGTACTCGAAGCTAATCCGGAAGAGCCTGTCATTCCGATTCAAGAAAAGACACCGGCAAGCTCAACAATAGACTCAGAAGAAATTACAGAAGTCAGCTTAAGGAGTGGAAAAATTCTACCTCCGAGAATGGGTCCAAAAGACAAAGGGAAGCAGGTGGTTGTTCAGGAAGAACCAACCCCGGCAGAAGAAATACCCATTCGAGAAGAAGCAGAGACACATGAAAACAAAGTGGACTACAACGTGCTAGCCCATCTTAGGAAACTACCGACTCAACCGAGCATCTACGACGCTCTCATCTTATCAAAGGAGATGAGAGAAGCTCGATCAAGGCCTTACTTGATCCGTAAATTTGCTTAGCTCAAATGGCCGGAGAGTCCTTAGATGAGGTTTGCTCGTTAAAGGAACAACGAGGTGTTACCTTCACGGACGACGACCTACTACTTGGAACATGCAGATCACAACCGACCGTTGTACATTTCGATTATAATCGGAAGATTTACACTCTCCAGAGTATTGGTGGATCCAGGAGCATCAATCAATATAATGAATCTTCGAACACTAGCATACTTGGAAATTGACGCCCGCGAGCTCGAGGCGGACAAAATGTTATTAAGAGGATTCAACCAGAAAGGAGAAAGAGCCCTCGGCTCGATAACGCTACTGATGAAGACCGGTGACTTAGCAAAGACAACCGCGAAATTTCATATAATTGATTCAGAAACATCGTTCAACGCTCTACTGGGGCCGACCATGGATACATGAAAACAGGATGGTACCATCATCTCTACATCAGTGCATCAAGTACTACGATGGAGGGGAACAGTGCATCAAAGGTGACTTACAACCATTCTCCGTACATGAAATTGGAATCTACGAGGATGCAGCTTATTATGCACCGCCGAAGAAAACGATCTTCTCCAGAGATACCATAACAAATGAAGCAAAGAAAGTTCAGGACAACGAAGAACCTGAAGTTCTAGTCCAACAGTCACTCACCACTCCCTTACGGCGAGATGGTGAAGGTTTCTCCACAACTCGCATCCGATGTCGAGGCCGGGGACGAGGTCGTGGTAGAGACGTTAGGACGATTGGACAGAGGAAACCAACCATCAATGTCGATCGGGAAGATAGGTCTCGAAGAAGAAAGAGAAATCAAACAAGAAGCAGCGACAATAAGTCGAAAGAAGCCGCAATTTAAAATCCCTATTGAAGATGAAAGAAACGAAGAATATAAATCAATGTACGAGAAGATTAACCACTATGTACACACTATGACCCTGACCCCGATCCATTCTAATAAGATCGAGGGTATGGAGGTCAAAGAGGTACGTAGCGGTGGTGCAAAACCAATCAAATTCTACCGTGGTGCTTCTTCCTCCAAAACTGAAAATAATGTACAATTTGAAGATGCTACTTCCTCAGAATTAATGGAATTGCCTTTTGAGTGGTACTCTCCATGTGTTCAAAATTTAATTCAACGTGGTTTCTTACCTCGACAAGTGGACAAAAGGTCAATCACAACGTTTTGAAAATTTATGGAATAACTCCGTCGTCCACCCAACTCAAAGCATGGTCTCGGATTCGGCACAGTAGGGATCGATTGATGATACTGAATTTTGCTTGGTTATCACCGCGAATCTAATGAAAACTGCATGGAAACTACGGAAGAACTCGAAGATTTGCAAATTGGAGACGCTCCACCGAGATTCGAAGAAGAAATCAAATCTACAATAGATGAGTTAATAGAAGTTAACTTAGGTACTAGCGAAGAGCTCTAGACCTACCTTTGTTAGCTCTTTACTCAATAAAGAAGACTCCAAAGAAATAATCAAGTTGTTAATGGAATTCAAAGACTGTTTTGCTTGGAGCTACGATGAGATGCCGAGTTTAGCTCCGCAGGTCGCAGATCCATAAACTAGGAGTGGACCCTACTGCGTTCCGATCGGACAAGGTCCCGTAAGAATGCGTCTAGAAATCGAACAACAAGTCATAGCTCGAAGTTAAAAAGCTAATAGACGCTAAATTTGTCCGTGAAGAACAATACCCGACTTGGTTAGCCAACGTAGTACCAATCGGGAAGAAGAATGGTCGGATCGAATTTGTGTGGATTTCGTAGATTTAAACAAGGCATGTCCAAAAGATGAATTCCTCTACCGATCCCGGAATTAATGATCGACATCGCTTCAACACACGAAATATTCTCATTCATGGATGGATCTTCGGGATACAACCAAATAAAAATGGCTCCGGAAGATGAAAAGCTTACAGCATTCGAACGCCGATCGGAGTATTTTGCTACGCAGATGATGCCATTCGGATTGAAGAACGCAGGAGCAACCTACCAAAGAGCAATGACAAGAATTTTTGATGATCTCATCCACAATCAAGTCGAATGCTACGTGGACGATGTGGTCATCAAAAGCAAAGTAAAGGACAACCACTTGTATGATTTGAGAATTGTTTTCGAACGATTAAGACAATTTAACCTTAAGATGAATCCCTTAAAATGCGCCTTCGGCGTCACCTCCGGAAATTCTTAGGATTCGTTGTCCGACATCGTGGAATCGAAATCGATCCGGAAAAGATTAAAGCTATCTTAGAAATGCCGCCTCCCAAAACCTTAAAACAACTACGATCTTTTCAAGGGAAGCCGGCATATCTTCGACGCTTTATCTCAAACCTGTCGAGTAGGTGTCGACCTTTCTCGGCACTAGTTAAAAAGGACGCCAAATTTATTTGGGAAGAAAAATTCCGAGAGGGCCTTCGAAGACATTAAACAATATTTAATGACACCTCCCGTCTTAGCGGCCCCGGTCTCGTGTAGACCGCTAATACTTTATACCGCGGCTTTAGACGACTCTCTCGGAGCCTCGTTAGCCTGAGTCAATGATGAGGGTAAAGAAAATGCTCTTTATTACTTAAGCCGTCGTTTATCGCCGACGGAAATAAGGTATCCCGCAATTGAAAAGCATTGTTTGGCCCCGATCTTCGCCGCTCAAAAGCTCGTGCATTACATGCTTTCTCATAAGGTCAACCCGATCTCGAAGTTTAATCCATTGCAATACTTGATGACTCGTCCAACGCTTTCCGGCAGACTTGCCAGGTGGTCAATGATATTATTGCAATTCGATATAACTTTCGTGCCTCTTCGTGCCGTAAAGGGACAAGCCTTAGCAGACTTCCTTGCAGCACACCCTTTGCCGGCAGAATCGCCTCTCAATGACGACTTGCCAGATGAACAAATAATGAACCTAGAAGACCTTGATGATCGACGTTGGGAATTATATTTCGACGGAGCATCTTCAGCACACAAAGACGAAGAATCGCAAGTGATAGTGCCCGTGAAGGCGGAATCGGGCTAATCTTTATAACACCGGAGCGGGGGATGTTAAGATACTCCTACCACTTGACGGAACCGTGTACAAACAACGAAGCGTAATACGAAGCCCTCATAACGGGATCTGGAATTAACCATTCAAATGGGGATAACGGACATCAACATCTACGGGGATTCACGATTGATCATTCAACGGATCGCCGGACAATACGGAATTTTAAAACCAAGACTCGAGCAATACTTCCAGTATGCCATACAGCTGTTGGAACAGATTCCAAATGTGACAATCTACAAAATTCCCAGAAAAGAAAACGCTCTAGCGGATGCGCTAGCTCGTCTCGCAAAAGAATTTGCCTGTTTGCAAGATGAATCAGTGGAAGTGTCAGTTCACGGACGCCAGGTCCTATCACAGCTTGACATTGACACGATACACAAATCAGAAAAGGAAAAAGGATCAGTTGCAACAGTGACATAAAAACACGGAAGATTGGCGACAACCATTGATGGATTACTTACAAACAGGAAAACTACCAGAGGATAGGTCGTTAGCCCATCAGATCAAGAAAAGAACTCTGTCCTACGCATTAATAAACAACACATTATACAGAAGATCTTTTGATCAAATGTGGCTAAGGTGCCTAAGCGGGTCCGAGGCCCGTGAAATTGTTAAAGAGGTGCATTCAGGACTCTGTGGCGCTCACCAGTCGAGTCCAAAGATGAAAATAAAAATTAAAAGATTAGGGTACTATTGGCCCTCGATGATGACCGGCTGCATGGAAATCGCTAAAATTTATCACCAGTGCCAAGTGCACGGAGTGGTTCTACACCAACCTCCAAATGTGCTACATCCGACAATTGCATCGTGGCCATTTGAATGTTGGGGCACGGATATAGTTGGTCCAATAGAACCGCCGTCGTCAAAAGGACATCGCTTCATTCTTGCAGCTACAGATTACTTTTCCAAGTGGGCAGAGGCAGTCCCCCTAAGAGAAGTGAAAGCACATCACGTGCTACTTTTTTTCAAGAACCAAGTTGTCTACCGTTTCGGGGTGCCGCGCAGATCATCTCGTATAATGGGTCAGCATTCGAAGCACACAAATCAACAATTTTGTCGGGAGACACGGAATCGACCGGCGATATTCAACAATTTACTACCCAAGAGCAAACGGCCTTCGTCGAGGCTTTTAATAAAACTCTCGTTCAAATTTTAAAGAAGACTTTAGACGACAATAAGAGAAATTGGCACGAGAAGTTGTTAGAAGCCTTATGGGCCTACCGGACAACCTTCGTAACTCCTACGCAAGCTACACCTTACGCTCCGGTGTATGGGTCCGAGGCGAGTGTTACCTTTAGAGGTTCAGCCTTCCTTCACTCGTAATTGCAGTTGCAAATAAAATCACAACGAAGAAAACGCCAAATTACGACTCGAAGAGTTAGAGAGCCCGGAAGGGAAAAGACTTGCAGCAGCAACGAATTTAGAACTATATCAAGCTAAGATGGTTCAAGCCCATGACAAACCGGGTCCGCCCAAGAACCTTCAAAGTTGGTGATTTAGTTCTCGTTCTCAAAGACCTATTCTTGCACACCGCAAGATAGGGGAAAATTCGAACCCACTTGGGAAGGACCGTTTGTGGTCGAAGCGAGTATACTCGGGAGGTTCCTACCAGCCTAGTGAATTGCCAGTGGAGAACGACATATGCTTCCGATCAATGGACGATACTTGAAAAAGTATTACGCTACTCGATGTTTCGAAGGAATGAACTTTCCATCCCTAGAAGCACGGGTGAAGTGATTACTTATGATCGGGTCCGAACCCAAAAATAACAAAAATGTGCTAAAATAAATAAAATCTCGATAATAAAATTTTCCTTGTTTTCTTTTCCAAATCAAAATCTCTTACCCGATCTTATCCCACTTCATTCCCGTTAAATTTGAAAATATAAAAATAATAATAAAACAAGATGTCTTTAATAAACATTTTCTTGATGTTCTTGATCTTAAGTACAGCCTCCCGATCCTTTTCCTTGTCTTTTCGCGAGGAAATGTCGAGCGGGCGGTTGGTCTTGAACTTTAAGAATGGCGTAAGCCTCGCACTCGATGAAAAGAGGGTGAAAGATGGAGCGATAATCGAGATTGACTCGGATTTCGCACCGAGCAGGCCTACGATACGAGGAAAGTGACCGGGTCCCGGCTGACCGAGAAGAATTGCCTCGGACATACAAGTGATGAAAGTGGGTGGCCCAAGCCACCAATCCAAGAAGCAAGAGAAGAAAGACAAACCTCGAAGAAGATAAGAAAATGAAGTCCGTAGTCGCTACGACAGAGGGCGAGCTTGTCGCCGCCGCGCCCACGGAGATTCAAGAAGTTCGGAGAGCTACTCTTACAAGCAACGCAACGAAGAAATAAGAATCGCCGTATCCGTAAGATGTTGACAAAACTAGCCGCGGATCAGCATGACGAGGCGATTGCTAATGTCGCTGCATACACTTCAAGGACACCGGTTCACCAAGAACCGAAGAAAGGAGGCCAGCTCCTAGAATGACGAAAAGAACCGGAGAAATCTCACAAAGACCGAAGAAAGAAGGCTACCACGCCACCGGATAGAACCACCAGGTGATGCATGACCTTGTTGCGAGAGCAACCCCGGGGATGTCCCGACGAGCATCATCCCCGAGGAGCCGAGGTATGCGGGAGAACGTGAAGGGATCGAACCTTATATCCCACAATACGTCACTGAGGCCTCGCCATCCGCAGATCATTCCGAATACGAGCCTGGAGAGAATGCGTAATGTTGAAAAGAAAACCTTCGAATACTTTGAAAGGATTAGAGGCGTAAGAATCAATATACCGGAGGGCCTCGAATTACATACGGATGTATTCTCGTAGTATGAGCAGACAGCAAATCGTGGATTGCATCCGGGATTTGAAAAGACCGGGCCGAGCGAGCCGCCTAAGGGAAAATACATACTCGTAGCCCCGGAGATGGATGCCGGGGAAAGGAAGAATCACAATACAATGTGGATGCCGTTACAACTTTGCCGAGGACAGAAGGGAAACCCGCCGGAATACTCCGTCATGGGCAAGTGGACCCGATGCCATTAGTCATCAAGAGAATGGTAAAGAGATTGATAACATGGAGGGTACGCGCCAGATCGCATACCCAATACCGCATCATCAACATCTACAAACAGGGTGATCGTATACCCCCACACATTGATCACCATGACTTTGTCGACCTTTCGCACGCCTCTTTTCCGAGCGAATGTGACATCATGTTCGGATCCGACCTCCGGATAACGAGCCCGAGTGAGTTCCGAGGGCCAGTAAAGATACCACTACCGGTAGGTTCCGTCATGATACTGAAGGGTAACGGAGCAGATATCGCCAAGCATTGCATACCAGGAGTACCAGTGAAACGGATCTAGGTTACGTTCAGAAGGATGGATGACAGAAAGATACCTTACCATTTCCGACCGGACCGGAGCTAGAGAGCCTCCGCCTTACGAGTCGTGAGTTACATGGAAAATATCACACCTCCAATGTACATCCATACGGCATCCTTGCCAAGGATGGCTTGGAAGGTGATGTTATTTACCATGTATATCACTATTCAGACATGGACTTTTGACAGATGCTTCTTTAGATGGATTGACAAAGATCATACACAGTCCGTTTTGAGTCTACATGGATTGTATGAAATATATTCCAGATCAAGTTGTACGATGTATCTTCAGTATGATTGGAATAAAAGTGACCATGTCACATTTTTGGCCTTCACCTCTTTTGTGCAAATTGATTGGGAAACGCCGTTAAAGTTAAATGAACTTCGAACAAAGAACGTAAAAGAAATAAAACAAAAAAAAAGATAAAAGAAAACTTTCTAAAAAAAAAAATCTAAAAAATGACAAACACCAAATTCACATGAACATTAAATAAACAACAAAATAAAATTTGAATCATTAAAGGATAAACAAAATCAACAAGAATGTTAAATCAAATTCTCAATCAAATTTCGAATCCAATCTCGATCAAACTTCAAATTTCATCTTCCAAATTTCAAATCAAATCTTAAATCAAATTTCAACCGAGTTCAAACTCATCCTTCCAAATCTCAAATTCAATCTTTCCAAATTTCAAATCTCAGTCAAATTTCAATTTCAAATTCAATCTTTCCAAATTTCAAATCTCAGTCAAATTTCAAATCTCAAATTCGATCTTTCCAGATCTCACATCAAACCTCACATCAAATTCAAACTTTTGGGTCGAGGATTTTACATCCAAGACTGCACTGCTTTAGGATTCTCTTCCTATTGCACTGAAATACATCAATTCAAACTTTTGGGTCGAGGATTTTACATCCAAGACTCGCACTCGCTTTAGGATTCTTTTCCTACCGCACCGAAATACATCAAATTCAAACCTATGGGTCGAGGATTTTACATCCAAGACCGCACTCGCTTTAGGATTCTTTTCCTACCGCACCGAAATACATCAAATTCAAACTTTTGGGTCGAGGATTTTACATCCAAGACCGCACCGCTTTAGGATTCTCTTCCTACCGCACCGAAATACATCAAATTCAAACTTTTGGGTCGAGGATTTTACATCCAAGACCGCACCGCTTTAGGATTCTCTTCCTATCGCACCGAAATACATCAATTCAAACTCTCGGGTCGAGGATTTTACATCCAAGACCGCACCGCTCTAGGATTCTCTTCCTATTGCACTCGAAATACATCAAATTCAAACCTTTCGGGTCGAGGATTTTACATCCAAGACCGCACTCGCTCTAGGATTCTCTTCCTATCGCACCGAAATACATCAAATTCAAACCTTTGGGTCGAGGATTTTACATCCAAGACCGCACTCGCTTTAGGATTCTCTTCCTATCGCACCGAAATACATCAAATTCAAACCTTTGGGTCGAGGATTTTACATCCAAGACTCGCATCGCTTTAGGATTCTTTTCCTATCGCACTCGAAATACATCAAATTCAAACCTTTGGGTCGAGGATTTTACATCCAAGACCGCACCGCTCTAGGATTCTCTTCCTATTGCACCGAAATACATCAAATTCAAACCTTTGGGTCGAGGATTTTACATCCAAGACCGCACCGCTCTAGGATTCTCTTCCTATTGCACTCGAAATACATCAAATTCAAACCTTCGGGTCGAGGATTTTACATCCAAGACCGCACCGCTCTAGGATTTTCTTCCTACCGCACCGAAATACATCAATTCAAACTCTTGGGTCGAGGATTTTACATCCAAGACCGCACCGCTTTAGGATTCTCTTCCTACCGCACCGAAATACATCAAATTCAAACTCCCGAGGTCGAGGATTTTACATCCAAGACCGCACCGCTTTAGGATTTCTTTTCCTATCGCACCGAAATACATCAAATCAAACTCTCGAGGTTAAGGATTTTACATCCAATACCGCATTACTCTGAGATCTTTCCTCATTGTAATGATCCAATCCAATCGATTCGATCTTCTTTTGGGGTTGAAGATGTTACATCTAAAACTTCAAAATTCCGATTTTCATTTCAAATCAAATCCCTTCAAATTAATCTTGACAAACTTCAATCTAAATTAAAACCCCAAATTGAAATCTAAACTCACGCATCGTGACTTGAACATGAAATAAAATAAAATCTAAATCGAAATTCTCCCAGATCATGTGATTTAGGATTCACCTCCTTTTCCTTTCCCTGCCGAGAGTTCAAGAATCTCCCGTCCCGTAGATATACTCGACACTCCCCAACGAAGCTCTTCTACTTTGTCCTAAGTTTGTTACTTGGACATCCGTGTTGGTTTTGTTGATCGTTTCGGTCAACACCAATACGCGCGTGTGCTCCGTCACCACCACACCTATCGGGAGTCCATTTGTTGACCTCATTTTTGATGAGGTCTTCTCTTCTTCTCTTTAGTATTTCAGGATCTAGCCTCAGCTTTTCCTTCGACTATCTTAGAGGACTAGAATTGGGACCCACCTTTTAGAAATTCAAACCACTTCTTAACTCCCCGCAAACTCCACAAACTCGACTATAGACCCCTAATCACCTAGAGGGTTGAAATCAAATGTGGAAGTTTAAAGGATGAGTTCCTATAGGACTCTTTGGCCTTAGGACTGCCCTGGGTGGCCTGGTCTGGTAAAGGGCTGACTTACACATACACTACACCTATGCACTACACTTTCACACACCTCCTAAAAACACACCCATACCTGACTTGACCTCCTGACTCATGTAGGTGATTCACATGGATGGTCCTTAACCCCTAAGCCCTGGCTAAGAGGGTTAGGAACAACATAGTGAATGCCTCAAATGAGTCCCTTCATGGCTCATGTGGGCTCGATATGGCTTCATGGCTCAACAAGAATGATTTCATTTCACTTACATCCACCCAATCTTCAATTTTCCAAATTTTCAATTTTTGACCCCCGGGACCCTACACCCGCCAACCTACCCAAAGCCCTGAATAGCCCAAATTTCTCAAAAACTTCCAAATTACCCAAAATTCTCCAAAATCAATCTCAAACATTTCCACATCACTTAAATTGATCATCCATAACCAAAAATGCCAAAAATTCCAAAAATACCCTCCCAATACCCTCCAAATACCCAAAATACCCCTTTTGACCCAAAAATCCAAAAATTCAGAAAATTCCCAGAAAATTCCAGAAAATCCCAAATATTCCCAATTTCATTTTGTTCAACTACACCATGGGCCAATTTTGTCAATTTACCCCACTTTTGTCAAAACCCCAATTCGACCCATTTTAACCCAAAGTAAACCCAATGTCAAACCAAACCTACCCAATTGACCCAAATTCTGGTCCAATTCAATTCTAAACTTCAATTCAACATCCCAAACACCAATCTAGACCAAAGCCAAGCTTAATCTGATTGAAATTTGGGTCCAATTTCACTTTTGGCCTTAAAGCCCAATTTGGACCTATGACCCAAACCTAACCCAAACTCACCCAATTCAACTCCAATTAACCCCAAATCTTTTCTAAACCTTCCTTGACATCCCCATAAACAAAACACTAACATGATTTGCCCAAGATTTAGACCCAAACCCCACTCAAATTTAACCCAAAGCTAAAAGGCCCATTTTTGACCTAAACCCAAACCTAGCCCAAATGAGCCCAAATCCCCAAAATCAAAACCTAACCAAAGCCAAAACCTCTTTGAAACACTCCCATGAACATTTCCCAACATTAATTTTACATCAATTTCAACTCTAGCCCAACATTGGCCCAAATTAGCCCAACTTGACCTACATTGGCCCATTTACCAAAGAAACCCAAATTCAACCCAAATCAAACCCAAACCACCTCAAACTTGTCTCAAATCACTCATGACACATCCTTAAACTAAACCCAACATTTATTTGGCATGGCCCTTTGCAAAATTTTCATCTAAAAGCCCACTTCTAAAGGATATTCAAAAGCCCATTCCAAACCAAACTCAAAAGCCCAAGCCCATCCTAAAGCCCACATTACAATCTCATCTCATCCTCACTTAATTAAAATCATTCCTAAGTCCTAAACCAGCAATCAAATCTTTCTAAACAAAGCCATATGACAAACCATCCAAATTTTACACCAAATTACCAAAAATTCTTAAAACCCATTTTTATGAAATTGACTAAACTTTTCCCTAAGCCAAAGACAAGCCATGCAAGCCATGGACAAGCCACATGAAGCCATGGAGAGTTTGACATGTGATCAAGCCATTAATGGAAAAAGGAGGACCCCCTTTCCTAATCCTTCTTAAGCCTCTTTTACCTTAAGCATGTCACACTCTAAACCATGCTTTGCCACCTAATCCATGGATGGAGACTTCACCACTCCATGGCAGTCGACCCAAGTGACTCTTTTCAGCCCAAGACCGGACCTTGGGTGGTGCACCTAGCCCAAAAGGATGGGTTGACCCAAACCTAGCCAAAATGGCCTCTTCCCCATTCCATTCCAAGCCATCTCCTTTACACTCGGCCATTGCCAATCGCTTGCACCAACACCTGACCTCGACCCACCCGACCCCGAGGGTGACCCTTGCTCGCCGGCCGGCCACCCCGGCCGCCGGAAAACACCATGGCCGAGACCTCGGGAGGAGCTAAATTTTGGAATTCCACCTTGCCGAGCCGCCTCACTCCAAATGGCCATTGCGAACTGTTCTTCTCCTCACCGGAGCAGCTCGATCCCAACCATTAAACCCCCCGGGAGAGCCTCCAACCATGCCTATTTAAGGACCACCCCCTCTCGGCCATGAGAGGAGAGTTGCACAAACCTTGCCAAAACTCGCCAAAATTGTTCCGTACCCCTCCTCATACACAAAGCACTTGATCCCCAAAGTGAGATCCCCCTGCCATTTCTTCTCCGCGAGCTCAATTTCGCAGTCGAAATCCAAGCCCAAAACCAGGACACTTCCCCTACGTTGAACCAATCCCCAAATTGATTGGTCCTACACCTTCACTCGTACCAAGGGAAGGTGTCCACCAGCAAAAGCCCCATCTCCGAGCCACCCAGTTGCTCCGGACTCCAAGCTTTGTGATCAGCCGTGGTCGAAGTTCAACCTAGACAATTCACTGCACCGGGAGACTTCATCCGGAGCTCGCGCAGATCCAATCGAAGGTGCAACAACTCTCGGATCGAAGCTTCACTTCTCTGAGCAAAGGTATGAGCTAATTCTTCATCCCGAGCTTCTGGAGATTCTCCATTTCAAATGCCTTAATTTCAATGCACGTTTACCGTATGGATGTGTTCGTATCTTCAAGACGAATCCATAGAGCATAAGAACACGAAAATCCATTGAGAATCGAGTGAGTTCTTAGGGTTAGAGTGTGGACGGTCACGGGATCACACCGGCCATGGACGATGAACGGATGCCGTCCATTTAATACACGCGCGGACGGACGGCTCGGATGGCGTCGGACCGGGAGACGCGTACGAGAACCGCGGGGCCCGGGTTGCCGACTCGGATGGCGGCGTCGAATGGGAGCGCGCCACGCGGCATTTCGGAGGCCGCCGAGGCCGACGCGGCGCCGCGTGGATAAGTAGATAAATAGGAATATTTTCTATTTATTTAATTCCCGTAACTTTAAAAATCCATATCTTTGTGTAGAAAAATCATAAAAATAAAATAAAAATACCCTCTTGCTCAGTGAACAGAGGAGAATAATGTGGAAAAGAAATTAATTAATTTTGTCTAGTATTTTATTTTTAATTAATTATTTACTCCTTGCATTGTTTTAATTCTCCATGCATTCATATAATTCACCATGGCATGAGACTATAGGGCTTTTGAAGCCTCTGAATTTGGGAACATTCCTCGAATTTTCCAAGGTCGAGGCTATCTCTATGAAAAGTTATTGATTTTTCAAATGCATGTTGCTATTTTAAGTATTTTAATTCCAAAAATTAGCATGTTGTGAAATAAACTCTAGGAAAATTTGGTGATGTTCCTTATGACCAGGGAACCCTAGGAAAAATAGGATTTGAGTTAATTCACTTAGATTAACCCTAATTGGCTTAAACACCCAAAATAGGTTTCTAATTAATTAGAGTTAACCATAGATCAAATTGACTTGAAATCAATTCTCCACTGACCTTTAGGATCAGAGGAACCCATCATAAAAATTTGGGGTCAATTGGACTTGGTTAAGCTCCACTAATCGGGTTGATTAAGCCACTTAGCCATTTTAAACTTTAAAAATTCATAACTTTCAAAATATCTTTCAAAAATTCACCAAATTGGTTTTGGAGTCTCTCTGATATCGGGGAGTTTAAGAAAATTAAAATTTCAATTTTCTAAAAAAGTTGATTTTTAATATTATTTTAATATTTTTAATAATTAAAAAATAATAAAAATCACAAAAATAATAAAATTCACTAAAATGTTATATTTTGAATTTTAATCACTTAGGAACAGGTCCCATATTTTTCCTAGGTCTATTTAGTGAAATATTAATTTTTAAAGCTCTAGGGTAATTTTAAAATTAAAAAAATATATTTTCTAGCATTTTCACCAAAATAATTATAATAAATCAAAGAAAAATCAGAAAATTGCAAAGTTTGGTTCTCTGGAATCCTTGGTATCAGAGAGAATTTTAAAAATTATAAAATTTATTTTTTAACATTTATTTTATTTTTAAATTAATTAATACTCCAGAACTTAAAATAATTCTAATAAATAAAATATAATTCAAAAAATTACAAAATTTGGTCCAAGTGGTCCTCTGGTCATTAGGAATGTCCCCTAATTTTCTTAAGGACAGAAACTTTCCCTTGGTCATGTTATTGAATTTTCCTTGAAATTTCTCTTTTCTACAAAAAATAATTATATAAATAAATTAAATACAGAAAAATCACATTTTCTCCTCTCATGTCTTTATTGACATATGAGTGAAGTCACATAAAAATTTCAAGTTCATTTGAGTTCAATTTAGTGAGTTATGAAATTATTAGGCTTAAAGGGCAAAATGGTAATTAAAATTTTAATCCTTAATTAAAACTTTATGTTTAATAAAAAATTAACAAGTAAAATATTTGATCCTAATCTGATTTGGATGATTGAAATTTAATAATCAAAGGGTAGAAACCCATTAAGCAATTTAAAATGATTAAACTTTAATTAAATAATTAATTGAATTTGGAAGAATAATAAATTTGGAATTATTAAAATAGGGATATTATTAGGAAGAGATTTATTCTTTAATTTAAAAATCCCTAAATTAATCATCTCATTAATACTCAACTCTTAATTAAAATGATAACTCAAATTTAAAATATTAAAAGACTTAATCATTAAATAAAAATTAAATCATTAAACTCTTTCAAAAATTTTCAATTAAATTAAATTAAATTAAGATTAAAAGTTGAATTAAATTAAATTAAAATTAAATTAAATTAAATAAACAAATTAAATTAAATTAAATGAATTAAATACATTAAATTAAATAAATAAATAAAATTAAATTAAATTAAATTAAATTAAATTAAATTAAATTAAATTAAATTAAATTAAATTAAATTAAATTAAATTAAATTAAAATTAAATTAAATTAAATTAAGAAATTAAATCAAATAAATTAAATTGAATTAAATTAAATCAAATCAAATTAAATTAAATAAATTAAATTAAAATAAATTAAATTAAATTAAATTAAGTCGAATTAAATAACCTCACTTAAGACATGAAGAAATAAATCTAAGATAACTTCAACACTATTCCAAACTTAAATCATTAATTTGAACTTAAATTTGAATCACAAATCATTAAGAATCATTTTGCCCTTAGGAGCTTTAGTTATCATAACTCCTAAATAGAACATTAAAATGAAATGTTACTTCACTTATAGGACATTCAAATGTCCTAGTTCATCGAGCAAGTTAACAAAACTTGAAAACCTCGGACGATCGATTCATTTACACAATTAAATTCATTTGGACTTAAAACAATCCTAGAAATATTGAAAAGATGTTTGGGATCTCTCCTAAGCACTTCCTCAATATGATAGGATGTCGATAAGAACAATTGAACTTAATTGTTCTTTGATGAAGAAAATCGTCTTCAAACTAAAAACACAAAGAACCTAGACGTCATAGGAAATGACTAGCTATAGGATTAGGAACTTGGTAGAAAACCATAAACCTTTCCCTTAGCTTTACCTAGGAACTTGCTTAAATATTCTAACCGTGTTTTAAGTGCAGCTCGGAATGACGGGAAGACCCTCCGAGTACGCTTTTATTTTATTGCAATTTATTTTATTGCAATTTATTTAATCGCATCGCACTTATTTTTCTTGCATGATAAACAACGATTGCATGAAAACCTACACCTTTAGGACAAGAAACCAAAACCGAAACCCAAAATTAAAATAAAAGACACTACAAGATAAAATTCACCTCCACAACATTTCAAAATATAAGACAACTCAAAATTTAATCACAAACGGAACACAAAACTACAACTACAACTAAATTAAAACGTCTCATCGAATGATCGGGAATACCTCGGATGATGTAACCCACGTGTTGCTAACGGGATTTCCCACGGTCTAAATGAAAGTGCGGAACTCATTTAGTTGAGTTTAGCAAATTCATCTGGACTAAGTGAATTCGATGAAAATAACGGTGCCGGGATGACGGAACCGTGGGATCTTAATCGGTTCTGTTTAATCAACTTTAAGATCTGTTTTAATTAAAACACAAAAAACACTTGGAAATTAAGACTTCTCTAAACCAGAACACTTCTCTCATCTCCCGATTTATGATTTCTAAAACTAAACCTCTGCAACAACAAGGAGCTCGGAGCATGGTGGGCAGCATGGCCATCGTCGTCAGCAAAACTTGAACCTACTTCAGCAAAACTTTCTTAGAATTAAGTAACCAAGCCATAGGACTTCGAGGTAGTTTGCCTAGTGCAACATAAATCCTCAACTCTTCGTTAGTGCATTTGCGTTGCAAATTAAGCCCTAACCGGTCTTAGGATTCCGAGGTAGTCGTCCAGTACGACATAAACCCTCATATCTTCTAGGCAATTTGTATGATTCTATCATATAAATATAAGCCCTAATTAACTAAAATTGGCAAGATTAAAACATTAAATAAACATTAGGACTTTCCTAAATCCAAGCCAAACAATAGGATAGTCGGGAGATTACCGAAGTCCGCTTCGAATCCGTGATCTCTCCTACTTTTCTCCCTTTGGATTCCCAAAATAAAAATGTTCTAAATTTGATCCATTCCCTATTGAAATTCCAAAATTCAACCCCTTGAAAACTTAAACTTTGAAATTCTTGAGAGCAGAATTATTGATTATTATCGAGAGTTTTCTTAGGTGATTCTCATCACTTAAGATGTAATTAACTATGTGGGCTTGCCCTTATAGGAACTTTAAGAACCTAGGTAATATAAACCTCGTTTAATGTTTTCATATTAAACAGGGGAATTTGTCGGCTTATAAAATCGGTTCGCAGATCAAACGGATGTCACAAACCTTTCTAGTTTATTTAATCGAGCCCCATTATCAAGCAGTGTGTCTATTCTTCGGGATAGATACACGGTTTGCGGTGCGGTGCTCGTTTATATAAACTTTTCGGGATGTGAGATCGGTTTGATTTCATATCTTAAAATTTTCAAATTTAAAATTATTTTCAAAATCAAATACTACTTTTCAAATTATTTATTTAAATTAAATTAAAATTCGCCGACAACTTCTGTAGGCGACCCCTTTTAAAAAATACAACACTCAACCTAAAAATATGCCGACATGTGGCAACTGCTCAGGTTGAATCTTCATTGGTTGCTTTCCTTTGTCGACCGCTGCCACTACGCCAGATCTCTTCTCGTATGCTTTAGCAGATTTAGCTTTCTCTCTCTTTTCTGCAGGTTCCATGTGCTTGACTTCTTCTTGTAAGCTGTCAGCTTTGCTGAGTAGCTTCTCGAAGGACTTGATAGTGAGATCCTTAAGCATGAAGGCTACCGGACCATGGATACTCTTGAGCAGTATCTCGAATGCATGTTGTTCTTGTAGTTGAGGTTCACATTTCATGCTTAAATTTCTCCACCTGAGAATGTAATCAACCAAAGTCTCGTCAAGCTTCTGCCACTCCACCACAAGATCTCCTATGTTAACATGATGTCGGGCACCAGTGAATCTTTTCATGAATATGTTTTCCATTACTGCAAAAGTTTTTGCTGATCCATTGGGAAGCTCGGCATACCAATCAAACGCTATTCCTGACAGTGGCTGACAGACTGACGGAACAATAGAGTCTCACTTCCTCCTGTATTGCAATAACTAGCTCTAAAGTGTGCTATGTATAGGCGAGGATTTCCTGTCCCGCCAAACATCTTGAAAGTCGGGGGCACGAAGCCTTTGGGGTAAGGTACGGCATCGAACTCCTCCGGATAGGTTCTACCCTTTGAAACTGATGCTCCACCTTTGGACTGAGCCAAGGCCTCCCGAACTTACTTTTTGACCATCTGTTTAATGTCATTTTCTGGCAAGTTTGAAATTGGATCTCTTCTCGGCGGCTTGTCTTCATTAGCTGAAGCGACTTTTCTTCTTTCATCGGCGATGTGTATGATTTCAGGTTGGTTAATCTCAGGAGATGCTATGGGTCGTGACTGTGATTGCCCGTGGAGTGTAGCCATGGCGGTCATGGCGGCAGTCATTTCCTCCATTTTCTTCTCCAGGCAGCTAATCTGTTCATCTCTTATCGCGATGGTCCTTCACAGCTCATCTTTGGTGTTCTCCTCACTAGGAGCATCACGAACAGATGACGTGGACCGAGTTTCCACCATGTTGACTTCCATGAATTCTTCGTCCATGTAATCTGACAGAAAGTAATCCCCATCATCAATATCCAACCCTCGTTGTTTAGCTAACTCAAAAATTTCTGATCGGAGTCTTCAAACTTTATCATCAACTATTTTCTTCTTAGTTAATTTTATATCTGTAGTCTTTCTTGCACTGTCACTCTTCTCTGCAACTGATTCAAAGGCAACAGTGGCAGTGGCAACAGAAATATCAGACTCATGATCCATTTTGTGATCAACAGACTTTTCAGAATGTACTGGTACAACACCTCTCGGTAACCACACTTTCCTCTTAAAAGTCGAAGCCTTGAGACGAGGTGTCTTGGCGGGGACATTGGGGTAATGAGGGGAAGTGTGCTCCCTAGTGTGTAGACCATGTATAGAAAAAAATAATCCCTTCTCGTTCTTTCTCTTTTAGGGTTCCTCATGGTCATCGACAGCTGGTACTCTCGGACCCAACCGACATTTAACTGATATGCTTATAGTAGTATCATCTGTAGCAGCTGTATCAATATGTTGAAACTCGGACGGATCTTTCCATTTTTAGAATTTCATCCTTAATTTCAGGGGATATTGCACATCCCATTCTCTTAAGAAGCTTGGTGACAGAACAACCCTCTATCTCAAACAATCTTCGTAGAAGAGTGTGAGCTCGGGTGATAGGTGTGGGCCTCTCTCTCACCTTATCACGACTGTGTAGCGCTACAAGTGTAGCGACAATCCTATGGAGGCTCTCATCTCCAGTAGTTTCAGCTAACGGTTGGAACTTGCTACCTCAAAGAAGAGGAGAGGTATCCGGTAAACCGAGTTCCTATATTGAGGAATCTCATCAATTACTGGTAGACTTGCAACTTATGCCTTGGCAGCCTTGCGTATCCTGCGGTTGCGGTTTCTTATTTGAGATTTGGTTGGTAGGGGAGGTCTAGCACTTGAACCAATCTCGAATACTGATGGCAGGGCGAGAAAGGCATCATTAGAATTATCTTCACGCAAAATTTCTTTCCCTTTGGCAGACGGGAAAGTTAGCACAGCGAAGATGAAACTGGTAGCAGTAGAGGTGAGAACTCTCCTCGGCACGGAGACAACTAACTTGATAGGGGCAGTGGTTACTTTTACCTTCTTAGTAGAAGGAAAATCTCCATGGGAGTTCATATTGAACTCATCAAACAGTTCTTGAATTTCAGGAGTGGCAACTTTCACGACCACGAACGGTGCTTTTCTGAGTATGACTTCAAACTCACTGAAGCCGGTCCCGAACTAAATCATTGGTTCCGTGAGATGGGCCTCGCGGGAGGAGGGCAAGTTGCAGAAGAAAGTTAGCATAGGGGTTGACATCTTTAAATGTCAAGAGAAGTATTCTGAAGGTTAGTGGGGGCCAAAAACCTTGTCATCATAGTGTAAACACTATGAAAAAGGTTGTTCTGTGGACTGCGGAAAATTTTATTTTATTTTAATATTTTATTATCTTTTTATTTCATTTTTAGGTTTTCATATGTTTGTTAAAAGAAATCTTAAGATTTAAGGAAATGTGGGTCAGTCTGTCGAAGACAGGATTGAACCCGGGAGAAACATAAAGGCAATGAAGTACGAGACCCTATTGGAGATCCCCTTCACAATGCAGATTGCCCTAGTTAAATTTGCTCGCTGACACACCTATTTGGGGTCTGACCCCATAAGATCAAAAGTAAAACCTAAAGACTCCTGAACCCTTCTGTTTAGGAGTGACCAAATAGACGGTCCTGAAATCCAGAGGAGTTGATCATACTTTCCCAAGAAGGAAATGGGTGAAGTATGTCAACGGAAGAATGGTAATCCAGCTCATGAGGGACATGAGCACATTATCGATATATGAATATAGTATTTCCTGATCTTAATGAAGAGAGAAATTTATCCCCCAGCAGAGTTGCCAGAAAACTGTCGGTCGTTAAAGCGTTGTTGTTGTGAGGTTTGATATTTTTTCAAAAAAGGTTTAAAGTATAGTTCTATAAAAATAAAAATTTAATTTAATTTAATATATATATATATATATGAATTTTTTAAAATAATATTTTTATTTTGGCGGACGTGAAATCAAACTGATTTCATACAAATATTAGTTTAGATAATCAAACGCTTCATCACAAGACATGTATATATCTCGAAGAACAGATACATGGATTGAGATGAGGCTTGATCAAACAAACTAAAGAATTCATGACATCCATTTGATCTGCAAACCATTTTTGACCGACAGTTTCCCTATCTAATATGAAGGAATTAGATAGGGTTTATATTAATATAGGGTCTTTAAGTTTCCTATAAGGGCAAGCCTCTATAGTTAATTACATCTTAGATAACCGAAGTCACCTAAGAAAACTCTTGATATAGATCAGGAAATATTTATATTCATGACTTCCAAAGGTAAGGTTTTCAAAGAAAATGTGATAGTCGGAAGTTCAATAGGTAAATGGCTCGTCTTGGAACATTTCATTTCATCAGAATCCAAAGGAGAGAAGGCTAAGGGAAGGACATAGATTCAAGAAAAATCTTGATGACTTCCCAAACTATCCTATGGTTTGGTTTTTATTTAAAATATTTATTTGGTGTTTCATCCTGTCAATTTTATAATTTAGGACTTACATTCACTTGATACCGATCATATGAGTGGCATAAAAGATATGAGGGTTTATGTCATACCTCATGACAACCTCGGAATTCTAAAGCGAGTTAGGGCTTAGGTTGCACAACATAGTTATGCAAGAGACTAAAGAAAAAGGTGAGGATTTATGCTGCACTAAGCAAGCTACCTTGAAGTTCTATGGCTTGTTGTTTTAGTTTCTAAGGAGTTTTGTTGTTGAAGATGGTTGTGCTGCCCACTATGCATGCTCCAAGCTCCTCGTCATAGCAGGTTTAGTTTACAAAAGTGGCAAATGAGTAAAGAAGAGAAGTGTTATGTTTTGGAAATATTTTAAATTGAGGCGTCTTAATATTTAATTAGGGGAACATTAAAGTTGATTATAGCAACAGTGGTTAAGATTCCACGGTTCCATCATCCTGACATCGCTATTTTCATCGGATTCACTTAGTCTAAATGAATTTACTAAACTCAACTTAATGAATTCCATACTTTCATTTAGATCATGTGAAACCCCGTTAGCAACACATAGGTTACCTTCACCGAGGGATTCCCGATCATCCAACGAGACATTTTAATTTAGTTACAATTGTATTTTTTATTTTTTTGTGATTAAATTTTGAGTTGTTTTCTATTTTGAATATTGTGGCAGTGAATTTTATCTTATTTTGATTTTTTAATTTTGATTTTTGGTATTAGTTTTGTGACTATCCTAAAGGTTTCAGTTTTCATGCAGGGTGACATTGTTGTTTAGCATGCAAGCTTGCAAGAAAATAAAATACAGTACAGTGCAGGTAAGTAAATTGCATTAAAATAAAAGCATACCTGATAAGTCTTCCTGTCATCTACACCTGAAACTTTAGCATTCTTGCAATAAAAATTTATATTTTGCAAGGAAGTAAAATGTTATGGATATGTTCTTCATGAACTCACAAAGTTCTAGTTCATAGCCCGGTGAATTCTATTCATTTATGAGATTTCTTCATTTAATAAATATAATAGGTGCAATGGTCCTACAAGTTGTCCAGAAAACTTGTGAAAAGGTCTAGGAGAAACCCGGATATTTCACAATACTTTTGAACTTCCTTGAGGTCCTTTTGGACTTATCATAGTTATTAAATGATTTATCTATTTCATACCCTTATGCTCAGTAAGCCAATGTTTTAGTCATCCTGAAAGCGGGATAATTATCATTTGGTGATTTACTTGGGAATTATGTGGGTGGGCTCTTAGAGGCAAAATTAAACTTGTGGAAGAATTTATCAAATTTTAGTGAGCTTGTAATATTTTAAAAGGGAGTTTAAGATTAATTATGCTTTCTTTTCTAATTTTTGTTAGTTAATTCTTTTGATTAAGCCTGGCTCATTACTAAGCTCTTAAGACTTTATTGGATATTTTTATGTCTTTAGAAAAGGAAATTGAATTACTTTCATGATTGTGATTCTTATTAAAATATTGATTTATCATTAGACATCAAATGAAGGGTATTAAATAAATGGAATATTAACTTCCAAAATCAACCTCTAACTTTAAGACTCTTTTTAATTTGATTTTTTTCTTCCAAATTATGGTGATTAAGAAAATTTAAATATTTCATTTTGATGTGACAAAATTGCAATAAGTTTCTACCATTTATCCCTTAATATTTCAATATTCCAACACAATAATTAAGGTCATTTATTGCCCTTTCCATTTTGATTAAGCCTAAATCTTAATTAAGGCTAAATTTTTCCAAAATTACAATTTTACCCCTAAAGGCCTTTATCACTTCATAATTCATTAAATTTATCTCAAATAACTTTGAAATTTTTATGTAACCCCACTTATGGGTTAATTAAAAAATTAGATAAGAAAATGTGATTTTTCAAATTTTAATTTAATTTATATATTTATTTTGATGCAAAAATAGGGGTTTTCAATGAAAATTCAATAACTTATTCAAAACAAGGCATATGACTTTGGAATTTTTATTGTAGGTAGATCTATACCAGAGGACAAGTTGGACCAAATTTCATGATTTTTTTACTTTTAATTTTTTAAAAAAAATTATTTTAATTTCTGGAGTTTTAATTAATTATAAAATATTTTAAAGGTTGAAAATTCAATTTTATATTTTTCTTAAATCCCTATGAGGTCAGAGAACCCAGAGAATTAAATTTTATATATATATTTTTTTAATTTAATTATTAGAATTATTTTAGTGGAAAATTAAGAAAATTCATTTTTACCCTTTTAAAATTGATTTAAGCCTTTAAAAATTGTTATTTTGATTTTGAAGCTTAGTAAAATTATGTGATTTGTTCCTAAGTGATTAGGAAACCAAATGTGATAATTTGGTTATTTTTAATATTTTTGTGATTTTTATTATTATTTAATTATTTAAATATTTAAAATATGATTAAAAATGAAAATTTTTAAAAAACCCAATTTTATTTTTAGGAAAATTCTCTGATCACAAAGAACTCCCAAAATCAATTTTGCAATTTTTTTGAGTTGTGTTTTAATCATTAAAATTATTTTAATATTCAAAATTATCATTTCACTTAGAAAATTTATTTAAGTGACTAAATGAATTCCAAATGCCATGAAATTTTTATGGGGAGTTCTCTGACCTTGAAAATATAGTGGAGAATTGTTTTTGGGCTATTTCCATAATTAATGAATTCAAATTAATTTAAATTCAATTTTAAAGCAAGTTGACAATTAGGTCATTTCTTAATGATTTAACCCATGAAAATTTTATCCTAGGGTTCACTGGTCATAGAAATCCTACCATGATTTTTCTGGATTTTTATAATCACCATGCTAATTTTTTGAATTAATTTATAAAAATAGATGCAAAAACTTGGAAAATAGAACTCTTCATAGAGGTCTCCTTTGAGTTTGGAAAAATCAGGGAAGATTCCCCATGACAGAGGCTACAACATGCTAAAATGGCAATTCTTGGTGAAATGTTTATATGCATGGAGAATTAAAAGACTACAGAGCATATTTAATTAATTAAAAATCATACATGCATCAAATAATTTTCAAACTATTTCCACATTATTCTCCTCTGTTCACTGAGCAATAGGGTATTTTTCTTTTATATTTATGATTTTTCTAGGCCAAGATATGAATTTTTAAAGTTCAGGTGATTTAACTAAATCAGAAAATTTAGATTTTCCTACTTAACCAGCTCAGTGTCGCGTCAACCTACGGCGGATCGAAGCCCCCACGCAGCGCGCTCCTATTCGACGTCGCCAGCTAACTGGGATGCCACGCGGCACATAGTTCTGTTTCATCACCTCGTCTAGCGCGATCAGAGTCGTCCAATGAAAACACGTGTGATCCAACAACTGCCTTTCTTCGTCCCCGTCTGGTGTGAACCCATGACAGTCCACACTAAAACCCAAATTTCTTAGCCTATACTCAGCCAAATCACTTCAGTTTTAATCCTATGGACTCGTCTAAGCATGGCAAACATATCCATACGGCTCATCATGGTTTAAATTAACTCTAATCACATGGAGAATTCAGATAAGCTCGGGAAGGAGGAGAAGTCAATACCTTGGATCTGAGAAGTGAAGCTTCGATCAGAGATTCTCTACACCGTCGTTAGAATCCCAGGGGTTCAGGGATGAAGCCTCTTGCCCTAGTGAATTGTCTAGATATGAAAGTGGTCAGACTCGATTTGGAGCTTTGATGGAAGTCCCTATTGGAGTGGCCTGGTGATAGGGCTTTCAGTGGGGAACTTCTTCTCTTATTGTGGGGATAGTGTGGGTGAGTTTAATTTGAGTTTGGTGGAGTTTAGAGAGATATTCTATTTTAGGCTCAACTTTAAGCTCAGAAATTGAGCTTAGACAAAGGATTTGGGGGCTGGAAAATGGTGGGGATTGGCTTCTCTGTGCTATGGGAAGGTTTTAGAGTGATTTTGGCAGAGTTTTGTTAAGGTCTAATTCAGACCAAAATTTTGCTCGTGAAGGGTGGTGGATTAAATAGCCATGGCTGGGTGGCTGTTAGGGCTTCAATTCAGGTGCAAAGGGCTGCCTAGGTGGAGTGCAGAGGAGCCCCAATGGAAATTTTAAGCTGACTTGGCCATAGAGTGGAGTTTGGGTTTGGCTAAGTGTGAGGTAGCTCTCGGTTTGAGCTCCTCCGGCGACTAGGCTGGCCGGCCAGGCCAGGGGAGGTGGCCAGTGAGTCACGTGAGCCAGTGGGCAGGCCATCATGGGGTGAGCTTAAGTGGTTAATGCATTGTGGCAAATCTCCCTAGGTTTAACCATTTAAGGGAGGAGATCCCCTAATTTGGGGGACCTTTAGTCCATGGTTCCAATAGAGTGGGCTAGGTGGGTCTAGCCCAGTCCCTAGGGTCAACTTTATGGCTGTGGAGGAGTTGGTTTGGTCACATTTGGTTCAATTTGATTAGGTTAGGTCATAGGTTCATTTGGGTCACTTTAGGTTCAAATTGGGCTAACTTGGTTTTAAGCTTGGGTTATACACAAATGATTGAGCATTATTGTGTATGTGATTGTCATAAATGGTTTAGGGAAGGATTGGAGTGGTTTCAAATTGATTTGGCAAGTCAATTTGGCTTGGTTTAGTGTTTTGGTCAATTTGGGGCAAGTTAGCTAAGCTTGGGTCTAGGTTGTGCTAGAGTTGGTTCCAAGGCCAATTGAAGGTTTCAAATGGTCTAGGGGGATGTCATAAAGAGTTCCCAACATCAATTGGATGGAAATTTTGGGAGTAGGGCAATCAATTTGAGAGATTTTTGGCATGTGGCATGTTTGGGTCAAAATTGGGCAAGCTTGGTTCAAGTGAATTTGGGTGAGACTTTGGCTCAAATTGGGGGCAATTGATGGTTCAATTCAGTTTCGGTGAGTGTTATGAAGGGTTTAGAATTCAAATTAGGGAGAAATTAATTGGTATTAGGTCAATTTGGGGGATTTGGGTCACTTAGGCAAAATTGGGGATTTTGGATTTTAAGTGAAATGGAACTCAAATGTGGGTCACATTGGGCTTGGATTTAGTTTATATTGACATTGGAGATGTTGAATTAAAGTTTGGAATTGAAATTGGGCAAGAATGGGGTCAATTAGGTCAAGATTGGGTTTGATTTAGGCACTTTTTAGGTTAAATGGGTCAAATTGGGGCTTTTGGTTAAATTAGGCTAAATTGGCCAAATTGGATCATGTGGTAGTTGAGAAAAATGAAATTGAGAATATTTGGGATTTTTTTGGAAATTTATGGGGATTTTTGGAATTTTAGGCTAAGAGTGGCATTTTGGTCATTTGGGGAATTTTTTGGGAAATTTGACAATTTTGGGTAATTTTGATTAATTTGAGTGGTAGGGAGTATTTTGGAATGATTTTTGAAGAAAAATGAGTAATTTGGGTGATTTTGGAAATTGTGGGGAATTTTAGGGTTTTGGAGGTATTTTGAGTATTTTGGGTATTTTAGGGCAAAGGGGTCAGAGGTTTGAAATCTTTGGGAAAATTGGGATTGGATGAAAATGAGTAATAATATGGAATTGTTTAGGTTGAGTCATGGACCAAGGGTCACCCTCATTTGGTCCTCTATATGTTGGTACTAGCTAAACCCTAGCCTGAGGCTAATGGCTTGGGAAAACCACTTACATGAGTTTTCAAAGTGTTAGGAGATCAAAGGTGATGTGCCTTGTTTAGGGTTATGAGTGTGTAGTGTAAGTGTGGTGTAAGCTCCAGACCTCCAGGGTAGATCCTAAGGTCTGACCACCTATAGGAGACTTCTCCTGGGCTTCCTTATGCTTGGTCTCTTCCTCTCAAAAGCTGGAGGTTAGGCCTTAAGCATATGAAAACTCCCAGTGAAGTAAGAAAAGTTTGAATTTTTATGGGGAGGGGTGCCATGACTAGTCTTCTAAGAAAGTCACCATGAGAGTCATATGACTAGACCCTAGGCTATTCTAAAGAAAGACTATAGACCTCAACTAGAAGTGAGGTCAACAACCATTATGAGTTCATTTTGTAGTATGCCAATACATAAAAAAATATTGAGCAATTAAAAAAGAAAACAAATTGATTCTTTTTAATTGACATGAAGAGGAAAATTGTATTAGGAACACCGCTATAGATTGAGATAAATAAAAAAGTGTTGACAATGCATGGCATGGGATTGTGCTGTCAAAGATGGCTGATGTGTAAGAGTTGATTACTTGTTGGGTGATATCTTATGGAGAATAGAATGGCAGATCAATGATTGCATAATGAGAAGGATTCAAAGATAGAGGCACCATGCATGATGAGGCCTTTTTATCCTAAAGATATGGGGGACATGTCAAAGAGCCATTGCAATGTGAAATAAGATCTTGAATACAATGATTCCCCATATATGTGCAGTAGTCTGAAAGCGCCTTTTGGATGATTAGATCAAATGATTAGATCAAATGATGTTTATTTTTAGTGCAATTGGGCAAAGCCTTGAATGCATGCTTTTGAATAAATTGTGGATTTAAACACAAGTACTATCATATATGAAGATTTATACTCAATCTGACACAATATTAATAAAAAAAATGATGTAATTTAGAAGTTCAATTGGTTGCTTTGACTTAAGCAATTAAGTTTTGATAAAAGATACAATTATTAATTATTATAATTTAATTATATATAATTTAAAATAAATATTATTTTAAAATATTACAACTGCTTTCTGCTCGATTCTACGGGAGCGGTTCGATTCTACGGGAGCGGCCAGTGGCATGGTACTCGGGCAGTGGCATATTAGTCGGGTTCGCGCCATTCCCTGATTCCTACCTTCGCTTTTCTCTTCTCCATTTTTGCAAATTATCTTTTCTCCATTACGGGAATGGCGATCACCAAGCACAGAGGCAGTGGCGGCAAAATCTGTAAGCAGCCACAAAGGCGGATTCGCTTCAGTCCTTATGATAGCCCGTCGTCAGCCGCTCCAGAAATGTGCCGACCGCCAGTTGTGAATGAGGCGGGAGGGAGCGGGTGGTTCAAGAGACTCGTTGATCCCGCTGCTCGGGTTATTGTCAGGAGTGTCTCTCGATTTTTCTCGTCCATCTTCGGCAGCGACCTTGCTGCTACTCAAGGTAGGATTCGCTTCTGATTTTGTAGTTTCTTTTTGTTTTTTTTCTTTCGAGATGTGTAATTTCCTTTTTCTGTTTCTTTTGATGAGGTTCGGATTTGAAATTGCATGGCTTGGTTAATTGATCTGTTTAGAAATCAATAGAACGGCACAAAAATGAAAGATCATAATCATCCATTGTTTTTCTAAATGATCTTATAAATTTAGATAAGATAGCTTCCAACTAAGCAAGCTGCAGTTGATGAATAACAGATAGCTTCCAACTAAGCAAGCTGCAGTTGATGAATTACACTATTTTTTGAATAAAACATATCTAATTAAGTTCGCTATCTGGGTAACTTTATGCCAAAATGTTTGAAAACAGACATGGCTATGTGGCGGGCCACAAAGAAGATTTATCCATGGCCGTATGATTTAACAAAATAGGAATTCCCATTTCATTTATACATTATTTTTAATTTAATTTTGTTCTCTATTATTGCCCATTTACTTAAAGGAAATCTTTTCTTTGGTTTCTTTCAACTCTTATTATTTGACATTACACTTGAAATATTTCTGATATTACCCTTTTTTGCTTATACGTAATCAACCGGCATCATATTTTTTGCAAATTTGTTTTTCAGTTTAATAAATCATTGCCTTTTAAGTATAATCTTGATTGCTAAACTTGAATATGTAATGTGATCTTATAGCTAGCTACTTGTGCTTAATCCTAAAGATAAATAAGCATCTGGATACTAAATAGAAGGAGATAAACAATTCTTAATAAATCAATATGAAATGGAACAATACATTTTAGCCATAGTATTTTCTTGCATTGCCACATCTGAAACTTCTTGGATGACAATGGTTTTACTTAACAAATAATTTGATTCGCAGCATAGATGTTAGTTTTATCTCATGATTATTGTATCATTGTTATTTATTTTATATAATTGTTAGTTTATTAACAACAATTCTTTTTGTGCAGGGGAAAACATTAGTATAATTGAAGAGGTTCCAGAAGTGGTTTGTTTCTACACTTAGATTATTTTTATTTTTTATTCACTTTTTAAATGCATTTCTTTTTGGATTATAAATTAATCACTTATTAAAATAATAGTTTTATAGTTTTTTTTTCTAGTTTTTATAACATAACCAATGTTTATTTAAGTGAAATATTTGTCAAGAGAGAGAGTGCATGATATATAGTTAATCCTTGACAATCTGGTTAGTAAAATCTCTTTGGTTTAGCTTTGTATTATTGGAACAATGCTCCTTTTTATTAACACTATTTTGAGGTATAGTATAAGACAATTTATTAGAGTCACGTGATTTTTTTTTTTTTAGAATTATCAAATTATATCTTGTATATGTTAAGTTTTTTTTGTTTTTTTTTTTAAGTTGATCACCACAGTTTGATAATTGTATTTTATGCCCATTTGGATAATATCCTTGGTTACAATAATGTGCATTGATTTTGGGCTATTTGAAAGATGCTAAATATGTGCTTTTCACATTAATTTTGTCTTCCATGACAACTTATTAAGGATGATTGCATTATCTATTTTTGCGACGTACTTTCATCTCACTAGTTAATTTCTCTTAATTTCTATGTTACATTTATTTTGCTTTATTGGATGAACTACTTAAAAGAGTTATGCCATGCCTTTGAGCTTAATTACAATAATATTTGTGACTTGTAATTGCCACTTGCTCATTTAAAATTAAATAATTTTATTTATTAATGACCAACTCCTTTTCATTATATTCTTTGCAATTAATATTATCAATTTTGTTAAGACTATTTTTACGGTAAATGACTTATAATTATGTGTTTCTGACTTTTTCTTGTTGCTTGAAATACTTGCAGAAACCTTCACTTGAAATAAGAGAGCGCGGTAAAAATTGTATTGAGATAAGGCTTTCAATACCTTATAATGGAAGTGATACGGCCAAGCAAAATTTAATTTCGCAGTTTGACGCAATTTTTCATCAACAACTACTCGACCAGAAAAAATTCTCAAGGAAAGTATTCCCACTTTCTTAATTCAATGGCTAACATTCAAAGCATTCATAAAAAGTGTCTTTTAAAAACTTCATAAATATTAATTTTGGTATTTATTGTAAGTATTGTATTGTTTGTTTGTATTACTTTTTTTATTCAAAGCAATAGATAGCTTTGTGATTGTAATATTTTAACCTTTAGTTAGAATTTATTTTTTAGATGTTTTTTTTTTATATTTTCATTATTCATAATATGGTCACCTTATTCGATAGGATAATATTATATAAGGTATATGTTTGGTAAAACCTTTAAAGAACAGAGTCATAAATTATTATTATAGAGAGGGAAGAGTAATAGTAGAATGTATTAAAGACCAACATATAAAAAATTAATTTAGATGACTTAATAATATGTGCAACTAAGGGCATAACAATTTATGGAAGCTAGTATAGTAGGATTAAGAAGTCAAAATTGGCAGAATAATATGGCTTAAAGGTTTGCAAAGACACCCAAAATTCAATTAATACCTCATGTATCAATCAATAAGGATGTGTATAGGGTGATTCATAATTCCCAATGGAAGTAGTTGTCATAATTCCAACTGGAAGTAGTTGTGATATTAGTTATCAAGATGTTAATTACTTTCAAGTACTTCATATATTCCTATTAGCTCTTAATTCCCCTTCTATTTTATTTAACTAACATTCTCTTATTGTTGGACAGTGTTGAAATTAACCAATTGGAGGAGTGGCTACATTCTAAAATAGTTGAGCGATCCACTTTACCATTAGCGGTCGATAAAAACATTGAGAAGATAAGTGTGGCTTCATGTATCGATCCAAGCTCTTCACACCAAATAGTCACTGATGAGAAGGAAAAGGGAGTAAATGCCAATGTAAGTTTGCTACATAAGGGTGTTGACATGTTTTGATTGATTTTTATTTTGTTATTTTTTTTAGCTTTTATAAAATTTATTAGGCTTTTAGAACTTTTCTTTTTGGTGAGAGGGTCTCTAATCTTTAGAATTACTATTTATAAGCTTGTGTTTGTGTAAAAATTTTAATCATGCAATGTGTAGTCATTAATTATCAATCTCTTGGGGATTTTGTATGTTTAATTTGTATTGGCTTGTTATCATATAATGAATTTTATTTATATTTATTTGTTAATTAAATTTTCCATTTATTTGAATAAATAATTCATCATCATTTTAGCTTTACAATTAACTTGATTGTAGACAATAAATTTAGATTGCTAAGCGGGTTAAATGTGTGATTTCCTCTATTTCTTATGTTATATAGATTATATATAATCAGAGCATTATTTTACTTTTATAGTTTTTGAATCTAATCATTTTTTGACTTTTGATTTTGTGATATATATACAGATTTGTGAGCAAGGTTTCGACTACCCAAAAGACATCACTAATACATATTTGGCTTCTAAGCCTCAAAAAGCACTACAAGGTGGTAGATCAAGATTGTATAAAATGTGTCGCTCTCCCTATTGGAAATCTTCTATGATGAAAAATGCCAGAGTATGTACTCATTATATACCAAGTTTATGTCTTAATTTCATGTATTAATATGAGGAATTTTCTTAAGTATCATTGGCTTATTCTCCTACATAATTTATGAATTTCTTTCATTTTAGAATAATAGCCCTTATAAGGGCATCAATGTAGAGCCAGTAGCGACATTTAAATTGAGTAGGTTGCCATCAATTACTGGGCATGTTGGTCATGGACAAGTAAGTATTTCTTCTTCTTAATGTTTTTCTCTTTTCTTTTTCTATCAATATGATGTCATTGATTTTTTATCTTTTAAATGATTGCCTTCGATTACTTCTTATTTATGATATCTAGTTTCATCTATATTTTTTTAAAAAGTAAGTTTTTTCACCAAACTAGCTATTGGGTCTTGTGTGATAAATATACGGTAGTCTAAAGTAATTTAAAATTTTTAGTATTTTGTAGATATGTATTACTATCTTTCAAATTGAACTCATATTTTAAAAAAGGATAAATATTGTGGTTTTAGGGCATTATCTTTATGTGAAGATCTTATTTTTATTGTCTTATCATTTTATTTAACTTATGAGAATATATAGAATGCAAAATAAAATTTGACATTTAAGTTGATTTATATTTATGGAAATACCATAATTTAGCTTGAAGATCCACTTTTAGCCACATTTTTTTTTCATATAATTTTGGTGAAGGGTTTCAAAATTTTAGTAGAGCTTCAATTTAACTCTTCTAATGTGGTTTTCCAGAAAGTTATCAAGCCTGCCCACCATGGAACTTAAAGAAAAATGGGTCAAAGTAGAAGACAACTTAGTCAAAAATGGTTTGTCAATATGCTATTAAAAGCATGCATCAATGGAGCACAAGGCTCATAGATTGAAGCTGAACTTCCTTTTCATGATCCTTGGGTCCTTAAAAATCTTCTACAAATATTAACAAAGTGAAATAAAATAAAATGAAATAATATAAAGTGCTTCACAATTGGGTCACTAAAGTCATGCATAAATTATCAGGAGGACACCCATCATACTTTAAAGGTGCATTAGAGTCTAAAAGAGGATTCCTACAAATGAAAATAACAAAACAGATATGGATTTCTCAACACTATGGCTCTAAAGTAATGCATGGATTATCCTATATGATCTTAGATCAATGAATGAGAAAAAAATGAATACCCTATATGATAATAGTTGAGAGGATTAAAGCAAAGACAAAAGAACAAAGCACATAGCCTCTTGTTAGTCGAAAATTCTACATGCAACATGCACATCAATATTTTCATTTTTCCAACATTTCTGTCACGCGTCTCTCTAAAAGGCAATTAACCTATCTTCCCTTCATTTTTTTTGTTTAGTGATATAACTTTCCATTTTTTGTTTTGTGATATAATTTACTGTTTGGGCAAGAAAAGAGGCATTGGAGATAAGGTGGTAATTTGGATGAATGATGCTTTTTCATGATTTTCCTATGTTATGGATAAAAATTCTGCATGTTAGGGTTTTCACATTTTTTTATGGCTTATGAAAATCCTTCGTTGCATCCATTGATTTATCCAACTACAAACTATTCGGATGAACTTTAATGCTTGCCACCCTTTGTTAGAGTTATAGATCAGGTATGCTAGCCAAAACGAAGGCCTAGTTATAATTAAAGTTGTTGTCTAACACGTTGATGAGTTAATGACTTCGTAGTTTACTAAGCCCATTTAGTTAAGGTTAAATACTTCAAATTTATATGTTTCCAACATGGGAATAACAATGACTATGCAAAACTAGTAAGGCGGAAATTCATAATCAATATTATTTTATATTCTTTTGAAAACTAGTGTGCACAATTTAATATACCTTCATAAGGTTGTTTACAAAGCATCCATCAAGTTAAATTATATAGAGCAATATCATATTATGTAATCTTTATTATTTGAATGCACATATTTAATCGTGTTTCACTCGTCTGAAATTTTATTATTGCATTTTAACTTTTCAAATTGCTATTTCATTCCTACCCGTGACTTGTTTTAAGTTGACATTATGGGTTTGTTTTGAAAATTATACTTGTTTATAAATATTTTTGTTGAGTTGTTATATAAGAAGCTCATGTTGGACGTTTTGTGGTTAAAATAGTTTTTTAATGTCTCTAAAATTGTTCTAACATACTATATTGTGTTGTTGTTATGAAACATTTAAAGTAGAATGAAGCTAACTTCTTAAGCATCGAGATACTTTTTGTTGTAATAGTTTAAATTTTAGAAGATAATCTACACTTAATTTTACTACTACAAGAATCTCTTAGGATAGGTGACATTTTGGAAAGTTACATGAGATAAAATTGAGGTCATTTGATGAAAGTGGACACTATCTCAAAGGATAAGGGTTTGAATTGTAACAAATGGTATCCAAGCATTGCACAATTTAAAGATGGGAGAACTAAATTCCATATAAAATAAAATGCTACGTCATTGGGCCACATTTCAAACTATAGTTGGGACAAAGTGTTACATTGTGGAAGCCACATCTTGAATGTGTATAGGTCACCTCTATGATCTTGTTTTCTTAAGTGAATGATTTTGAGTTAAGAATACTGATATGGATGAGAAATTTTTAGGTGAAATATTGTGAAGCCTTATACGTAGAATGAAGATGAACTTTTAACATCGAGGCGCCTTTCATTAAAAGCTCTAGAGTGAAGTGTGACATATAAAATTACTATTGGGATAGGTGACTTTTTGAGAGATTATATTAATAGGATAATATTATGAGGCCATTAGGTTAAAATGTATAATCTCTTGTTGGTGGTCCTGTTTTGCATTCTATATAGTCAAATATCCCAGAGTCTCTACTGCATGCTACGTAATTTTAAAAATTTATTCCTAAAGTTCATACTATACATGCATTATCAATTCCAACTAATAAATGAATCCAACAAAGTATAAAACCACCAGAAATCATTTTGATATAATAATTGTTTATACAATCATGAGAAGCATATTGTAGATAGCTCAACAAAATAATATACTATTATTCTAATTTGAGAATTACAATAAAATAATTTATCACAATGATTCATTTGAAATTTGGATTGTAAAAATAGCTATGTTAATCAAAGCAATCTCTGTTATTCTCACAACGCAGTCATCTCTTTATCACCATCCCCATTCATGACTTCACGTATCTCATTATTCATTTCTTTTAGTGGTTGTCCAATATGATTTTTATATGTTCCTTGTGGCATGTAGGTGTCATCAACATCACATAACTTTTTCCTCTAAGTTATGACTGGATGGATAACGATGTATGTAATCATGCAATGTCATTATTCTATACTATATCTTAAATATATTTTTTTTCGAATAAGTTTTTCAGCTTAATCTATAAGATAAGCTGGTTTTTTAGGTCATATAACTCAAAAGGTTATTTGCATTATCTATTAAGTGATGATTGGCATTTATTAAATTCATATAGCCATTGTATTTCATGTTGGTGGCCATTCCGACCAATGACACTTGTTATGATTTTGAAATATGAGCATTAATATATTTCATCTATTGATTCAATCCAATTCTATGAAAGCGAGTAAATGTGTCAAGGTTATTAAAAAATAAAATAGTAATTATAGAGTTTATAATTAATTCGTTAACTTCCTATGTATCATATAATGATTATCATTTAATATTTTTTCAATAATTTAAATTAATGCATTAATGATTGATAATTATTGAGCTTTGTTTAGCCTAAAAGTTGATATGATTCTAACAATATTATAGTTTTTTAAAGGGAAATTTTTAATCCAACAAATGTGCATGCGATAATAATTATAAATATGTTTAGTCCCTTAAATACATACATATAAATATTTGTGTGTATATGTATAAATGTATGTGTATGTGTATATGTATATGTGTATATGTATATATATGTGTGTGTGTATATATGTGTGTGTATATATGTGTATATGTGTATGTGTTTATGCTTATATGTATGTGTGTGTGTATATGTGTATATTTGTAAGTGTATATGTGTATGTATGTGTGTGTGTGTGTGTGTGTGTGTGTGTGTGTGTGTTTATGTGTATATGCATATAAATATGTATGCATGCATGCATAGCTAGACAATTGCCTATTTAGAAGAGTAAAATAATTTATTCTCACATACATCATGCATTTTTTAGGAGTATATTTAACTAAAAGTCATTGGTAATATGAGAAATTTATAGAAGCTATGAATTAGTCATTAAAATATGTTATGGGCAGTGAAAAATGTGTTAGATTAAGTGACATTATTCTTTTAACTAGATAAAATTCTATCTCTTGTATGTCTATGTAGTGTTCACATGTGTTTGCATGTATGTGTTCCTATATGCATGTGTGCGCATTGATGTACTCTTCCTACAATTCAATTAGAAAACCCTATGTATTTGATTGTGTGAATATATTCATTATTATTGCATGCAGATTTTTATCTGATTCATTCCAACTTGATTTATTCTAAGCTTTGCACAATTGAAGCTTAGTTTGAGCTGAACTTGGCTCATTAATCTATGTTATGACTCTGGTTTGAGCTAAGAAATTTAGTTTATAAATTTTTTTGATAAAATTTTAATTATATTTTAGTGTTGTAACATAAGATTAAATTCATGGTTAATTTCATGCAATTTTACCAGAAAGTCTTCTTTTTCCTGACTTTAGAAGATGTATGCGTCATCATCAGTCATACCAGGATGTCTTTGGTTTGTGAATAATTTTTAAAACTCCATGTTGTAGATATTCTTTTTAAAGATTCTTATGCAATAATTGTCATTTAATTTTCATCTAAAATTATTTGTTAATTTAGTTATCATTGCAATTATTTGAACAACTTATTTTATTTACTTTTCTTCATAAGATTCTGGATTCTTCCTTCTTTTTAAGATAAATCATTTTATATTTATTTATTTTTCTTAATTAAGCAATGATTCTTGTTTTTCTTTGAATGAATTTTGAAATTGTTTTCAAAATATTTACCAGGCATTAAAACGTGGTAGCTGCGATATGGATGTGGGAGACTTCGCTGATACAAGGAATGTTCGTCAAAAGTCTTATTCGATGGACTTTTGTAAGTTGACTCATATTGATCCCTATCCATGAGTTTATTTGGACAAGAGCACAGAGAGCAACAACAACAAAGCCTTAATCCCACTAAGTGGGGTCAGCTACATGAATCCTTTTTTCTCCATTGCATCCTATTTAGTGTCATATTTTCATTTAGTTCTAATAATTTAAGATCATTTTTTATACAATAAGCCCAAGTCTTCCTAGGTCTACCTCTCCATTTCTGAAGCACAAACAGAGCATTGATGTAAAATGTATATACTATCTAGATTATTAAATGCCCTTAGCAACTGTTCCATATGCTCATATCCAGTCAATGGAGATAGCCATAAAATATTGTAGAAGCTTGAATAAGTGATTCAACCAAGTTAGTAATATTTGAGGGTGCATAATTATTGTTGAGAAACTGTTTATCTATCCAAGTTTTGTTTCAAAGTTTTCAATATATAATGCTTCTAAGCCTACATGTATGGGAATTTTTATGCGTTTTTCTTGAATAGAATGTGACATTTCAAACTTATGTGGATGCTTTTTTCTTCTTGTAGATATATTTTAGCCTATTTGACAAATTTAAGTAGAGAATAATAGTGAAACCATTAAAAAGATGTGGCTAGCCACATTTTGGATGACCAACTTATACGAACAGGGACCATTATTGATTGAAATTTCTATTATGAGCTTGATCGCTTATAGCTGCTACTACATCTATAATGAGTAGCCAATGCATGATTAGAAAATCCAACTTCATTTATTTTTTGTTTAGATAATACTAGTTGATGGTTCATATTTTGCTGGTAGAGTTTTCAACAAATGTTTCATGGCTAATACCTTGTGCATCAAGTCTTAATTAGAAAAAATCATACTATGGTTATGTCAACCATGCTTCTAAATTTTCTGAAATGATGGAGAAAACATGCAGAATCATGGTTCATTTAGTAAAGCACAGTTGGTTTTTTGAGTGTGCTGTGCTATTTTGTAAGCAAATAACTCATTATAACTTGACTACTTTAATAGCACATGCACAAAGTGCTAGATGCTCAAGAATCCTATTAAATATTTATTTATTTTCTAAATATTTTGAAGTGATTTAATATTTTTAATTATTAAAATTTTAATGAAATTTATGAATTTTTTTATTATCATTTATTCATTGTGATTAGCTTCGTGATGTAAAGTCAAAACAAAAGTTTGCATTTAATTGCACCTTAAATAAGTTAAAAGTATTTTTTCTTTAGTTTAAAATTTTCGATTTGCTTGACTTGATGAGAATACAAACCAAAATACTATATCATTGATTTAAATGGTGATTTGAAAATAATATTCAATCTTTTCATAAAACATTTGTACTTTAAAATTTAAGCAATGATTACTTGGTAAAGCAATCTCAATCATCATTTTTCATTAAATGTATTATTCTAATAGTTTGAAAACGTCTACAAGGAAATTTCAATAATATGGGACATGTTAGATTACTGCTAAAAGGTAAGTTATAACAAAATATCAATGGCAAAAATGAATGAGAAAGAATTGGAAACCATCCACACTAAATTAATGACATTATTTATAGAGAATGTGTCAAAAGTAAGAGGCATACGACGATAACAATAGAAATAAAATGATTATTTTGGGTGGCCACTAGTGTTCCAATCAACAACCCATAGCATTAGAACCAAGCAATCATTTAACAAGATTAACATTTGTGTACTCTCTTTCAAATAAGATTGACAAGGGATGCATAAAATATGTATTAAATAGGGTGTAAATGAGTCAAATTTGAGTGAGCTTAGTGGTTGTTCATGTTTGGCTTGTTCTATTTTTTTTTTTTTTTCTTTTTCTTTTAATGAAGTTGGCTTGTATTTGAAATGAATAGTAAATAGCAGTTCATGTTCGACTTGATTTGAATTTGTTTATTATTTTTAGTTTATATTTAGCTTGAATTTAGCTCAAATGATTTGAAAATAATAATAAAATTTAACACTTAAATGTAACATAAAAACTTCATATAAAAATATTATAATAAATATTATTTATTTAATTTATTAATTAATTTGAGCAAAAAACAAGTCAAACATGATTAAATAAAAGTTGTATTTATTTTCCTTGTCTATAAATTAAGACTAAAAAATTGTTCTTGTTCACCTCAATTGTTTAATGAATTAATCCAACATGAGCTACTTAGCGAGTTGAACATGAGCTATTCGTGAATTTTGACCTTCCGTGACAGCTCTAGTACAAAAAAAGCACTCACATGCATACACGCACACCTACCAAAATGAAAAATAGAGCATATGCAGAGGGCATAAAACAAAAAGTGCTTCCCAGCCTCCAAAATCCAAAGAGATAAGTGCATTCCAAGTCCATTCGTTCCAGAGGCCATAAAATCCATTTCTAGTCATTCTAGAACCCACAATTCTCAAATTCATTTATTACAAGGGCCATAAATTGAAAAAATATATGTCACAAAAGATGCTAAAATCATAAACTAGTTAGAGCAAAAGAGTACAAACAACAAGAAAAAAATGGTAGATGATACTAAAATCCAAAAACTCATCCTCCTTATACTAGAATATCTATTTCACATATAGCAAAATCATAAATCACACAACGAAACCCACAGTCTAAATCAACCTCAAACTGCAAAGATAAATGATAGAGAACACCATGGAAGAGTGAGGGAGGAGGACTCCATACAACTCATATGCGCGAGAGGAGATGGCCTTAGGGATAAGCTGCGAGAGAGGTAACACAAGAGAGGCTGAGACATGAAGGATAGGCTAGGGCATAGATGCGGGATTAGGGAGGATAAAAAATAGCTAAAATGTGGATAGTGGGATCAAACCCATGACTTGCATTGATGGCTGCGTCATCGAAGACGCTGGAGTGCCTCCAGAACCAAATGAACGAAACTACATTTTCCCACTGTGCCGCAGCATTGTCGCCACACCAAACAGACCCTTAAAATCAACATAAATTAAATTATTTGTTCATATTTAAAAAAAATTGGAATAGGATAAATTCATCTTAACTAATCCCACTTGTTTTCTAATTGAATTCTAACATACTCCTTTCATGTGCTTTCCTTTAACTTTTTAATTATATTATGTCATCTTTCCTTAGGTGGTTGGCCTGTTTCTCAATTCCATCTCATTAAGATAAAGATCGCAAAATATTAGCTTCACTTCTTTTTCCTACATGGTTGACGAATGATTTCTTTTGTCATTACCATGACGAATATTATAATGAAAAAACCAAGCAACATAAATGTGTGGCACGTAATATATGGTTCTCATGAAAACATAAAGTCCCATTTAAAAATCCAAAACTCGAAAAGGTAACAAAAAAGAAACATATTAAATCTATTAACACTACACCAACGATACCACCACCAACACACACCACCACAATATTATCAACACAAACACACCAACACATCCAACCCAACACATCGACACCTTCAACCCAACACACCACCACCACCATATCATCAACTGGACACTAGACCACCTCCAACCCAACACACTACCACCACCACACCAACAACCACACCACTACCACCAAAATATCGTCAACACAACACACTATTACCTCCAAACCAACACACTTCCACCACTACACCCAACAACACACCACCACCACACCATCAATACACTACCACCACCACTCCCATGTACACACACACCACCAACACACCTCCACACATAACACCTACACACCACCACCTAACCACCACCACATCGTTATCACCAACACACTACCACCAATAATAACACAAGTACCTCCAACCCAACACACCACCACACATACCATCTACACCCCACCACCCAACCACTACCACATTGCATCAACTAAAACACTACCTCCAACGCCACCACCACCACCACCATCTCCAACCCAACACACCACCACCACCACACCAACAAACCATCACCACCACACAATCAACACACCACCACCACCACCACCACTCTTATATACCACAATAACAAACCAACACCACCACCACCACTCCCATCTACCCCACTAACAAATCATCACCACCACACCATCAACACAACACAAACACCACTCCCATTTACATACACAACACTACCACCACCACCACCACCACGCAAAGCTTCTTTGAGCATCTTTGAAACATTCTAACGCATTCTCATCACCTCCACAGCATTTCCAGGCCTCTCATGGCCACTAAAGGCCTCCAACCTAAGAGCACTTAATGTCATCCACACCTCCATTCCACTCGGTGATAGGTTTCCCCGTTTCTTTTAGAAAAATCAACAGAATACCGTTGACCAATTCTTCATAACCCCAAGCCCAACTTACTATCTCCACTCCATCAATTTCCCAAAGTCGAAAACACTTCATTTTTTGGTTTTGCATCAAAAGTCCTCCAAACTCAAAATTGAACCTCTCAAAAGCTTCCCTAGCCTATATGAAGCACTCCAAAACTCTTTTTCCCTCTGTTCCAAACACATATAACATTTTATTCGAGAAAGAGGGTAACCCAACCAGACCAATCAAAATAAAAAATAAAGCATATATAGATGTCATAAACCAAAAAGTGCTTCCCAGCTTCGTAAATCCACAGAGATAAGCACATCCCATGTCACAGTAGAGCAAAACCACAAATAGCACAGCGAAAGCCTCACAATCCAAATCAAACTCAAACCGCAAAGATAAATGATAGAGAGCACCATGGTGAGTGAGAGAAGAGACTCCTTATGGCACAGACACGAGAGAGGAGATGGCCTTAGGGCTGAGATGCGAGAGAGGCTGCGCGAGGGAGGAAGAGACACGAAAGATAGGCTACGGCATATATGCGCGGGTAAGGAGGAGAAAAAATAGCTAAAAATTTCAGGCAGCTGGATCAAACCCACGACCTGCATTGACGGGCGCGTCGTCGAAGATGCTGTAGCGCCGCCAAAACCAAACAAACAAAACTGCATTTTCCCAGATCACCGCAGTCTTGCCACCACGCCAAACAGACCCTTAAAGGCAACATAAATTAAAATATATTTTCATATTTAAAAATTTTGGAATAGGAGAAATTCATCTTACAATCAAAATTGAAGTTCATTAAATTCAAATTTTCATAATCTTTTCACGATTTTCTATCCATATCAAATCCTGTGAAAAATGCAAGATATAATCATAATAGATAATCTTATTGATCATTAAATTTGAGTATACCTAACTCCAAATGTTTTAATTGCAACAATTAAGTCTGCATTATTTTTCAATGAATAGAATGAAACATTATGTTAGAGGATTTTCTAATAAATTTATTACTTGCTTTCATTGACGATATCAAAATTATTCTTCTTCAAAATTTGTTTATTTAATAATTTTTGTCATCTTATGTTGCTTCCGAAAATTAAACTTCTAATTTTAAATTTTTAGTAATTTTTTTTATTTTTCGATACTCTCAATATTGATTCTGCTTTCGGGTGATCCTAAAAATTCGACTTTAAGCTTTTAGAAAACCCATCATCCTTTACTAATAAGCCAAGAGGAGGTACAGCGAACCTCTCTTTACTGTTAAAAGGAGTGTGATGCAATTGACCGCCTCACATGTTTACTAAATTAGCCACAGATTGTGTCCTGATGTCCCGTTATATTGAGAAATATTTACATGTGGAGAAAACTTGCAGCTCTCCGTGTGTGATCTTCTCTCAATAATTCTTTAATAATCTCGGCGAATGTTATTGGGAGATTTTGGTGGAGTTATTTTGGTGTTATTTGGAGTTAATACCTTTTGTGGTTATATGTTCACATTTTTCTCTTGTTTTAGAGTATCAACTCCACAATAATCCTCAGTAACTTTTGCAGAGGTTATTGAGGAGTTACTGAGTGAGATTATACACAGAGAGCTGCATGTATCCTCCGTATATAAATAATTCGCTATTATCTTAGCTGATTAATAGAATATTTCTTTCAATTATAGAATTTCGCTGCATAAATTTAAGTGGGACGGAATTAAATCTCAAATTGTTTACAATTTTCAAGAATTTTAGGTGGCATCCACAGGATGGGTGAGGAAACTTAATTACCGCGCATCGAATCTTTGACGGTGGAGGAAGTCCACCTCGGCAGTTCCTCGAGATCCACTTTAGCTTAATTAAACGCCGGAAGAGACGCTGCAACTCAACCCTCTCAAGCCATGGCCAGCCTGAATCACGTTAGCTCTTTTTTTATCTACTGATTGTTGCGATGAACATAAAACAGCAATTTCATCTGCCTAATTTCTGCGGCGAACGTGAGTGATGCATAAATAAGTAATAAGAGCAATGCCCCCGAATCCAATTAATTTTATAATGATCAAATTTGGCCTCAATATTATTTTTGAAGAAAATTAAGCGTCTATTTGGGGTAGCTGTAACTTAATAAACTGTTGTGCAGAAGCTTCTGCGGAAAGGTTGACTATTTGTTTATTTTTTACAATTTAAAAATAATTAAATGCTGCAGATTGTTTTCGAATGAACGATAATTTTATCACTCGTATAGTAATGTTGTTATAATGAAGCTATTGCATGCAGAATATTATATACTTTAAAAGTAAATATTTAGTGTTAAACATTACAAAATAAAGATAGACACCTCACTTAACAGTGAGTAGCATTACTACCAAAATTAAGAAAATGACTGCTAAAACAACTATTAATAATATGACAATATTATTTTTAAAATGCAGACGGCTTGTCAAGAGCTAAGCCGTCCTCCAGGGATACACTTCGTGCCCGATCACTCTCGGTGGTGGAATCTTCCAACGTATCGCCTGCACGAAAATAATCGCAGTTTTACGTGATTCTCCGTGAAGCACGTATCGATTGTTTACTCATAATTATGTGGTCGATGTAAAGTTAGCAACAAACATTGAAGCTCATAGTAGCAGTGCAATATTCTAGAGGTACTAAAAATCATCGAGCTTATCTTTTATGAAGGCTTAAAAAAGTATACACTTAGACTTAACACAACTAAAAATTGATAACAAAAGTAATTAATTAAAGTTTTATGCAGTTGTGAGTTCTCAATAACTCAGTATATAAACCAACGAATCTGTTACTACAAGAAGAAAACAGACCTTATAAAAAAAAAAAGTTTTTTTCTTGTCTTTAACCACGTAATACCAAACTCGCATGTATCACATATGCATATCACCAAAATATATCATCCAGAAGAACCTGAAAAACAGTAGCACCGAAAAAAAAAGAGAGAAATTCAGTTGTCTTTATTAGGATTCACATATGATACCAACCAATAGTGACATTGAGGTCATCCAAAAGAAGCCATAAGGTCATACTTCTAGTCATAAACTTCCAAAACCCACCAAAACAAGAAAAAAAGAAATGCAAAAGAAAAAAACACATGCAAATTGCATAAAAAATCAAAACAGTAAATATCAAATGCATAAGGAACATAAATAAGTATGAAGTGTATAAAATAATGATATAATGAATAGTGAATGTCTTCAACAATCATTATAATTAACAGAAATAAAAAAACTAATATTCCCTCCGATCACTCTCCAACTATCACATTCATAATTCATTCTCTCAAGCATGTCATCTCGCTTACACCTTCCCCATCCTTAGTGCAGGTCTCGGAAACGTCTTTTGCGGCCTATGACAAAGATTGTTCAAGACGGTACTCATATGCCTCAACAGGAATATGTGCAATCACAATATGTACATGTTTGGAAAACGAGTAAGATGACATATCATAAAATGTAACTCGTTTCTTCTTCCAAACACCAAAAATCCTCTCAATGAAATTGCATAAGGAGGAATGTCTTTTGTTGAACATTTCTTTCCTGCCCCATACGACATTGCATCTCATATCAGGATAGAGCTTAAGATACCCTCGCTGCAACGGATACCTAGCATCAACTACATAATATGTACTTGATGTGAATTACATGATTAGTGTTGAAGAAAAAAAAATTAGGAGAGTCGCTTAGTCTCCAGCAAACTTGTAGATGGATGTGCAAAGATATATTTGTTATTCTGAATTGCATATTTGAATATTTGATTATCATGAGCACTGCCCACCTAACCGGACATGAAAAAAATGAAGCACATGTTGAAATCGCATACCATCATGACATTCTATGTTGGGGACTCACAACGGTCAATGAATACGATCTTCTAATTATTTAGGACACATGCACCAATGTGTGTTCCTTCGATTGCTTCAACACAATTCTAGAAAGATAATGAAGGGTTACTTAATTACAATATTTCTATGAAAATTAAATGTAATAAATATGAGAAATTACCTTAAAGTATAACATCTACTGCGCATCATGTGTGGTGAGGGTCCGTTCGAATGTAGAATATGTTGATTGTGAAAAAAATGTGGTAAGTGCATTCAACCCTATTGAGAAGTTTCTGCAAATCATTTCAGAAGAGTGTTGAAATTGCTTCTTTGCTCCTTACATTGATTCATTCTATGATAATATGTATAGATTTATTGTTAACAACTCTCGTGAAGTCGTTCTGGATGAGTCGTGAAGTTCATGATTTCCGTGTAGTTCCTTCAACAGATCGGTAAATATCGTCTGTGTCATACGGAACATATTGCTCAATCTCGTTGGGTGACCCACAAACAACTCCCCACATGAATCTAATAAGGTTAAGAACAAAACCAACGTAAGAAAATAACATTACTAAACTAAACAGAATACATAACGAGGAATGACAACTCTCATGTAAAGTGCATGTCCAAAACATTATGAATATCCAAAGCAGCATGAAATATCACAAACAAATAAAAATGTCCAAAGTAAATAAACAAATAACAAATATGAGATATCCCACAAGAATCTAATTAAAAAGAGTGTCCCTCAAATGTCATTTCTCCCATTAAAGTAATGTAGGTAAGACACCCTATGGTCAGTGGCCTTTGTCATGAAAAACTCACTTCGGGTTGAATCTTCAAGCAACTTCATAGAGAATAAATATAGTGGCATGTCCTTGTAAATTTCTGAAGTTGCCTCCACATTTCGCACAAACTGTTGGACAGAAGTTGCTTGTGATGGCCGGGGTCAATAGTGCTTGAAGCCACCAACTGTGAGATCTAGCTTATAAGAAAAGTAACTCCCTCTTCCTTTTTTTCAACCCGTGGATGCTTTAACTAGCTCGTGGACTCAAATTCATTAAGGTCCAAGATGGGGCGTTCATTGGAATCACTTGTTTGATCAGTTCTCAAATTTCAGGGGATGCCACCAAACCCTGTGTCACTAAGGGCACATTCATTGTTGTCAGTTGTCACGACACCTTCAAACAAGCAGCCCAACTTCTCCTTCAGGTCAGAATCAATTCTACCGTATTTAAATTTTTTTGCAGCAAATACCACCTCTAAATTCATATAACATGTTTTTGGTCTATCAACCAATCATCGGAAGCATCAATAGTTCGTTTTATCAAATCTCACTCCAAGCCCGTTGATTTTCACTTCAATTCCTTACAGAGTTTCTAATCCTTATTTGGCTGATCCCACCTATTTTTTAACTCCATCATATCATAATTTTTGTTTATATTTCCTTGAATTTTCTAATAATATTTTGCTAGCCTTCCTGTTGAAATAGGTTGTTGGTATATTTCTCAGTTCGATCTTCTTGAGGCCTAGGTTGCAAAATATTATTTTTTTCTCTTTATCCCACATTGTAAATGAACCGGCTTCTCTAGTCTTAAACATTGTATTATTGGCATGAAAAAAATTATTCAACATAAATAGGAATGTCACAATATCGCAACTCAAAGAAAAATAGGAATGTTACAATATCATCACAAATGACTTCACACCACACTACACCACCTACACATCACCATTGCCACCACCTCCACACAACAATACATCAAGACACCAACACATCCAAACAAACATTATAGCATGCCAACCACCACCTCTACAACACCACCGCCTCCACACGTCCACCAACACATCCTCTAACACAAACACAGCCACACACCAACCACCACTTCCGCAACCACACAAAGCATGGGTGTGCCAAAGGGGCCTAATGGACATCTAGGTGCCACATTGAGTTGTGTCATAGTGTTAGGATGGCGCACATTGGCCACCACCAGACGCAGGTGCACCCAAGCTGTTGGGGGGGGTGTGGGTGCGACGCACGTAGTAATGGATGCTCCAAAGATGATGGAGGGCACAGGTGTACCTAGGGTGAAATATGAATTTTATGGCCAATATGATGGTTCTAACTCGCTTGAAATTTAAAAAAACAATCAAGAAATCTAATGGTGCAATTTGTTTGTTTAAAATGGTTTCCGTATCATAAAAACTAAGGTCAAAGTTTGGGTCTCGCCTCCCAAGAAAAAAACAGAGATTTTCTCGATGAAGATTTATATGAGTTTCAAATTGGTAAATTTTGATGGTTTTAAGCTCAAATTTATTATTCAAGTTGATTTCAGTTCATTTTAAGGGCGAGCTCATAATTATCATCAAAATTATCCTAAATATTGTTCAAATTATCGTATACTAGATGGGCACCAAAATGGAGTCTGATCTGGGCATGAAAGGGTTCATTCGAAATGTTTTGACAATCTGGGCACATTCTCAAAGTACATTTTACAAAATAATGCTCCGTTAAAAAACTTTACGTGAGATGAATTTTCATTCATAAAAGCTCATCGTGTAAAATTTCACATATAAAGTGGTCTAATAGGTATCAAAAATTTTTCATGCTATTCATATAGTATTAATAAACCAATTGTAGTTTATAGCATGAATTTCTAAATACTACAATGATCTGCAGAGTATACAAAAAATTTTTGCCATAAAAATAATAATTTCAGAATATTCTACAATTAAGTTACACTTTTTGTACAATTTTAAAATTTGTTTGAATTAATCATATTTGATTTCATTATAAAGTTTTGAGCTACTGGGAAGAACAATCAAGCAATGGCCCGATTTGGGGCTGACCTTATTTTTTACCAAGATCAGTTTTGATTTGGTTTGACACTGATTTTCTGTCGAGAAGTGTGGCCTATCTTTAATCATTAGGGGGTCATTCTTGACCAGATCCTGACTAACTTCATTATCATCATTATGACATGCATCATCTTCTATCATTGATCGAGAATCTCATCATCAATGGATCTATTCATGTACATGTTTTTGTTCTAGGATGATTTGTATGGTTATGTGCAATTTGCCTCACTCGACAAGTTCTAGCTATTAGAACTAGATTAAGGTGAAGGATTGGAAGTTCTGCTTCTGTCATTGTTCTCCTTCGGATTGAACCATTCCATCTAGAGGGGCGACCGACAAATCAAAGAAGTAGGTATCAAATAGGGCATTGATTGAATTAGTGAGGTTCGAAGGCCAGCAATTTCTAGTTCACCAGTATCTCGATTTAGTAGTTGACAATCAGGTGCTCCAGCCAGAAAAGTTTGGATGATTGACTAAGTAAGATTGGGTGCCTTTGGAAGCCCAAGGGCTATGCAAGAGTCAGCAATTATCGCTTAAGCTGCTAAGAAGAGGCCCAAGCTGCTACCCATACAAGTCTACTCGACCCAAAGCTATTGCGGTGAGGGACCGAAAGGCTCCTATAGTGGTCTATGCATGGGAAGATCTTGAAGATGCAGATATTGCTTACTATATATCTAAGTCTTTTGTTGTTATTCAAGGGATTGCCAAGGAGAGTTAAATCTTATTGAGAGGAAAGCTAATTTGATCAGGTCTTTCGAGGGCATAACACCAAGTAATAGAAATGACACTAAACTAGTTGGAATCAAGTGGTGTTGAGGAGGAGGCCTTGACTAAAGACCAAAAGAGGGGTTAGTTAGCCCTTTTTCGACCGCTAAAATATTTTTGAGCTATCAATGAAGGGTGAATCAAGTCAACTTTCTTTCGTTACCTCGACTGAACTTGAGGCCGATTGCAAGCCACCTAATTAAGGAGAGGAGGTATTCTGATGAAAGGTGAAAGCTTTAGTTGTTGATCCAAGTGTCTTCCCTCATCCCCCTCCTCAAAAGAAGTGGAAGGTCTACCCACTTACATAGGTCCTGAAGCGCGTAGTCCATAAGGGTGAAGGTGAGTGCTAGCTCTGTTAATCAAATTTTCTTGATCAATCTAAGTAGGGACATGTACTAAGATTCCCCTATGCCAACAATATGTCATTCCAACATCGTTGACGTGATTTATTCTTAAGCTTTCAAGAAGATCCTTCATGAGAAAAGTCTCTCAGGTCTGAGCTAGATGATCGATTGATATCTATTGATTGCATAGGAGGCTTTGCACTTTCATTTTAATGGACCTGATGGAGGCTGAGGAAAAGTTGGCCCAAGCAAAGGATAAGTTGAAGGTAGCAGAGAAACAGGTAAAAGTGATTGAAGCATAAGTGCTTAAACTGTCAGATTCGCTATCAGCAAATCAGAGAGAAAATCAAGCCCTGAACGGAAAGATGGTGACAATGAAGAAAACAAGAATTTCTTTGTTTTGCTTCCTTCTCACCCTCAACAAGTGGAGACCCTTGCCATGTAGCTCAGAGTTGGAGTGTCTTTAGCTATCAACATGATGATAAAGTCAAAGCATGTCTCCCTCGAGTGGGCCTATCTGGTAGAGGGGCAGGGTGAGAAAGAGGACAAAATCAATGAAGATGATGGAGGTTCTTCAAACGTTTAAATCATCTTCAACTTCGATTGTGACTTAAGAAAAAATTTTCTTTTTCTTTTTGAATACTTGTAAAGAAACTCATAGAAAATTATTTGTGAAGAAACATATAGAAAATTCTTTAAAGTTTTCAATCACTGAATATAAAATAGCTTTCGATCTGCCTTCACTTTTTTTTATGTTATACCTTTAACACATGTTTTAGTTTCCTTATGATAAATGATTATTATTATGATGATTGATGGATAGGCTTTATGAGAGAAAGCCTTTCGTTGGATTCTCTGAGTTACACTAGCTCAAGTCATACACTTCCCATGTCTTGGTCACTGAGTTAGATTGTCAAATTGGACGGGACTCATCTTTTGCTAGACGTATTACGTGGATCTTATCGTAACCTTTGTAGAGACAACAATCGAGACTTGTTGCTGGGATGATTCGCGTGCTACACACTATCGAAATTGTCGCTCATTGGTAGGGAACCATCACCAAAACTCGACTCATAGGAGACATAGGTTTTTATGATGCATGAGTGTTGTGGGTTTGCTCCTATGTACTTAACCCATCAGCGTTACTAGTTATGGTCAGTCAACTTTAGATGATTTTTACTGATATGATGTTTATTTTTCCTTATCTGTTTTGGAGAAATTTTACCAATTAGACGTATTACACCATTATTAGTTTTAGAAAGTATTTGTGGAAGGAATATCATGCATCACTGTCAGTTTTGCTGCTGGGATGCAACTACTATTGGCAGATTGGTTTGAGTTCCCTGAATGACTGTCAGATTCTGATAATTCCTTTCATAAACTTCCCAAGTTCCCTGAGTGTTAGTTGGACCTAGAATTATGCTCGTAATTAGAAAAAAAATTACTTAAACATTTTATGAAATTGACAAATAAATAAGAGGGTTGTAATGTCAACGCCATCTCATTATTGAGTTGGGCATTGGTCCGGATATTAGGTTAGATTACTTCGATGATACGTTCCATTAGTTGCTCGATTATCTGAGTACGACAGGGAATCTTCGAGGCAATTTTGAGTTGAGCAGTAAGTATTGTGTCTCGGTTCCCTACTTTCTCCATAGTCTATTCTCTTTGATGGATGTAGTCAACTTTCTTGGTTCTGGATGATGTGAGGGAGTGATATTACTTTGCTTATATGTGACTGTTAGCTAGTTTTAACAGCTTGGCAGTACCTTTGTTCACTGTAAGCCCAAATGTACTAGAAAATTCCTTTCAGCCCTTGATCTTGGGTAACATGAGCTACTAGGGGCACCAAATCCTGTTCTTCAAACATCTCTTTCTGGAAGTGGGAGATGAACGAGCAAAGGCTTTCATTTTTTCCTTGTTGGATCTACTGGATGGCTTGTGAGTAATTGTATTACTTCCGGGCGTTAGCAAACTGTACCACAAACATTCCCTTGAAGTCAGCTAATAACACAATCATTTTTAGTGGTAATGCATTGAACCATATGAGGGCTGACTCCCTCGGCGTGGTAAATAAAGAATACATTTCAGCTCATTAGGGATCCTCAACAGACACATCTTTGACTCGAACAAGGCTATGTAGTCAACCAAATCAGTCTTGCCCTTAAAGGACTTCCTAAAACTCTCTAAGGGCCCGACCTCGGAGAATTATGAAGAGAAAGCATTCTCTCGCTATCAGAGCGCCTTAGTACATCTGAACTGATGTCTTTCGATTAATGCTACTCCAACACTGCCGAAGTATTGAAAATCTCCTTCTCTTTCTAGAGACAAAGAAGTTCTTCGGTTGTTAGGCTTTGATCCTTCCTCTCAGGGATGCTACACACTTGCTCAAGCCAATGCCTCTTGGATGACATCCAGCATTTGATCCTTCGGCTCATGAACTCTCTCATATTATCCGTGTCTCCGTTGTGAGTTTCTTCTCCATGTGTTGCTCCTCTTCTTGTATGTGGCATGATCCACGCTCATCGCACCTCTTAGGATATTGAATTTTGATTCATTCATGAATCACACCTAAAAAATAAAGCATAAGTAGAGAGAGAGAGAGATAGAGAGAGGAGTGAACCCTAATGAACAATAATACGTCGTGTCTATGTTCTATGTTCTCATAAAATATCTCTTTATTAATAGTAGAGAGTGTACAACATAAGGATATTACATTTTTGTCCCTATTTTCATGGGGGGCTCTATAAGATATTTTACATATTTTACACATATGAGTATATGGCTTAGTTGATTGGACTAGTGGCTTTGGCTTGATTAGGTCAATTTGGTCAGCTATGCTGGTTCGGCGATGTTGGTCGACTGATTTTAACTGGCTCTGAGCCGGTAGGACTAATTCTATTGGCTGGGCTTTCTCGATTGATTCATCAATTTTAGTTGTCGATCCACGATCCTTGAAAGAGGAGCCCCTGTTAGGGTGAAACTAGGCTATCTAGCAGAGGGTAAATTATCATAACCCAATGGGTATCTTGTTCCTCAACGATGAGAGCCTATGGGATGACTATAAGACTATTGTATTGTTAATTATTGATCCCTGATGGGGAACCTCAGGAATGTCCATGGGAATGTTGGTGATATCGAGGAACTAGGTTTTTACTATGGTCGGATTTGCTAGTAGATAGTCGACTCTATTGGATCGGCTCTTTTGTAGTGGTTGGCTTGGATGTTTATCTATCTTATTTTAATTTGATTGGTTCGGATTCAGATGGATCAGTCATCCTTTCGTTCTTCTTCTGACTCAATCTGCCTTTGTGATTGCTCGAACGGCTACATCCAATCAGCCTTCAAGTTTGGCTCAGGTGGTTGCATCTGGTCGGATAACTGAGCCTCTTTGTGTTCTGTCGATGAGTCCTCTTTTGTTGTACTCTCTTGATCTCTTCTCAATCATTAGATTTTCTCGGGATCAGTGTTGGCACATTTTCAAGCTACAACATATTAAACAAAATTTATGTAAAATATAGTTTTTTATATTTTATTTAGTAGATCATTCAATAACCACGTCATTTAAGATATGAAAATCAGAATCAACGAGCATAATCTTGTGCCCTCAGATGGGATTTACTTCAAAAATAAGGAACCATTATCACAATTATATTTATAATAAGTTCATCATACTGACTCATATCAACTTAATAAAAATGATATGTCAGAGATTTTTTTTAAATAAAAATATAAAATTGGTGGCTTTATAAAGCAAGCCAAGTATGGTAGAAAAACGAAAGCCCTCTTTGGCATCCAATCCCCTCCAAGGGCGACTAACAGAGACCGATTCACAACCAACATGGCTCAATCTAAACCGGCTCCGGTTCAGCTCGGTTTCCTGCTCTTCTTCCTCATGGGAACGGTGGAGATGGGTGGAGGCAGCAGCCTAGCTTCCGAACGGACGGACAAAGTGAGGAGGAGGGCTGTGCTGGATAACGAACTGGGTCAAACACCCCCAATGGGGTAAGTAGTAAGCTCTTCTCGGCCTGGTTCAGAATTGAACCGCTTTTTGTCCCGTTGGTATTTGAACCGTTGGTTCAACTTCCGTTGAGGAAAATCTGAAACTGTGTTTTCTGCTGATGTGCATCAGCTGGAACAGCTGGAATCATTTCAAGTGCAACCTCACAGAGACCCTTATCAAAGAAACAGGTATTTTAATGACAGTATGAAAAAAAAAAAAGCTTAATGACCACTTTTATGGAGCTTTTTGTAGATAGATATATGAATCTTAATATAAATATATGTCTGTGTCTTGCCCTTTGACGGGTTTCACTGTAAGTCTCCTCAGGTCAAGGGTTCGATCCCCCGTGGCGCGGGGTTCTCGAATATTAGACACGTGGTTCAGGCAACCCATCATATATGCCCGAGCGCAAAAGATAATCGATATTTGAGGCCCATGGGACTCAAATACCAATACTTTATATATATATATATATATATATATATATATATATATATATATATATATCAAAAGAAGTCGGTATTTGGCAGAGGCTCAAGTACCGATTTCCTCATGCGCTACAGTCCTATGATGGGGTATGACGCCATGTTTTTATATATTTGAGAACTCTGCACCACGGGGGGATCGAACCCGTGACCTGAGGGGACTTACAGAGAACCCTGCCAACTAACATGCCACCTTACCTATGCAAAAATGTTTATTTCTTTTTTTCCTTATACATAAAATGATGATATTTCTTATGGGACACGAGAGATTTAGGTGGTATAAATATAAAAAGTCAAGTTTAGTTGTTAGATATGCAACATAGGAATTCAGTGGGATGAATTTAAATTTGATTAAGAATTTTAAGAAGTTAGGTGTTAGATATGTAATTGTTTATTCAAATCAGATCTGATTAAAGTAAATGAGCTCAATCTTTAAGACTGCTAACTGATCGGATAGGTGTATGATATATTTATAATATCGAATTAAAGAAATATTTCCAAGTAATTTTGACGACAATGGCATTATCTGTTTTGCAGCTGATGCTATGGTTTCTAGCGGGCTTGCATCGTTGGGTTATCACTACATAAATTTAGGTTTGATTCATGTTTTGTTTTTCAATTCTTGCTTTTATAGGGACTAATTTGCTTATTTGCTGTTTTTATCAAGTTTTCGATTTTCTTTTAATTAATTTTTATTATTTTTCAGATGATTGTTGGGGAGCGTTTAATAGGGATTCTAAGGTGAGTGGATGACAGTATTGATTACGTGCGGATTTAAGCTATATTGGTAAAAATGAATGCCACTTAATTAATATTTTATTTAAAAACAGAACAACAACAACAACAACAACAAAACCTTTATCCCACTAAGTGGAGTCGACTACATGAATCTTTTTTCTCCATTGTGTCCTATTTAGTGTTATATTTTCATTAATTCTAATAAATTAAGATCATTTTTTATACAATATGCCCAAGTCTTCTTAGGTCTATCTCTGCCTTTCTTAACACAAGTCGAATCTAAAACATCTATTCTCCTAATCGGCTCATCAGATGGTTGACGTTTAATGTGACCAAACCATCTAAGATGACTATCTAATTTTCTCCATCACTAGAGCTACACCAACTTTATCGCGGATATATTCACTTTGCATTTTGTCTCTATGTGTAAAGCCACTCATCAACCTAATCATTCTCATCTCGACAACACTTAACTTAGTTTTATGCTTCTCTTTTGAAGGCTATCATTCAACGCCATGGAGTATTGCAGGTCTCACCAACATCCTATAAAATTTTCCTTTAATTCTAAGCAGTACATTTCTGTCACACAGTAAACCCGAAGCATCCCTCCACTTCAACAAACCAACTCGAATTCTGAGAATAACATCCTCATCAATATCACCAGCACTTTGAATAATAGACCCGAGATATCTAAAGCATTCACTAATTTGATCACCCATAAGAATAGTTATTTTACATTTTTTTTCTTTTGAAATCAAGGATGAAATTATGAATATTAATAACCCTCGTTATGACTTTGTCAGGGATTTCTTCAACCAAATTCATCACTATTTCCTTCTGGTATCAAGGCACTTGCAGACTATGTGCATTCAAAAGGGCTCAAACTTGGAATCTATGGTGATGCAGGGTATTATTCTATCCCATCCTTTTATATTCATAAGTTTTATGATATCATTAAGCTTAACATTTGATAAGTAAACCTTATATTAATCAGTTTAGTATATATATTAAATTATATATAGCCAGAGAACATGCACTACAAGAGTCCCTGGATCACTTGGAAATGAGCTAAGAGATGCAAGAACATTTGCTTTATGGGTAAATTAAATTTTGCAAATAATTCAACGGTTTATATAATCATCCAAAAATAAATAAATTATGATCATTGTTCTATTTCAGGGAATTGATTATCTAAAATATGACAATTGCAACAATCTAGGCTTAAGTCCAAAGAAAAGGTATGTGTTGGATGAATGGTGATGAAAGCTAGCTTTGAGCCTCCATTTGACCAATTTTATGCCTTTTTTTTTAACTTTATATTTTGTTTTGTGTGAGCACAGATACAAGAAGATGGGCAAAGCATTGAAATATGCGGGTAGAAATATATTCTTCTCCATATGTGAATGGTAATTTTTTTACAGTAAAAACAAGTTATTTTATACATCATGCACATAGATCTTCGTACATAATAGCTGTTTTTGCAAGTGGATTAGATGCATGCGAGTTGTAGGAACCTATAGCTATACATCAATTGATGTGGACATGGATATATAATTGCATTTCATTAGGATATGTGCGCACAACCCTAAACATGAATGTAAATACTATTTGGAATGTGTTTGGGATACATATTACAGAGACGTGGAGATAATTTTATGACTATCCTTCTACTGTTGAATTTATTCAATCCATCTTTCATTCATTGTATGAACTCTTCCTAATCTTTATAAATATGTTATGTGTCGCTTAATGCCACCTAAGATCAAAAAATTTGTTTCATGAACCTCTAAGTACTATGTGAGGAAATGGTTGCAAGGTGATATCACTCATTCATATCTGTAATTTAGCTCTGCATGCCTATGGAGTAATTAGATGTTAGTAGTTATCTTGGTTCTTATCTAAATGAGAGATTTAATAGGTGGCCTGCAAAAATTAGATTAAAAACTTAGAAGTAATTGGTGGCCATCTTCTAAATATAAAATCAACAGTTATCATATAAGAATTGGTAACTATTAAGGTAATCAGAGCCAAGGTGATCTGACATTAAAGGTGATCGGCTTTCCTATATCTCTGATCGGTATAACTGGTAGGAAATCATGCTTAGGCTAAGAGAGATGATAAAAAAGAGAGGAATGAAAAGTAGTAAATGATATTTTAAAATATATTTAGAGTAAATATGTGTATATTTTCTTTATTTATATTTTTTTTACTTATTATCATTATATGAGTCCATGGATGTTGGTCAATCACCACAGCACCAACAATGTTGTATTATTTTGTTGATGTTCTCTTTAAAAATTAGTTTTCTTGCATTACAGTGATAGCCATTGCTCTTTGGTGCACAATTTTTCTATAATAATTGGTACCAAAGATAAGTACTGTGTATTGAAAAGGTAGGGGCAACAACATACGAAGATTGGAAAGTCGGGATTAATCTCCTTAATTGCAAGGGGATTTTATATACTAGAAAATTCATATTGAGGATTGATATAAGAAAATTTTACATACATCACCCTTTGAGTTGAACCCAACAACAAAAACCTAAGGATATTGGGATCTCCTAAATAGGCAAGCATTGAGAGTTGTATGTTTGACACTGACAATGTTTGTTTCTTTCAAATAAAAAATAGCACATCTAACAGGAGGAAAGGTTTTTTATAAGATTATTAAGGATGTATGTGCATATCAATGGATTTTACCTGATAAAGAACAAATTATTCTCAATTGATATCAAATTTATTGATGAAGTCCATCCACTAGCCTTGTTATCATCACTACTACTAATGAAAATTATCAATAATTTATCTGGGCGTATAAAGTTGAATGCTAATAATGTTTGTGACTTAATTCTAGGTGAGAATATAAGGAGAGAAAAATCAAATAAAGGGTTTACCTCTGTTGTTCCAAAACTTATAAGTGTGGAAAGAAATATTGGAAATCTTAACAATAGAACAAGAGTAAATCTAAACAGAGAAATCAATGCAAAGTTTATAGTAGTGAATTTTTTCGATGCGCCAAGCTAAGATGCATGAAAAGGGAATCTAAAAAAGATAATGTTGAAAAAATAACAAATTAATAGAATGAATATGTGAATGATTCAGATAAGAGATATATGATGTTCTAGTCCTTAGTCCAAAATGTCCCATGGAATCACGAACCTTGGACTTACGTGTTTCTTTTCATTCTAGTCCATAAAATTTTTTTACATATAATTATTGTATATGTGATTATAGGAAGGTTTAACCTACTAGTAATGAACTCTTAAATTTTGTGCAAGTTGCTTAGGTAACATAATCTTGATTAAGCAAGTTGCTAAAGAAGGTTGTGTCATAGCCTTTTATGCTAATAGCTAGAATGTTACCAAGGCCATTATGGTGATAGCATGCATAAGAAAGAATGTTGCAATGTAATAATAATGGGAGCAACTATTACATTATTTTCTAGTTATTTAGAGTTATAATGTAGAATAAAGTTTATATTAAGTATGAGATTTTATAAAGAAAATATGATATTTAAGATAATTAGCATTTCAAATCTATGAGTAAAAATGTGATAAGCCAAGAATAACAATGAAGGATAGCATTTTTACCTCTAATTCATGAAGTACTACTAAAGCTTAATTAATTTTCACGGATGTTTCAGCTTTGTTACTTCATTTAAATGACTGTCATAAGAGAATACATCAAAATTTATTCTCCAAGTAGGACATTGCTAAAGTGTGAAAATAAATTCAGCTACCTTGATTGCAAAATCAAATGCTACATCATAAGCTTTTTACATATACTTTTCATGTATTCTTAAAAATTACATAACTTGTGCAAGTATATTTCAACCGTCTAAAGACCATTTACCTAACCTCTAATTTCTAAGCAATATATATAATGAATGGTTGCATGTTGTTGATGGGCATTGCTTCTTCTTGTCAGTCAACTCGTTGTCGATGCAGAACTCAAAAAAGTGGCTAAAGAATGATATGAGGTTAAAATTTATTTCGGATGGTATCATATATAGAGTTTTTTTGTTGAGTAGTTGGAAATAATTTGCGAAAGGTTGGAAGAGTGTTCTATGTTTGAGGTCATCTCAAGAAAAAGAGTCAGCATACCTTATTTCCAAGTTTGTAGTTCTATTAAGATAAAACTACAAAAATAAATTAAAATTAATAATTTCACTTTACTATTTTATCTCGACTAGTGGACAATAATCTCTCATTGATAGTGGTAGAGTTAGAAATCTTCCTAACTTTTTTATATTTATGACTTGTTTCCAAGTTTGTAGTTCATTTCATTCCTTTTTCCAAGTTTGTATCATATTTACTTGATGAATAATTTGATTATGATCACTTCATAAAAAAGACTCCTTATAGATGATCAACATAAATTAGAGAATTTTCCTTAAAAATAATTTATAATATTATACATTATTTTATTTTAAAAATTGCAAACTGCAAAATTAAGTATATTAATCGAATAAGATAAGAAGATGCATACCTTACCGGCATCAAGGCAATGGGATTAGGCAAGGCATCAACAAAATCAAAGTTGGTGGTGATGAGATCAACAAGGGGATAACCTACCTCTTTGTCTTTATGTGCAAATGTGAGGAGAAGAGGCAGGTAAATGGACTTACCCCTATATGATAAAGAGATGAGAAAAGGTAGACATGGAGACTAAATAGGGCCTCGGAATAAGAAAATATGAGTTTGAAAGGGCACGGGTACAAGAATATGAATGTCGGGAAGGAAGAAATTAAGGATAACATGTGAAGACTAAGTATGAGTTAATGCATTAGCATAAGTGAAGGAAGTGTGAAATTGAGGGGGTTATACTTATCCAAAAAACATGCAAAATAAAACATTTTAAGTATAAAATTTTTTGGGTCATGTGCTCCCATGAGCCCCCCCTAATTTTTCCCATGCTCTTTACAATCATTGAGCTATGTCTATCTCATCAAATCTCATAAGCTCCCTTATGTTCATATTTTGGTGTTCTCTTTGCATGTTTTTTTTTTCTTAATTCTAGTAATATTTATTACTTGTGTGCGCATGTTTTTCTCTAATAAGGTGTGTATAAAGTTGTGCACCCCTATACACAAACATATGCTTTTAGTACCCAAAACATATTTGTACATAAACCAATGCCTGTAGATAAATTCATGTAATGCAATCTTTATAAATTTTCAAAAAGATATGGATAATGGCCGTTGTTAATAACTTAAAAATGAAATAGAAATCATAATAAGATAAGAAACAATTTTAATGTATTGCAATGATTAGTCATCTTACATCCATGTTCATATAAACTTTACTGATATTATTTATTTTAAAACAACATATTTAAGATGTCCCTAAAATTGTGAAGGTGAGGTTGAACATAAAATTGTATAAAACATCTTATTTGATATTAAGATATTTTCTTACTAGGTGTATGGAATATACCATAAAATTTATTATTTTAATGTGCATAAACAAGGAAAAAATATACAATCATGAACTAGCATAAAATAAGAATCAAAGTTCATACCCAACAAAATAACAGGAAGATATGCTAAGACTAGATATGATTAACTAGGGTACATATTTTTCTTACATAAGAAGTTCTACAGAGTAATAGGCACGTTTAGCTAGCTAGAAGCCATTAATATGTTATTTATGTCATTAATTTCAGGGGAAAAGAACACCCTGCAACATGGGCATCAACAGTAGGGAATAGTTGGAGAACAACGGATGATATTCATGATGATTGGGATTCGTAAGTAAAATCCTAATGACTTTTTGCTAACAAGAATAAAATTACAGAGTTCCATGAATTATTATAATGTTTCTCCATGAAATTTTCTAGCATGACAGATTGTGCTGACCAAAATAACAAGTGGGCGTCTTTTGCAGGACCTGGTGGATGGAATGGTGAATATTCATATAACATTTAAAATTTTCTTCTATTCATATTTATTTTCTTATGATATCTTATTTATTGACAAAACAAAATATATTACATACCACTCAATTCCCATGTATTTACATGTCTAAGACCTATACTTCAAATTATTCGTACATGCCATCATACCCATGCATGAAAAACTGTATTTAACTTTTCTAAAAGTAAAAATGATGGTATTTTTATGTGATATGAAAGGTTAGGGTGATTGTAAATTCATAGGAATTGGGTGGTATGTATGAAAATGCCCTAAAACACTTGATGAAACATAAATTGATGCCACAATATTTTGCCTATTTTCTTCAGATCCAGACATGCTTGAAGTAGGAAATGGTGGAATGAGAATTGAAGAGTATCGCTCGCATTTCAGCATATGGTCATTGGCCAAAGTATCAAAATAAGAGCAATATTGACTTATTATTTGCTTTTAATTATGATTTATCAAATACATCATCATCTTGAGTTCCTGTTATATATCATCTCTTAATTATTGCAGGCACCTTTAATTATTGGTTGTGATGTTCGTAATATGAGCCATGAAACATTTGAGATATTAAGTAACGCAGAAGTCATTGCAGTAAATCAAGGTATGTAATAATCAAATTAAAATATTCTCTTCTATTTTCTTTCCAAGAAAGTTACATACATACCACCCAGTTCTTCTGTATTTACCTAACGTCTAAATTTTACTTTTTACATTTATATCATCCACATCTTTCATATCACATTAAAAAATAACACAAAGTTAACTTTTAGAAAGTGAAATACGAAATTTTATGGATAGGTAAGGTGGTGTTCTGTAAAAATTTAAGCTTATGTGTTAGATATGTAAATACATACGAATTGATTGATATGTATGTAAATCTTCCATTCTTTTTACCTCATTGTTGAATTCAAAATTGTCCGATAGACACGCCTAAGGAATAGAACACGAAAGGGAGAGATAGAGGGGAACAGAGAGAGCCAAAGTACAGTATAGAACAGTAAAATCACATATCCTTTATTCAAGAAACGGACTCCCTATTTATAGGGATTGGCAGGGGGTAGGGGGTGTAATATTACATCTTGTATCTCTAGAATACGTAGATACATACTAAATAAAAGGTCAGATGCCTGGAAAGGCACCTGACCGGATGGGGCTGGGACCCCAAGAAGGCATCCGGTTGGATAAGGCCGTGAGCCTATGACGGCCTCTACCCGATCTTTTTGGGGTCTGGCGGCTAATCGATAGGGACCTGAAGAAACAACCATTTAGGCTATCTCTAGAGGGTTATGCTTGAAAAGACTAGCCGAGCAACTCCAGCCAACAGCTTCAAACCTGGACAGTTTGGATCGATCATCCGACCTGGCTAGAGAAATAACTGTCAAACTTGTCCGTGTGAGTCTTATGCAGGTGGACTTTTAGAAGAATTGTTGAATTTTGTCCATCTGGAGATTATCTTCCTTCTGGCCTGTAGGAGCCGGCTAGCCAGGCGGGAGATTTTGGATCGTCCTTTACGGGTCCCAGAATGTCACGTCATCTCTTCGTGTCATTAGATTTCTTCAAGATTCATGTAAACACATTTTTATGTGCATATTTTAATTTCCCGATTATGTTGTTGATAGCGACAACTACAATAAGGACAAGAGAATCTTAATTTTCAAAAAACTACTGGTATTCATAACTATTAAAAGTGCATTATTTGAAACTCTTAGGAAGCATAAAGGTCCCTATAAATAGAACAGAATTAGAGGAAGAACTTAGCTCTTCTTGGCCTTTCTTGGTGTTGGTTGTCTTACTTCGTCTGTTGTCGTCTGTTGTCAGCGCTCACTGAGAGCGATTCTCCCTCCAAATAAGACAAGTTCAGTGATTATGCTTGAAAGAAAGTTGTCCAGGCCATAAAGCTACGGGCAAAAGTTTCCCCTCAGAGTGCGTGTCGCGAGAATCCTCCTACAGTGGTAGTGAGACCCCTTGACCTTGTAGACGTAGTGGGTCATCTGACTCACTTTCCGACCGCCCTAGGGAAAGGTCGCAAGCAAGAGAGGGCGGATTTCCCGTGAAGAAACGCCAGCAACAGTGGTAAACCAATCGGAGGGTAGGCTGGTAGAGCTGTCAACTTCTGTCTGGGATCTTCCTGTGTTGGTGGAAGAAAAGGGGCCGGACCCTGTAGCTGCGATGGCACCCCCAATTGAACAAACGGTATCTGTTCAAGATGCAGTCCATGACCCTCAGCCGATGGACGCCTCGGACTTGGATGCCTCACCTCTTCGATGGAACGAGAAAATGGGTAGAGAGTTCAGTCTTTTACCACCTCTAATTTGCATTCGATTTTGGGTCTGTCAGCTGGTAGGGGGGCTAACACCCCGCCTCCCTTGGAACGCAGTATTGTCATGGATGTTGTGGAGCTAGGATCTGCCAAAGGTTCCATACGTTTAGGAGGACGGCCTAGAGACGCTACCGCTACTCTGACGGTTGATCCGGTTGAAGCGGCGAGGGTGTCTAAGGCGCCCGGTTCTGCTGGGCTTCAGCCTCGTGAGCGAGATTCACACTATCCTAGGAAGCTGATCACGGTCATCTTCAGAGCGAGCGGCTAGAAGGTTGGAGGAGGAAGTCGTCACGCTACATGCCAGGGAGTCTGCACTCCAGGATGAAGTAGTGTCGCTTCGGGCCGAAGTGATTGCAATCGAGGAGCCAGTTTCAGTTTTCCGGCTACGATCTATGATTGAAATAGTAGATAGGTTTAGGATAAGAGGGGAAATGATTATCGGCCATCGGCGGCTGTCTCAGCTCGCTTATGTCTCAGCTGAGACAGCGGCGGCGACTGATGTTTTTATTAGGGTGTGTTTGGGAGGGAAAAAATTTGGTTATGCAGTGTTGCCTGTGTGATTTAACAGGAGGTACATGTAACCTATAAATATAAGAAGGTTATAAGAAGATTACAGGCAGATTACAGGGGATAAAATACGAAAATACCCCATACTACCCTCTAAATAACATCTATGTAACATGTTCGACGTACGCAGCACTGCTTAAGCCTTATGTATGTAAATTTTTTCTGTTTGGGAAAGGTGTTTCCAGATGAATTATTTATTTGAAAATGTGGACCGCGGGGCTTGACATGTGTTTCATGTCTAGTGTAAAAACCAACCGCGTTTTCAAATAAGCTGCTCAAACGCAAGTTTCCAAAAAGTGAGGTGTCTTTTTGAAACGCCACCGCAATTGATAAGTTGCCCCAAACGCACCCTAAGTTTTTTCTTTCCGGCTCATAACTTGATTCCTATGTAAATATTATTTTACCTGAATAAAAAGTTGTAATTTTAAGTTGTGTTTAATGTGACTTTATTTATATGATTTAACACGACAAGACCAATTTGCCCTTGTGCCTCTTAAACTCCTGTGATGTGTTATAAGCAGTGTTGACCGGTTCGAAAGAGTGCATGATCTTTTCCCCTCTCCTTCCTTCTCGTCGGCTATGGTACTGAAGTACTCTTTAGTGTTTTTTGGGGCGATCTCGTCAAGCGCGGAGTCCATGGTGACTTCGAGGCAAGTTGAACTCCTTTAGTGGTCATTTGTTTTTCGGGACTTTGTGATCCTCAGGCCAGCAGAGATGAGAGAGCAATTGGGGTTTTCAGAGATTGGTTGGTCATCCATGTGGACCAGTTCAAGTACGGGTTGCAGCTGCCCTTCTGTTGTGAACTTTGGTTCATCTTCAACCAATACGATATTATTCCAGCATGGGTTACATCAAACTCGGTGGTGATAATCGTGACATTCGTCATCTTCTTTCGGCAGTTGGAGCTCCTTTGATCCATTGAATTGTTCTCACATTTCTTCGGTTTTAAAGTTAACAAGGAGGGTTATGTTGTTTTTATTATTATTATTATTTATTATTATTTTTTTTTTGTCCGACTTGAAATTTCGGGTGATCGGGTTAAGAGCAAAGTGAAGGACTGGTGGTCAAAATTTATGATAGCCTTGAACAAGAGAGGTTGAGGGATGTCATCTGTCCCATTCTGCGGATATCTATGACAAAGTCCTTGTCAGACTTGGCAAGGGATATCTTTGAGACAATCAAAGGTTAGGAACTGTTTGTGTTCCAATCCCTGGAAGCGGGTACAGTCAATCAAGTCCTTTAGCCAAAGTCATTCAGCGACATGACCGAAACACTATGGGAGAAAACTCAATGCCAAGGAGAAGGAGAGGCTGAAAGCTACAATGGTAAGCATTAGAGAGAAGAAGCCGCGGACAAGATTCCCTTAGGAATGGGGGATCCTTCTTGGCGGTACGTGGAAGCCACCGAGTGCTTGCGGAGTTGGTAAAAACCCTTTTTTTTCAATTTGTTTTTGTGATCAGGAAAGGGGACCTCCGTGTGGCATAGGGAGGCTTCGCCTAAATCGCTCAGATCCAGTGAGGCGAGTTGAGGAGAGGAGGCATATCTGTCTCGTAGGCCGGCTCCCCTTCATGCACCCTCGAGAAAAGGCAACAACTCAGCAACAATCTCCAGCAAAGGTGGTATTCGAGTCGAGTGAACAAGCCCAAATGGATGAAGTCTGAGAGGATGAGATTTTTCACTGGAAGGGAAAAAAACTGGTTGATGAAAGTTTACCACCACACCCTCATATGTCGTAGAAAGGGGGTTCCCCCCGAGGTTGTTCAACGCAACGGAGGGATACAACAATGTGTGGGGAATTTTTGGTGGTTGGTATATTATGGTAGACTATAAGAATGACTAGTACACCGACCTGGTGTAAGGGAGGAATCTGAAGCTGCTAAATACCCTCACCATTTGGTAGAGGTTGTCCAGTCGAAAGGCCTCAATTCTATACTGGGAGGGAAGGATTATGCCGACCTGTGGGAGACTGTTGATAGGTTTATCCTTCTTGCATGGTGATCGACCACTTTCAGTCCAAGGGCCTTGTTTGCGATGGACAGAAAAGGAAGATCAACAATCAGCTGGTTTCAGAGCTTTTTGCGGCCATACGAAGGTTGAGGGAGAACTTGGTCATCTTGAGAAGAAGCTAGAAAAAAATAAGCCGCGATTTGGGGTTGAGGGAGAAGGAGCATGAGCTAGCCATGGCAGCCTTGACAAAGGAAAACAAAGAGCTCTAATAGTAAATGGCTAGGATGGTCTCTCCAGAGGACCCTGTTGATGCATTATTTAACCAGATACAGGTCAGGCTAGCCATGACTGCTAAGTGTTTCGTGAAGAAAGGTTGGTGGAGTCCAAATAGACTGATACGGACCAGCTTACCACCCTATTTACTGATCAAATGAAGAAGACAGTGGGGCGGACCTTCCAGGAGAGATAGAAGATGGTAGCAAAAACGGGTCGGCAACCACCTAGGCCCTCTAATTACTTTCTCTTTTTATTTCTCCTTATGTAATATGTTTTTCTTTTGAAAATATATGTGCCTCTTGGCCATGTTTGGTCGGCGGGAATTCATGTACTTGAAGAAAAAAATTTTTACATCTTTTTTATCAAAGAAATGAATGGAAAACCTTCCTTGCTTTTCTTTACCTCCTTGCTTTCTTTACTACTTCCATTTAGTTTACTTTTTCTTTACGATTTTTTTTAAAGCATTTGCTCTCGTGGTAGTTAGTAAGTGTTGAACGACTCCACAAGATGATTCATCCTTCAGCAAGGGAATCACATACGAGTGTGAAGATATTTTTAGTAGGCTGGGATCAAACTAGGCAATTTATGTGTCCAAGCTGGTTGTTCCTACTTTTTGACATAGTTGGACGAATTTAGTGCTGAGACTAGTCGTCCTCAGTTTTTTGGGTTCAGTCAAGCGATCATGGCACTGGGACTGGCTGCCTTTAACTTTAGGCTTGGTCGGATTATCAGTCAGTCGATATTGGCACCCCGACTGGCAGTCTTCAATTTTATGCCATGTCGGTCGACCTTGGTGCCCCGACTAGCAGTTCTTCAGTTCCCCGAGTGTATTTCTAGCCTAAAAATTTTCACTTTTTATTAACAAGGTGTTTTTTTATTATATATGTATCTTTTGGCACAACGGCATAATAAATTTTGAATTATAAGTGAAATGGGAGAACAAGTGTTTTTCATTTAAAATAGTTCTTATAATAGACGCGATAGGTTCATGGAAAAACAATTTTTGAGCTCGTCGCCTCTGGGGTGCGTCATTCCCTGCATATCTTTTTCGATTGTACTCTCTAGACCAGTGTGGCAGTTGATGATGTAGGGGCCGCTCCATGTTGGTCCAGCTTTCTGACTGTCAGTCCATACGTTATAGGATCAACCTTGTGAATATTAGATCTCCAGGAGAAAAAGTTCTCTCTCGGATGTGCCGATTTTAGTATCAGGCAACTCTCCTCTTGACTTCTTCCTGATGCAAAACCGACTATGCTCGGACTTTTTCGGCAAGATCTAACACGAGCATTGTTCCCTCATTATATGCTTCCATCCAGAATGGTAGATCTTCTTCATTGAACATTGTGCATGTGAGGACCCTCTGGATGTGATGATTTTATTCTACCGACAACATGGCTTTCATTTTGTGTGACAGTAAGAACAGTGTTTTATCGATTGCAGTGGACGGAGTTGTATCGACGACCCACAATGCGAAAGGAAGGATATCTACCCAACTACACTTTTATCATTCTACTTTCTTTCTCAAAAGGTTGAGAATAATTTTTTTGGTAGCCTTGAACAGACCTTAGTCTAGGGATGATGGACCGAGGCAAATTTGAACTTATTCCCTGATCATGGCAAAAATTTTGAACCTTCTTGTCTGTAAACTTTATCTTGTTATCTGTGATGATAACCATTGCCAGGCTGTAACTACAGATTAAGTCGATCAAGATAAAGTTTTTGACGACATCTGCAGAGTTCCAGGTGAGATTTTTGACCCAATCCACTTCGACAAATAGTCCACCATTACCAGGAGGAAACAACGTCATCTTTTGGAAGGTGGAAATGGCCACAGGATGTACAATCCCCAGAAAACAAAAGGTCATGGGCTGGTGATTGGTTGGAGTTTATGGGCCAGTTAATGTTGTAGTGGACCATAATTTGGCATTGCTCACACCTGTTGGAGAATGCTTCAACTTCCTTAAGCTGCAATGACCAAAAATACATGTACGGCTTATTTTTAGGTTAAGTGTTTTGAAAAGGGGGTCGCCTACAGAAGTTGTCGGTGAATTTTGGATTTTAAATTTAATTTAAATATATATAATTTGAAAGTAGCATTTAATTTTGAAAATAATTTTATGTTTGAAAATTTTAAGATATGAAATCAAACCGATCTCACATCCCAAATAGTTTATATAAATGATTACCGCATCACAAACCGTGTATCTATCCTGAAGAATAGACATACTGCTTGATGATGGGGCTTGATTAAATAAACTAGAAGATTTGTGACATTTGTTTGGTCTGCGAACCAATTTTATAAGCCGACAAGTTCCCCTGCTTAATATAAAGAAATTAAGCGGGGTTTATATTACTCAGGTTCTTAAAGTTCCCTATAAGGGCAAGCCCTATAGTTAATTACATCTTAAATGACGGGAATCATTTAAGAAAACTCTCGATAATGATCAGTGGTTTTGCTCTCAAGAATTTCAAAGTTTAAGGTTTTCAAAGGATTGGATTTTGGAAATTTCAATAGGGATTAGCTCAAATTCAGAACAGTTTATTTTAGGAATCAAAGGAAGAAAAGTAGGAGAAGCTGAGGATCCAAGAAGAATCTTGACAACTTCCCAAACTATCCTATGGTTTGGTTTCAATTTGAGAATTTATTTAATATTGCAATCCTGCCAATTTTAATTAATTAGGACTTATATTTATATGATATAATCATACGAATAGCCTCGAAGATGTGAGGGTTTATGTCGTACCAAACGACTACCTCGGAGTCCTAAGACCGGTTAGGGCTTAATTTACATGACATGATCATGCAAATGCCTAACGAAGAGTTGAGGATTTATGTTGCACTAGGCAAACTACCTCGAAGTCCTATGGCTTGGTTATTTAATTCTAAGGAAAGGCTTAGCTGATGTAGACACAAGTTTTGCTGATGACAATGGCCGTGCTGCCCACCATGTTCCAAGCTCCTTGTTGTTGCAGAGGTTTAGTTTTAGAAGGTGAAAATCAGGAGATGAGAGAAGTGTTTTGGTTTAGAAATCTTAAAGTCTAAATATTTTTAATATTTTAATTAAAACAAATCTTAAAGTTGTTTAAACGTAACCGATTAAGATCACACGGTTCCGTCATCCCGGCACCGTTATTTTCATCGAATTCACTTAGTCCAGATGAATTTGCTAAACTCAACTGAATGAGTTCCACACTTTCATTTAGACCATGGGAAATCCCATTAGCAACACGTGGGTTACATCATCCGAGGTATTCCCTATCATTCAACGAGACGTTTTAATTTAGTTGCAATTGTAGTTTTATTGTTATGTTTGTGATTAAATTTTGAGTTGTTTTATATTTTGGAATGTTGTGGCGGTGAATTTTATCTTGTGGTGACTTTTAATTTAGTTTTGGTTTCAGTTTTGTGGCTATCCTAAAGGTTTTAGTTTTCATACAACAATCTTGTTTAACATGCAAGAAGAGTAAAACGTAGCTCATATAAATAAATTGCAATAAAACAAAAGCGTACCTGGAGGGTCTTCTAGTCATTCCAAGCTGCACTTAAAACACATATTAAGGCATTTAAATATTTATAACAAGTACCTAGGTAAAGCTAAGGGAAGGTTCTGGTTGTCTACCAAGATCATAATCCTATAACTAGTCATTTCCTATGACGTCTAGGTTCTTGTATTTTGTTTAAGGATGATTTTCTTCATCAAAGAACAATTAAATTCAATTGTTATTCTAAAACATTTCATCATATTGAGAAAGTGCTTAGGACGAGTCCTAAACATCTTTTTAATATTTCCGAGATTATTTTGAGTCCAAGTAAATTTAATTGCACAGGTGAATTAACCATCCAAAAGTTTTAGTTAAGCTTTGTCTCTTCCTCAGTGAACTTGAGCATTTGATTACCTGATGAATGAAGTGACATCTCACTTAATACTCCATTTGAGAGTTATAATAATTAAAGCCTTTAGGGGCAAGTTGGTTTGTTGAGAATTTTAATCATTCTTAATTTGAAGTTTGAGTTAAAGGTTTAAAGTGATTTAGTTTAATTATGTTTTAATTAATAATTTTAAGTTTGGAATAGTGTTCAAATTATTTTTGGTTTAAATCTTTATACTTTAAGTGATCTTTATATTTTAAATTTGTTTTACTTTTATTATTGAATGATGTTAATTTAATATAATTTAAATTTAATTTAATTGAATTTAGCTTAATTTAATTTAATTTAAATATTTTTAATTTAACTTAATTATTAAAATGTTAATTTAATTTAATTTTAATTTTAATTTAATTTTTACTTAATTTAATTTAATTTAATTTAATTTAATTTAATTTAATTTAATTTTAATTTAATTTATTTTAATTGTTAAACCACTTAACATTTTGAAGTTTCCTTTAATTTAAGGGTTATATTTTTTCTTAATTTTTAATTTACTTAGTTTGGATTATCATTTTAATCTTAATTAAGAGTTAAATATTATTGAAGTGATTTATTTAGGGATTTTTTTTATTAAAGAATCAATATCCTCTCAAGTTATATCCCTATTTTTAATAATTCAAATTTTCATTAATCTTCCAAAATTTAAATTGTTTAAATAATTAAAGTTTCATTTTTAGTTTATTAAAAGTGATTAATGGGTTCCTACCCTTTTAATTTTCCAAAGTTTCAATCATCCAAGAAAAATAAAATCAAATATTTTACCCTCTATTTTAATTAAGCCTAAAATTTTAATAAAGGGGTTTAAATTCTTTAATTTCTTTTATGCCCTTTTAGGCTTATTTATTTCATAACTCACTAACTTGAGTTCAAATGAACTTGAAATTTTTATGTCACTTCACTCATATGTCAATTAAGACATTAGAGGAGAAAATGTTATTTTTCTTAATTTAATTTATTTATATAATTATTTTTAGTGAAAAATAAGGGATTTCAAGGAAAATTCAACAACATGACCAAAGTCAGGTTTCTGTCCTTAAGAAAATTATGGGATGTTCTTAATGACCAGAGGACCATTTGGACCAATTTTGGTGATTTTTTAAATTATATTTTATTTATTATAATTATTTTGAGTTTTGGAGTGTTAATTAATTATAAAATAAAATTGAAGTTGAAAAGTGGATTTCATATTTTTCTTAAATCTCTCTGACCTCAAGGAGTTCAGAGAAACAAATTTTACAATTTTCTAATTTTTCTTTGATTTATTAGAATTAATTTAATGAAAAGGTTGGAAAATACATTTTTTTAATATTAAAAATTGTTTTAAGCATTTAAAATTCAATATCTTTACTTTGAGACTTGGGAAAAATATTTGGTTTGTTCCTAAGTGATTAGGAAGCAAAATATGACATTTTTATGATTTTTAATATTTTGTGATTTTTATTATTTTTTTAATTATTAAAATATTAAATATATCATTAAAAATGAAAAATTTTAGAAAATTCAAATTTTAATTTTTATAGGCTCCTCTGATATCAGAGAGCCCACACAACCAATTTGGTGAATTTTTGAAATGTTTTTTTGGAGTTATGAATTTTTTAAGTTTAATTTTGATCATGTGGTTAATTCATCTAGTGGGGCTAATCATTTCTAATTGACTTCAAATTTTTATGCAAGGCTCTCTGTATCCTAAAGATCAATGGAGAATTAATTTCAAGTTATGTTAATGTGTGGTTAACCCTAATTAATTAAAATTAAGTTTTGGATAATTAGGTCAATTAGGGTTATTCTTAATGAGTTAACTCAAAATATAATTATCCTAGGGTTCTCTGGTCCTAACAAACTTCCCCAAAATTTTCTAGAATTTATTGAGCAATATGCTAATTATTGGAATTAAAATACCAAAAACGATGACATAAACTTGAAAAATACATAACTTTCCATATAGATGGTCTTCGACCTTAAAAATTCGAGGAATGTTCCCAAGATCAGAGGCTTCAAGAGCCCTATGGTCTCATGCCATGGTGAATTGTCTATGTAAATGGAGAATCAAAATACTGAAATGAGTAAATAATTAATTAAAAAATAAAATACTCATCAAAATAACTTGATTTTTTTTCCACATTATTTTCCTCTGTTCACTGAAAAAGAGGGTATTTTTAGTTTATTTTTTTTATTTTTCTACACAAAGATATGGATTTTCTAAGTTCTGGGTATTTAAATAAATCAAAAAAATCCATATTTATCTACTTATCCACGCGGCGCCGACTCATCCTCAGCAGCTCCGAAAGCCCACGCGTCGCGCTCCCATTCGACGCCGCCATCTGACTCAGCGCTCCAGGGGCCCGCGGTTCATGTAACGTCCTTTGATCCGGCGAAATCTGGACTGTCCACTCGATACACGCTCGATCGGACGGCGCCTGTCATCGTCTACGACTGGTGTGCACCCGTGACCGTCCACACTAAAACCCTAAGAACTCTCTCATTTCTCAACGGATTTTCGTGTTCTTGTGCTCTATGGATTCGTCTTGAGGAGACGAACACATCCATACGGTTTACATGCCATGAATTTAACTGAAATGAAATGGAGAATTGTTGAAAGCTCGGGAGGAAGGAATGATCCATACCTTTGCTCTGAGAAGTGTAGCTTTAATCAAAAAGTCGTGTAACCTTCGATTGCACCTAAGGAAGCTCCAGATGAAGTCTCTGGCTCTGAGGAATTTTCTTGGTATTAAAGTGACAACAGCTGATTTCAAAGCTTGGAGTCTAGAGAAACTGGGTGGCCTGGAGAGGGGGCTTTCACTGGGGATCTCCTTCTCTTGGTCATGTGCAGGTGTGGGTGAGTTTAATTTGGATTTGGTGGAGGTTTGAGAGATGTCCGTTGTTGGGCTTGAATTCGAACTCGAAATTGAGCTCAACTTGGGGAAATTGGGGCTGTAATCCAATGGGGATCAAGTGCTCTATGTGTGGAGAGTGGTCTGGAACAATTTTGACAGAGTTTCAGTAGGATTTGGTTCATTACCTTCTTTGGCCGAGAGGGTGGTGAGTTTAAATAGACATGGCTGGAGGGCCTCCCAGGGGGAGTTGAGGCTTAGGATCAGCTGCTCTGGTCAAGGGAAGAACAGCCATGGTGTCTAATTGGGTTGGACAGCTCAGCAAGGAAGAATTGAATTTTGAACCAAATGGGTGCTCTCGGCCTGGTGTTTTCCGGTGATCGTGGCGGGCTGGCGGCCAGTGGTCGAGTCACCCTTAAGGTCAGGGAGGTCAGGGCTGGGGTTTAGTGCAGTCAATTGGCCATGGATATGTGTAGAGAGCTTGATTTAAATGGAATGGGAGAAGGCTCATTTTGGCTTGGTTTGGTTCAACTCATGTATTTTGGCTAGGTTCACCCCCCCATGACTCGATTTGGGGCTGAAGGGATCGGTTGGATCGGCTAGGAAGGGGTGGTGAAGTCCCCATCCAAGGTGATGTGGCTAATTTTGGTTAAAGTGTAACATGAATGGGGTTAAAAAGTTTAGTGAAGGTTTAAGAAAGTAATCCCCTCCTTTGCCATTAATGGGTTGGTGAGGTGGAAAGGGCTCCTCATGGCTTGCATATGGCTTGTGCATGGCTCCATGGCTCCATTTGGCTTGGGGCCAAGCTTAGTCAATTTCATGGAAATAGGTTTTAAGGATTTTGGATATTTAGGGTAATTTGGCACATGGCTTAGTTTAGAAAATTTTAATGATGAATTTGAAACTTAGGGAGTGATTTAAATCAAAGGGGATGATGAGGAGAAATTTCATGTGGGATTTGAATTGATTTTGGGCCTTTGGATTTGGTGAAAATGGGCTTTTATGATGGTTTAAGAAAGTGGGCCTTTAGGTTTGAAAACAAATTGGTGGATGGAAATTTTGTGAAGTATTGAGCCAAACAAATGTTGGGTTTAGTTTAGGGATGTGTCATGAACATTTTAGAAAAGGTTTGGTGTCATTTATAGTGGAATTGGATTTAATTTGGGCTTTTTTGGTAAAGGGGCCAGAGTGGGTCAAATTGGGCTAACTTGGGCTAAGGTTGGGCTAAGGTTGGATTTGATGTAAAATTAATGTTGAGAAATGCTTATGGGAGTGTCACAAAGAGTTTTCAACTTTGGTTGGGCTTTGATTTTGGGATTTGGGCCCATTTAGGTTAGGTTTGGGTTTAGGCCAAAAATGGAGATTTTGTTTTTGGGTTAGGTTTGGGTGGAGTTTAGGTTCAAATTTGGGGTAAATCAATTTAGTGTTTTGTTTTTGGAAATGTTAGGAAGGTTTGGGAAAAGATTTGGGGCTAATTGGAGTTGAATTGGGTTGGTTTGGGATAGGTTTAGGTCATGGGCCAAAATTGGGCTTTAGGCTTCAAATTGGAATTTGATCCAAATGTCAATCAAATTGGGCTTGGATTTGGTCTAAATTGATATTGGGGATATTTAATTGAAGTTTAGAATTGAATTGGGTCAAAGTTGAGGTCAACTGGGTTGATTTGGTTCGACATTGGGTCCACTTGAGTTAAGAATGGGTCAAATTGAGGGTTTTGGTAAAAGTGGGTTAAATTGACAAAATTAGCCTATAATGTAGTTGAACAAAATGAAATTGGGAATATTTGGGATTTTCTGGAATTTTCTGGAGATTTTTTAAATTTATGGATTTTTTGGTTAAGAAGGGTATTTTGGGTATTTGGAGGGTATTGGGGGTTATTTTTGGAAATTTTGGTATATTTGGCTAAGGATGATGAATTTGAATAGTGGGAAATGTTTAGGACTGATTTTGAGGAATTTTGGGTAATTTAGGCAATTTTGCAAATTTTGGGTAGTTTCAAGGACATTTGGTAGGTTTAGCGGGTGTAGGGCCCCGAGGGTCAAAAATTGAAATTTTTTGGAAAATGAAGATTATTCAAGTTTGAGTAGAATGGAATCACTTTAGTTGGGCCATGAATCCATATCAAGCCCATAAGAGCCATGAGAGGACTCATTTGAGACATTCACTATGTTGTTCCTAACCCTCTTAGCCAAGAGCCTGGGGGTTAAGGTCCATCCATATGAATTACCTACATGAGTCAGGAAGTGAAGCTAGGCATGAATGGTTTTTAGGATTGGAATGTGTTTGAAAGTGTAATGTGTGTGCAAGTAAACCCTCACCAGACTAGGCCACCCAGGGTAGTCCTAAGGCCAAAGAGTCCTATAGGGAACTCATCCTTTAAAACTCTACATTTGATCTTAACCCTCCAAGTGACTTGGCGGTTTACAATCAAACTTATGGGGTTTGCAGGGAGTTAAGAGGTGTTTAAATTTCTAAATGGTGGGTTCCATTTCTAATCCTCGAAGATAGTCAAAGGGAAAGTCTAAGGTTAGATCCTAAGTACTAAGGAGAAAGAAGAGAAAAGACCTCATCAAAAATGAGGTCAACAATACCCCCACCATTTGACTCGCTTTGCCAATGTCTTCCCTTCTAAGTGGCTCCTACATTCTCTAGAATGAATATTTTAAAGAATTTATTCTGCCTCATTTTCCTTTATACACCTCATATACAACGATGTCAGCTTTGAACTTGAATCTCATGGGGTTTGCGACTTTATCTGCAAATTCTCTCGTTTCTAAGTACCTGATGTAGGGATCCACCAAAGTTTTGGTTTCTGAGTCTCTAACAGCCATTGCCTTTGGTTCTTCGATTATTGGTCGCCTGAGAATCTGTGGCGTCTCATTCCCCGAGTGAACACATATGGACAGCAAAGCAACCACCTGATTTTCTTCTCTACTAACGTGTTTGATCCAAAACTGTGCAAATTTTCAAATTTTTGCCTTGACTTTACTAAGGTATTTATAATTACTTCATATCTAGCCTTATATTTTCTATTTATTTTATTTACTATTAATTGTGAGTTTGATTTCACAACAAGGAATTGGGCACCCATCTCATAGGCTAGATGCAAACTGGCAATCAGAGCACTCCACTCCTTCTGGTTGTTCATTACGTTGAACTCTATCGGCACAGATTGGTACAAGTGTTCTCCTACGGGGCTGCTTAAAGCAAATATCTAATCCCGCTTCGGTCCTGTTCGAGACACCATCCACGTACAAGAGCCACTTCTATTAATCGCTTTGAACTTCTTCACTCGGGCTCTCCTGTTCTGAAAAATCTACCATGAATTATGTGATCCTTTGCGCTTTGATAGCTGTCTGGGGAACGTTTGTGATGTCGAACTCACTCAGCTCCACTCCCCACTTGAGTAGCTAGCTAGAGTGTTTTGGATTGGTAAGCACTAACTTTAACTAGTGATTTGAAATCAACCAGATGGGATGCATCTGGAAATAAGGTCTCAACTTGCAGGCTAGAACAATTAAAAAAAATGTTAGTTTCTCCATAATTGGATATCTGACCTTTGCCCTTTGGAGAACACGACTAGTATAGTGGACTGTGAATTGCTTTTTTGATTTCTCCTTGACTAACACCAAATTGATTGCCTCAGCTCCCACTCCTAAACATAGTGAGAGTTACTCATTTGGCTTCAAACTTTGGAGGAGCGGTGGTGAAGCTAGAGAATCCTTCGGGTTTTAAATAGCTTGTTGACACTCGTGTCTCCACCTGAAGCTTCCAGCTTTCGTGAGGGTTATGAAGAAAGTTGCACACTTGTCACCTGACCTTGATATGAACCTGCTGAGAGCAGTGATCCAGCCAATTAGCTTCTGAATCTCTTGGGTGTTTCTTGTGGTCGGCTTATAAATTAGCGCCTGGATTTTGTCCGAGATTGTTTGTATGCCTTCGGAGGATAGGAGGTAACCAAAGAACCCATCGGTTGAGACTATAAAGGTACATTTCATAGGGTTCGGCTTCATATTATATTTTCTTAAAGTTTGAAAAGTTTCTAATAGATCTTATATGTTGTTCTCTCGTCCGACTTTTCATAAGGACGTCATCCATGTAGACCTCAATTTTTTTTTCTTTTTTGATTGGCAAAGATTACACCCATTAAATGTCAGTATGTTGTCCCAGCAATTTTAAGCCCAAAGGGCATTACATTATAATAAAAAACTACTTCAACAATAAGAAAGCTTGTCTTCTCAGTGTCAGTCAGAGAAAGCATACAGGAAGCTCATCACAGAGTGACCCACAGCTGCATCCACCAGGGTGTCAATCCTCGGCAAGGGGTAGTAGTCCTTCGGGCAAGCAGCGTTTAATTTTGTGAAGTCTATGTACATCCGCCATTTCTCGTTAGCCTTTTGGGCCATTATGACGTTTGAGACTCAGATGGGGTACGCCACCTCCTGAATGTACACTGCTTCCCGTAGCTTCAACACCTATGCTCTAATGGGCTCGGACAATATCATCATCGAGTCCTTGATCTTCTGCTTGAATGGCTGAATGGTGGGCCTCATGTTTAGCCTGTGACAGGTAACATCGACTGGTATCCCTGACATCTATGTAGTGGACCAATCAAAGAAATCACGGTGGTTCCAAAGTATTTGGATTAGTAGCTCCCTGTGCTCTACATCAAAATTATCACTTGGTAAGAAAATTTTATCAGGCTCATCTTCGGCAACAGAAATCTCCAGGGTTGTCTTGCTAGTCTCGAGATCCCCTTCCTTTCAGTTCCATAGGTCAAGCGGCTCCTGGTCCACTCTTCCTATCACCTGGAGGTAGCAGACTCGCAACTATTCCAGGTCTCCTATGACAGTGATCACTTCCCTGTCTCCCTGGAACTTGGCCGCAGCGCGGTAGGTCGACACCACGGTCTTGAAGCGATTCAGCAGTGATCGGTCGAAGATGGCATTGTAGGTAGTAGGAGAGCCCAATATCAAAAAAATACTCAGTCTCTGTGAACTACTTCTTGCCTTCTCCCCAGTTAATTAGCATTACGTCTAGAGCCTCCTTCCTTTCACTTGAAAAGCCATACAGTGGGTCAGTCAGTCCAAAGGGTAAACTTATCAAACACTAACTTAAACAAAATGCTCACAGAACAGCCAATGTCGATAAGAATACTTTCGACTTGGATATCCTTGCTACAATGATGCTTCGTGGTAGAGGTTCCCCCATTGGAGGCATATCGTTGCATGTGAATGTGATGTGAGGGCGGCTCTCCGTCCACCACATGGATGCGTGATTACATAGTTCCCTAGTCCTGGACCTCTTGTGGGAGCTTTGCTGAGAGGACTCAGTTTCTCCCAAAATGGCCAGGACTATTTCAGCGATGTGGATGACATTCATCCGGACGGGGCCTGGTGCAACTCTATGGCAGGGGCTTTGCCATGCCTTTGACCCGGGCGTCTCTGGGCCACAAACTCCTTTCGCCTCTCCTCCTTAATCAACTCCTCGAGGAGACACGAGAGATATGTGCACTCCTCCATGTCGTGAAGCTAATCTTGGTGATACTTACAATACTTTTTCGTATCCTGGAGAAAAATTCTGGCTCTTATTGATGTGAATTCCTTGAAGTACTCCTTGTCCTGGATGACATCCACTAGGGGTGTAAGCGAATTGATTAGAGCTCGAGCCACCCTCGACTTGAGCTTGAGCTTGATTAATTTTATCGAGTTCGAGCAATCTAGCGAGCCAAGTTGTTTATTATAAAGGAGAGAATACAATATTAATTTAAGCTGGATTTATAATAAAATATCAATTAGAATGAATAATTGAAAGATAAATATTAAGAAATCACCTAATATACAATACTAAATATTATTTTTGTAAACATTTTCAATACCTCAAAGATAAAATTTTAAAATTTTATTTATTTTGACTTTATTTTATATCAATATTTTTAAAATGAGCCGGTTCACGAGCCACATATGGAGTCGAGCTCAAGCTGGCTCACATGTCAGCTTGACTCACTTACACCCCTAGCATTGACAATCTTCGCCATTGATACCCTCAGTGGGGTAACCTGTGGGCCCTCGAACTCACCGTATGGTTGCTCAAAACGCTGTGTCGACTGTTTAAAGTACCAGGCTAACCACAGATCATGGTTCCTGACCTCTCTGATGGTTGTAAGGGTGTTAATTCGGGTCAGTGGGTCGGGTTTGTGTCCAACCCAAAAATGACCCAAACTGAATAGGATCAACTGAACTGGACTTGTATAATAAATGGGTAAAAAATTAAGACCCGAACCCGATCAAACCTGAGCTTGACTCGCTATCCCGAACCTGACCCAAAATTTTGTGCTTATTTGGGTAATGTTTATGTTTTTGAGTTAAACATGAACACAACTTGAATAATAAATCGGTCAAATTATCTGACCCGAACCCGATTAAAAAAATATTCGGGTCAACCCTAACCCATATTTTTCAAGCCGTGTTTGATTCATGTTGGCATGTCGGGTCAATTTTTGACACCCCTCACTAGTTATATCGAGTGGGCCCTTTATTGCCACGATAATTGATCGTTTTCATACCGACGCCTGACAGGCAGTTTGTGGTCCTCCCTTGGCATCAACCCGTTGCTTGGGGGAGCCTTGTTCTGCACCTGATGTTCTTCTAATTCTCTATTTAGGGCCATATTCTTCATGATGATGTGTTTGTTGGCCATCTCTAACAACTCGTGCAAGTCTTGGGGGTCGTGCAAATGAAATCATATGAAAACCTCTCGGACCTCATGCCTTGCTTCAGGGTAACTTGGGCCGCATTAATTATGACGTCTTTCTCCTCTAACATTTTCCTCTAGAAGCGTGAAATGAATGACTTTAGGCTCTCATGCTGGCCTTGCTTGAGTTGCCACAACGACTGCACGCTCTTGGTGAGTTTCCGGGCATTGGCAAATTCCGCCAAGAACAATATCTTGAAATCAGTGAAGTTACTGATGCTCCTAGTTGGAAGCGAGTGGAACCACTTCAAGGCTGACGACCTCAATGTGGTGAAGAACAAACGACACTGGAATGCATTTGAGATCTTGAGAATGCACATAGTCGACTCAAATGAAGTAATGTGGTCGATTAGGTCCAACCGGCTCCTGTAGACCTCCAAAGCCAGTAGTTTGAACTTTTTTAAGTTCTGCCCCTGTAGACCTCCAAAGCCAGAAGTTTGAATTATGTAGGGCTCTGCCCCTGATATTTAGTGGGAAAAGGGTGGTTCTCTGGTTGCCACTGGCTTTAGTGCGCCTAGCTCGTTGCCTCTCCATTTGCACTGATCCAGCGCTATCCTTATACTGCAAATCTTCAACCCTCTTTGGACTGTGGTTGACTTTCTTTCCATTGTGTGCTGGTGCTGCTTCCTTGTGGGGGGGGGGGGGGGTGTAGGGTCGACTTTCTCTCTGAGTTGTAATGCCTCTTAAGACTGCAACAATCTGGCCCGACACGTAGTCCATTATTTTGTCCCTCATCTCTTGCATTCCCCTTTGCTGGAGCTCTTCTATCACTTCTCTTGTTTCTCCCATGTTGGCCAGTTCTCTCTGAGAAATTTCCTCTTGTTTGTGATTATTATGCTCCTTTTCTTGTTGACGACATGATTCCACGCTTACCACACCTTTTAGGATGTTAAATCCAAAATTGTCTAGTAGACGCGCCTAAGGAATAGAGCAAGAAAGGGAGAGAGAGAGAGGAACAAAAAGAGCAAAAGAACAGTATAGAACAGTAAAATTGTGTAACATTTATTCAATAAACAATTCCCTTATTTATTGGGATGAGGGTACAATTACATTTTATACCCTGGTGGGGATATATTGTTCAGTACATAAATATAGGGCCAGAAGCCTAGAAGGAGCATGGTCAGATGGGGTTGAGACCCTAAGAAGGCTCTGGCCGGATAGGGTCGAGAGCCTATGACGGCTTCCACCCGATCTTTTTGGGGTCGGGCGGCCAATCGTTGAGGACCTGAAGAAACAATCAATTAGCATTTCTTTTGAGGGCTTATGCTTGAAAGGACGGGTTGGGCAACTCCTGCCGACTTGCTTCAGACCCGGACAGTTTGACTCGATCACCCGGCCTGGCTAGAGATAAAGCTATCAGATTCTTCCGTGTGAGTCTTGTGCTGGTGGACTTTTAGGAGAATTGAATTATGTCCTTCTGAAGATGATCTTCCTTCCGGCCTATAGGAGCCGGCTGGGCAGGTTTGAGATTTTGGATCATCCTTGGCGGGTCCCAGGATACCACATCATCTCTTCTATTGGCTGTCAGATTTCTTTAAGATTTGGGCTAACGCATTTTCGATGTACACTCATCATGTTGTATTTTTCTTGCAGACAAACTTGGTATTCAAGGAAAGAAGGTTAAAGGAAACCGCGATTTGGAGGTACACTTTAACAATATATTTTTCATAACTCTATTATAACAAAGGCATGCATGAATCATGAATAAATACAAGTAAATTAACATAAAAAATACAAACAAATTAATAACTAAAGTAAACCAACTTGCATAAATGTTTGTTATCATTTTCATGATGATTCTTCTGCAACACATAAAGCATCATAAAACTCCATATTTGTAGGTCTGGTCGGGCTTACTTAGCGACGAAAAGGTTGCCATTGTGCTTTGGAACAGATTATCTTCACCAAAACCTATCACTGCATATTGGTCTGATATTTCTCTTCATCCTTCAACAATTGTGGATGCTCGGGATCTTTGGGCAGTAAGAAGCAAACTCAGCAAAAATTTTATTTCGACTCTCTTAGTTTTGCAGCATAATCTTACAAATAATTTTGTTTGTTGCATCTCATTTTTGTAGCATTCAACCATTTCATCAGTTCAGGGTAAGCTGACGGCCGTTGTGAATCCTCATGATTGCAAGATGTATGTCTTAACGCCAAGGAAATAATGCTTTAAATTTGTATTAGTTATGATTTCTAAATACAATAAAAGCTTTAGCTTTTACTAGAAGACTTGATGTAGTACATGCTTACGTGGGAGAAAAATAAATGAACGCTATGTTATAATGCAAATTAGCATATTAATTTAAGAATATTTCATTAGACTTTTCAACTCCTCCTTACCTTTACTTTACTCAAATTCACAACATACAGAGCATTGTGTTTTAAGTGTTTCGTTTTGCGTCCGATGTCCAATTAAAATTTGTCATTTGTCAGAATGGGTCCCACAATTTTTAAAAACAACCAACCCGTGTATGTCAGTGGGGTCCAAATTTTCACTTGGCCAATTTTAATTGGACACCACAAATTTGCGTCTGGTGTCTTGATGCAATAACCTCTCCTTATCTATGTACATACCAAGCAAAGTAATTGGCATATTTATTTTGAATATTTTTAATAACTTTTCTTCGTGGGATGGTCATAGGAATATTAAAGTACTGTATTGTCATGAATGGATGGTAGGGCTGTCAAAACGGCTCGTTGTTCGCGAGCAACTTGTGTTCGGCTCGTTAAGAAGCTCGTGTTCGGCTCGTTCGCTAAGTTAACGAGGCGAACACGAACAAAGATTGCTCGTTTTGGCTCGAAATATTATTCATCAAATATATATATATATATATATATATATATATATATATATATATATATATATATATATTTCTTAGGATTAGTATTTTTAAAAAATTTAATTGACTACAAGGCTACAATGATTTATAATCAATTAAAAGTATTAATTAAGAAAATAGAATAAAAATGATTAAATTAGATTCAAATGATGTTTTAATATAAACAATAATTTTTAACTCTTGCTCCAATCCCTAACATCTTATAGGTACGTGATTAGTGTTATCAAAACAACTCTTTGATCGTGAACGGCTTGTTTTCGGCTCGCTTAGCAAACGAGCCGAACACGAACACACTTTTTGAGCTCGAAATATAAACGAGCCGAACACGAGCTGAGCCTGGCTCGCTCGTGTTCTGCTAGTTTACACCACTAATGGATGGAAGAATTTACTAAAAAAATTAGTAGATTGGATGCAAGACTGACTATCATTTATATGAGATGTGACATAGTAGCTGAAATATGGATTTATATGGTGAAAAAATAAAGTTATTACTCAATAAATACAGGAATGCCGGTGAGTATTAGCTCAATATGATTTTATTCGTAGCTCTCCAAAGGGATGACAATAATTTAAATCGCCCTAAGGGCTCATTTGTTTGCCTTAGCTTAGAAATCATGTCTAAAAGTAAAAATTGTTAAAATTATCGTTCAATTGAATGTAGTAAGACATCAATCTTGTATGATATATTTCTTTTTGAGAAATACTTAATTTCAGTGATTTATACAAATTTTCAATATATTTCTTTTTGAACGAAGGCCGACATTCTGCTAAAACTCTATTTCTTAAGAAATTTAAACATCAATATTAAAATAAAATCTTTGGGTGGACTTCTACTTTTTGGACAGTAATTGTAGACCAATATTCATCTTTGGTTTAGGATACATGCGATGGTTGTCCTTTCTAATCAATGTACAATTAATCTTACTGGGATTTGATTTGACATATTTCATATAAGTTAATATGGCCAAGTAACACTTTGGCAAACAACCTCAAATAAATAAAATATTCTTAAAGAATTTTATATTACCTCTTATATACAGGTTAGCTTCATTGATTATTACTTCAAAACTGTCTCAGATATGTTAAATATCCTCGGTGAATTTTGTACGAAATTTTCTTTAAAAATTAAGGTCATCGAGTAATACACCGATAAATAGTCTCGAATGGGTCAAACATCCTAATTGGAATTTTTATGACCTCCTTTGTGCAAGTTAACATCGTTGAGTAACAAGCTAAACATCCTTAATGGATTTCTGATGATATTTTTTGTAAATGTTCACATTATTGAGTAACAATCCAATAAATAACCTCAAATAGATTAAGCATCCCCGATTAAATTCTTACAACTATTTCTACATCAGTTAACATCATTGAGTAACACTTGTGCAAAAAAGAACTTGGATAAGTGAATTAAACATCCTTAATAGATTTTTTAAGACCTCTTCTATACAAGTTAACTTTATGGAGTAACATAATGAAAAAAACAACCTAAGTTAGGTTAAACATATCAATAGATTTTCTATTACCTCTTATATTAAGTTAACGTTATCGAACAACAACCCAACAGATAACTTCAAGTAAGTCAAAACATTATTAGTGAATTTCTTATGACATTTTCTATATATGTTAATATCTTCAAATGATACTTCGACAAATAACCTCAAATAAGTCAAACAATATTAGTAGATTTCTTACGTCCTCTTCAATATAGGTTAAATCTGATAAATAATCTCATATACGTCAAATATCCTTATTGGATGTCTCATGACCTCTTTTATTCAAATTAAAATTGTCGTGTAACACTCCAACAACAAAAAAATCAAATAAAACAAACTTTACTGATAGATTTTTTACAACTTATATATAGATTAATCACGCAGAGTAACATAGTGATAAAAAACTTCACATAGGTCACACTTCTCTGATGAATTTTTTTAAACTCATATGCCTAATTAATTTCCAAAATTTCTTGGAACAAATTAGTCAATCACACAAATTTACATGTCAAACAAGTAATATACAAATTATGAGTTGGTGTATCAATCTCATGAGGAAACTAATCAATTTTTCAAACTGAAAGGTTCAAGTTTACAACACTGCTAAGCCTATTTGGAAAAATTAAAATTTACAGAGCATGAAAGGTTATCAAATCCTAACATAGAAATAAAAAAATAAAACTAATTTTTATTCGAGTTTCTCAGAGGTGAAAGTTCATATTCCTATGACACTGATCTAGTGTATCCTCGAAATTTCTTTCTTATGGGTTCCCCATATTATGTTGACAACAAGAGAAAAGTCCTCCTTAGCCTATGTCTAGGACATAGAAGCATTGGAAACCTGTATTACAGTTAAGGGCTTAACCATGCAAGGTTTCCCAAGAATCTTCTAGTCTCATATCTAGGTTGAAATCCTCTACTGGCAATATGTATACTCTACTAGGAGAATGAGTGTTAACCTACTTATTCTTCTAGTCAATGGTTAGAAGTTCGAGATCAAAAAAGATTTTTTAATACTTTCTAACTAGCTAGATCAGGAGTAAACTATGATTAGAAGTTTAACACATCAACATATTAAATCCAAAATACATAAGAAAATGCTTGATGAAAAACTTAAGGATAAGAAAATGAAGAAATCACGTATCTTACTTCACAAGAGTACAAAATAATTTTGCTACAACACATGAGGAAAGAAAAAAAAAGTCATTAATGATATTAAAGAAAACAGTGTAATAAAATAAAATTCAATCCTTAGTTAAAACTTTAGTTTTAAAGAAATTAAATGGACATATTCATTTTAATCATAAAAAATGGAGTGCTAAAATTCATAAATTAGAATTTGGATCTTTTCAATTGGGTTAAAAGAGGGCTGGGATTGAAATTTTAATGTTTGAATGAGTTAATGAAGTTTGATTGAGTTCATTTATGTTCAAGTCGGATCTTATATTCAAAATTTTGATCGTTTAGATTTTCTTTAGAAATTAAAAGATTTAACAATTGTTAGACTCCCTTTAGGGCCTCGAGAGCAAATTTGATTAAATGAAACACCCCTAACTAATATTATTCATAATACTTCTTTAGATAACATTCTTTAATGAGAAGCATTAGACGTTCACCCATATGATATAACAATTGATAGGAACTTATGTTGTTTCAAACTTACTACCAATCTTTCAATGGGTTAGAATCATTCTTTTTAGGACCAAGACCAATTTCCACATATAAAATGTTCTAGTTGAACTAACTTATTATGAGTTTGAACCATTCATGCTTGGTAAATTTTGAGATTTGTTTGAACCAATAGACATGTTTCTTCCAGTCCTTTGAGCTCTTCTAAGCACAGTTGGACAATTTTTCTCTTGAGGTTTCTTTAAGGAAGTAGCAATCCTTAGTGAGGGAAACTACACTTCTTGATGGAGCACAATCTCGAACCCATAGACTAAGACAAATGAGGTGAATTGAGTTGAGATTCAACATATGATTCTATAAGCCCATAAAGCTTTCATCAACTACTCATGCCACTGATGTTTATCGTCCTCAATTGTTTTTTTTAGGATCTGAGTTAGGGACTTATTGATTGATTTTGCAAATCCATTCGCTCAAGGAAAATATATTATTGAATATCTCTAATCAATATTGCACATCCTCGTGAAGTTGTTTATCTTAGTACTTTTGATTCTAGGTCCATTATCGGATTTGGCTTAATGAGGGACACCAACTTGATATATGATATTATTCTTGAAGAACTATAATATGGTGATCTTTTATTTCTCTTAGAGGAATGGCCTCCACCCACTTCAAAAAATAATCAGTCACTACCAGTATGAACTTATGTCCCTTAGATGAAGGAGGGTCAATAGGTCCCATGATTTACATTCCCAATCACTCAAAGGGCCATGAGGCAATCATGGCATGTAACACATTGGTAACTTATGTAAAACTACACCATGTGTTTGGCATTGTTGACAATGTTGTTTGGTCTTCATACAATCATTAATCATTGCTAACTATATTCTGGGCTTCATGCTTATCTAAACAATGTAACTACATACAATTGAAAGATCTTTGGTATAGCGTGTCATCTATAAGGGTATAAAATAATTCTATAGACTTCACTTGTTGGGCTAAGAATTCTGCTTAAGGTAGTTTGCCTTCTTATAGGTAATCTACAAATACTTGTCTTCTATTGGTTGATTCCTTGACTATGATGATAACAACCTACCCTTTGATCTATATCCATAAACATATTCCATATCAATGGGCGAAAGAATCTGACAACCTTGAATTTCAATTGGAAAAGACCCCTCCTCTAACCAAATTATTTTTTTAGCCAGCCTCGCCAAAGCATCCATGATGGTGTTTCTACCAGAGGGTATTTCGTATGAGGTGGCATTTGATATTTGTTCAAGTAGCTTCATGATACACTGTTAGTATTGATGGAGTTGTGGTTTGAAGATTTTGTATGTTCCAGAAACCTAGTTAATCACCAACTGCAAATCTTTGAATATTTTAATCATTTGAAGTTTTATTAGGATTGTTAACTCCAAACTGGTAATTAGACCTTTATACTCTACCTCGTTATTGGTACTTGGCTTTGATCGATGATATGAAAACCTCATCATCCCATAATTTGGGGTTATAAATATCAATCCTATCCTAATTTTGTTGGGGATAAATTTGTATATTGATGTCCTTCTTCACAAATGAAGTACCATTGAAGTAGAATTACAAATAGGGTTTATCTTATTTTTCAAGAGTAAGAATTTATTCATCAGGAAAATCATCATTCAAAGGAGAGTCAATGAGCAATGGATGTGCTACCTAGAAATCGGTAAAAGCCTAACCTTTGATAACACTTAAGGGAACAAAGTTTTTATCAAATTAAAATAAAATCAATGATCATCTTTTTAAACTTCTTGATAGTGTTGATGGGTGGTAACATATTATAAAGGATTAAACTTGAAAATAAGACTAACTTTATGAGAGAGTATATATTTTATTAACTTTTGGACAACAAAAATCAATGCCAAATAGTTCTTTCAAATGGAGGATAGTTCTTTTCAGTTGGGATACATTGATGACTCAAGTAGTATTTCAAATTCTCATTACCTGCTGTTGATCTCATTTTTGGTGAGGTCTAATTTTATCTCTTAGTGCTTAGGATATAACCATAGGATTTCTCCTTTTGACTATCCTAGAAGAATAATGATGGAACCCAACATTTAGAAATTCAAACTACTTCCCTGTTCTCCTCAGAAATCCTCATTGATGGTCATGAACCTCTAAGCTACTTGGAAGGTTAAGACCAATGTATGGAAGGTCAAGGATGAGCCCCCATAGGATAGTCAAGCCTTAGGACTAACCCTGGTTGGTCTGGTCTTGGTTAGGTTAGCTTGCACACACTACACTTTGGCACACATCTCAAATCCTGAACTCATTTACACCTATCTTGATTTGACCTTCCAACTCTTTGGAGGAGTCACATGGGTGGATGCAAACCCCTAGCCCTTGGCTAAGACGGTTAGAAACAACATGTTGAGTATCCAAAATGAGTCCTAATGTGGCTCCTGTGAGTTTAAAATGGCTTCATGGCTTACTTACCCACTTTAGCCTAAATTTCACAAAATTTTCCAAATCCACCAATAAGTCGTGAAAATGACACCAAAACATTCCTTGTGTCACACTAAGTATTTTGACTGTAAACTTGTCATATCTTCGGAGGACTTTATGGCACCTCGGTACCGTAATAGCATATACTTAAAAAACTATTTGAGGTTCATAAAACTTTCCACATTGATAAAAAATGACCCCGGACACTATCATCTGATTCCAAATTTCTTCCTGAATCACCTTGAGCCTTTAAATCAGCCTTTTGATCACTTTGACCAAAATTGAAAAATTTACCAAAATACCCCAAAATACCCAATATTCCAAAAATTCAAATTTCATCCAATTTAATCCTAAAAATCATTTGAAACTCCCCCATACCATCCAATTGTCCCAAATTTGCTAAATTTAACCAAATTGACCAATTTTGACTAAATTGACCAATTTTGACTAAAAATCCTAAAGGCCTCAATTATGACCATATGGCCCAATTCTCCTAAATTGAACCCAATGAGCCAATCAATTCCTCAAATTAATATCCAAACTTCATGACAATCCCTTAAACCAAAATTGACCACCAATTCATTTCAATTTAAACTCAAGTTTCCCCCAAGTCCAATTCAAGCCAAAATCCCCAATCTTACCTTAAATTGACCACATGTCCAAAATTCACCAAGTTGAACGCCATAACCCCAAGAGTTCCACCCAATTAATGTTGAAAACTCTTCATAACATCCCCCCTAGACTTTTTTGAACATTCAATTGAGTCCTAACCCCACTCTAGCCTAACCTATACACATGCTAGCCCAAAACCCCAAATTTGACCATATGACCAGATTCCACCAAATTGACTTTCCAATTCAATTTAAAAGCACTCCAAACCTCTTTTAAACTCTTCATGACACCCCCCACATCAAACTCAACATTCAATTGATCTAAATTTTGACCCAAGCTCAACCCAAACTAAAACCCAAGTCCACTCCAATTTTAAAAGCCCATCATGCATGCTAAAAGCCTATACCCATGTGCACTTTCAAAGGCCCATGACACTAAATTTAAAATCCTAATTGAAGCTCACATGACAATTTTCCCTCATTATCCACTCAATTAAAATCAATCCTTAAAGTTCTAAATTCATGATTTAAATCAACCAAATTTAGCCTCATGACAAAGCCCACAAAAAATGCCAAAAATCCTAAAATCCTTTTTCATGAAATTTGACCAAGCCAAGGACAGGCCATGTAAGCTACATGCAAGCCACCTCCAAGCCATATGCAAGCCATATGAGCCATGCCAAGCACTTATTCCCTCTCATGACTCACTCTAACCTAAGTTAAATCCAAATCCCCATGATTAAGACATCACCACCCAAGCCCCCATAAAGCCTAATTCTCATGACACATAAGGACAAATATTTTCATGTTAAGGACCAAAAGTGCACAAAAAGTGATTCAAATCCATTTCCCCTAAACAAAATCAAATCTCACATGACCACTAAATGCCAAAACAAAAAAAGATAAAATATAACAAAATAAAGATATTTAAATGCACTCCCATAACACAAAATGACAAGTAAAAAATAAAATAAAAATAATAATAATAATAGAATAAATGTACATATTAAGTTAAAAAAAATGAGAAGAAGAGAAAATATATATATATATATATATATATATATATATATATATATATATATATATATATATATATATATATATATATATAACTTACGGTTAAAAATAGAGAGAGGGGGATTCCTTATTAAAACATCCTCTCTCTCCCCTCTCTCATATTTGATTTTCTTTCTACCACCTTTTCTCTCTCTCTCTCTCTCCCATATATTCTTTCCTACCCGCTCACTCTCTCTCCCATTTGTATTTTTATTTCAGTTTTTTTACTTCTCCTCTCCATAACTCTGAACCCAAAACTCTCCCCCATCTAACCCATAAGCAGCACTTTCACTTTATCTCTCACGTTTTGAGCTTTCCCATAAAAAAAAATTCTCTCTTCCACTCAACTACTCCTTCAACCCCCTCCACCACCTTACAGCAAGCAATCAACAAAAAAAAAAAAAAAAAAAAAAGAAAAAAGGAAAGAAGGAAGCTCCCCATTTCATCTCCAACAAAGAAAAAAAGGCTTCTCCTCCACCCTTCTTCCTTGTCCATACGGCAAGTATTTCTCTTCCTCTCTTCTTTATTATTATTACATGCATACCACCTAATCCTCAAGTATTTACGTACCAAACACAAAGAAAAAAAAAAAGAAATTTACCTGCATGCCACCTTAAATTCATGTACACCACTAGAATTTTGTTTATTTACATATCTAACACCTAAGCTTGTAAACTACATATGCGCCACCCGAATCTTAAGTATTTATACGTCTGATATTTAAACTTTGATAATTTTCATGCACGTCACTCAATCCTCAGATAATTATATGCACTTCGCTTTAAAAACATGCGTAGTTACATGCTTGGCATCCACGCTCGAATATTTTACATGCACATTTCTCAAAACCTATGTATTTGCTTGCACGCCACCTAAAACTTGTGTATTTACACGCGCGACACTTAGTTCTCATTCACTTACTCGTATGCCAAACTTCGAGTTTTACATACATGTCATTCAAATTTTACTCACCTACATGTTGAAAGTACAAGCTTGGTGTTTACACTAGTACCATATAACCTTAAGATAACTATATGTCTAATATCTAAATTTTGATGATCTTCTTGCACATCGTTCAAACTCGTCCAAAAATTTAGACTTGTTATGTGGAAAAATAATTTAGTCTTCGGAGACGACGAGGTCGACGCTGCACCGAAGTGGGTAGGTAGGGAAATAGGGTACTTTTTTTAAATACATACACTTTAAAAATACATAACTTGTGCTCAGAAAATAGAGGAGAATAATGTGGACTAAAAATTTAAACTATTATAATTATATTTATTTTTAAATTAATTAAATACTCCAAAACTTATTTAAGTCATAAATAATTAAATAGTAATCATAAAAATATAAAATTTGGAGGGTTTATTCCTTACATGAGTAGGGATGTTCTTTAATTTTTTTTTATGTTAGAAAACACCCCTAACATGACAAAGTATAATTTTCAAAGTCAAGTCACACATTTTGATTAAAATAATTATAAAAATTAAAATATAAATCTGAAAATTATAAGAATAAAGTTGGTAGGTTCACTATTGTTAGAAGATCCTAGGAAAACTATAAAATGGATATAAGTAATTAAAAGTACCACTTTATGTAATTAACTCATTAAATCTTAAGAAAAAACAAATAATTAAAATATAATCCAAAAAATTACAAATATTAACCCACCTGAAGAAAATGATCAAGGGAACTCCCCATAAAAATTTGAATTCAATTGAAATTTATTTGGTCACCAAACTTGATTTTCTAAGGTAAAATGGTATTTTTGTATTAAAATAATTATAATAATTAAAATATTAGTAAAAAAAATCACAAAATTGATTTTGGGAGTTCTCTATAAACAGAGAAATCTAAGAAAAATAAAATTGGAATTTTTGTAAACTTTTCATTTTTAAGCTATTTTTAAATATTTAAATAATTAAAAATTAATTAAAAGTCATAAAAATCACTAAATTATTAAAATTCACCAAAATATCACATTTGGTCTTCTAATCACTTATTAGCAATTAAAATAATTTTCCAAAAGGTATAAGAAAAGATTTTAATTTTTAAAGGCTTAAGTTAATTTTTAAATGGTTAAAATTGATTTTTATTAACTTCCCACTAAAATAATTCTAATAATTAAAATAAAAACTTTGTTTCTCTGGATTCCTTGATCTCAGAGAAACTAAGGAAAAATATAAAACTTAATTTTTTACTTAAATCATATTTTATATTTAATTAATACTCTAAAATATAAAATAATTGCAATAAATAAATTAAAATTCAAAAAAACATGGAATTTGGTCCTAGTAGTCCTCTGGTCTATAGGAACCTCCAGTAATTTTCCTAAGGACAGAATGTTTACCTTAGTTAAGTTATTGAATTTACTTTAAAAATCCTTATTTTCCATTAAAATAATTATATAAAATAAATTAAAACTAGAAAAATCACATTTCTTCTCTGATGTCTTAATTGACCCATGAGTAAGGTTAAATAAAAATTTCAAAGTCATTTGAATTGAATTTAATGAATTATGAAGTTATGATAAGGCCTTAGAAGCAAAATGGTAAATTTGGGAATTAAACATTAATTAACATTTAGGTTTAATTAAGGGTGAAAGTGGAAAAATAATGATCTTAATTAATATTTTTAGAGGATTGAAATACAAACGGATAAATGGTAGAAACTCATCTCATTTTTGTCTCATTAAAGGATAAGATTGAAATTTTATTAATTATGTTAATTTGGAAGTTAATTAAATTAAATGATCCTAAGTTAGGGGTTTTATTTTTGGAAGATAACATCTTATGATTAAATCCCTAATCAATATTTGATGATTATTGATTTGATACAATCACATAGTTTAATACTCCTAAAAAATTACAAATCTACCCACAAGAGCTTAAGGGCTAGATAGTGAACTAGGTCTGATCCAAATTTCAACTACTGAGGTTTAGAAAAGAAAACCTAACCATTTACGAATATTTTGAAAGCACTACTAGCCCAACCTCAATCAAATTGGCTAAACTTCCTAAAAATTGAATTTGCCTTTAAAGACTTTCACTCACATAATTCTGAAATGAAACATCAAATGAATGTTACCCCACTCAAGGGATAATTAAAACATTGAAGTTCATTGAGCAAAAATTAAAAGATCACTAACAAACCTTAATTAAATTTGGTTGATTGATTGAATATTATGATGAAAACAATTGAACTCTAAGTGGACCCAAAGTTTTGAGAAAGATGTTCAGGGTTATGCCCCGAGCGCTTTCTCAATTTAATGGGTTATTTTAGAAGGACAATTAGATTTCATTGTTCTTTGATCAAGAAAATCATTCTTAACACCTTAAGGACCCTCAAAATCACAACTTAGAATTGGATAGACACACTTTACACCAAGTTTGCTTGTTTTCCGGCATGCTTTAATTCCTGCAATAATATATATATATATATATATATATATATATATGCATTGCAAAAATGAATCTTCGGATGGAGGAAACGAGAAGACTCGTCGAGTACACATTTATTTATTGCATATTTTGTTTACTTTACTTAAATTCATTTATTGCTTTTGCATATTATACTTGTGATAAATTTCCAAAATGATAGAACTCAGCATGTTTAAACAACTCAAAATTTAATCACAAACAAAATAAACTTGCAACTTCAACTAAAATAAGACGTCTCTCGGATGATCGGGAATCCCTCGGAGGAGGTAACCTACGTGTTACTAACGAGATTTCCCACAGTCTGAATGAAAAGTACGGAACTACAGAACTCATTCAGTTGAGTTTAGAAAATTCATTTGAACTAAGTGAATCCGAAGAAAATAGTGGTGTTGGAATGAGGGAACCGTGGGATTCTAACTAGTATCGCTTAATTAACTTTAACATTTCCCAATTAATCATAAAGCCACCTCAATTTTCAACATTCTATGACATGACACTTCTCTCATCTCTTGATTATCAATTCTTAAACTAAACCCTCTGCAAAACAACGAGGAGCTCGGAGCAAGCACGATGAGCAGCACGACCATCTTCAATTGCAAAACAAATCTATGTCAACTAAACCTTCCTTAGAAATAAATAACAAGCCATAGGAATTCGGGGTTGTTTTCCTAGTGCAACATGAATCCTCACCTTATCTCTTTAAGCCTTTGCACATCATGTAATATAAGCCCTAACACGCTTAGGCTTCCGAGATTGTCATCTGATATGACATAAATACTCCTATCTTTCAGATTATTTTCATGATCACAATCATGCAAATGTAAGCCCTAAACAATAAAAATTGGCATGATGAAACATTAAATAATTATCTCTTCTAAACTGAAACCCAATAATAGGATAGTCTGGGAAGTCACCACAGGTTCTCCTCTGGATCCATGACATCCCTTACTTCTCATTTCTTTGGACTCTTACAATAATCATTCCTATTTGAGCCAATCCCATTTAATACTTCTAAGTTCATCCTTGAATACCTTAAACTTTAAAATTCTTGAGAGCAAAACCAATGATCTTTATCGAGAGTTTTCTTAAATGACTTCGGTTATTTAAGATGTAATTAACTATAGAATTTTGCCCTTATAGGGAACTTTAGAACCCAGGTAATATAAATCCTATTTAACTCATTTGTATTAAATAGGGGAATTTGTCGGTCATCACAAAATTGTTTTGCAAACCAAATAGATGTCATAAATCTACTAGTTTATTTAATCGAACCCCACTATCAAGTAATGTATATATTCCTCGGGATGTATGCTTGGTTTGCATTGTATGGTTTGTTTATTTAAACTATTAAAGATATGAGATCAGTTCAGTTTCGTATTTTCAAAATCAAGTATTACTTTCCAAACCATTTAAAATACATACTTAAATTAAACCGAGAGAAAAATGTGCCGACACCTGCCTCATTACTTTTGGTAATAAGACACCAAGGGATTTATCTAAAGCAACAATATAGATTATTACTTGTTGACCTAAGATGGGGGACACTAATACTAGAGGTGTTGTTAAATATTATTTTATAAATTTTATTAGCATTTATCATCTTAGTAAAACTTGATGTTCTTCTAGTTAAGGTAGAAAATAGTTGAAATCCACTAAAAATGTTGAAAATAAAGCGTCTTAGGTATACCAGGATATCCTTGAATGAACTTAATCTGTGTAGGCTTTTAGGTGGTGGTATTTATAATATTGATTTAATTTTTTCTAGGAATTCAATCCCATAATGCCATATTATGGATCCTAAAAATTTTTCATAAGTTACACTAAAGGTTCTTTTCAATGGATTCATCTTAAGATCAAATAGATGTAGACAATAAAAAATAATTCTTAAATCATATATGTGATATTCCCTTTCTTTACTCTTAATGACAAGATTATCAACATAACACACAATTTTTTTTGTGGATGAGCTCATCAAAAATCTTGGTCATTGCTTGTTGCAAGGTGTCACCCGTATGATTTGGCCTAAAAGACATTACTTTGTAGCAATAAACTTCAATTGGGGCTCAGAATGTATTATGTCTGTCATCTTTAGGAGCCATTTTGATTTGATTATATCTAAGGACCCATTGATGAATGAATAAGTTGCATGTGAGGAGGCTATGTCAACCATTAACTTCGGTTTAGGAAAAGGGAACTTGTTTTTAAGACAAGCCTTGTTCAAATCTCAAAAATTGATGCACACACAAATTGTTCATTCTTTATTTAAACTGGCCGAACACTAGCCAACTAGTAAGGGTTATTTTCTTTTTAAATAAAATTATCCTCAACCAACTTCTTCACTTTTATGATCAGTTGTTTTTCAATCTATAACCTCATTCATGGAGGGGCTTGCTAACCTAGTACCGCTTCAGGTTGTATCTCTAATTTATAAACTATCATCTTAGGAGCTAATCCATGCATTTCTGCATAGCCCCATGCAAAATAATGTTCAAACTCTATGATTAACTTAGTAAGATATTTAATCATTTGTTCATTCAAAAGAAACTTATAAAAGCTAGCTTAAGGTTGTCATGGATTCTTAAGTTTTTTTTTCTTTCAATTCATGAAAAATTGATTTCATTTCTTCCTCTAGTTCAGAGGTGCATTTCAAGTTGATAGGTCATCCGTGTCATCCAAAATTTCTAAACAAACACCATCGCCCAAGTGATTACAATATCAAAAGATCTTGTTAGTTTATAGACAATCAATAACAACCAATAAATATTTCTTATCATTCACTAGTCTTGCAGTGAAAAATCCTACATTAGCTCTTAGAATGGATCCTTTATATTTAGTATCCAAAAGATTTGTAAATTGGTGTGATTTCGTTATGGACCAAGTGCTTATATTAGACTCTATTTTATTAGTTTAGTAACACAAGGTGAGTATCAACTAAAAGGGAGTTCTAGTAATTCATTCAAAATTGTATCTTTAAGTTCCAAATCTTTTTCAAGACTTGAAGATGAAGACCCTTAATAAAACTTCTGAAACAAATAACCACTCAATTTTGGTGTGACTTGAACTTCAAACCTAGCCATAGTATCCAAGGATTATCGGTTTAAAGCTAAAAGGTAAATGTACTAAATAATCATTTCAGACATGGATGACTCAGATTTATTTTTTCTTGTAGTTATTTCTCTTTCTTCTTTGTCATCTTTTTTTTGAGGATATCTTCCCTAGCATTTCTAATTTCATTGAGGTGAGATACCAACCTATAGCACATGACTCATTCTTCAAGCCAAACTCTAAGTCAATATGCACCACAAGAGTTCTATATTTTAAATTTAGTGGAGAAGCATTTTTGTTCTCACAATGGATTCTTCCACAATCCTTTATAATTCTATCACCAACTTGTAAGTTTAAAGAAGCATAAAATTATTGGATTATGATCTTTGGTTCATTTTCTTCTTTTAATGATATTTTTTTCATTTTTTTATTTGTTGACACTTTTTTCAACCTTTTTTTTCTTTATTCAATTTTGTAGTTGCGGCTATCACCTTAGACATGGCAGCTTGCTCCTTTGGCACATAGTATGTTGCATCTTCATATATCTTAACTTTAAAGACTGAGAATGGTTATAAATCACTATTAATACAATATTCTATGCCATCACGCCAGTACTTCATGCATTTATGAAAAGAGGAGGGCACCATTCTCTGCTCATGAAGCCATGCTCTCCTTATAACTGCATTGAATAATATTTCTGATTCAATGATGTGCAACTTTACTTTAGTCAGAAAATACACAAATTTGAGCGGAAAGGTTACAAAGCCTAGAGTTATTTACCCTTTCTCTTTAAATCTACATAAAATCTTATTAGATGAGAGTTTCTGTGACTCAACGTCAATTTAAGTAAGTGTTCTCAAATTCATTATGTTGACCGATGCACTCAGATCAACAAGAACTCTGAACAATAGAAATTTTCTCATATTTATAGAGATGTTATGGTAAGCTATGATCGGTGGTCTCTATCAAAAGACCATCCTTGGTGAAAATTAATTTAGGAACTTCATTGAATTAATTTTCTTCTCCATATAAAGAAATAATTGTCAATTGAGCCATACAGATCCTAGGACATGGTAAGGCTTTAATTAGTGATTCCCTTGTCTCTTTGAATAAGACGAGAGCATCACAAATAATGAGTCTAGCTAGTAAATTTTTTAAATGTGACACGTTATAATCAAATTTTGTTGGAGCCACGACAAGTATATTGTTGATAGAAGCATCCTGTGGGGGTAATTTGGATTGATTAGAGCCAATAATCTGTGTAATAATCTCAAGAGGTGTATTGCGAGTTGGAAGTATTCTGCCACTTTGAAGGTTAGTTTTCAAAACATCCTTCATAGGAGTTGTAGTGGAATTATTAATTATTAAACAATTTTTGGGACTTTTCCTTGAGATTTCCAGAGTTAGAAGATTTTATCTCAATTTCAAAAGACGTGCCCTGAAAGTGGAGAGCATGGACATCATTATCATAAAAGAAGTCATAGCTTTCATAAACATGTTTAATGGACTCTTTTGTGACTATAGAAATATTTTTGCACGAATAGTTAGAATTTCTGCTACTATTAAAGTTACTATTTATGTCAATCGAAGAAATTTTTTCAAAATGAGAAAGAATACAGAGGCATTTGGTTTAGTAGATGCTTGATTTATTTGTGGAATCTATTTAAAAAACTTTTTGATTTAGTTGATGAACTTTTGGAAGATTATGGATAAAATTACATTCTAATCTTCCATTGTGTAATGCTAAAGTGATTCCAAGTCTTTACCAAGACAACCTCGATGGACCCTTAGTTTGGTTCATTTATATATTCTTTAGGAATAAATTAGTTCCAACCTTATATATGGATCCTTTCCAGCCAACTTTGGAAAGTAAAGAATTCTCCTATTATGTATCATAAGATCTTATGGAATGGACAATAATTAGGTCCATTGCTTCTTTCCACTTCTTCAGGTTTGTATGGTTTAAGCAGTTTGAATTTAGATTCTTTAATAAGTTCCTGAACATATTGTTTACAACATCATCCTTATAAGAAAAGACCTAATTCTTAATTTCCTTGAATATATATCTATAAATTCTTCTTCTAATTGGCTTATAAGATTATTGTTTTTTTTTTCTATTTTCTTATTTTTGTTGTGGTAGCTAACATTGTTGGTTTGGTGATTGTCCCGGTTGTTGTTATTGTGGAAGTTGTTGTTGTGGTGGCTGCCAGTATTATTTCCTAAGATTTGTAGATTGTATTTTCATTAGATTCTTTCCTTTATTAATAGAAGTCGCATTCTGATATCTCTTTTCATAAGCTTTTTGGTGTTTATGCTTGATTTTTAGAGTTAAGAACGATAGTTGATTGGCATCCTCTTGTTGTCTTGATTAGTAATTTCTCAAAGTCTTAAAGATAAATCTTTTTAATAAGACATCAACTGGCATGTAGATATTCTTAAATAAGATTTCAATTGCATGTTTTATTTATAATTAGAGTTCATACTTTAAACTTAGGTTTCTCCATCTTAGGATATAGTCTAGTAGAGTTTGATTAAGTTTTTATCTCTTAACAGCCAAGTCAATAACTATGATATGTTGTTGAGCTCCAACAAGCCTCTTTTTGAATAATCCTTCAAGTTCATAAAAAGTATCAATTAATCCATTAGGTAACTTGGCATATTAGCCAAATACTATTCAAGATAAAATACTGACAAACTGATGGAACATCAAAGCATCACTTCTTCTAGCATTACAAAACTAGCCCAAAAATAAGCCAAGTGTTGTCTTAGGTTCCTAGTTCCATCAAGAAGTTTGCACCACATTAAATTATTTAGAGTAAGGTTGCCCCTTAGGTAGTGATATGTCAACCCGGACTTGAGCTATGACCTCATTCAATTATTGCTTGATAAGAGACTTCTAGCCTTTATCAGGGATTAAGGTGCTTCCAAAGTTTTCTTGGTGACTTCCTCTTCAACTACTATTGTCTTTGAATTATCAACTATACAAAAAACTTTGGGTTTCTCCACTTCCACATTTACTTGTAATAGAGTTGGAATTCATTTTTAGATCCAATAATTCTTCCATCTTTTTTTCTAGCCTATCATCTGCTCATCTCTTTATCTTAATTCATTAGACAGATGTTGAGATGTGTTAAATGGGACACCCTCCTCAACTATAACATCTTAATGATGTTCTTGTATTAGTATTATAATTTATTTTTGAGTTGTAGGAATAGAAGTTAATGATTCATCCACTGTTCTCTCTAATCTTTTTATAAGTTCATCCTTCTGCTTTAATTGATTTAAAAGAAGTTGGGTTGTGTCCGATGCAATACCATCCTCAACCATAACATCTTGAAGATCAACATCATCTTTTCATTATGTTAGCATATCTATAGTTTAAACAAATCATAATAATAGCACTTTCTTTAGGATTTTTCAAGATTCCTTCCTCTTCTTTGATTTATTTTATTTCAGCTTCTAATTTACTTACACTTTGTCAATTGGTCCACCCCTAATATTCTTTAAATTAGTTGGGATATACTTAGATTCTTCATTAGTGTCCATTTCTTATATTCTGTTAGTTTCCTCCATAATTATGATTTAATCTTGAAAAATATAAACTCTCTAACATCTCTAATTTCTATTTCTACTTCCTTCAAGATACTCATATTCAAGCTCCACTATTTCATGAGGTTGTGACATCTTCTTTTGAATGTGTAGAGTTGGTTGAGATGAGTTTGCTAATATAACATCATCCATACTGAGGTGGCGGACAAAATCTAGAGCATAGTCTCATCATTAACGAGGACGTCTTCTTTTCATCCTCAATATTATGGCTATTTAAAGGGATTTTAGGATAAAAAGAAGTGCTTAGGGTGATAAACAATGTATATTTTGGATCTTTTAAGAAGATTTTGGGATAAAAGGAGGTGCTCTAGGTGATAGATAGTGCACAAGGCACACATGCAAGGATGGGGTAAAAACCCACCTTAATCTTTTAGACTCATTTATTTATTTAATTTCATATGTTTTATGTTTAGAGTGTCCATGGTAATTCTTGTTTTTATCAACTTGTTCATAAAATCTCCCTTCATAGTTGTAATCCTTCCTCGGGAATCTACCATACTCTATGGTCATTCTTTTCTCTTTTTGATTAATTATACCTTCTATATAGTCAACAATTTCTATCAGAGTATAGTTCTCTCTCTATCCAATCTTTCAAATATTCTAATTAGATGAGAAAAATAAGACCACTTCTTTTCTTTATTAGAGATTCATTCTCAAAAGGAGGCATTGGAGTATCGACTATTCTATGCATCATCTTCCTGTGCAGTAGAAAATGAGTGAAACATACTTTCCCTAGAAGATGAGAGGTTTCAAGCAAGTCAAATCTTTATCATGGGCATTCTCTTTTTAGCTAGTTCCCATTCTTTACTAGCCTGTACGTACTTTTTGTGAAGCCTCCTATTCATTTTTTTTTTGTCGAGTCTTAATTAAAGTAGGGGAAGTTTTGAACAATGACCTAACTTCAAAGACTGATGATACATCACAATTCTCACCCATTGCATCAACAATTTTCTCATTTACTATATCAACATATTTTAGACTTTCAGAGTTTAGAAGGTTGTTTAATCTCCAGTTTATCAAATAAGGTTTTGAATCCTATAAATCGTTACAACAACAACAGTCACAATATGAAATTCAACAATAAATCATTTCTACAGAGGTGGGAAATCTTTTTAAGACTTGAAGTTAAATTCTGTCAATGGCTCCTTTTCATTAATGATTTTGGTTCTATCGTGAAAAAGCTAAGATTATTGCATGTCATTTTGAACTGATTAAAACCCATTCTAAACTTGATGATAGACTCAACATTTAGATGAATCAAGTCAAGTGTCAGATTTTTTCCATTTCCAACGGAGAAAAATAAATTACGGGATGACATCTTTCATGTAATTGAAATGCAAAGAAAGATTTCAATGGGAAGTCCACTATCAAATCTATGAATCTTAGTGAATACAAGATAAAAACTGCTCAAAAGAGAATTCAATTAAATAATAGAGGAATTATGATAAAATAAAGTCATAAATATTACTCATTAAATAGGGTTTAAATAATAATTTATGGGACTCAGAGTTCAAAAATATTTGTTGGACTCCTTCCATAATGATAAGAGTGGATGGTCCAACAAGAAAAAGAAAGTTAATATGAGTCTGTGAGGGATACATGCTCATTACATATGAGTAATAGTATGAGTCAAAACAAAAGGAGAGAAGAACCCTCCCCAGTGAAGTCACTAGAGAAATCTTGGCGGGGATTTTTTATGATAATATTAATATGTCCACGATAGATCTTGAAAGATTTCTTTCTAAATAATTAATGTGTCATTTGAAGAATAATATGCTATTTTGAGAGGTAGAAATATGTCTTTGAAATGAATTTAAACATTTTAATGATGAAAATCTTTAAGATTTATGAGTTTGCATTAACCAAAGATTTTGTCCCTTCTATATGGGTGAAAGGTAGGGTTTATTTTATTACGAAGTCTCGTATCCCTACAAGGGTAAGCCCTCATAGTTAATTATATCCCAGGACTTTTGGATTCTCAAGAATACTCTCGATTAAAGTATTGACTTATATCATTTATGATTTTAAGCTTGGAATTTTCAAATAAAAAGATTCAAGATTTAAAGAGATTTTCAAATGATGGAGATTTAGGGTTTGAAAAGATTTTCTTGGAATTCAAAGTTTAAGACTTACTCTCTAATGATAATTTATCATGAAAATGTCCATAAAAGGTATCAACTAACTCTGGGAAGAAGCTATATCTTGTGATTGAGATTATAAATTTTTTGAAAGACTTATTTTGATTTGAAAGGTTAGGTTTGAATGATTTATTTGAAGGTTGATTTGAATGTTGTTTTGAAGGTTTTTTGAGGGTTACTTTCAAGGTCAATTTGAAGGTTGGTTTTAAGGTGGGTTTGATGGTTGTTTTGAAAATTGGTTTGAAGGTTATTTGAGGGTTACTTTAAAAGTTGACTTAAAAGGATTTAAGTTGAAGTTTTGATTTAGAGGCTGATTTGAAGGTTGGTTTGAAGGTTATCTGAAGTTTGATAATTTGAAAAGTTATTTAAAGGCTGTTTTCAAGGTTATATGAAAATTTGAGAATTATTTCTAGATGAAAAATTGAGAGACTAATCTTAAGGAAAATCTTGATTCTATACGGTGGGTAAATAGGTTAACTAACATAAAGTTGAGTATGACGTTCCCGGCCAAGGTACCTATGGTTTTCAATTGTCCTAGGTTTGGTAGCCTTAGACTATTAACCAACCAAATAGTAAGAGTTGTCCTCTATTATTATAGCGATGGTAAATGTAGTCCTTAACTATAAGTGGTTAAGGGGCCTTCATTAGTAATCATGTGTTACTTCATCCTAGGGTACCTATATAGTCCAAAAGGGGTATACACTTGAGGTTTTTTATTTCCTAGTCCTTAACAGTAATTAGAGGTACCTAATACACTAACCTAGGTTTCTAAACCATGGTATTTTAGGGGTATGCATAATCCTAAGTTTTATTTCTATGTTAATTGGCCTAAGATTCATAGTATATCTATCTAAGTATGGTTTAATTTGCTTAAGTAGGTGAATTTTAGACTTTCGTTGGGTTTGATATTTAAATTATGATTCAATTTATTCTCCTAGTTTATTAGTCAACATGAAAATCAAATGTTCAAGGTTCAAAGTTTGGCATTTGGTTTTACGTCCTAAGTTGATATCCTTCTATTGGGTTACTATTCTATGTTTAAAGTTCATATTTAATATAGAAAGAAATGGTTCCAAATATATATTATTTATATACTTTAACATTTACATTTAAACCTTATTCACATGATTAATACTCAAATTTTCTTATAGACAAAAATTCCTTATAAAAATTTAATATTTAGTTTTTATAATTTCTCATGTAAAAAAATTATCACTCCACAATATTTTGTGTTAATCATATGAATGCATTAAATGTTAAATATTGCAAATAATCATGAAATTGTATTTAGGGTTTGCATGTTTATACATTACAAATATAGCCTGCAAACTTCATGATGGAAATTTGCAAATTTATATGTAATCATGTAAAATTTGTGTGGAAAATATTTCTGCAACAAACTTACTTGTAAATGAGACATGAATCTTAAGAAAAATATTTGAAAACAATAATCTTAAAACAAGAAAGTTTTTAAGTAAAATTTTTTTAAAAATTTTTAGAAGGTTTTGAAACATAGTAGATTTGAAAGTTATACACATAACTTTATATAAAAATAATATTTAATCATTTAGAGCAAATATAGTTACTTTTAAAAATTAAGTAGGCTACACATTAACTAACTTTGACATTTGAAGATTTAGAACACATTAATCTTACTTAAACATTAGAGCAAATTAATATAAACATTGGAACACTTTTAATTAAAGTTGTTTTTAAAAGAGAGTTAAGTTAACTTTAAAATAAAGTACATTTAATTATATTAAAATAAGTTTATCATTTAGAGCAATTATACTACTTTTATTTAAAAGAAAGTTTAATTAGTGTTACAAACACATTTAGTTTTATGGAAACAAGTTTATAATATAGAGCACATTTAATAAAGTTATTTTTTCAAAAGTTAAATTAGTTTTTAAACAATACACGTTTAATTTTATGAAAATAAGTTAAAAAGAAGATAGATTGGTTTTAAAACATATATGTTTTCATGAAAATAAATTTATCATTTATAACTCATTAAATAAAATTTATTTTTTTAAGAGTATTAAATTGGTTTAAATAAATATATATAATTTTACGGAAAAACTTTAACATTTAAAGCATGTTTGATTAAATTTATTTGAAAAAAAATAGGTATTTTCCAAGTAACTTTATACATAAACTATTAAAATGTGCAAATTACTATAACCTAACATATAAGTTTTGCAAGCAGCATTATCTTGGACCTATAAACTTGCAAACCCTCTTTTTTAGTACATGAGTAACATAGACTTTCACATTTATTCATAGCATATAAAACATGCATAAAAACATATTCCTACATGCATTTAAAATAACCTAAATATAGATTCTAAATCTTTAAACAATTTCAAACCTTACACATTTCAAAATTTTTTAAACAATTCTAAATATGAGTTATAACTTTACATAAAACTAAAATTAATATCATATGAATATGAAGCAAATATAAATATGAATTCATAATTTTTACAGAAAATCAACATACATCACATTAGTTATAAAGTAATTATGAGTTCATAATTTTAACATAAGATCAACACACGTCACTTGAATTTATAATTTTCACATAAGACTAACACACATCACATAAAGTTTAAACTTATAAATGAGTTTATAACTTTCACATAAGACTAACACACATCACATGAATTTTAAAACTACACATAAGTTTATAATTTTCACATAGCACTAACATGAATGTCGGATTAATTTTAAATCTAAACATGAGTTTAATTTCCATAAGACTAACATGAATGTCACATGAATTTTAAACCTGCACTTGAGTTTATAATTTTCACATAAGATTAGCATGAATTTTAAATTTACACATGAGTTCAACTTTCACATAAGACTAATATGAATATCACATAAATTTTAAACTTACACATGAGTCCATTTAACATAAAGTTAACATACACATCACATGAATTTTAACGCTACACTTGGGTTTATAATATAATTTTAACATGAAGCTAACATGAATATCACATGAATTGTAACCCCACACAGAAGTTTATAGTTTTCACATAAAGCTAACATGAATATCACATAAATTTTAAACCTACACATGATTCAAAATTCACATAAAGTTAACATACATGTCACATGAACTTTAAACATAATATAAATTCCAATAGAAACATATAAGTGAAACTCTTTCCATTTTGATGAAATAAGCCACATGGAGGAGGCTGGAGTTTGGTTTTGGTAGTGGAGAAAAGAAGAAAAAGGAAGTGGAGAGGAGCAGGAAAAGGAAGCAGAGGAGAGAGAATGGGTGTGTATGTGTTTACTGGTTCTCGGCCAATGGTATGAGAAGAGGAAGTGGTGATGTGGTGTGGAGTCTTCAGCCATCGGAAGAATAGAAGGAGAGTGGATTAAGGTTTGAAATTTTTTTCCATGTGAAGAAGGGAGGGAGATTGGCTCTAGTGTAGGATTTTTGGCCATGGGAAGAAGAAGAGAGAGTGAATTATGTGTGATATTTTCGTCCATATGTAGAAGAAGATCAAGTGATGGTGTGGTTTGTGATTTTTGTCCATGAAGAAGAGGGGCAGAGTGGATTAGGGTTTGGGATTTTTGGCCACATAAAAGAGGTAGAGGTTTTAGTAGAGAAGAGAAGGAAAAGGAAGTGGAGGAGGTAAGGGTTTGATTTTTGTAGTGGAGAGGAGAAGAAAAAGGAAGTGAAGGAGAGAGAATGGGTGTGATTGTGATTGTGTGTGTGTGTGTGCAGTGGTTCTCGGCCAAGGGCTAGAAGAAGAGGAAGTGGTCATCTGGCGTGGGGTTTTCGATCATGGAAAGATGAGAAGGAGAGTGGATTAAAGTTTGGAATTTTTGACCATGAGAAGAAGAGAGGGAGAATAGATGCATTGTTGGCTTTTTGGCCATGGGAAGAAGAAGATAAAGAATTAATTAGTTAGGGGATTTTTGTTCATGGAAGAAGAAGAGAAAGTGGTGATGTGGTGTGGGATTTTCAGCCATGGGAAGAAGAGAGGGAGAGTAGATTAGGGTTTGGGATTTTTAGTCATGGAAGAAGAGAGAGAGAGTCAATTAGGGTTTGGAAGTTTGGCCATAGCAAGAAAAGAGGGAGAGCGGATTAGGGTTTGGAATTTTAGGCCATGTAAAGAAGAGAGGGAGAGTGTTGATGTGATGTGATAATTTAGGCGATGGGAAGAAGAAGGGGAAGTAGTGATGTGTTGTGGGATTTTCGGCCTTGAGAAGAAGAGGAGGAGAGCAGATTAGGGTTTAGCACATTCATCCATTAAGAGAAGAGAGGGATAGGGTCTTGAATTTTTAGCCATGGGAAGAAGAGAGGAAGAGTTGATTAAGGTTTGAGATTTTTGGCCATTGGAGGAAGAAGAGGAGAGTGGATTAGGGTTTGGGATTTTAGGCCATGTGAGAAGAGAAACAAAGTGGATTAGGGTTTGAAATATTTGGCCATGGTAAGGAGAAATGGAGAAGAAGTGGCTACACTTGTAAATAATTCTATGTATAGTGATTTACAAAAAGCACAAAACAAAAATGGATGATTAATCCTGGCTTGAGTGAAGTTGAAGCTCTCGATTTCCTTAGTTTAATGAAGTAGAAGCCCTTGATTTCCATGGAGAAGAGAGGAGAAGGGAATGAGGAGGTTTCGACTGAGGAAAGAAGAAGAAAGGAGAAGAGAGAAAGAGGAAGGTAGTTTGGACAAGGAAGGCGGAAAGAGGAAAAAAAAGAGAGGAAGAAGGGGGGATAATTCGGCCAAAAGAAGGAGGAGGATGGGGGGAATGCTATGTGAGAGTATTTTAAACAATGAATTGTTGAAATTTTAAAAAGTGCAATTGAGGGGGAAGTCTCGGCCAAATGAGAAAGAGAAGAAGGAAAAAGGGAGAAAATTCAAATGAGGGAGTTAGGGTGGTCAGGTTCGAAATAATTGAACTTGACTCATTTGTATAAAGAAAAAATTAATGGAACATAATAGCTAAGTTAGTGTTGATCAGGTGGTCTCTATCTAAAGAAATTTGAAGTCAAAGTGTTGGCCATACTATAGAAGAGATTTTTTTTTGTGAATTTTTATGAATTTTTTTAATGAGTTTTGATTAATTAAATTTGACGTATTAGCTTAAGTATACTATAATTTGTGTTTGATGTTGATTTAGGTTTGATTTAGCATGTTATCATGATTATTAATGTGGTTATTATTATTATCATCCTTATTATTATCCAAATTGTCGTGGTCTTGATGGACCCGCAAACAAGGTCCAATTTGGTATCATTTGAAAGGTTTTGATGATTTTGATGCACTTGTGTAGCCCATTTTGAAAAATAACACTATGATGAAAACAGTTTATGGGACTCGTTTTCATGCAAGAAAATTTGAGGCAAAAAATTTAACGTAAAAAAGTGTCTGGTCATCATCAAACATGTTTGCATCTTTTTCATATGTGATAAAGAAATCATGTTATTTCCATAATGAAATTTCAAGCACTACGATGAACGTGGAGATTTCAATAGCTTTGGGGTGTATTTGAATTAAGCTAATTTTTAGTTCAATTTCAGGGTTGATTAAAGTTTGTTATACTATATTTCCAATTTAATTTGCTCAATTTTAATTTTTGTTCAATTAAATTTTTTATTTTAGATTTGGCTCAATTTTTATTTTGTGGAGCTCGTGTCTTGGCTATTTCAAGTTTTGTTCAGTCATCTAGTGACACTAGGAAACAATTCAATGTCCATACGAGATTGGGTATAAGCCAAGGGGGAATGGTTGACCAAAAGTAAAGTCAAAATTACTAATTAACAACCCATGCTCTCTCTTTTCACCCTCTTTACTCAAAACTGGGGTAGGATGCCATTATTTATAGTTGAGAGAAGGGGAGAGGAAGAGGTAAAATCATTAATTTTAGCACTTATAACACTAAATCATTAACCATTTTTCTTTCGACTCATCAACATCATTATATATATATATATATATATATATATATATATATATATATATATATATATATTCCTTGATATTCTAATTGACCAGTCATAAATATTTATTATGTTCTTATCTTAACAGATTTATTTCATTATCCATAACTCTTGAGAAATTTGTCTAATCAAATTCACCTAACAATAGCAAATTATGTAGAACTTGAAATGTAAATTGATTTTATTAACTTATTACTTTGAACGGAGACCTATGATTGGTGTTTACTTGTCAATTGTCAAGCATTATAACATCCCTCTACTCTTCATTCTTACAAAACAAGTCAAGCCCAAGAATACACATTTCTTTTTTTTATAAGATTCATAATGAACAACACGTGATTCACTCTTATAGTGAGTCTAAATGATTACTTCTATGGAAAAAAAAAATAAGATCTGCATAAAATTTTGATGAAATGCATGACCAATTAGCTCGTGAATTAACAAATATATATATATATATATTAGAGAATGGATAATGTATAACATTAACCTAAGCCATTCAAGAGGATTCACAAGAAAGATAATTTTCAGTAATTATCCAAGGAGGTGTTTTCATAAATTTGTCAGAGAGATTTTCATACACTCATTAAAGTAATATTCTATGGAATTAGTTAAAAAAAATATTTTCCATTTAGCAATTAAATGAAGAAATTCTCTTGCTTATTAGAAACCAATAAATTTTTTACTATGGTCTCGCCTAACTCATTTGTCTACTATTAAGAGATCAAAAACTATTATATATATATATATGTGTGTGTGTGTGTGTGTGTGTGTGTGTGTGTGTGTGTGTGTGTTAGAAAAGAAATAAATAGGAAAAGAATTGAGACCAAATTGATAGGATTGCTATGTGATAACAATTACAAATTGGTCAAACTCCGTCACTCTCATCCACTCTGTCACTACCCACTTCTCCGGAACTCGAGTACTCTAATATTTCTTTGATCTTATTTTTGATCGACTGTTCTAGAGGGAGAACTTGCTTCTTAACAAAATTCACCATGTAGAATGTTATTCCGCCTATAAAGCATACTCTTCTAAGGGACACTTTTGAATAATAGCTTCTTAAATTTTTAGGAGTGTGTATGGTTTCCATCTACTCTTAAACTCATTGAAGTTCACCTCCAAATTTGGGGCATCCAACTCACATTGGAGCACTCTCCTTCAATGTGAGAGTAAAATTTAACCATAACTTTTTTAATTCATCAAAATATTTTACTACAGCTTTTCTATGCACTTATATTAAGGCCGAGTCAGTCTTAGCCTTCTTCTTCACATCTTTGAGCTCTTTATTTACTTCCTTTCATTTTTTATCCTCCTTAGCAAGATCTCTCATCGATCTCCTCCGGATCTCACCAACTTCCACACTGACATTTATATCTATATAATAGTTGGCAACGATTTCTCCTTATTCACCCCGCTTATTATTTTCTCATTCGAAGGCAACGTAATGACCAAGCCGTGATGATAAGAGAGTTGAAGTGCCTCATCAAAGTTTGTCCATCAATAGATCTAAATGAGCTAGGATATGGTCTTGTCATGGTACTATATCTCATTACCTTTCATTAATGAAAAAATTCGACAAAAAATCTTCCTTAAAGTGCAGTTTACCATGAACGTTTTCACATAGTTTCACCTTATCGAGTGGGCTCCTCAATAATTGCTTTGGTTTTCCGCTTAAGAGTGAACTCCTAAAGCCACCTATTCATTACATCTATTTTTATTATTATTTTTTTTTGCGGATTCATTGGAACTCGATGTCTTACCTTATGCCTAACTATCTACCCTAGTAATATATGAACCAACTTTATCACTCATCAAAAGTTGAACTTCACTTGGAACAACTTCCATAGTCGTGAATGGGATGATGTTAACACCAGTAAGTTGATAGACAACCTCCCAAGTGGAAGAAGGTCCCAACTATTCTATATATACATATAGGTTGACTTCTGTGAATCAAGATGAATCGACCAATCTCTTTTCCAGACCTAAATAAAGCATTTTTCTCGGTCAATTATTAATTCATCAGTTTTTCTTTTTTGGAGAATTATCTTAGGACTTATTGAGCTTAGATATTTTGTCATACCTGAATGGTCAATCTTGTAAATTTCTTCATCCCTTTAGAAGCATAAAAAATGCATCAATAATGGAAATAATATTTGGTAAGTACAATATGAAAAAAACAGATAAATTCCATGAGAACATAACTTGAAAAGGAGAATGACCTACTCTTTTACAATATGTGAAAGGACGTCTCATCCTCCTCATAAACCTCACCAAAAAAATAGGATAAACTAAGGTAAAAATTGCTAAAATTGTTAGAAGAGCATCAAATTAAACCTTAGAGTAAAAGCAATTACAAACATTTACGAGCAAATATTTTTCCCCAAGAGTCATTCTCTAGAAAAGTTCTCACATCAACAACCACCTCCTTTGTTATCTGATATCAAACATCCTCTTTGAGGGATGCCTTGGTTTTGCTCTTCGATAAGCCACATGGCTTAGTTTGAGTTCCAATCAACCACCCTTTCTCATAATAAGTGAAGCAAAATTTCCTTTTCTAGTCTTCTTTCACCTTATTCACTAGTCTACACAGCTTATCAGTCCCAGAGAATTTGACGAACCCAACCTTGTAGGCCTTAATATTGAAGAGCCCACGAAACAAACCAATCAATCATGACACATTTTGCCTCATTAATAAAAGGATTATCATGAACAATCTTAACAAATGGATTTGCCATGAATCGGGACAGAATGGTGAAGTAAAAATTGAAAATCTTGACAAATTTCTAATAGAGAAAAAATTGCAACCCCAAACTAAATTGCTTATGATAAAATAATAGCTCCTTGTCGCACATAGAGTTTGACATTTAATCCTTCTTTCCCACTTATAGGCAAATGGATGGGTCAAACATAAACTCACAATGCACAAATTCGACTTCTTCAATGGACATCCTGGATTTTTCAGAAATTTCAACCTTTATGAGCATATTGTAACTAGAGTAGAGGATTAAATTCATCTCAAATTTTGAAGTAGGGAGATAGAGAAAAAGAACATAAGAACAGTCTTACAGATGACATACAAAGTTTAAAAATCATTGTTGATACCTCTTTTATAGATATGATAGTATTTATTACAAGGGCTACATTATAAAAATATAAGAATCAAAGTAATAAGACTGACATCACAATTGTAAGGGTAATTAAAACCAAATATTTGTTTAAATTGAGGATCCAAAACCAATCTTTTAATTAGTTATTAAATAAATTCATTCATTATTACACTTAAAAATAAGCAAACTACTTGCTCAAGTCATAAAGGCATTATAACACAAGCACAAACCCTCCAAAAATATGATAATAAAATAAACAAAGATTTTAAAAAAAAGAAAGAAAAAAAAATAAAACATGGGTCCGAAGCAATCTCTGCAGGAATCTAGCCTAATCAAAGAAGTCATTTTAGCACAAACTCTCAACCAAACTTGAATGTCAAGCTAGCTAATTCAATGTATCCTTGTGTCAAAAGTTACTTATTGCTAAATTTGATAAAACTCATAATTCAGTTTGCCCAAAACTTTCTTAAGGCTAGAAACCACATATCTCAACATGTCTAGCTATTGCTCGAGTTCGACTGCTTCAGTTATCACCGGATGATGAGGAATAATCTCCACAAAAAACAACCATCAAGTTTTGTGAAGGCACTTACTGTGGTAACGTGAGAATCATAGTCATATCAACTTCATGAAGTTAATTGGTTGACTTGCTTATAAACAATCTGATAGGATTATTAAATCAACTGATACTTTGAAGTGAATTATGAAGAATCATGTACCTCTAACTAGTGAAATCCGAACTATGAAATAACATCCATACTTTTCAACAGTTGAAACATAAAGTTTAGAAGGAGCTTGTTGGTAGAATGCCTTCTCAGCCAAATTAATTTTTTCCTTTAAAGGCATCTAACGCCACATTTGGATTCATCTTGAACACACTTCTAACACAAGGATGACCCTCTTATGAGAAGTTTTAACCCATAATGTTTTATATATTTATGATCTTCAATTTTACATAACATTATTAATATTTTTGTTGTATCGTTTGATCTGCATCCACTTAGAAGCTATGAGATAATTGGAAAATCTCTCATCTCATTGAAATCGCTCTGGGTGGGCGATAGAGTTGATGGTCTCTAAGTGGATCATAGCTTCATATAAGTCAAACCATCAAAAGGAATCCCCTCTAGAAAAAATGCACTGATAGCTAAAAGTACATGGGGAACTTGCTCACATGCTAGGATCAAGCTTTATTTCGATCGCTTCGCCACCTTCTTCCTCTTTGATTCATTTTCCCTCTTGCGCTTGCTAAATAAACCTTCTAGGAGTTCAAAGGTGGGAATGACAGTCTAATCCTCTTGAAAATTATCCTTCCAAAACCAATACACAAAACAAGATAAAAACATAGAGATTAATGGAAAAAAGGATGCAAAAGTGTGAATCAGCTCCTGCCCTGTTACCCCATTTATAGAGCGCAAATGATCTAAACTTGTCATAAATTTAATTAACTAATATATTTGATGTATTCCGAACTCATTTTTGAATTGTTTATTTACAATATTCTCTTATTCTTGTCACAATTTCATATTTCATGTGATAAGTGATTCTGAGAAGTAAATTTGTATAACCAAAATGTATCTATAGAGAACTCCAAACCAAGACTCGGATGACACACTAAGTAAGACCCCAAAATTTCTTAGCTTGGTTATCCAGCTACGGCCGAGTACATGCCAAGTATGAATTGTCGAGCAAGCATTACTAGTCCATCTATCGAAGTCAACTTATCATTTCAACAAAGTGATCTAATTAACTCGAGAGGTTGAGCAGACTGCTAAAGACATGATCTGATAAATGTATGGAGAACAAGTGCCAAAATAAGATGTTGTCAAAGGATAATGGACTAGAAATAATATTAACTATGTGTTAATGTTTGAAGAAGACAAAAAGGGACAAGTGAGAGATTCCTAGAACTCTACAGCTAATGATCAACTACTTATATTGTATAAAAAAACCTTCAATAAATAATGAAAGATCAATGTAACAAGGGATGATCAATTTTTTCTTTTTTCTAGTGAATTCAATAATGCCCCCTCTTTGAAGGTCACTCTTTCACTATTTTCTTGCCCTTTCATGTATGAGTTCATGGATGGATCACGATTCAACAATAATCTTTAAATTAACATAAAATTTAATATTTCAAATACAAAATAGATGAATTTTCATGTACATTTTTGCAAGTTTGTCAAAAAAATTATTTAATGGTTATTTGGTTTGATGCAAAAGGGGGGCATTACATTTCCAAATGTATGTGTTCTGAAAATTGTGTTTGATTTGAGGAAAATGAATCCAATATAAAATCACAATGAATTTCAAATCTAGAATTTTGTTTATTTTCAGTGTATTTCAATAAGTTTTAAATACACTTAAAATTGTAACTATTGATGGTGCCATGAGACCACCAAAACTACTGTAGCCATAATGACCGCACCCTACGCTACAACTACCGGCCATCGTTAGCCAATCGACTGTCCTCACCCACAACACAATTGACAGCAGCCACTGCCCATTAGTCCCCAATCGCCTCCCCCTCATCCTTCGACTATCGCTACCAACCTAAGCTGCTCATGATGCTGTCGTTGCTAGCCATTCCCTGCTCTGCAGCCATCATCCTAAGGGGCCATCATTTGTTGGCCATCACCTAGCCATAACTGGAATTTTAAATTGAATTTGTATTGTACTTACTTAAATATAGAACTATAAATTTATATATTTGCAATTTATTTATCCATACTAGGGGTGTAAACGAGCCAAACACGAGCGAGCCCAGGCTTATTTATATTTCGAGCCAAGAAAGTGTGTTCGTGTTCGGCTCGTTTGCTATGGCAACTGAACATAGTTCGTTCACGAACAAAGAGTCATTTTGACAACCCTAATCATGTAACTATAAGATGTTAAGGGTTTGAGGCAAGATATAAGAATTATTGTTTACATTAAAACATCATTTGAATCAAATTTAATAATTTCTATTCTATTTACTTAATTAATAATTTTAATTGACTATAAATCTTTTAAAATTTTTAAAAATACTGCTCATCAATATATATATATATATATATATATATATATATATATATATATATATATATATATATATATATATATATATATATATATATGTGTGTGTGTGTGTGTGTGTGTGTGTGTGTGTTTCGAACCAAAACGAGCCGAACATGAACGAACAAATCTTTGTTCATGTTTGAGTCGTTACAAATCTTTGTTCGTGTTCACGAATAATGAACCGTTTTGACAGCCCTAATCCATAAAATATTATTATTATTTTGAAATCTACTGCATTTAGATAACTTTACTACTCGTTCATAAAACTATACAGCTTAATCAATTTAAATTAAAACCTCCGACTGACGGGGCACTTCGCCACCGCTCGCGAGGCAATGCTCGCGCTAGGAAGTTGCGGCTGCTCTTCTTCTTCTTCTATTCCCTCTTTACCCACCTTAAATCGAGAGCATTTACCTCGTCATCCTCGTGGCTTTTGCCCACAACTTCCAAGCAATCTTTTCTCAATTCAAAAATCTGTTTTTTACCCTATTCACCGTTGCCAATACTCTCTCCACATGGACAGCCACGGTGGCGGTGGAAAATGGCCAGTGAGATTTAGCAGAGGGACTGTTCCGGTGGAACTAAACTCCGGAGAAAAAGAGGAAGATGAGGAGGACAATGGTTCGGTAAAGGCGAAAACGTCAGGTACAAGCGCGAGGGGAAGGAGGTTGCTGAGGGTTCGGGAGGAGAAGCGGAAAAGAGAGTATGATCGCATACATAATTATCCAACTTGGGCCAAGTTCGTATCACTCTCATCTCTTCACTAATCGTTCTGTTGCACTTTTTTAGCAGTCTTGTATGAACACAAAAATTGGATTTCTTCTTTTTTGTGATGGTTTAAGCATGATGTTTGATGGATTTAGATATGTTCCCAGCGATAAACAAACACTATTAAGAAGAATTAAATTGTTTCACACGGTAAGAAACAGGAAAAATTTAAGAAGAGAGAGAGTTTGAGAGGGTGAAGGATCAAAGAACACAGAAACGAAACAGCTCTTTGACCTTTATTTATAGGATTTCAGGCACTATAGGGAATATACCACTCTAGAAATTTGAAGAGAATGAACCCAAAAAAAAAAAAAAAAAAGAAAAAGAAAAATAGATTGGACTGTGATACACATGTACATTATAATACAAAATTAATAAAAATTCATGGACAGTTCCCCAAGCAAGTGATTGAGAGGAGCTGCTTGCTAGAAAGATAAGGTTGTGGTCTTTATAAGAGAATGCTAATTTGTTGATAGATTTTTCGATTCATTGAGTCAATGACAAGTGTTTTCTGCGGGCTGGGTGATTGTCCCATTAGCTAGGGCAAGTAGTTTCCCTAGTTTCTTGGCGAGTGCTTTGTGAATGAACTTGGTATAGGTGAAAGCTTTCTTATGCTTAGAATAGTAACTCTCAAACCTGGATGAGAAACCCTTGTTGATATTTTTTTTGTTCCTGTCGAGCGCACCCTTATATTTGGACTCTTTAGGGTATAAGTTTAATCTCTCATTCTCTTGGATGTTTTAGAGGGAGACTTGTAGAAAACAAGAAGAGAATTACGTTGGCTATTTTTTATATTGGCTGAATCTCAATGCCAAAAAGATAGATTCCAAGACTTGTTCAATCATTATGTTGGGAACCACGCTACATTTAATGCTTTAATAATATATTTAATTTGATTGCTCTGCACATTAGCAATATTGATGGCTTATAAATATTGATTGATGCTTTATTTTTTTGGAGCTTGATTTCTTTTTTTGCTTTTTACCCTTCACAATAGTTAGGAAAATCCCCTTTTGCATTAGATGGATGAGTTTCCTGTGATGAGCGATTGCTATTCCTAACCTTGAATTGCATTAAAGCATTCTACATAAATGCAAGCAATGTCAATAGGGGGAGGAAGAGTAAAAAATTGAGTTAGCACTTGTTCGAAGGAGAAGAGAAAATCGGTGGATAGAATGGAGACCATTGCTCATGTGATGGATAGATAGTTTCCAAGCAACGGGTTGAGGGCTCTTCTTGATCAGAATATGTTTTGTTCGGTCCGAAAGTCGAGTTGTAAGCTTAAGTGATATCTTCGACTCAGGTACCCCCATCTTATAACTTGTTTACTTGGCCTCGACTTTTGCTGGATTAAACTCTTTGTGGAGTAGCCATTTTGATGCATTACTTAACATGAATTTCAACGCAAATGGGATAGTTAAATTCTAAGGATGGAGTTTTTTTTTTTTTCTTTTTGGGGGGGAATTCTAAAGCTAAAGCTTTATGCTCGAGATGTGCTAGATAAGCAATGTTATTCATTGGGTGATAGTGTAATTCCCCGAAAATTTGAAATGCATTAATACCCAAAATAAAAGGTGTGAGTTGCGAAGTGTTTTCTCTTTGTTTCAGCAAGAGATTCCTACCTTTCAAGCTCATTGGATATATAATCTTTTTAGGTGGAGACTCGTGTAAAATGATAAATGTGATTGCTAATCATAGTTTATAAATTTACTTGAATGCATTAGCACTTCCATCTCACCACCTTCTTGAATCTGAGTTGAGATTACTCTGATCCACGAATACATGTCAATCTACTTTTTCATTATGTTAGTTAAGAGCTCCTTTTTTAGGTTAAACTTTTACCAACCTCGGCTTGTACACCCTCATGGGCTAAAATTTGATCGGCCTCAAACTCTAGTCATGTTGCTTAGGACAACATTATACTTGAAACTTACCCCATCTCTTTAGTGCATTGAACTCGCAAAGAAAGGGTGAGTTCGCCTAATATCTTTTAGGGAGAGGTGAGTTTCTTAAATATTCTTGGAGAAAATGAGTACCCTGAGTTGGTTAACGAGTTAAGTTTGGGAGATAAAGACAATCTAACCCTTGCTAGCTTTGAACACTCATGTAACTAGTGGAGTTTAAAGAAGAGATGTGTCATCAACTATTTTTGTTTTTTGAAAAAAAAAGACTTGTTTAGTTTTTCTTTACCAACTTAGATCTATTACAAATTATATTATAAATAATATAATTTAGAGTGGAAAGACAAAAAACTATGGAATGAGACTATCTCCCTCTTTCTATAGATAGAATATGCTAAAGTTATTTATGCTTTATGTCTTTGATTCGTTCTTTTTGATATTTGTTTGTAGTTGGTAAGATTCAGGGCTGGCTAGCTTTTTAATGTTATAGGGACCTTCCTTGTTTGATTTAAATATGTCATGCTGCAGCTTCTGCTTTTTTCAAAACCAGATCCTTGACTCAGGACATCTTCTCCGTGACATTCAAGTTTAAGTACTTTTACATCCTCTTGGTCTCATCCATCCTTATCAATGCTTAGGCACCATGCTCCTCTTATAATATATCGATGGTCATTTCTATCTCCCCGTTCTTCTCAATTCATTTTCCAAGATCCTCTTCTCGAACACTTGAAGTGGCTTCGTCTCTTTGGCTCTACAATTTGTATTTAACTGGAAATAGGGCATTGGTCCTATGAGATAATAGGAGGGGCCTTGGCTAGTGATTGAGGAGGGAGTGGTTTTTAAGACAATAACACATGATAATTCAATCCATTGTCCCTTTAGTGCTTCCACATTTTTCCTCTAAAGATTTAGAATTTGCTTGTTGGATGCCTTTACCTGTTTGTTTGTCTGTGGACAGTGGATTGAGACAAACTTGAGTTGAATTTTTTGAGCTTGGTAAAATTCATTGGTTCTCGTATTTGAGAATTTTGGCTCATTATCCGCTCATTATCTGTTATTATGGCTATAGGGAGTTTATACCTACAAATGACTGCTTACTATATGAAGTTACAAACGATCTCTATGGTGGTCTTCATTAAGGCTTCTGCTTAGATCTGCTTTATATTCAATTAGTACTACAACAAACATTCTTTGACCACTGTGTTAGGGAAAGTTTTTTGAAACTGTAAATAATTTATGGTTAAGGCCTTCACATCTTTTCAGTGGGTTGGCTTGAATTAGCCTTTTTTGAAAATTCAATGCTCCAAGGTTTCACTGTTAGGATAGCTCTTACACTTTCCTGAATGGACTTATCTTTGAATCCTCTCTTAGATTTCTCATACACTTCTTAGGTTCAGTGAAGTGCTTGGCCTTCTGAATAGCTCTCTACCCATAAGCAGGTTTTAGGTCGCTCTGATTTTGACTCTTCATTGGTGAAAGATAGATGATGGAATCCCTTCTATGGTTAGGTACTTAACAAATGGATCCGCCCAACTCGTTTATACCACCTCCCTGACCATTGTCACTATTGTTTCTTCAATGTTAGGCGAGAAATCTCTAATGCTAATTTGCTATTGGGGTTTTTGATTTTGTAAAGTAAGCCGATGAGTTGAATTTATTCTTTTAGGATTTATTTAACCTTGATATATTCTTATTGACCATTGTTAATTTTGAAATTAAAAATATATGCTGACAAAACTTCCTCGTTGGCTTTGAAATTTTACTGATCTAGTTCATTGAGTTATGAGTTTGTGAATACGGCCAAATGCCTATCTCCAACTTTGGCCACGTAGCATAGTCTTGGGATCAAGGTTTCTTACTTAGTATTGTTGTTGGTGACCTTGATTGCAATTCTTAGTGCATGAGTTAGGACAATTCCAATGGGACTTTTTGAGACCATGCCAACTCCAATCCTTTGCCCTTTTAATGTCCCATCAATATACAGTGTTCATAATAATATTTCTATTCTCAGTCGTGTTGTTTGATATAAGGAAGAGTGAAGTTGACTATAAAATCAATGAGCGTTTGCATTTTGACAGCTCGTTCTTAATGTATGTGTAACATATCTTTGGCTCAGCTCTAAAGTCCAATTCAATAATCTCCTGAAGAGATTTGTTTTGGTAAGTATAGTTTTTGTGATGACTTGGATTGACTGTACTTGGAAATAGTGTTGAAGTAATTATAATCACCAGTGCCTATGCTAGTTTTTTCATGATCATCTTAGTTTGACTTCTTGTAGGGCTTCACCCATGTAATAGACTAACCATTGCTTAGAACATCATCTCCCAATCTGAACTGTAGGAGTAGAACTTCTTTACGCTATAGCTTTGTAAAAGTGGAAGCAAGGAAATGATTAAATTGAAGTGTTGGAAGGCTACCTCAATTTCCTTGATCCACATAAATTGTTTGGCGTTCCTCAAAATTTTGAAGAGCTAGCACTTGCTACTCAACTTCTAGGTGAAACAACAGTTTTGCGGCTCTTCCAGTTAGTTCAACAATAACAACAACAATAACAATAAAGAGCCGTTATCCCACTGAGTGGGGTCATCAATATGAATCCTTTTTCTGCACTACGTCCTATTGCGTGTTAATCTGTTTGTAATGTGGGAAACCTTACATATTTGACAGTACACTAGGGCGCAAAACGTCGCTTCCAGGGTACGCCCTAACAATTACCCAAAAATTTAAAGGATTTATGTTATGATTTTTCGACAAAAAGTTTATGCTGACTGTCGATTACATAACACAACCCTTCACTTTTGTATCCGGGGCTTGGGACTCGGCAATGGACGGTATATTTAAGATCTCCTTTATTATTTTAGGATTAACCTTGATGCCCTTAGAGGTGAGCCTATCCTCAAGAATTATCCTTATCTATCCAAAAAGGTACACTTTTAAGGTATTGAGATGCATCTTGCACCTTTTCATTAGGGAGAATGTCTTCTTGAAGTCAAGAACGTAGTAATTGAGAGTATTTCTTTTTACTATTACGACATCGACATGTACTTTCATTTTATTTTCTAATTTTTGAGCACATTGTTAATTGATAAGAAGCTTTTACATTCAAGTTAAATCATATTAGGTTTTAGCAAAATGGACTTTCTTCAGTGATGTATGACATTTTCTCACAATTGACTAAATATATTTGAATCTAGTGGTAGCCAAAAGCATCAAGGAAGTTCATAATGGAAAAAATTAACTGTCTAGTCAACCAATGCGTCTATCTGAGGGACTCAGTATTTGTCTTTTAGGCAAAGTGAGCTTCAATTGAGAAGGTTCGTGCACATCTTCCACTTGCTGCTTAACTTGTAAAGTATGGCTATGTTTGAAATCCAATCAAGGTCCCGTAGTTCATTCTCAAGGAGTTTCTTGATTTCTTTCCTTAATGAGTCTATAGTTAGAATGGCAGTTGTCTTCCTTATCTTTTGCTTAACTAGTTTGACATCTTTTTTCACATTTAATCTGTGGCAAAAATATTAATATTCACTTCAGGCATCTCTATGGCTTTCCAAGTAAACAACTCAAGGTCCTCTTGGAGAGCTTGTAGCAGTCGTCCATTTTGTTTGGGATCGAAGGAATTGCTGACTTAGAGAGTTTGCCTTAAGACTCCTTCAAGTTTTAGGACTTTATATACTGCTTTGGAGGCTTCTATGTTAGCTTCTCATTCGACCTTGAACTACAACCTTTAGATAACAAAACCCTGACTGTGTTAGATCTCTCATTATTGTAGTCTTGTCCTTTAAATGGAAACTTGATCGCAATGTGATATGTGACGACCATTGCTCTAGAGATATTCAGAAGTGGTCAACCAATGCATTGTAAGTTATTAAGCCGTTAACTATATGATTAATCGGTCATTAGAATGTATTATTTCTATTTTCTCCCCACATAATTAGCAACGTGATCATGCTCTCTGTCTCTTGCATTTCTATAAAAAATTTAAATAATGGGCTGATATTTGGGGTTAAATGAGAAGTGCCCAGATTTATATTTTTAAATATATCTTTTAAAATAATATTGATTGAACTCCCCATCTCCATTATAATACTCTCTATCTAGTAATTTGTGATCAAGGCTATGACGATTATGATTTTTTTGAATGGAGTTTTTTGCTAGCCTATATTCTTCAATGAAAGTGACTGGTACTACTTTGGTGTGACGGACTTTTGAAGGTTAGCTTGCCGGAATACTCCCATGTCTGTTCCCTCAAGGATGATTGGTGGTAGTCGGTACAAGGCCAGAGATATGAATTGCCTAAGTTGACACCATTTTATTTCTTCAATCCTCCATGGGAGGTTTTCCTTGTCACCTCCCTGGGTCAGCCGAAACAATCTCTTCTAATTTTTCAGCCTTGTTCAGTGTTTTTATGAAAATTTTCTTTAAGTGCTTGCAAGCCTTTGTGTCGTACTTAACGCCCAATACTTGGAGGAATCCTTTATATGAGGTCTCACCCTTATGCGTACAAGATATTTTGTAGAAATTCTTTAGTTTTGATGACCATTAATAGCTTAGCCATAAACCCTCGCAGCTGATTAATTTTCTGATGATGATTATGGGTATGGGAGTGTTGAGATATGAGGGAGCCCGATCCACTACAGTTTAGGTAAAATATTTAATTTTACTAATCTAGTTTATCTCCTTCCTAAGTACATCCTGCCTCTGCTGATTTTTTGGAATTAAAGCTAGCTGCTTTAATTGTGCTGAAGCAGACTAGTAAGGAAATATATGCGGAGAAGAAAGGTAATTAACAATTAATGCTGAATTGTTTTCATGTGATGGAACTCCCTCTTTAATTCCTCTCTTGAGCCACGTGAGAAGGTTTTCCAAAATCTGCTTATGAATTCCTTAAATGGCCCTCTAAGTTCCTTTATTTAAGTGGTGCAAAGCAAAGATCACCTGCTCCTTGGGTTTTTCTCCTTCGGCTGAAGCTTATGGCAAAAGGGAAAATTGCAAGATTGCTGTTCCGTTTTTCCTTCTCCTTCGGTACTGTTGCTCAGCGGTAGTGAGAGAGAGCAGGTGAGAGGAGAGAGAGAGAGATGGAGAGAAATAGAGATATTTCTGTAAACGTCTAATCGTTGACGGTGTAATCCTTGAAGCTAATAAAATCTTCTGCAGCTCCGTGGACATAGGCAAATTGCCGAACCAAATCTGTGTTCTTTTGATTTTCAAATTTTTCTCGATCCGATTTTTCGCTTTATTGCCGTCGCATTTTTCACAACAATTGGTATCATAGCCGAGCTTTTGAATCTAAGGAAAAACGATGGGTGGAGACGAAGGGATGACATCAAAGATCGAGAAGTTTAATGACAGATTTTAGTTACTAGAGAATGCAAATAGAGGACTACCTTTATGGGAAGAAACTTCACTTACCGTTATTGGGAATGAAGCTGGAAAAGATGGACGAGACAGAATGGAATCTGTTTGATCGATAGATTCTGGGGGTTGTACGATTAACCCTGTCGAGGTCCGTTGCCCACAACGTTATCAAGAAGAGGACTATTGTTGATCTCATAGCGCTTTATCAGGTATGTATGAAAAGCCATCAGCAAATAACAATGTGCATTTGATGAATAAGTTATTCAATTTGAAAATGGTGGAACGTACATCTGCTGCACAACATCTGAATGATTTTAATAATATCACAAATCAATTATCATCTGTTGAAATTGATTTTGATGATGAGATACGTGCACTGATCTTATTGGCTTCATTGCTAAATTGCTGGGAAGTCACGAGGATTGTAGTTAGCTGTTCTGCAGGTAAATTTAAATTGAAATATGATGATATTCGTGATTTGATTATGGGTGAGGATGTGCACAGGAAAGATTCTGGCAAGACCTCGGGTTCAAGTTCGACACTAATTGTTGATTCCAGAGGGAGATCTCAGGATAGGAACTCAAACAGAGGAATATCAAAATCAAAGTCTGGTCAACAGGCAACCTGCTGGAATTGTGGCAAGACTGACCACATAAAAACGAACTGCAGGAATCCTAAGAAGAAGAAGAATGATAGCGTAAATGTGGTAATTGAAGAAATGCATGATGCACTATTGCTGACAGTTCATAGTTCTGTTGATAACTGGATACTGAATTTATGGGCTTCTTTCCACACATCTTCCCACCGGGAGTTGATGCGAAACTATGTTACGGGTAACTTTGGGAAGGTATATCTGGCTAATGGAAAAACTCTGAACGTGGTGGGGATGTGAGACGTTGATATTACACTCCCTAACAAAAGCAAATGAATTTTGCAAAAAAGTCAGACACGTTCCTGAGTTGAAGAGAAACGTCATTTTAGTTGGGCAACTTAATGAGGGTGGTCATTCAGTAGTGTTCTCAGACAACACCTGAAAGGTTACCAAATGAGCATTGGTGCTGACTCGGGGGTAAGAGAACGAACACACTATATATGACTACATGTGAATACAGTAGAAATGTAAGATTTGATGATCTACCAGACGTCACAGTGCAGGACAGTGATAGCAGTGATGAGGAGAGCAGGTCCGTTACACCCATTCTTATTGTTTCACAGACAGATGGTGGAGAACCATAGAGCTATGAAAAAATTTTGCAAGCTGAAAATTCGAGCAAGTAGGAGCGGGCCATGAAGAAGGAGACAGATTTCCTGCCAGGGAATCAGACTTAGGAGCTGACAGAACTTCCATCAAGAAAGAAGGTATTGCACAACAAGTGTGTATCGGGTGAAGACTGTGCTTGATGACAGTAAGAGGTACAAGGCTGGACTTGTTGAAAAAGGCTTTCAGCTGAGGCAGGATATTGCCCATACAGTGGGAGTTGTAAGCAGATACAAGAGTAAACCAAGAAAGGGCTTGGAGGTATAAGACTATGTTGACAGTAATATGTCAATTAAGAGTGTTACTCTTGAGAAGCTGAAGTTGTGCTCAACTTCAACTGGTCTTCTGGCTTGAAGACATGAGCTTTGAGTTGTAGAGGTGGAGGATATCAAGTTTGAGGAAAGGGGACAGTACAGTCAGTATACCGGTCTCAAAGTGGGATAATTGTTGAGATATGTGGAGCTCGGTCCATTACAGTTTAGGCAAAATATTTAATTTTGCTAATCTCGTTTATCTCCTTCCTAAGTAAACTCTCGCTTCTTCTCAGCATGCTGCCTCTGGTGATTTTTCGGAATTAAAGCTAGTTGCTTTAATTGTGCTGAAGCAGACGAGTAAGGAAATATATGCGGAGAAGGAAGGTAATTAACAATTAATGCTGAATTGTTTGCATGTGATGGCACTCCCTCTTTAATTCCTCTCTTGAGCCACGTGAGAAGGTTTTCCAAAATCTGCTTATGAATTCCTTAAATGGGCCCTTCTAAGTTCCCTTATTCAAGTGATGCAATGCAAAGATCACCTGCTCCTTGGGTTTTCCTCCTTCGGCTGAAGCTTATGGCAAAAGGAAAAATTGCAAGCTTGCTGTTCCGTTTTTTTTTTGCTTCGGTATTGTTGCTCACCGGTAGTGAGAGAGAGAAGGTGAGAGGAGAGAGAAGGTGAGAGGAGAGAGAAAGGTGAGGAGAGAGAGAGAGGAAGAGAGATAGAGATATTTCTGTAAACGTCAAATGGTCGACTGTGTAATCCTTGAAGCTGATAAAATCTCTGCAGCTCCGTGGACGTAGACAATTTCTCGAACCACGTAAATCTTTGTTATTTTGATTAGCGAATTTTTCTCTATCCGGTTTTTTAACTTTATTGTCGTCATATTTTTCACAACTGATATCAGAGCAGAAGTTTTGAATATAAGGAAGAACGATGGCGGAGACGAAGTGATGGCATCATGGATCGAGAAGTTTAATGACACAGATTTTAGTTATTGGAGGATGCAGATAGAAGACTTCTATGGGAAGGAACTTCACCTGCTGTTACTGGGAAATAAACTGGAAAAGATGAACGAGGCGGAATGAAATTTGTTGGATCGACAGGTTCTGGGAGTTGCTCGATTAACTCTGTCGAGGTCCGTTGCCCACAACGTCATCAAGGAGAGAACTACTGCAGATCTCATATCGGCTTTATCGGGTATGTATGAAAAGCCATCGACAAATAACATGGTGCACTTGATGAATAAGTTATTCAATTTGAAGATGGTGCAAGATACATCTGTTGCACAACATCTGAATGATTTCAATAGTATCACAAATCAATTGTCTTCTGTTGAAATTGATTTTGATGATGAGATACGTGCACTTATCTTATTGGCTTTATTGTCAAATAGTTGAGAAGTCATGAGGATGACATTTAGCAGTTATGCAGGTAAATCTAAACAGAAATATGATGATATTCGTAATTTGATTATGACTGGGGAGGTTCGCAAGAATGATTCTGGCGAGACATCGGGTTCGAGTTCGACACTGATTGTTGATTCTAGAAGGAGATCATAGAATAGGAACTCAAACAGAGGATGATCAAAATCAAAGTCTTGTTAGCAGACAACTGCTGGAATTGTGGCAAGGCCGACCACATAAAAATGAACTGCATGAATCCTAAGAAGGACAATGATAGCGCAAATGTGGTAATTGAAGAAATACATGATGCACTATCTGGCAGTTCACAGTTCTGTTGATAACTTGATATTGGATGCAAGAGCTTCCTTCCACACATCTTTTCACAGGGAGTTGATGTGAAACTATGTTGCAGCTAACTTTGAGAAGGTATATCTGGCTAATGGATAAGCTCTGAACGTGGTGGGGATGAGATATATTGATATTACACTTCCTAACAAAAGAAACTTTACAAAAGGTCAGACACTTTTCTGAGTTGAAGAGAAACATCATTTCTATTGGGTAACTCAATGAGGGTGGTCATTCAGTAGTGTTCTTTGATAGCACCTGGAAGGTTACCAAAGGAGCATTGGTGTTGACTCGGGGTAAGAGAACGAACACACTATATATGACTACAGGTGACTACATTAGAAATGTAAGATTTGATGAGTTCTACTAGAGGTCACAGTGAAGGGCAGTGATGACAGTGATGAGAAAAGTGGGTTCGGGGCACTCATTCCTATTGTTCCACAGATAGATAGTGGAGAACCACAGAGCTATGAAAAAATCTCGCAAGCTGAAAATTCGAGCCAGTGGGAACGGGCCATGAAGGAGACGGATTCCCTGTCAGGGAATTAGACTTAGGAGCTGACAGAACTTCCACCAGGAAAGTAGGCATTGCACAACAAGTGTGTGTATCGGGTGAAGACTGCGCTTGATGCTAGTAAGCGGTACAAAGCTGAACTTGTTGAAAAAGAATTTCAGCTGAGGCAGGATATTGCCCATATAGTGGGAGTTGTAAGTAGATACAGGAGTAACCCAGGAAATGACTTAGATGTACGAGGCTATGTTGATGGTGATATGTCAATTAAGAGTGTTACTCTTGAGAAGCTGAATTTATGTTCAAATTCAGCTGATCTTCTAGTATGAAGACATGGACTTTGAGTTGCAGAGATGGAGGATATCACGTTTGAGGAAAGGAAACAGTACAGTTATTGTACCAGTCTCTAAGTGGGAAAATTATTGAGATATGTGGAGCTCGGTCCATTACAGTTTAGGCAAAATATTTAATTTTGCTAATTTCATTTATCTACTTCCCAAGTAAACTACCGCTTCTTCTCAGCGTCCTGCCTCTAGTTATTTTTCGGAATTAAAGCTAACTGCTTTAATTGTGCTGAAGCAGAGAGTAAGGAAATATATATGGAGAAGGAAGGTAATTAACAATTAATACTGAATTGTTTGCATGTGATGGCACTCCCTCTTTAATTCCTCTCTTGAGCCACGTAAGAGGTTTTCCAAAATCTGCTTATGAATTCCTTAAATGGGCCTTCTAAGTTCCTTTATTTAAGTGATGCAAAGCAAAGATCACCTGCTCCTTGGGTTTTCCTTCTTCGGCTGAAGCTTACGGCAATAGGGAAAATTGCAAGCTTGCTATTCTGTTTTTCCTTCTCCTTCGGTAGTGTTGCTCCCTGGTATTGAGAGAGAGAAGGTGAGAGGAGAGAGAAAGATGAGGAGAGAGAGAGAGAGGAAGAGAAATATAGATATTTTTGTAAACGTCGAATGGTTGACAGTGTAATCCTTGAAGCTAATAAAATCTTCTGTAGCTCCGTGGACGTAGACAATTTGTTGAACCACGTAAATCTGTGTTATTTTGATTTGAGAATTTTTCTCAATTCGGTTTTTTATTTTATTGCCGTTGCATTTTCACAACTGGTATCAGTGCCGAGGTTTCAGATCTAAGGAAGAACGATGGGTGGAGACGAAGCGATGACATCAGCGATCGAGAAGTTTAATGACATAGATTTTAGTTACTGAAGGATGCAAATAGAGGACTACCTCTATGGGAAGAAACTTCTCCTGTTGTTACTGGGAAAGAAGCCGGAAAAGATGGACGAGGGGAATGCAATTTTTTGGATCGACGGTTTCTGGGGGTTGTTCGATTAACCCTGTCGAGGTCTGTTGCCCACAATATGATCAAGGAGAAGACTATTGCAGATCTCATGACGGTTTTATCAGGTATGTATGAAAAACCATCAACGAATAACATGGTGCGCTTGATGAATAAGTTATTAAATTTGAAGATGGCGGAAGATACATCTGTTGCACAACATCTGAATGATTTCAATAATATCACAAATAAATTGTCGTTTGTTGAAATTAATTTTGATGATGAGATACGTGCACTGATCTTATTGCCTTCATTGCCAAATTGCTGAGAAGTCATGAGGATGGCAGTTAGCAGTTCTGTAGGTAAATCTAAAATGAAATATGATGGTATTCGTGATTTGATTTTGGCTGAAGAGGTGCGCAGGAAAGATTCTAGCTAGACCTCGAGTTTGAGTTCGACACTGATTGTTGATTCTAGAGGGAGATTACAGAACAAGAACTCAAACAGACGATGATCAAAATCAAAGTCTGGTCAGCAGACAACCTGCTGGAATTGTGGTAAGGCTGATCACATAAAAAAAACTGCATGAATCCTAAGAAGAAGGACAATGATAGCGCAAATGTGGTAATTGAAGAAATACATGATGCACTATTCCTGATAGTTCACAGTTCTGTTGATGACTAAATACTGGATTCAGGGGCTTCCTTCCACACATATTCTCATCAGGAATTGATGCGAAATTATGTTGCAGACAACTTTGAGAAGGTATATCTGGCTAATGGAAAGCTTTGAACGTGGAGAGAATGAGAGACGTTGATATTACACTCCCTAACTAAAACAATTGGACTTTGCAAAAGGTCAGACACGTTTCTGAGTTAAAGTGAAACGTCATTTCTGTTGGGCAACTCAATGAGGGTGGTCATTCAGTAGTGTTCTCAGATATCACCTGGAAGGTTACCAAAAGAGCATTGGTGCCGACTCGAGGTAAGAGAACGAACACACTATATTTGACTGCAGGTGACCACAATATAAAGGTAAGATTTGATGATCTTCCATAGGTCACAGTGCAGAGCAGTGATGGCAGTGATGAGGAGAGTGAGTCCGGGGCACTCATTCTTATTGTTCAACAGACAGATGGTGGAGAACCACAGAGCTATGAAGAAATCTTGCAATCTGAAAATTAGAGCAAGTGAGAGCGGGGCCATGAAGGAGATAGATTCCCTGCTAGTGAATCAGACTTGGGAGCTGACAGAACTTCCACCAGAAAAGAAGGCATTGCACAACAAGTGTGTGTATCGGGTGAAGACCGCGCTTGACAGCAGCACGAGGTACAAGACTAAACTTGTTGAAAAAAATTTTCAGCTGAGGCAGAATATTACCCATGCAGTGGTAGTTGTAAGCAGATATATGAGTAACCCAGGAAAGGGCTTGGAGGTACAAGACTATGTTGACAGTGATATGTAAATTAAGGGTGTTACTCTTGAGAAGCTGAACTTGTGCTCAATTTCAACTGGTCTTCAAGCTTGAAGACATGGGCTTTAAGTTGTAGAGGTGGAGGATATCACGTTTGAGCAAAGTGGACTGTACAGTCAGTGTCCTGTCTCAAGTGGGAGAATTGTTGAGATATGTGGAGCTCGGTCCACTATAGTTTAGGCATAATATTTAATTTTGCTAATCTCGTTTATCTTCTTCCTAAGGCTTCGTTTGGGACGGATTATTTCAGCGATCGCGTCTTTAAAAAAGCCGCAGCACTGTTTGTTTCGCGCGACTGCCAAGCGTCCTGTAAAACTCCTTTTTCGTTTTCTATTAGACGCCAATCGCAGGCGAGGCCCTGCGATCAGAACGTTCGGAAGGGAAATTTGACAGCGCTGCCCCTTCGCCCTTTTCCGCCTTTCGCCCTTTTTGCCCTAGCGATCCGAAGGAAGGCAGCCGATCCCGCGACGATCTCCGCCTCCAGCCGCTACGATTGTGAGAGGAGACTGGAGCTAAGCCCATGCCGTACTCCTTACTGGCGCACTCGTCTTCTTCTTCCTTCGTCGGTGGAGGCGCCGCTCGCATGATCGGCTCTCTTCCTTGAGAGCCCGCACCGAACGCAACATCTCGATGGCTGTCTTCGCTGCGGCGGAGGAGGGCCCCTCCTGTCTCTTCGTGGGGTTTATCGAGACCGCGAGCAAGGAGATGCTCGAAGCGCTCTACCAGCAGGTCTGGTTTTCATTTAGTATTGTTTTTTTTCCGAATTGATTACTGAGTTGTCTTTAGCCATTGCTGCCATGTCTCTCTGGAATATAAGGTTTTATGCGTTTTTTTGAACTAAATACCGTAGTTGGCATCGAAATACCGGTTTTTATGTATCCGATCGATTTATTTTCGTTTATTCTAATAGAGTATTTGTTTGTTAGTAGAGGTGGAGGTACCTTTAATCTCCTCGATCTTCAATTTGGGTTACGTAATTCATCGAATGAAGATTTCTATGTTAGTTCATCTATTGCGGATTTGGAAGGTAAACAGGGGCAGATTTGTCATTTAGCCACAGATAGCTGCAATTCAGCTGTTTTCCAAATGCTCAAACCAAACAGACAGACAAATTATCTGGATCAGCTGATGATCAGCAGATTATCATATGCTTATCAGCATAATCTGGATAATCTGAAGCTGCGCCAAACAGACCCTAAGTAAACTCCCGCTTCTTCTCAGCGTCCCGCCTCTGGTGATTTTTCGGAATTAAAGCTAGCTGCTTTAATTGTGCTGAAGCAGACGGGTAAGGAAATATCTGCAGAGAAGGAAGGTAATTACCAATTAATGCTGAATTGTTTGCATGTGATGGCACTCCCTCTTTAATTCCTCCCTTGAGCCACGTGGGAAGGTTTTCCAAAATCTGCTTATGAATTCTTTAAATGGGCCTTCTAATTTCTTTTATTTAAGTGATGCAGAGCAAAGATCACCTGCTCCTTGGGTTTTCCTCCTTCGGCTGAAGCTTACGGCAAAAGGGAAAATTGCAAGCTTACTGTTCCGTTTTTCCTTCTCCTTCAGTACTGTTGCTCACCGGTAGTGAGAGAGAGAAGGTGAGAGGAGAGAGAAAGGTGAGGAGAGAGAGTGAGAGGAAGAGAAATAGAGATATTTCTGTAAACGTCAAATCATCGACGGTGTAATCCTCGAAACTAATAAAATCCTCTGCAGCTCGGTAGATGTAGACAATTTGACGAACCACGTAAATCTGTGTGTTATTTTGATTTGTGAAATTTTCTCGATCCGATTTTTCACTTTATTGCCGTCGCATTTTTCACAACATGGGAGGACGCTCTTATGCTTTGTTGTTGAGTGAGGAGTGCTGTCTATTTGTTTGTAGGGGTTGGTGGACCAATGGTTCTAACTAGTCTCTTAGGCGGCTGTGATATAGATTTAGCATGTCAGGCATTTCTAAATAGAAAAATCATGAGCATAAGGCCAGATGAAGCTACTTCCAAATAGTTGAGATAGTGTTAATGATGATGATGATGATGATCTTTCTTGTGACAAGTGAGATTTTCCCACGTGGTGCATTATTTACAACTAATGGAGTTTGAGTTAAAGACATAACATAGGCATGCAAAACATCTGCATGAAAAATGCTTAGTTTTTATAAAACTGAGTTGAAGGAACCAGAATTAAAACGAATATGAAAGAACAATTATTAAAATGACATGCCTTCGCATCTGAATACATTTACTCTCCAATACAAGCAATTACTCTAGCAGGATGATGAATCAAAAACAGATCAGCTTAATTTAGCAAGTTTTTTCTTTGCTGATTTTATCCCGAGTTAAGAGAGTCATCCAGAAGCACAAAATGTGTTGCTGATTGGCTATAATTGTTTTACCAGAAAGTGAAACGTAACAAAGTGCTGCTTCTTAAAAGTGAGCCTCAACTGGGATCTATTTTGAGTGCTAACTGAGATAAGAAATTCATAGCCCTACCAGATTTTGTTTACATTACCTAGTTAGTGGGATAACGGCTTGTTTTTGTAGTAGATCAAACCTATAGTTGTTCTATTTGCTGCTCCTGATTGTGAATTCCTTCCGCTGATGGTACACATGATGTTATTTCTAGCATTGATTTGTTTGATCATTCTCTCTATCATTCCAGCATTTGCAGCGGTTTTGTTATATATTATTGCATTATAAAAGTCCTTAAAATATTACATACTGTTATCGTAGTTAAATAGTCTTACTAAGAAAAGATGTCATATCGTTCACATTTTTAATCTTTGGTGCAAGGATATTAGAAAATGCATGCAAAGATGATGAAGAACTCCGTGCAGTTCTCGGTGATAGTGTTGGAAACCCAGAGCTCATGAGGAAAAGGGTATGTTAAAATATAAGGTTTAATGCAGCTATTTTGAGATATAAAGAAAATTTACTGTATCTTTTTCTAATTTGCTATTATGTTTTTTAGGTAGAAGAGAGGGTTCGTAAGAAAGGCAGAGACTTTCGCAAGTCAAAAACAGGATCGGTTCTTGCTTTCAAAGTTAGCTTCAGGGAGTGAGAATTGATGACTCTTTCTTGGTTATTTATATTTTAAATTCAATTAGATTGCATAATTCAGATGATAACCTGACTTAAGTTCAAAATAAAATGCACTGTAAAATCTTTGTTCTTAGTTCTTTTGTGTGATGCAAGTGCTAAATCTAAGACAGTCGTTCTCGAAGAGGAAAAAAAACTAATCTCGTTTCAATGAACTTGAATGAAGATAATTTCTCAAGCAAAATGACTATTTAGAGGGATGTGGATTACAATATTTTGTTTAGGATTTTAGGTTCATCTCTATTTCACTTACTAGGCATTCATCACTGTTAAACTTTGATAATGACGATTTTATTTAATTGATTTTAATATGCTGATTTTGTAATGTACACATTTCAAAATTAATTAATATTAATGCATTTATGATGCAAATCGTGTACCTGCATGTAAAATACGTATATTTGATTTAGAACACCAGATTAGTAATTATTATGGTCCCAATATCAAAGCAAAGATCAAGAGGCATTTGATTAAGATCTAGAGTTAAGGAAGATTCATTGATACCGGAGTTAGCCTAAACCACGATGGAAGACACAAATTTATTAATAACTTAACAAGATGGTTACAACAACGACTCAAAAGAAAGAAAGACACCCGTAAATCCTAACATAAAACAAAGCATTACAAAAAAATATCCAACAAACAAAAACTCAACAAGCTCGATGAGGAGGGAGTCCAAAGAGATGGGCTGGTGTGGTGGTTACGATGAAGGCCGGAGAGATGTTGAGTGACTAGGGAGGAGCGAGACAGCAAGTCAGCGCTTGTTTAGGCGTTGAACCGCAGCGGGAAGAAGCAGGAAACATCGTCGAAGGCTGGAATCCAAAGGCGGCAGCGACCGAAGCCGAGGAGCAGAGACAGTGGACTACAGGAGTAGAGTCTGCAGTGACTAGAGGCGCTAGGTGGCCTGAGGATGGCTACGGCTTGCTGGGAGGGAGGTGGCCGTAGACTGGACACCGGAGAGGGGGCTGTAGTCTGCTATGTGGGAGGTGGCAACTGCGATAGCCTGCAGGGAAGCTGCAGGGGTGCTGGTGGTGATCTAGGAGAGCAACAGGGCTGCGACAATCTGTAGAGGGGTTGCAGGGGATTGGCGACACTCTGGGAGAGAAGCGGGAAGTGCGGCAACCTGTAGGGAGGCGGACTGGCGGTGGTTTGGGAGGTAGCAGGGAGGGCGGTAACCTGTAGGGAGGCTACAGGAGGAGTGACAGCGCTTTGGAAGAGTGGAAGGTAGGCAGGGAAGCTGCCGACTAGATTACTAGAAGGGCTGGAACGTCGGCGAGCTGTAGGATTGCGGGTAGTAGTTAGAATGGTGAAGATAAACACCACCTTAGACGGGGTTACAGCCGGAGTACCTTCCCGTTGGCGGATACAACCCTCAAGAGTGAAAACATTTAGATAAAATTGAATTCAGATTTAAAAATCAAGACCCCTATATCTAGACACATCAACTCCTATTTATTTAAAGACTTGACCCAATTTAGGAAGCATTTAAATTAAGAAAGTAGAATAAAAATTAAATCAAGATCTCAGATTTTAGAAAATGTTTAAATTAATGAAGGAGAATAAAATCAAGATTTAGGCTTTTAGGAAATGATTTATATTAGGAAAAGGCTTAGGAAGGAAAATAGGAAAAGAATGTAAAGAAAAAGGAAGGGAGAAAAAAGCAAAGGAAAGAGTAGGAAGGAGGGGGCGGTGGGACCCCCCTCCAAGATGACCAGCCGGTCCAGCTTGACTGGACCTGTGTCCAACCGATCCCCTATGAGCCCCGCGTCAATCTCTAGGGGTTCGAGGAGCTCTGACCTCAACTGTCAAAGCTTTTGAATCCTCAAAGTATGGAGTAAGATCTGCAACGTTGAATGTGGCTGAAATGTTGTAGTCCCCTGGTAAGTCAATCTTGTGTGCATTGTCGTTGAGTATTCGCAGAATTCTGAAAGTTCAATTTGCTATGGGTTTCAGTTTTCCAAAAGCTCCTATGGGGAATCGTTCATTTTTTAAGTAAATCCAGGTGAGGTTGCCTTCTTGGAATGTCACATTTTTCCTTGATTTGTTTGCTTGTGTTTGATATTTTTTATTTTTTCTAGCAATCTCATTATCAACCTCTTCGTGTATTTGTTGGATCTTGTGAACCCGCTCTATAACTTCTTGGCTGAGTTTTGACGTCAGCAGGAGTGGGGAATCAGGTCATGTAGTTTTAGCGGATTGCAGCCATAAACAATCTCAAATGGGCTGTCTCATTGTCTGACTTGTGGATTTGTCATAGGCGAATTCAACTTGAGCTAGAACGAGGTCCCAGTGTTTGATCTTCTTTCCTTCGAAACATGCTAGTAGGTTGCTCAAGCTCCTGTTCACTACTTCGATCTGACCGTCTGTTTGTGGGTGAGCTGCTGAACTGAATTGGAGCTTGGTGCCTAGCTTCCCCCGTAAGGCACGCAAAAAGTGGCTCATAAATTTGACATCTCTGTCAGAGATAATGGTTCTGGGAATACCATGTAACCTTACAATCTTCTTGAAGTATAAGTCAGTGATGTGAGAGGCTTCTGGTGTGTGGTGTCAGGGTACGAAATGTGCTATTCTTGAAAATCGCTCCACTACAATCATTACAGAATCTTTGTTCTTCTGTCTTATGGAGATCTAGTACGAAGTTATGTTGACATCCACTCAGGATGCCTCTGGTACAGACAACGACGTATACAACCCTGTATTTTGCCCCCTTGTTTTTGCCAAATGGCAAATTCTGCTTTGTCGGACGAGTCGCTCTACATCCCTTGTTAGTTGAGGCCAGAAGAAGTGTTCTTTGTTGAGGGTGAGAGTCTTGTCTTTGCCGAAATGGCCTGCGAGGCCTCCATTATGGTTCTCTTGTACAATTGCTTCTCTCAATGATCATCTTGTAATGCATAGTTTATTACGGTAGAAAAAGTAGCCGTCTGCACGGTAGTACTGCTCGGTAGGCTTTTCCTGACATTTTCCCATATATCTTCGAAGTCTTCATCCAACGTGTATTGGTCTTCGATCCGTACGACACTTATTTTCATACGAGTGCTTAAGAAGTGACGTCTGCTTAGTGCATCTGCAGCGTGGTTCTGACTCCTAACTTTGTGTTTAAGTACGAAATTCAATGATGCCAAAAATTCTACCCAAGTTGCATGTCGACTTTTTTAACTTATTCTGGTTATTCAAAAATTTCAATGCTTCCTGATCTGTAAATAGGGTGAACTCACTCGTCAACTAATAGTTGCTTCAGTGCTCGAGTGCTCGGACGATTGCGTAGAACTCTTTGCGTATGTCGAGTATTTTCTCTCGGATTCATTTAGTTTCTCACTGAAGCAAGCGATGGGTTGACTTCCTTGGCTCGGTACATCCCCTATTCTGACGCCTGATGCATCACATTCTACTTCAAACAGTTGGGTGAATCTGGCAAGGCTAGAACTGGCACTTGTATTATTTTTTCTTTGTGTGTCCGAAGTTAATCATAGTGGTGCTTGGCCAAGTGAACTCTTTGCATTTTAAAGCTCAATGAGGGGGACGGTAATAGTGCTGAGATATCGAATGAAGCGACAGTAGAATGATGCTAGCCTCAAAAGCTGTCTTAGTTCAGTGAACTATTGAGGTATGGTCCAACTTATGATGGCTTCAATTTTGTCAGGTCCATTTGAATGCCTGCACTGGATATGATATAACCCAAAAACATACTTGATTTATCATAAAAAATGCATTTCTTAGCATGAACATATAATTTTTCATTCCGACTACTTTGAATACTGCCATCAGGTATTGTATATGTTCCTCAAAATGATTGTATAGTAGTATGTCGTCAAAGTAGACTACGACGAACTTCCCGATGAGGTTTTGAAATATTTGATTAATTAATCTCATAAAGGTGCTGGGTGTAGTTGACAGATCGGTGGGCATGACTGCCACTCATATAGTTCATCTCGTGTCTTGAAGGCGTTCTTCCATTTGTCTCTTGGTCTCATCCGTATTTGGTGGTATCCACTGCGAAAGCTGATCTTTGAGAATAGAGTGGCCCCGTGTAACTAGTTCAAGAGATCGTCTAGTCGAGGTATTGGGAATCAGTACTTGATAGTTATTTTTTGATGGCCTTACTATCGATACACATCCTCCATGATCCATCTTTCTTGGGCACCATTAGTGCGGGCACAATGCACGGACTTGAACTTTCTCTAACTAGCCCTCTGGTGACAAGAACTTGCAGTTATCATTGTAGCTCCTTGTACTCTGTCGGTCTTAGTCTGTAGGCTGGACGATTTGGTAGGACAGATCCTGGTATAAGTTATATGGCATGCTGGATGTCCCTCAGTGATGGTAGTTCTTTCAGCAAACTGTCTTCCATGACATCTTGGAAGTCTTATAGTAGTGGTTGTTGGTGTGCTGGTATTATGTTTTCTTCCTTTGATCTCTCGAGTAGACTAGGGCTAGTGCTATCAGAGCATCTCGAACTGATTGTATGAAAGTAGCTCTCGAAACGACTGCTTTCTTGGTATCATTTACTCTTGTGTCTTTACTTGGTAGTAACACGATGCGTCTGTCATCCTTCTTGAATGAGTAGGTATTTTTAAAGTCATCCATGGGAACGACGTAGCACAATACTTGTTCCTTTAATTGGTTGCTTATCGAGAACTCAACAAGGCATTGTTGATTCACGTAGATTTCATTCTCCTTTTTTGACCAAGTGAGGGAATGGGATTGGGGATGTTTTTGTGTGGGTAATTCTAACTTTATCACCATTAGTGTCGATACGACATTTTCACAACTGTCACTGCTGATTATCAGGCTGTAAACTTTATCTCTGTGCACTTTGTGCGAACGATGCTTTGTCGTAGCCATGTTTGATTCCGTGCTGGCTCTGATTTAAGACTCAGCGTATGATTAGTAACTCGCCTTCCTCCTCGGGAGATGAAGTGATTCGTCGATATTTTCTTCTGGTTCCTCATCCTTGATTTCCTCCACGACTCCTTAGTCTGTAAAAGAGCCAATTCGGCTTGTGGGAAAGCTAGAGGCAATGTGGCCGAAATTGTGGCATCTAAAACACTTTCTAGTCGGCATTGGCTTGGATGAGCTTCGCTTCTCGAGCTTCTTACTGCCTTGGTCGGTTTTTGTATTTCCGGACACTGGTTTCCCCTTTCCTGGCTTGCCTTCCTCGGTAGTTGCACTGTTGGGGTTGGTTTGTATGGGGATTGCTGCTGGAAGGAAGACTGCGGTCTGGTCTGCTTCTGTTGCCTTTCAACTTTCAGGGCCAAGGTTTGGATATCACTGAACGACCAATGGGGCTGTGGTGGGCTACAAGCTTCCGAGGTAGAGGGTGATGGTATGCTCCTCTTGTTCAAACCAAGTTTCACTTTATTTGTAATTGATCGAATTTGATTGTGAATTCATCTATAAACATCTCTCTCTGTTGTAGGTTGCGGAGCTGCAAGAACATGCCTTGGAGGTAGTATGGGGGTAGGTATTTTCGTAGTAAACCATCTTGTTTTTGTCCCGCTTAATGATTTTGCCACTGCCGTCCCTTGTCTGCTGTCTTTGTAGTTTGTCCCACCATAACGAGGCGTGCTTTTTTAGTTTAATAGCTGCTAGTTTGATCCACTTATCTTCAAGTATTTCCTTATGTTCGAAAGTTTGTTAGATCTCTCGCAGCCAGTCAAGGAATTCATTTGGATCCATACCTCCATCAAATTTGCGGAGATCTACTTTAATGCTGAAGTCGCGGTGGCCTCTGGGTTCTTCTCGTGGTCGTCTCTGGTATTGGATTCCAAAAAGGCGTGGTCGGTATTCTTTGTCGTTGTTTCCTTCCCTGCGGAATGGATTTAGATCGTCATCCCTGTCTTTTTGTTGACTCTCTAGGTCACGATCGAGGGTGACTTCGCTTTGGGTCCCTTCATCGAGTTTAGTCAATTGTTGTTATGGTCGGCGGATTTTACGTTGTATCGCATCCTGGGTGGGGTCCGGTACGTTTCTCTTTGGGGGCATAGTTGATGTTGTGGATGAGGAGACAAGGAGGATGGGGAAAGGGGGAGAGGGACAAGAAGGATTGACGAATAGAAAGACGAGAGCGGAAAAAGGAAAGAGAAGAAGGGAAACAAATTTTGGCTTGTGTAGGGGTGCGGATGCTTGGGAACCCTAAGGTAGGATTAGAGTTGGGCTAGCTTTGATACCAAATGATATACTGAAGTTAACCTAAACCATGACGCAAGACACAAGTTTATTAATAATTTCAAATGACGGTTACAACAATGACTCAATAAAATGAAAGACACCACATAAATTAGAACATAAAACAAAGCATTACAAATAAAGACCCAACAAACAAAGATACAACAAGCTCGACGAGAAGGGATTCTAGAAAGATGGGCTGGTGCGGCGGCTGCGGTGAAGGCCGGAGCGATGTCAAGCAACTTGGAAGGAGCGGAGCACAACTAGAAGCAGGAAACATCGTTTAAGGCTGGAATCTAGAGGCCTCAAGGATGGTGGCCGAAGCCAAAGAGCAAGGAAAGAGGGGTGGCTGATGCCGAGGAACGGAGGCAAGAATGTCAGCTGAAGCTGAGGAGCAGGGGCAGTGGGCTGCAGGAGTAGAGTTTGTAGCGGCTGGAGGTGTTGGGAGGCCTGAGAATGGCTGGAGCTTGCTGGGAGGAAGGCGCCAACGGACTAGGCGCTAGAGAGAGGGCTGCTGCCTATTATGAGGGAGGGGGTATAGGTGCTGCGACGGTTTGCAAGGAAGCTGCAGGGGAGTTGTCGGAGGACTGGGAGAGCAGTAGGGGTTGCGGAAATCTGTAGAGGGGCTGTACGGGACTAGAGGCGCTCTGGGAGAGGAGCTGGAAGTGCGGCTACTTGCAGGGAGGTTGACTGGCGGTGCTTTGGGAGTTAGCAGGGAGGGCGGTAACTTGTAGGGAGGCTGCAGGAGTAGAAGGAAGGCAAGGAAGATTGTCGGCTGGATTGCTGGAAGGGCTGGAACATCCGTGAGCTGCAGTACTGCAGGTAGTAGTCGGAAGGTTGAAGATAAACACCATCTTGGACAGTGTTACAGCCGAAGCACCTTCTTCGTTGTCGGATGCAAACCCTCACGAGGTAATACACTCAGATAAAGTGACTTTAGATTTCAAAATCAAGACCCCTAACACTAGACACATCAATTTCTATTTATAAAAGACTTGACCCAATTTGGGAAACATTTAAACTAAGAAATGAGAATAAAGATTAAATCAAGATCACAGAATTTTTGAAAGGTTTAAATTAAAGAAGGAGAATAAAATCAAGATCTAGGCTTTTAGGAAAGGATTTAAATTAGGAAAAGGCCTAAGAAGAAAAATATGAAGAGAATGAAAGGAATGAAAAAGGAAGGGAGAAAAAAAGGAATGGAAAGAGGGAGACGGAGGGGGCGGTGGGCCCCCCTCAAAGTGGACCGGTCGGTCCCTTTGGGCTGGACCTGCACCCAGCTGGTCCCCCATGAGCCTCGCTTCATTCATCTAATATGAAAATTGAAGAAGTTTATATATGAAAATTTTATATTTTGAAAAGCCTATATTTGAAATTTTTTTGTCTATAATCTCTTTCCTCTATATGAGATGTTTTTATTTATTTATTCTATGTTATTTAGATTGCAATTTTCTTTTTTTTATGCTATCAGGGCTCCTTGTTGATTTAAGGAGTAGATTTGGGCGTGACTTAACTACACTTTTATATTTACTCTTTTTGTTTAATATTTTTGCTCCTTTCTTTATTTCTTTTCTTAAAACCAATTGTAAAGCTTTATATATTTGTTTTGAATAATAAAAGAAACAGCCTATATGTTGATAAGAAAGTGTAGATTGAAATCTCCAATGTTTTGTTTGTTTGGTGGTTGCCATTTTCTCTTAATAAAATATATTAATTAGATAATGATATATATTTAACACATTTAACTAGAAATGTCAAAGAAAAAAAAGAAAAGTATAACAAAAATGTTAAAAGAATTTCATTTGTATCGTATAGTTTAAAGCCTAATAAAGATAAGAGAGACAAACCTTAGACTAGCCACCCCCACTAATTTCAAGGAGATTATGCATTTTCATAGCTTAGCCACTTTCTATAAAAAATCCCTCTAAGATTAAGAAAACCTTAGATTAACCTTAAGGTTGGTACTTACAAAAAAAATTAAAATAAAATAATAAAAAATAAAAACTTTAGTTTTGTACTTGAGACACCTAGGAAGGAGAAGCATTATGTTAGCCTCTTGAAGTCTCTTTTTATAGATTAAACTAATATTTTTGAGATTTATTGTATTTGCATATGGCCTTTAATCTAATCCCTTATGGTTAAGAAAACCTTAGAATATCCTATCCCCACTAGTATCATTGAGAGTATGAGTTTTCTTGGCCTAGCCACACTGTATAGGAGATTTATCAAGAAGTTTAGTGTAATTATTGTTTCTATCACTGGCATCTTGCTGCAGGAAAAGTTATGTTCGAACTTTAGTGCCCAAATGACCTGGGCAAGTGAAGGTGCTTATGACATTTGCTCTAGTGCTTTGAAGTGTTATGTGATGTATTTGAAATTAATATAAGTGGCAGCATTCGTCGGGAAAATCATCCAATAAACTTCTATTGTGAGAAATTGAATGATATTAGGCAAAAGGTACTCTACCTAAGACAAAATTTTGTATCATCATCAAATCTTTGAAGCATTAGAGGTATAATCTTTTGAGTAAGGGATTTGTTTTATACATTTCTTTTTTCAATTTTAAAGGAATTACCTATGGATTTTATGTTAGGATTACTCAGGACCACAGTATGATATCATAATACTTTTATGGTAATGGATAGATTCTTCAATTTTGCCTTGCTTAAGGCACATGATGCATGCCATAAAAAAAGACTTTTCTTTAAGAAGATTGTTAGATTGCATGAACTATCCTCCACCATAGTTTCCGATCAAAAGGTGAGATTTGATTCCCTTTTTTATGAGTATTATGAAAAATGCTTGGTACACAATTAAAACTTTCACTTGCTTTTTATCCTCAGACTGATGGCTAGACTGAGTTGTAAATATGAGTTTTGGGAACTGGTTGAGGTGTTTAGTTGGAAAGAGTTGAGATCTACACTTCACACTTTTCAGTTGCTTATAACAACATTCTCCTCCACAATTAAGAAATCACCTTTTGAGATAGTTGTCGGCGTTGTTTTGGGTGTAAAGTGCCCGTAAGAAGCTGTCGGTTGCCGGAATCGAAATCCCATCGCCCGCTTCGGAAGGATCCTTCAAGAAAAGAAATATGAAATCAAACTGACCCCATATTTTTCATAGTTTAAATGAAAGAGGTGCACACCTCGTAGTCATGCATTTATCTCGAAAGACAAACACAAGACTTGAGGTGAAGCTCGATCAAATAAACTAAGAAATATATGACGTCCGTTTTGGTTCGCGAAACCATTTTATTTCGTCGATATGCTTCCCTATTTAATATAAGAAATTAAATAGTGTTTATTTTAAATCGGTTCGGAATGCTTCCTATAAAGGCAAGCTCTCATAGTTAATTACATCTTAAGCGACCGAAATCACTTAAGAAAACCTCGATAAAAATCGGAAATATTATCTTCAAGGAGGTCAAAAGGATAGTGACTTTTCAACGAAATCGGACAAAGAGGTGTGAAAGTGATTGGCTCAAATTTGAACATTTTATCGTAGAATCCAGCGAAGAAGAACTCAGGGATGACGGCGATCCGGAGGCGAACCTCGGTGACTTCCCAACCTATCCTATGGTTCGACTTCGATTTAGTGGATATATCGTTTAAATGTTTCATCCCGCCAATTTTATTAAATCGTGCTTACATTCGTGTGAAACAATCACACGAATAAACTGTAAGATGCGAGGATTTAAATCACGACGAACGACAACCTCGTGAATCCTAAAACGAGTCGGGGCTTATATCGTACATCAAAACTATACAAAGCGCCCAACAAGAGGTTGAGGATTTATGTCGCACTAGCGAACAACCTCGAAATCCTATGATTGTTGTTTAATCACTAAGCGATGATTTAGTTGTTGTAGACGTGTTTTGTCATTGAAGATGGCCGTGCTCGCTCACCGCTAGCTCCAAGCTCCTCGTCGTGAAGAGGTTAAGTTTTCTAAGATGGCAGGTCAAAATATTCAATCAGGTGGCCCTATGGTTGAGTTCTCCTAAACATCAGGAAAACAGTAAAACATACAACAGAGTATGGTACAACATGCTATGTAAGGAAAGAAGCAAGTAGCAGGTGCAATAGAAAGGTAATATGCTATGAATGTAAAGCAAACCTGTATACCTGGGAGGTCCGTTATTTCCTTGAATGTAGTAGGCTAGAGTGTGTCACACGAGTGAAAGCCAGGCGGAAAACAGAAGTGTCGTCGAAAAGCTCGAGAAAAATAAAATGACTGACTCACAACAGAAAGCCCGAGAAAAGAAATAGTAAAAAGTCATCAAAACTCCGAGAAAATCCTAAAAAGGGACCACGAGTGCTCTATCAAAAATCAAACGAAAACTCGAAGAAAACCGCAAGCACTCGGGTCGTGGCTAGGCTCAGAACTGTGTAAGATCGCTCGAGCGGTCGTCGAAGTGCTACTCGGTCACACGAGTGTATAGAGCCCGCTATTCAGCCTGAAGGGTGTCCTACTAAACCCGACTCGTGAGGTGCTCCTTAACCCGTAACCGATAATCAACAAGTTGGACAACCGGATTTTATAAAATGGTTTTATATTTTATATTTTTTAAGCATGCACGTGATTTCGTGCATACAAAAGAGAGTTATCAATATTTGTTTTTAGTGAAATAACATCAATTCTTATCGATTTTGAAAATCGGGATCGTCCACGAGTCGATTATTTTGTTGGGTGTAGGATCACAAACAATCCTAAGAAGGTATGGGTGCCCCACTAGCCTTATAGCGGTGAATGATACCGTCATCCTACGGTTCGCCGGGGCCCTAGAGCGAGTCCCGGTGTTGTAGGATGTGATATCATTCTACTCTATCACCTAGCGAGCGCTTTAAGCATCATCGCCGTCATCGCCCCAAAAACAAAACAAAACTAAACTCCGAGTGGAGCGGGGAAGACGTGTCAAGCAACAAGGAGGGGAAAAGAAGACTAAACCACCTTCGAATTTAAAGGGTTAAAGCGACAGATGGGTTAATCTAAAATTCCCCTAAGGCATGTAATAATAAAACACTGAAAGCAAAGCCCCAAGCTTCTCGAATCGACCCCGAAGATGTCATCTCCTCGCTTGGGTGCAATTCTATCAAAAGAGTGTTTAGAAACGAAATCCGAGAAAATCATTTAAGGCCTTTAAAATCAAGCAAAAGAGGAAATGGCTTGGGACAAACACTGGCTGCTAATATTTCAAAACCCATGCTAGAGTCAAACTCTCCAAACTTCAAAGAAATCAATAGCTTCTTGAAATCTCTCCTCACAAGCAAAGCTAAAGAAGACCCCATATTATCACAATAGGTTCCATAGGCAAGGATGGCTAAAAGTAAGACCACTACCAGGCTCAGGACCAAGTCAACAACAACAAGAAGATCCCTAAACTCTCAATGAAAGGACAAGCTTCCAAATATATGAGAGAGTGAATGGACAAGCTTTTCAAAATTAATTTAACTCCAATTTCATCAAATAAAGTATGGTAAAGCTATTCCAAATATGGTGCTCGATTCCTTCCCACAAGCAAACCGTACTCCCAAACCATTTCAATCAATCTCATAGGTAAGAGTAGTAAAAGGTAAGCCTCCCACTTAAATCACCACATTAAAGCTCACGGTCAAGGGGGCTACAAGGGTCAAGGAGGCTCACGGCCAAAGTGTAAACTCAAGATAGGAAAGGAAGGGGGCTACTCTAGATATAGCCTTTAACATATAAGAAGGTGAATGAACAACTTCTGATAAAACCACCCAAATCAAATTTTAGCTTCAAATAGGGAGAATGCCCCACATACAATCATTAATCATCTCACTTTATAAGCAAGCCAACATAAGGCATAAACCCAAGCCACCATGAGGCAAGAACCGAGCCAACAGTAAGCTACAGCCCACTCAAAACAAAGCCAAGGCAGGGACAGATATCACAAGAGCAAAATCGGGACACTGCAGGCCCAACCCAAGCCATAGTGAGGCTGGGGACAAGCTTACAATCAGGTTACAGCAGTCTCAACTCCAAGCCAAAAAAAACAGAAATACCAAAAGAGTCAAAAACGAGCTGATACTGGCTGGAAACAAGTCCAAATCTCAAGTTAAAACAGGAATACAGCAGTGCTAACAGATGACCGAGCCACGCAAGGCTAAAACTAAGTCCCGAATTGAGCTTAAAACAAAGAATACAGCAGGACTCAACAAACCGAGCCATATGAGGCTAAAACCGATTCCAGCCACAGTTAAATCCAAATCCAACGTAAAGCCGAAGCAAATTCTCCTTAAGAGCTCGCTTAAAATGAAACACATACATATTTTTTTTTAAAAGCTCAACTACCATATGCTTGCAAGCAAGAATGAGCATAGAAGCTTTTCAAATTAGTTAATCATGCTTCATGAAGGGCTAAGATGCAAGAAGCCCAAGAATTAAGCTTCCAAATATTCAAAACATAGAGCCACAATATGCTTTATATAAGAATAAGCATGAAACTTCTCAAATTGAACTAAGCTTCTTTCCAACATGCCATTTTGATAAAGAAAAGTTACAAAGAGCAAAAGCCGAGCCCCACATGTATATTGAAAAAGCCAAATGAATCTTTCCATACTTCATGCCAAGCAAGAGTGTTACAATACACATCCTAACATGCTTGAAAAAGAAATCATCATTGTCCCTAAAGCCACATTTTAATCACTTCAACTTGCTTTTTTTTGAACAAAAGAAAAGAGAAGAGCTAACATTATTCCAAAGCCATGCTTCAAGCCCTTTAACCATAGAAAAATAAAAATGAACCGCATTTTATCATTTTAAGCAAGTAAAGAAAAGAAAGGAGCCAATGCCATGCCATACTTCCACCATATTAAGCAAATAGAGTAAAGGAAGAAACTAATGCTATGTCACATTCCCTACTCCTACACATGCTTCACATAATAACACTCTTCAAACTTTTGCATAAACACATGCTAGCATGATACTAAAGAGGGGGAGTGAATAATCAGCTTTTACAAAACAAGACAAAGCACTCCTCACAGTATACATGCCCAGCCTAAATGTTAAACAGGGGAAGCTAAGCCAACAGCATGAGTTACGGCTTCCCTGGGCCAAACCGAAAGATAAATAGGGGAGATAAGGGGTACCAGCTAGTGTAGAATACACAAATGAAGCAGGAAGTCCAAGCCTCAAACCAACAGCACCTCCCCTTCTCCAAGAAGTAATTCGGCCAGCCCTAAATCTCACCCCAAATGGGGCACTTATAGGCAGAGGAGGAGAAGGACGATCGCTCCCTACTTGTGGAGTTGAGTCGGCTCGGAGAAGGTACGACAGGATGGAGGGAAATGCCGCAAAAGCTCGAGCCACTTGCGCACGCGGGAAAAGCCGCTGGGAGAAGATAGCGCGGCCAGGGATAAGGGATGGGTATCTGCGGCTCGAGGAGGAGACCACAGGAGATGGGGCGAGAGGCGTGCGGCTCGAGCGCGAGAGAAGGAGACGCTGGCTCGGATGTTCGATCGCGAGCGGGAGAGGGAGACGGGCCGAATCACGCGTAAGAGGGAATTAGGGCTTAGGTTTTAATTTATAAGTGTATAAATATATATATATTATTATTATTATTAAATTAAACCCTAATTCACCAATTTCGCCCCCGACAGGCTATCGTCGCAAATTTAACGTCCATTTTAGGTAAAATCGACGTTCCGGACGCATCGGCGCAGTCCGTTTCGTCATCCGAGGTCGTCTGGGCAACCTTGTTGACGGTCAAGTCAAAATCGTATCGAAATTTGATCTTGTCACAAATTTCGACTCGAGCTCGATCGATCGAATCGTGCAAGTGTGTAAGACGTGCACGAGGCCGTCCTAATGTCCGGAGGTCCCATAGGGACTCAATTTGAACTCCCGACGTCAATTTCGACCGGCCATGTACTAGCGGTACGGAATCTCGTACGTGATTTCAAAGAGTAACGAAGTGGCTTCCGGACACTCTAAAACGAGGTGGGTCCCATCGCTAGGAATCTAGGATCGTCGGGGAAGCTCCTGAGGTTAGAATCCTAAATCTAGGAGGAATACTAAACCTCGATAAAAAGTGAGGTCAACAATAGTTTATGGTCAAAATCTAAAAAAACCCATTTAAGTGGTTGCTATTCAAACTCATACATATTATGATTAGGCTTTTACATTCATAAACGGTATTCCGTATTGAGATGAGGGGACAAATAGCTAAAAGCAATGCTTGAAAGGGTAAATCACAATTATTCTTTTTATGAGAAAGGTAATTATATGTTGGTTCACATTCATCTCAACAGACATTCATCTTTAAAATATAATAAATTGTGACCTAGGTTTTATGGCTTGTCACAATTTATTAGGAAACTTAGACCTGATGCTTACTACCTTGGTTTGTTATTCAAATATTAATTAGTCTAATTTTTAAATATTGAGAATATTATTATATTTAAAAGAGTCAATCAATCTCTAAATAATGCAACTATCCATCTGGCATGAGATGTTTCTAACCATATGTAGGTTCACGGGCCATCAAACCTCTTTGATGTGAACTCTTTCTTTACAATAGAGGTGCCTACAAACCATGCGATAGATCACATTTTTTTTATTGGATGGAAGAAAAAGCTGCGTATTGGGGATGTACATGGTCTCTAACAAAAGATTTGGGGAAGCTAGCACCAGGATTTATTGAAGAATACTTGGAATTGAGCTCTGCAGTGAAAAGTTTTAATGGGTTAGATTACGATCTCACTACCATAGCAAGATCAATAGCTCAAGATTTAGGACAAAAGAGAAGTCTATTTATGCAAAGAGCACATCTTTTTGCCAAAATTTTACCAAAGTAGGCATTTGGACCTAGTCTTAATGTGGCTTCCACCAAATGACCTTAAACTTCCTAAAAAATTCAAGATCACATCTCCTAATCTTCTCCACAAAAATCATGCCCTAATGCCCCCTCCATTTTAATGCCCCAAAGGTAAAATTCTTATTGGTAATTTTGCACATCAATAGAAAATGATGCACCATAAAGCAAAGGTCACCATGGAGCCATAATGCATAGCGCAACATATGGCATTTTAAATATGGCATAAAATATTAAAAAATTATAAATAAAAATGCATATATATATATATATATATATATATATATATATATATATATATATATATATATATATATATATAAAATGGCGGCGGGGAGCTCTGCTAGGGTTTCGCCTGATGGCGAAACCTAGCGTTAACCTCCGGGTTTTGTACATTGTCTTCGTCGTCGTCGACGAAGGCTACTGCTTCGTCGGCTTCAGACACAGGCCCGCAAGCCGTCTTTCCTCGGTTTTCAGCTTTTTGCACGCCGTCGTCCTGCTACGTGAGGGCAACATCCATTGTGTCGATTTCGGTACAGTCTCGCAGGCCGTCGTCTCCTTGGGTTACAGTGGATTCGCATGCTGTTGCTGCGTCCAGTGTAGTTTGCCTGCACAGCCGCGCCTCGCGTCACCTGCATCTCCCTCCTCTGCTTCGTTTGGAACTTCGCTCGCAGTGTTTGCGGGTTAGATCCCACATTCCTGCAGGTCGACCCCAGCTCCACCGAGCTCCTGCAGTTCTGCGATCCTGCAGTGAGCTCGACAGCTGCACGACAACCAGCTGTCAACAATGGCCTCGGATCGTTCTTACGCCCTTGCCGGCGATAACCCCGCCCGCGCCCCTTCACGTTCTAACATGTTACCGCAGAGATTCCATGATGAATTCGAGCAAGGTGTCGAAATCGGGTTTCTCAAATAAGCATCCCGTAAAGACGACAAACCTGCAATCTTTCTCACAGAGGAAGAGATTTTCATCCTAACTGCACCATGCTGGCTGTTTCTAGTGGGTAAGTTCATCTACGACAATCCTAAACTTGAACTGATCCGAAAGGAATTTGAGCAAATAAAGCTTAATGGAAGTTGGAAGATAGGAAGACTGGATGGTCGACACGTTCTCATCCAATTAACGAATGATGCAGATTACGCCCAAGTGTTTGCTAGAAGAATACTTCGTAGAGACAATCAGGTGATGAATGTGCTGAAATGGACGGTGGATTTTGACCATCGTACTGAACCTCCCATCATTCCGTTGTGGCTACGTTTCCCAGATTTGCAGGTTCATCTTTATGATCAAGAGCTTCTCTTTACTTTCGCAAAGATATATGGAACGCCACTCCACACTAATCCGCCTACAGAGCATCTTTCTAGACCTTCTAAGGCTAGAATATTGATAGAACGGGACATTACGTTACCCTTCTCGAAAGAGCTATGGATTGATACACAGCATCAGGGATTTTGGCAATCAGCGGAACTTGAACAGGTACCTCTTTACTGCACCCATTGTCGTATGTTTGGTCACTCTCACCAACAGTGTTACCACCTGCATCCGAATCTTAAACCTCCCCGTACAAACGCTACTGGGCCACACATTCTTACAACTGATATACCGCCTTCCTCACCGTCACTGATACTCACTACGGTTTCAGAACAGGTTGAGAAGGATCGATCCTTGGAAGAGAATCAGGTTGTTGCCACTGATAGGCAGGATGTGGTCATTTCTCAGCCTTCTTCTACTGGAGCAGCTATACTACCATCTCAGGTACCCACTACTATAGAGGGAGTTCAGACTCCCCACCATGACAGGTCTGAAGATAGGGAAGAAACAAACACTCATAATCCGATGAGAGAAAAGCGTGTCTACTACTACCGAGGAAGAACTACCGCCTAATCAGTTCTTGGTTGTTCTACCCGCTCAAGGGGTAGGAGATTCTCAAGTATTGAAATCGATCACAGCAGCAGCCTTTCCCACTTCGGATCAGACTGTTCACTCTTCTGAAGAAGAATGACAAGTGTATACCTCCCGGCGGAAGAAGAAGGCTGGGGGTACTATCCTCTTGGAAATTAAATGGATGATATTTTGGTCTACCCTGGTAATGGAGAATCACTTCAGAGTCTGAATTCTGGACGCGCTACATTAACCAGGGGTAGAGGGAAGCCTTGGCGATCTCGTCCTCTTTAGTTGATTGTTTTCTTTTGTTCTATCTTTTGCATTGCTTCCGTTTGAGCTTTATTTTGTTTCTTATGAGTCGTGCTCAATTTGTTTGGGCTCTCTCATACTACTTGCGTTGTACCCCTTTTATTTCAATGAAATAGGCTCTAGGGCCCTTTTACAATATATATATATATATATATATATATTAGACCTTCTGAGGCTAGAATATTGATTGAACGAGATATTACATTACCTTTCCCGAAAGAGCTTTGGATTGGCACACAGCATCGTGATTTTGGCAACCAAGCAGAGCTCGAATGCAGGTACCTTTGTACTGCACACATTGTCGTATGTTTGGCCACTCTCACCAACAGTGTTACCACCTGCATCCGAATCTAAAACCTCCTCGTACAAACGCAACTGGCCCACACATTCCTGCGACGGATATACCGCCTTCCTCATTTTCAGATCAGGGTGAGAAGGATCGACCCATGGAGGAACATCAGGCAGATGCTATTGATAGGCAGGACATGGTCACCTCTCAGCCTTCTTCTACTGAAGCAACTATACTACCATTTCAGGTACCCACTACTATGGAGGGAGTTCAGACTCCCCAACTTGACAAATCTGAAAACAGGGAAGAAACAAGCACTCATAATCTGACGACGGAAAAGGTGTCTGCTCCTACTGAGGAAAATCTACTGGCTAATAAGACTCTGGTCGTTCTACCCGCTCAAGGGGTAGGAGAATCTCAAGTATTGGAACCAACCACTGCAGCAACCTGTCGGACGGCTCACCCTTCGGTGGATGAGTGGACACCTCCCGGCGGAAGAAGAAGGCTGGGGGGTACTATGCTACTTGGGAATATTATGGATGACACCTTGGTCTCTCCTGGTAATGGAGAATCTCTCCAGAGTTTGATTATTGAACGCGCTACAAGAACCCATGGAAGAGGAAGCGCCTGGAGACCTCGTCCATCGAGAAAATTTTAGTTGTACGTTTTACTTTCGTCCTATCTTTCGTATTTCGTTTGAGCTTTTGTCTTTGTTTCTTATGAGTAGAGCTCCATCATCGGCTCTCTCATACTACTTGTTTTGTAACCCCTTTTTATATTAATGAATATGGCCCTAGGGCTTTAAAATATATATATATATATATATATATATATATATATATATATATATATATTAAATCTTAAAAAATAACATAGTGTGCATCATTTTGTGCTATGGATATATTTGGGTAGTTTCAGGGCTGGTTTGACCTATGGCTTTGATTGGCTTTTTCACTTGGCTTAAAATCCACAAAAATTTTTCCACTATGTTATTTCCACACACCCTTGGCCACCCACCCTTGGCCACCCTTGGCAAGAGGTTTTCCACACACCCTTGGCCACCCACCAGAACAGTTAGAAGCTTTACATCCACAACATGTAGGGCTAGGTCTATATTATAGTTTAACTCCCATTATGTTTCTATCCCATTTATGTTTTGCACTTTTTTTTTTTTTGGTTTTATTGTGTTTTGTGTTCATTCATTAATGGGGGGTGAGATGAGAAACAAACATAAACAATAAATTTTCATTGATTTTTATGCACCAAGTAATGAAAAATGTGCTTCAAAAAAGAGGTTTGGGAAAGAATACTAGATTTGAATGATTTTTTTATTCTAAGGATAGAGATAATAGGTTCTGAGATGGTAGAATTGCTATATTGTCAAGATTATTTTTTATAATTGTGAAATGACCACAATCATGAGTGCAGCAATACACTCAAGGTTAATCTATAAATATGTAGGTTGATGTGACTACCTTGAAGAAGATTCATGAAGGTGACACCTTTAGTTAAAGTGAGATGCTTGATAAATTTGGAGAATAGATAGGAGCGTGCGCTAGTTGTTTTAAACCAAAAATTTGAATCAAACATAGTATATTTGGTTGATTTGTTAAAAGATGGTTCGAGTGGTTTTTAATTAAGATTTGTTTGAATTTGATTTCTCATTGTGCGCTTAAATTTTAGTTTAAATTTTGTCTTTGCATTAAAAAATAATAAATTTACTTTAATTTTTAAAGTTTGGTTGAATTAGAAAAGATTGAGCAAACAAAACTACATTATAGTTCAGTTCTACTTATGATTTTAGTCAGTTCGAATATGTCTATGATTTAGTATGGTTTAGTTAGTTTAACAAATCCGCCAATCAATTCAACCAAATTGATCAAATGCACACCCTTGTAGATAATTTTACAATAGTGTGTTTAATATAATTTTATATCTATATATGAGGACTAAAAAAATGCCAAATAATTGAAGAATCATTGTTTGTACCAATCTTGATGTTTAAGTTTAAGGTAATCATATAACTTATTAAGCCATACAATGTGGCTATTAAAGGTGTAATGGAACATAAAGTCAGAAAGATCACTTTATTATTCGGAGTCAATTTTGTATTTTGCCATAAAATATTTTTACAAAGGTGAATTATTTTCTTCAGAAATCAATGATTTAGTAAATAAAGCTGTCTGGACATCATATAATTTTGCCTGTTTCGAAATGTCATAATAGAGGGCCATCAGAATTATTTTTTTGGAGGAATTAAAGAAAATGAGTACGCCAAAGCTATGTTGAAATTATTAAAGATTAGTTTGATATGTAATTTTAATTAATTCTAATAATTGTAAGTCAATATTATTGGAAGGTTAAATGATGACCAAATTTTTTAAGTTTACATATTTTTATCTTATATACAAATGATGAGAATATAGATGAACGTAACTTCCAGAGTTAAAGATAAAGAGTGAATGTGGACAAGTGTGCCAGGTTTACTACCTTTCAAAAGAATATCATATAGATGTGAAGTAAAATTTAAAAACTTACCATTAGATCTCAACTAAACTATGGTGATTTGATGGCTGAAAATAAAAATGTGAATGAAATGTTATAATTTTGAAAATCTGGATAAGGTTTAGAAGAAAAAGGGCTTAGGCAAGAATTGCATTCTAAATTGAGTGCACAATATAGAATTTCATTGGATTTAAAAGTGATTTCATCTTATGTATTTTTGGTAGACCTAATGTAACTTAGCTATAGTTATGCAAGCATACAACATGAATTTAACTTCTTGTATTACACTCAACATAGATGAATGGATTAGCATCATATAGCCTCTACTAATTAAGATAAGACTAATAATGATGAGTGATGTGTGATCCTAGTGGAATAAATATCTAGATAAAAATCCCATCTAATCTTTCATTACTGAAGTGCATCCGTTTTCCATTTTTGTAAGTGCAATTTTTACTTCTCTTTTTTTCACTTCTTTTATATATTTGGCTATTTTATTTGTCCCAATTGCCATAGATTTTATATATTCTCATAGTGCGTTTGATTTGCATCTAGCATACTTGTTGAACAGCATGAATTTAGCTTCTTGCAATAAACTCAACATGGATGAATGGATTAGTATCATATAGCCAATCTCTACTAATTAAGATAAGACTGATAATGATGAGTGATTTCTCATCCTAGGCAAATAAATATCTAGATAAAAATCTCTGCTATTCTTTCAGTTAGTGTTGTGCATCCATTTTCCATTTTTGTAAGTGCAACTTTTACTGCTTTTTTTCACGTATTTTATATATTTGACATTACCTATTTTATTTTTTCCAATTGCCATAGATTTTATATATTCTCATGGTGCGTTTGATTTGCATCTAGCATACTTCTTAAGCAGAGAAATGTTTATCTAATAATTTTATCTCTATCTTCAGCTTTAATCCCACAGATTCGTTTATATGGTTTGAGCTATATTCTGCACCGTCTGATCGTGATTTAGATCTTCTTGGTAGTGTAAGTGGGCTTATGCTGCATTTTTCTGTGCACACCACTCTGCCTGTTTTGAGTGTCATAGAAGTGACTCAAGTTTGATTCTGCAGGTAATTCAATCATGGTATGTGATGGGGCGTTTGGGAGCTTTCAACTCTTTGAACTTGCAGGTTACAATATAGGCTCGTGATTAATTTAGTTTTACATTTAAAATGTACTTGCATGAGTATCACTCAAAATTTATATATTTACAAAATTAGTGCTTATGTCATTTTTTTAGAATAACCAAAGCCATGTATTTATGTTTACCAAGATCAAATTAGTAGAAATTCGATAAAAGCAAAAAAAGACATGTTGGGGTTTTCTTATGAATTTTAATATTTGAGTGAGAATTTAAAAATCGGATGTAAGAGGGTGCTGATTTTGTAAATGAATGATGGTTCTAGTGATGTGCATGTAATTGTCCCTATTTCTTTGTCATTCGTTCTTGTTCCTGATAATTATGTTGGCACTGAGATTAGCAAAGTCAATCATCTATTTTGCTCCTACATTGCATTTGTCGATGCAACAAAAATTAGGGAAGGATTATTCAAATGTCCATACACATTGCCTGGTATGTACATTTGGAGGAATATCTTGCAATATCCTTATATGGTGGAATGAGTTATGTGGGTACCGTGAAACGTCCTAAGTTGTCGATTATTCTAGATCAGTTTTTAAAGGCACTAATGGGAGCTTAAATGTTGGGCCAAACTTCATTTCTTTAGAGTAGTTGTTTCTAAGAAGATTGTCTTGTAACTTTTAGTAGAATTTAAAAATAGATTGTATACAACTCAGGATAGTTGGTAGTCGAATATGGGACTTTCTTTGTAAAGAATACATGCTTCTGAATATTAAAAAAATAAATAAATCCTATTGGGACATAAATACTTTTGAGGAAGCATAAAGAAATTTACAAAGTGGGTGTAAGCTTGAACATTGTACAATTTTGATGATATAGATACTACGATAGGCATAATAAGGAAGGTGATTAAAGTAGCAAAGGAAAGATAAATGATATTTTCAAACATCATTCATGACCTTCATTTGTTAAGATCTTGTTTACGATGGCTTTGAAAATTTCATTTGCGAACTTAATATCTAGGAGCCGGGTCCCAAGACTTTGATATGAAAAGTGGAGGGTTGCATTAAGTAATCAACAGCTAGCATAAAAATTGTCAAAAAATTATGACATGAATCCTTTAAATCCTTGTGTAAATGCTATGACGTACTTTGAAAGAGGCACCCTGTATGACTTGAATATAGTGAAAAGTGCGTAAGGGCCGCTACACCGACGCCCAGGTGTGGTGTCAAATAAGCAAGGGTTCTCACATTACAGACAGATGCGGGTAAAAAAGTTAGTCACAAACTAATATTAGGATAAGATCTTGGAATGTATGTACTCTCACAGGTAAATTAATGGAATAAGTTGATATTATGGTTCATAGGAAAATAAATATCTTGCATATTCAAGAAACTAAATGGGTTGGAGAAAAGGCTAAGGAGATTGATGGCTTAGGTTTTAAATTTTAGTATTCAGTTAGGAACCATACTAGAAATTGTGTAGGTGTAATTATAGATAAGAGTTTGAAAGATAATATTGTAAAAAATAATGGAATTGAAGATAGAATTATAAAGCTTAAGATTGTTATTGTTGCTAAGATTTTTAATGTTATAAGTGCTTATGCTCCTCAAGTAGGTTTAGATATAAGTTCTTAAAAAAAAATTTTGGAATGATCTAGAAAAATTAATACAAATGATGCCTCTTAAAGATATAATTTTTTTGGAGGAGATTTAAATGAACATGTTAGTAGAGTGATAGATGATTTTAGAAATATTCATGGTGGCTACGGTTTTGGAGTGATTAATGAATACAGTAGAATCATATTAGATTTTGTTTTCGTTTATGATTTTGTTATTACTAATATTTTATTTATGAAAAGATATGAGCATATTATTTCTTATAAGAATGAATATAATAAAACACAAATTGATTATTTTCTTATGAGAAAAAAAGATTGTCGGGAATGTAATGATTGCAAGTCATTCCAAGTGAAAATATATGTACTTAACATCGATTATTAGTTTTGGATTTTAAGATGAAGAATTGTAACATAAAATTACTAGAAATTACTCTCATAGAGTTAGATGGGGGCACCTAAAAGACAAATAAAATTATTTTAATGTGTAAACTTCAAGATTTAAAGATTTGGGATATTCATGAAGAAGCAAATGCTATGAGATAAAGTAACAAACACTATTAAATAAGTGATAAAAGATATACTTGAAGAATCAAAAGGAAAAATTTCTATAAATAAAATAGTTGGTGGTGGAATAATAATATGTGCAAGGAAAGATAAAATATAAGTTGGGTTATAAAAATTGGTTTAAATGTAAAAGTTTAGAAAATTAAGAGAAATATAAGGTGGACCGTAGGGAGTTGTGATGCTAAAAATTCTGCTTTTAGTGATGTTTATAATAAATTACATACTAAAGAAGGTGAAAAAAATATATATAAACTTGCTAAACAAAGAGAAAAGAAAATTAAAGATTTAACTCAAGTAAAGTTTATTAAAGATGAAAATCAAAAAGTGATTTTCTTAGAAGAAGATATTCAACATAAGTGGGTTAGCTATTTTGATGAAATTTTCAATGAAGTTTTTGAAAATATGATTGACCTTAGTGATCTTAATATCGTTAATAATAAAAAAATATTTATTTTAACTAATAGCATTAGTAAAAAGAAATTAAGGCTTTAAAAGAACTAAAGGTGAAAAATCAGTAGGACCGGATGATATTCCTATTGATGTGTGGAAATATTTAGGAGATTTAGGGAGTTTCTTCGCTTACTAAAATCTTTAATATTATTTTAAAAACTAAAAAGATGTCTAAGGAGGGGAGGAAGAGTATTTTGGTTCTCATTTTTAAGAATAAAGTGGATGCACAAGAGTTTGCTAATTATAGAAGAATTAAGTTGATGTATCATGCCTTAAAATTATGAGAGAGGAACATAGGTTAAAACGTAATACAAAGATTTCTCATAATCAGTTTGGATTTATGTCGGGCAGGTCTACTATGCAAGCTATACATTTATTGAGACGTTTGACGAAGAAGTACAGAGAGACTAAGAAGGATCTACAAATGATTTTTATTGATTTAGAAAAAACAATAAGGTTCCAATAGAAGTCATTTGGAGAGTTCTAGAAAAAAAAAGGTGCTGATATGACTTATATTCAAGTAAATAAAGTTATGTATACTAGATCTGTTACTTGTGTGTTCGAACAGGAGGATTGACCAAGTATCTTCCTATTTCAGTTGAACTACATCAGGGATTGACTTTAAGCCCATAGCTTTTTGCTTTAGTTATGGATGCGCTTTCTGGACGTTTACAGGAGGATATAACTTGGTGTATGCTTTTCACAGATGATATCCTTCTTGTGGATAAGACTAGAGAAAGAGTTCACGAAAAAAGTTGAATTGTAAAGGTCTATATTGGAGTCTAAAACCTGTTTGAGTAGAATGAAAACTGAATACATGGAATGTAATTTTATTAGTAGTAACTCTAGTGGCAGAGTTGTAACTATGGGTGATCAAATCATTAAAATGTGTGAACGTTTTAGATATCTTGGGTCTATTGTTCAGAGTGATGGTGATATGGATGGGGATGTTATTAGTAGAATTCAAGTTGGTTGGTTGAAGTGGAGAAATGCTTCGGGCCTATTGTGTGAGAAAATTACCACTTAAACTGAAAAGGAAATTTTATAAGATGGTGGTGAGACTTGCAATGCTCTATGACGCATAATGTTGGCTTTTAAATGAGAAGCATAAAACAAAGTTATAGTATTGCAGTTCTAATAACAGGCCTCTTCTAATAATTTAGTGCAACAAAGGAAATTAAAAAAAAATAGCTTATAATGAATATAAAAAAAACTAACATAGCATATGTAATTTTTGAGGCTTAAAAATTAATAGTTATTGATCAACAAATGTGAGAGTTAAGTCATACCTAAATGTAATATTTTTAAGCATTTTCGTGCTATTACACTAAAATATAGAGATATGTGTAAGAGCATGATTTTTTGAGTGAAACTGGGTAATTAAAATGAACAAATTTCTTAGAATTACTATGCCATTAGAGCATATTGTAGAGAATTATATGCTTTTTTTTTTATAGAATTACTATTAAATTATATATTTTATATGGATCAAAGAGAGCGTGGAAACAAGTCACATACATCCAAGTTTAGTGCGGTAGAAATGACAATACAAAATTGTGATATAGTTAGGAAGGATAGGTGGTTATGATTATTATATTAAAAAGTGTGTTGGGATAATTATTGAAGATAAAATAATGAGAAATTGATTTAGGTGTTTTTTAGGTACATTGGAGGGGGCGAGAATCATATGAATTTACTTTAATGAAAAAAGTATGAACAACTTTAGCATTAATATAAAATTTGAAAAATTACTTTTGTAGGCTAGATTTAGCATCTTGTGCATCACTTAACAAGAAAGCATTGAAATGGAAGATTCCTATGTAATTGTAAAATACTAATGTGATGATATAATGGTGATTAATGAGATCAATGATGCTCTTAGAATAGTCCTCTTTAAAGTTGTTTACCTATTAAATACTTCTTTCTTCAGTTCTACATTCACTAATTCACACAAGAAGTTGGAGTATGGTCGTATGTAGCTCTATCAATGGAATTCATGAGCTTATAAATGACATTAATTGTTATCAATATATTATTTGTGAGACATTTTTCCGTAAAAAATGATATGCAAATTTAGTTGGTGTGATATTAATGATTATAAGCCAACATTTTTTGATGATCAGGCATATGTGAGAAATGTGGGATCGATTAAACAAATATAATGAGAATATAGTTGATATCTTTGGGTGACTAAATAACAGTGAGGTATGCATCCCAGTTTTTGTAAATCGTAATTAGATGGTTATGTCACAGATTAAAAAATTGGGCAATAAATTCTTTGATAACTTGGTTGAGTATAGAAGAAAATATTTTGTTAAAATTATGTGGTGAAAAGTTTGAAAGATCTATGAAAAGGCAATTAGATGGGAGGGATCGTAGATCTATAACTGTTAAATGGAAGGTAGACTTAATTGGTTTGGGTATTTACAATAGGTGTAAAAAATGCACCAAAAGGGCTGAGTGGATAAAATTAATTAGAAAGGATTAGGAAGGAAAAAAGTTAGACATAAAGTAGCATGGATATAACTCATGTAAAAAAAATTACGTGAAGTGGATCTACCACTTCAAGCAAATCTCAATAGGAATGAGTTGAGAATGACGATTGATAAAGTTGATCTCAAATACTTGTTATAAAGCTATGATTAAACTGAACATTTGAGTATTTTTGTGGAACTTCTTGCTCATTTCTCTTTGTTGGGTGATGCAGTTGGCAAACTCATCGTTGGACCATGATCCCTTATATGATGCTGATGTTGCTGCTAAGATCATGCCTTCTTCTTTCCACGATATAAGCGATGTAGAGTTCCAAGACAACTGGGGTCGAGTTTGGTAAGCTTTGAAAAAAAAAATATATTTTTTGTTTCTTTTTTTGGTTTCATGGATGTTGCTGCTAAAATTACGTTTTTTTACAGGGTGGACCTCGGAACTTCTGATTATTTTGCTGTGGATGTACTGCTCAATTGTTTGACTCTATTGAGCTCAGAGTAAGGCTCATTAATTATTTTTGAGTTCCCATCTGTAAACTAATTTTATGAACAAGTTCACTGTTACTTAGAGTTGGTTTTATGGATTTTGATTTTTATTAGAATGACATAAAGGTTTTAATTTACATGTTTGGTTTCAATAATGCTAGATTTATTCTATGTATGCAAGAAGTACGAATAAGAGATGTTATTTTTATATTGAACTATTAGACCTAAAATGATAAGAAATGGATCGGGCCTCACATAGCCCACATTGTTGCTGTTATAAAAGGTTGAAAGGAATGAAAATGTTAAATTATACAACACCCATGTGAAGGCTGAAGCTGTGAATATAAATATTGTAACGGTCTGCAGTAACATAGTTTATGTTTTAGAAATGTGATGTGCAACATACTCAAAATGTTTTGTAGTTTCAAAAAGAGGGGAAGATTTGCATGCATACCGCTTAATTCCTATGTATTTACATATCCAACACCCAAACTTCAATTTTTTCATATATACCATCTTACCTATGTATGAAAAGGTGTATTTCATTTTTTTAAAGTTAAAATAGTGGTATTTTCGATGTGATATGAAACATTTGGGTTGTATAAATAAAAAAAAAAAAAAAGTTGAGGTGTTAGATGTGTAAATATATAGGAATTGGGTTGTATGTATATAAATGCCCCAAAGAGATAATATTGGAATTCTATTATATGGTAAGTAATCAATCAATCTTAGCCTAAGAAAAGACTATAACTTGATTCTGAACAATTCCTTGATGCAATTAAATTCAAGTCGGCTATTTATATCTTGCAACTGCTGGTTGGTTACTTCTTGAGGCGAACTTATTCAAGTTTATGATGTAAATTGCGGCAATTTTGCATTTATGATAGGCATTGATTATCCCTTTAAAAATACAGGACATTTAAGAATAATGCGTGAAATTTAGGAACGTTTAATCAAAGAATGATTATGTTTGAGAGATGGTTGAAATAGAACTAATTAAAGATAGGATTCTTAAAAATGGCTTTAATTACAATCACTTTCGCTTGGATTGTTGTTGTATTAAAAATTGCTAGGGAATCACTCCAATACCACTGCTACAATACTACAACTATGTTACCATTGCTATGGTATCACATCTTAAGCATACAAATAGTAGAACATACTCATTAAATGAATAGATAACATCAATGTCAGATTGATCTTAAAAGAAAATGGATATACCTCAGGTAACAGAGATAGAAGATGTTCAGGAGGATTTGAGAGGAATTGTTGACCTGTTTAACATCTATAATATAGCAATTTTGGTTGAAGAAGCATTTAATCATAGTCTCCAAGCAAAAGCTTTACCGTTAAGTTTACAATGCTTTTTTCTTCCCATTAAGAAAATAAAAAATAATAGTTTGACATTCTTATGCATTCTTCCCCTCATTACTTGTATGATTTTAGTTTTCATTCTTTTGCTAGATACTTGGGTATTCAACAGGTGGTTTTCGGAGGCCGCCGCATGGGAGATTGGGAAGAAGGAATGACAAGTCAAGAAGATGGTTACAAATTCTTCAAGATATAAAACGAGATGCTGTTGTTGGCATGAATTTCTGAAAGAAGTCAGCATCCGAAGCTAAAAGAATGTTTAGCTTTCTCCTCTCTATTACAGAGGTCACCGAAATCTAAAGCTTGCGGAGAGAACAATGAGGCTGGAGTCCATACAAGAAATTGCAGTGCATATGTACAAAACACTATTATATTATGCATGAACAGCATCATGTAGATCAAATTGTATTGTAATTTTTAGTTTTAATTTATATTTTCCTTTTGCTTGGTGTGAAAACAAGTGATTTTTCAAAGATGAAATGTAATGCTTTAGGACATAGAAATTGACATTATTTGTTTATAAATCCATTTATGATTTGAGCTTGAATCAGTATGTAGTTGAGCATGATCTTAGATAACTAATTATGAGTTTAATTCAACGAGGCAAGCTGGTTTATAAATCCTTTTGCTTATTTATTTGGCCAGTTTAGTTTTGTCTATTATTTGGTCTCATTTAATTGGTCTGATAAAATTGTCAACCGATCTAACCGAACCGATGGCATGATTGATATGATGCATCTTTCATCATTACTGATTACAATTGCAGATTATGTATTGCTATACTGTGAATGGGAAATGGGAACATCGTGCTCATCTCTGGTTTACAGGATGAAGAGAAGCTTATTTATTTAACAGTTGACACGGAGAACACCCTTGAGGAGCTTGATTCTAGCAGATTTTATAATAGTGTTGGGCTTTATTGATCAGAACAGATGGAGTGGTGTTATGATGTAGGAAGCGAACGACAGTAGATCCAATCAGAAGGGCTGCCAATTGGATTTATGTATGTATATATTATGATTAGTTTTGATTTTCATTCTTCTCTTATACTTCAGTTTGATTTTTTTGAGTTTGCCATTAAATGTTTTAATAAAGGTGAATTATTTTCTTTGGAAATCAATGATTAAGTAATATCAATCACGAGTAAATGAAATCAGACAAAATAAAGAGTTTCCATCTTTACAGTGCTGCATTAAATTCTTTGTTTTAATTGCACATATTCTTTCTTTTAGCAGAATACTTAGATTATGAATATGTATTATTAAGCTTCCTAAATTAGATTATGCACTTTATTATGTACCTAAATTAGATTACCACTCTCCTTATCTCTCTCTTTATATCTCCCTCTCTTGCTTGCTCGATATCTCCCTCTCACGCTCTCTATTCCCTCACACTCTCTTCTCTCTATTTATCTCTCCCACTCTCTCGGTTTTTCGCTACCTCTTTCTCTATTTAATTTTACTCTCATTCTTACTCCCTCTCTCGCTCACTCTTTCTCACTCTATGTTCACTCTCTCTCACCAACTTTCATTTATATTGCCCTTTCTTCTCTCCCCTCTCAATCTTTCTCTCCCTCTCCCCCTATCTCTTACTTCTCTCCCTCCCTCTCTCCCTCTCTAAGTCTCTCTTTCTTCTCAGACACACTATCACTCTCCCCCTCTCATTCTTTTGGTTCATTTCCGCTCAATCTCTCACAAAATCTCATTTTCTACCCCCTCTCTCCCTCTCGCTCTTTCTATATGTTCACTCATTCTCTCCTCTCGCACTCTCACTTCCTCTCTCACTCCCACTCTTCAAATCTTTCTCTCCCTCCCATTTTTTCTCTCATTCTCCCTCTCTCCCTCTCTCGTTATTTTCTATATTTATGGCTTATCTCTTTTTCTCTCTCTTTCGCTCTCTTCCTCTCTCTCTCTCACACTCTCTCTTGCTCTCTTTTATCACTATCTCCTATCTTTTTACTCACTCTTTCTCTCCAACCACAAGTCAGTCTCTTCCTCCTCTCTCTATTTCTCTCTCGCCTTTCATCTCTCTATCTCCCTCTCACCCTTCATCTCTCTCCATATCTTTCTATATATCTCCCTCTACCTCTCACTCACGATCTTTTTCTCTATCTTCCTTGATTCTCTCTTCTCTCTCTATTTCTATCCTCTCCCTTTCTCCCTCCAGATCTCTCTTTAATCCTTATCACTCCCTCCCTCTATCTCTCTATTTCTAGTTCACTCAATCTCTTTCTCACTCCCTCACTCTCTATTGCTTCTCTCTTTATAGTTTGCTTATTCTCTCTTGCCCTCTTTCTGCCCTCTCTTGCTCATTCATCTATTATCCTCTCTTCTCTCTTTACTCATTCTTTCTCTCCGCCTATCCCTCACTCTCTCTTACTCTCCCTCCATCCCTCTCTCTCTCTTAATTGCTCTCACATCTCACATCTCACTCTCACCCCTTATCTCCAGCTCATTATTTATTAGAAGTAAAGGAAAAGACATTCAGACTATTCTGCATTTCAACGATCAGATCCTTCCTATATCGGGCGGCACTCAAAGATCGTCGGATTTGAACGACTTTATTTTGGCTTCGGCACTCAAGGATAGTCGGCGCAGATCCTTTTTAGTTCTCGCCGTTCTCGCGGCACCCATCGCTAGGGCTTGACAACTCCAGAAACCTAGAATCGTTGCCACTGCGTCGCCGGGAGTCTCTTTCCGTTACGTTGTATTGGAGATCAGTTCAAGACGTTTATCTGTACCCTTGACTGCGCTCGGCGGCATCTTCGTCTACTTTGACTGCTTCGTCCGTGAAGCTATCGTCCTCTCATATGGTTCACGACTGCTTTGTCCGCGCGCTATCGTCCTCTCGTCTGGTTCACGACTGCTTCGACCCGATCTTCATCTGCGACGTCATCTCCGCCTACCCGCGCCTCTTTAACCTGCGACCCTTCTGCGCCCAACACTTTTCCGCCCAAGACCGACTCTTCCTTTTTGGCTTGCGTGATTCACTTAACAGAAAGCTGAACTTTGGTTTTTATTATTATTATTGTTGTTTTTTTTTGGGTCTCTTGATTTTCTTTAGTTTTATGTTGATTTTGATCGACTACTTTCTTGGTAATCAATTTGTGAGTGACAATTCTGTTTAAAATATATTCTGAAATCTTAGTTATCAGATTTACGGAGAAGAATTATGCCGCATGAGAATTTCAGCTTAAAATATTCTTGAAAGGGAAATGAGTTTTGGGGTCATATTGATGGGTCTTCTCCAACACCTACTGAGCCGAAAGATTTCGGTCAATGAGAAGGAAATGATGTTCGGATTATTTCCTGGATTTTCGGATCTATTGAGGCTCATATGGTGAACAATTTAAGATCATTGACACGGCTAAATAAATGTGGTAATACTTGAGACGCGTCTACAATCAAGATAATACTTCAAAACGCTTTCAATTGGAATTTGATATGAGTAATTATAGTCAAGGTAATCTCTCAATTGAACAATATTATTCTGGCTTTCTAAATTTATGGAGTGAATATTCTGGCATTATCTATGCGAAGGTGTCGAAGGAGAATTTAGCTAGTCTTTAGGCTATTCATGAAAAGAGTAGCCGTGATGAAACTGCTTGGGTTAGTTTGTTGAACAGAGATCCAATTCCTTGTTTGGATGTCTGTTATGGTGAATTACTGCGCGAAAAATAAGGATTGGTGGTAAAAGCTGCTATTAGTGCAGCAGATGGATCATCAGAAATAGTCAATATTGCATGTGCTGCTCAAACCAAAGGGAAGGGATCAGTGCAATGCTACAACTGCAATGAATTTGGTCATATTGCACACAATTATGGTAATAAGTTTTTTAATTACTCTAAGTAAAAGGGGCATCTTATTAAAAAGTGTCCTAAACGACCCTAGAACCACAAACCACAAGCACTTCATGCTACGGTATCTGGCGCTCATAATCCTGGCTCGACATCTACAGTTGCTGGCAATAATCAATCTGTTCTCACACCAGATATGGTTCAACAGATGATTCTCTCTAGCTTTTCTGCTCTCGACCTTCAAGGGAAAGGTAAGACTACTACTTCTGTTCATTCTCCTTGGTTTGTTGATTCAGGTGCCACAAATCATATGACCGGCACAGATGATTTATTGCATAACAAACCTCTGTATACTGGTACGCAACATATTCATGTTGCTGATGAAAGTAATATTCCAATTAAAACAGTTGGTGATATTAACTCCTTCAGACATGTCTTGGTTTCTCCTAAATTATCTACTAATTTGTTCTCTATTGGTCAAATTGTGGATAATAACTGTGTCGTACACTTTTCTCGTGATGGTTATGTTGTGCAGGATCAGGTGTCGGGGAAGGTGATAGCAGAGGGGCCTAAAGTGGGCAGATTATGTCCATTACAATTTATTATTCCGACGACTATGTCATTGGCTTCTTCAGTTGTTGAAAATAAGGCGGAGGTCTAGCATAAACAACTAGGTCTCCAAATAAAGTGGTGTTGAAGTATGTACTGGAAAATGATGATTTTGGTTATACATATAAGAGTTTATTAGTTGATTGTTCTTTTTATAAACTTGGAAAAAGTAAGTCATTATAATTTCTTATTTTGGGCAGTCGTGCCAATAAATGTTTTGACATTAGTCATAGTGATGTTTGGGGAATTACACAAATTATTTCACATGCCTAATATAAATATTTTGTTACATTTATTGATGATTACAGTCGATTTAATTAGATCTATTTTTTGCATTCCAAAGCAGAAGTATTTACCGTATTTAAAACCTTTGTGGCATATATTGAAACTCAGTTCTGCACTTGTATTAAAACCTTATGGTCTAACAATGGTGGTGAATACATGTCTCATGAGTTTCAGACATTTCTCCATAACAAATATATTGTTTCACAACATTTATTTCCTTATACATCTCAGCTGAATGGAGTTGTTAAACGAAAAAAAATCGACATATGTTGGATACAGTGCGCACATTGTTGTTAGAATCTTCTGTTTTAGCTATGTTTTGGACTGAAGCTTTATCTACCGCAGTTTATCTCATTAATCATTTACAATCTCAACAATTGAAGTATAATTCTCCATACTATCGAATCTTTGGTAAACATCCTAATTATCATATGCTATATATTTTTGGATGTGTTTGTTTTGTTAATCTACCTGCTCATGAACGTCATAAGTTGGGAGCCCAGTCTATACGATGTGCCTTTATGGGTTGCAGTCCTAATCACAAAGGCTGTGTGTTATGCTTCGATTAATAATCGATGACATATTTCTCGAGATGTGATTTTCTTTAAAAAAATGAATACTACTTTCAACATCATCTTTCGACACCGGATACAATTATACTTCCACAAATTAATAATTCTTCTTTTGATAAACGGTTCAATACTAGAATTGTCTATAAAGGACGCCTGCCTCCTTCACCTCCAATCCTCCTCGACCCTGCTCTAAAAAATGCTCCAATATTTCTTCGACGATCAACTCGGTACATTTGCCCTCCAGAAAGATATGGGTATTCTGCAATTTTAACTATTAATACTGTTTATACCTCTTATTCTCAGGCTGCCAAATAGACTTGCTAGATCAAAGTCATGCAAGTGGAACTTCAGGCACTTCAGAACAATCACACTTGGGATATTGTCTTATGTCCTACAGATGTTAAAATCATTGATTGTAAATGGGTTTATTCTCTTAAGCTCTGATTTGATGGCTCTCTTGACAAATATAAGACTAGATTGGTAGCTCTTAACAATCAACCGAAATATGGGATTGATTATGAAGAAACCTTTGCACCTGTGGCTAAAATGACAGTTGTCTGGCTTGTGTTGTCTATTGCTACATTTAAAGGTTGGTTCTTATGACAGATGGATGTTAAGAATGCATTTTTGCATGGGGATCTCAAAGAAGATGTCTATATGACTTCTCCTTCAGGCTTGTTTTCTATTGCCTCACATGATGTTTGTAAGCTCAGACGGTTCCTATACAGTTTGAAACAGGCTTCACGGGCCTATTTCAAAAAGTTTTGCAATAATCTTCTTAGCTTCTCTTTCATTCAAAGTCAATATGATTCATCATTATTTCTTTGCATGAATAACAAGGGAATTGTTTTGTTATTAGTCTATGTTGATGATATTATCATCACATGATTTGATAATCAATTGATGTTTCAGATACATGAGCGTTTTCAGGGTTCTTTCCATATGAAGGATTTGGTGTCATTAACTTATTTATTAGAACTTGAGGTTCACTCTTCTCCCACTGGTATTTTTATTTATCAGCATAACTATACTAAGGGACTCATTGCTTTGGCTGGTCTCTAAGATTGTCGCCCTGCTGATTCTCCTTTGGAAGTAAATATTAAATATCAACAGAATGATGGTGACTTTCTATTTGATCTATCTCTGTATCAAAAACTTGTTGGGAGTCTCAATTATCTGACTATTACACATTCTGATATTTCATTTGTTGTGCAATAAGTTAGTCAATTTATGCAGGCACCTACACATCTTCATTAAGCTGCGGACGTATTGTTTGGTATTTGAAAGGTACTTCTCATTGTGATTTATTCTTTCTGTGGAGCCTCCAATTAGCTTAACAGCCTATAGTGATGCCGATTGGGCTGGCTAATACACGTCGATCTATCACTGGTTGGTGTACATTTCTCGGCAACTCTTTAATTTCTTGGAAGAGCAAGAAACAAGATCGGGTGTCTAAGTCATCTACTTAATCTGAATATCATGCCATGTCCTCTGCTTGTTCTAAGATCATTTGGCTTCGGGGTTTGTTGGCAGAGCTTGGTTATGCAGAAAATACTAGTGTTATCCAGATTACTGCTAATCTTGTATTTCATGGATGCACGAAACACATTGAAGTGGATTGTCATTCCATTCGAGAAGCCTATGAGAATGGTGTTATATTTCTTCCTCATATCTCTTATGATCTTCAAATGGCTGTTATATCTACAAAGACTCTTCTCGACAACATTATCAGTTTCTTGTTTACAAATTGATGTTTCTTGATCAACCAACATCAATTTGAGGGGGATATCAATCAGGAGTAAATGAAACCAAACATAATAAAGAGTTTTCTTCTTTGTAGTGTTGCATTAAATTCTTTATTTTAATTGCACAAATTCTTTCCTTTTAGCTAAATATTTAAATTAGGAATATGTATCATTAAGCTTCCTAAATTAGATTATGCATTTTATTATGCACCTACAATAGATTGTACAGACTATTATTTATTGGAATGAAAACAAAGGAAAAGGCATTCAGCCTATTCACTCAAATTTTGATAAATAGAGTTGTGTCAGGAACTTCATATATATATATATATATATATATATATATATATATATATATATATATATATATATATAGTTTTAAATGACAAAATAGAAGACTCTTACAATTTTTTTTTCTCAACTTAAAATTATTAAAGATAAGTTTAATATGCAGTCTTAATTAATGCTAAAAAGTAAGTTAACTTAATGGAAGGTTAAATGATGAAATTTTATAGGCTTGCATCTTTGCATCTTACATATAAACGGTGAAAATATAGATTAATATAACTTCTAGAGTTAAAAGATAAATAGTTAAAATGAAAAGAAGTGTACCAAGTATGCTTTTTAAAAGAATGTCATATAGATGTACAGTTAAGTTTAAATAATTACTATTTGATCGATAAACTATGGTGATTCAAATGCTTGAAAAAGAAATATCATTAATAGTCAAGTTGAGTGTTGTCGGACGCAAAAGATGGCAGTTTATGAGGAGTTTTAATTTATGTATATATATATATATATATATATATATATATATATATATATATATATATGAAAAATATCATTTTTAGTTTTAAAATATGAAACCAAACCGATCTCATATATGCAATAGTTTAAATAATCGAGTATTTCACTACAAGCTATGTATCAATCCCGAAGAATGGATACATTGCTTAGTGGTGAGGCTTGATCAAATAAACTAAAGAATTCATGACATCTGTTTGGTCTGCGAACTATTTATGTTGACCGAAAACTTCCCCTATCTAAATGAAAGAATTAGATAGAGTTTATATTATCTGGAGTCTTTCGGTTTCCTATAAGGGCAAGCTCCTAAAATTAATTACATCTTAGACAACCGAAGTCACCTAGGAAAACTCTTGATATAGATCAGGAAATATTGTATTAATGACTTCCAAAAGGTAGGATTATTTAAGAAATGTGATAATGAGAAATCCAATAGGTGAGTGGCTCAAATTTCAGAACAATTATTATAGGAATCCAAATGAAGAGGAAACTAGGGGAAAGACATATATCCAAGGAAAATCTTGGTGTCCTCCCAAACTTCCCTATGGTTTGACTCCAATTTTAGAAATTCATTTAGTATTTCATCATGCCAATTTTATTATTTAGGGCTTACATTCACTTGATATCGATCATGTGAATAGTCTAGAAGATAAGAGGATTTATGTCATACCCGATAACAGCCTCGGAATCCTAAGACTAATTAGGGCTTATATTCCACAAAATGGTTATGCAAAAACCTTAAGAGATGAAGTGAGGATTTATGCTGCACTAAGCAAACTACCTCAGAGTCCTATGACTTGTTTGTTTAATTCTAAGGAGTTTTGTTATTGAAGATGACTGTGTTACCCACTGTGCATGCTCCAAGCTCTTTATCGTATCAGGTTTAGTTTAAAGAGATGTCAAATGTAAGGGATGAGAGAAGTATCGTGTTTTGGAAATTTTTAAATTGAGGTGTCTTAATGTCTTATTAGGGGAATATTTAAGTTGATTATAGCGACACCGGTTAGGATCCCATAGTTACCTCATTCCGACACCACTATTTTCTTTGGATTCACTCAGTCCAAATGAATTTACTAAATTCAACTTAATGGGTTCCTTACTTTTATTTAGATTGTGGGAAATCTCGTTAGCAGTCTTAGGTTGCCTCCTCCGAGGGATTCCCGATCATCCAAAGGACATTTTAATTTAGTTTCACTTGTGATATTTTTGGATTTGTTTGTGATTAAATTTTGAGTTGTCTTATATTTTGACTGTTGTGGCGGTGGATTTAATTTTTATTTTATTTTGATTTTAGTTTTGGTTTTGATTTTCATTTCAATTTTGTGGCTATCCTAAAAGTTTGGTTTTCATGCAGGGTGATATTGTTGTTTAGCATGCAAGCTTACAATAAAGAGAGTGCAGGAAAAGAAGATGCTGTAAACTTACAAAAGCGTACGTGTCGAGTCTTCGCGTTCCTTCATCTGAAACTTTAGTATCCTTTGAAATAAACGTTTATGATTTGCAGGAAAATAAAGCTTATAGATAGGTTCATCAAGAAATTACCAAATCCTATGTCATAACTTGGTGGGCACTATTTATTCATTTGAGAGATACTTTCCTTTAATAAGTATAATAGATTTAGTTGTCCTACAAGATATCCATAAGACTCGTTAAAAAAACCAGAGAGTACCTAGATATCTCACAATAATTTTGAACTTTCTTGAGTTCATTTAAACTTATCATACTTACTAAATCATCCATCTATTTCATATCCTTATCCTCAGTAAATTAATGTTTCGATCATCCCACAAATGGGGTAAATGTCACTTGAAATTTTATTTGTAAATTATGTGGGTAGAGGCCCTTAGGGGACAAGTTGATTTGTTGATGAACTTAGCCAAATTTAGTTTAGGAGTGGACTTATAGTGTTTCAAAAAGTGTTTGATATTAATTAAGATTTTTTTTCTAAACCTCATTTGTCAAATTTAATTAAGCCTGGTCTCACTTTCAAGCCCTTAAGACTTAGGTGGGTATATTTACAATTTTGAGAAAAGCTTAAACATGTGAGTGTGGTTCTTATCAAAGTATCAAATTATCATTTAAACATCAGATAGGGGTATTGAATTAGTGAGTTATTAACTTCCAATATTAACCCCTAACCTTAAGGATCATTTAATTTTAATTATCTTCCAAGCTAGAACAATTAGGGAAATCACAATTTTACCTTTTAATGTGACAAAAGTGATATGAGTATCTTCCATTTACCCCCTTCATGTTTCAATCATTCAAATGTACTTATAAGATCATTTATTACTCTTTTACCCTTCAATTAGACTTAAATGTTAATTAGGGCTAGATTCTTCAAAATTACAATTTTGCCCCTAAGGCTTTAATACTTCATAATTAATCAAATTCAACTAAAATGATATTGGAATTTTTATGGTACCCTACCTATGGATTAATTGAAACATCTGAGGAGAAATGTGAATTTTTTCATTATTAATTTAATTTCTTTAATTATTTTAATGCAAAAAATATGAATTTTCAAAGATAATTTAATAACTTAATCAAAAAAAATTATTTATTATTGACAAAATTACTGGAGATTCACCTAGACCAGTGGACCACTTGGACCAAATTTCATAATCTTTTGAATTTTAATTTAATTATTATAATTATTTCAAATTTTGGAGTATTAATAAGATATAAAATATTAATTAATTTAAAAATTAATTTTTGTATTTTTATTAAATCTCTCTTAGGTCGAGGAACCTAGAGAAATAAATTTTATATTTTTATGATTTATATTTCAATTATTAGAATTATTTTAGTGAGAAATTAGTAAAATTTCATTTTTTTAAGCTTTAGAAATTATTTTAACCTCTTAAAAATTAATATCTTCACTTAGAGGGTTAGGAAAATTATTCTAATTGTTCCAAGTGATTAGGGCATTTCCACAAATTTTATTATTTTTATAAATTTTATTAATTTTTAATTTTTTAAATATTTACAATAACCTTAAAAATAATTTTTTTTTACTTTAATTCCAATTTTCTTTTTCTTATGTTCCTCTGATCACAGTGAACTCCTAAAACCAATTTGGTAATTTTTTTAGTTGTATTTTAACTATTAGAATTATTTAATGTCGAAAATACAATTTAACTTGGAATATTAAATTAGGTGATCCTAGCCGTCCAACCGTTAAACGCTCGATCCAACGGTGCTCCTCCTCCATCCCCAACTGGTGTGCAGAGAGAACCATCCATGTGAAAACCCTAAGATCTCAGTCTAGACTCAACCAAATCACTTGGGGTTAGATCCTATAGACATCTAATTGAGACGAACATATCTATACGACTAATACACCATAAAATGCATTATAAATACATGGAGAATCGAAATAGGCTCGGGATGAAGAGTGAGCTCAATACCTCTGTCTGAGATGGGAGGCTTCAATCAGATGGTTATTGTACCCAACGAGATTCCTGATGAAGTCTGTTGCTATGGTGAGAAGCCTAGACCCAAATTTGACCAGAGTCGATTTTAGGTGTTGATCAAAGTCTGGGTTAGAGGCTTTCTGTGATTGGGCTTTGATGGGGGAACTTCTTCTTTTAGTATGGTGAAGGTGTGGGTGCAATTAATTTGGATTTGGTGAAGTGTAGAGCTGTGGTGGAAGTGTCCTAGTTTCGGCTGGAATTCAATGGGGAAATTGGGTCTGAAAAGTGGGGATTAAGGCTGGAAGGCTGTGGGATTGCACTTATGAGGTCTCAGGGAAGCTGTGGAAGCAATTTGGCAGAGTTCGCTTAAAAAATTTTCAGCACCCCTTTTATCCTTGAAAAATGGCTTTTATAGTCATGGCTTCCTGATGGAGCTCAGGGCTTGCTAGTGGGTAGAATTAACTGCTTAGGTGGAAGGCAAATTAAATCCAGTGAGCAAATAGAGTTTGACACATTTGATGGGTCAATTGGGTTGAGTTTGGCTTGGGTTGGCTCTTGGTTTTGGTTCCTCCGATAACTAGGCCGGCCGGCTAAGCCAGAGGAGGTGGCCAGTGGTCAGGTGAGCCAGAGGTCAGGCCATCATGGTGATGAACTTAAGTGGCTAAGTGTTTATTGCAAATCTCCTTAGGTTTTACCCATTTAAGGAAGGGGATCCCCCTAATTTAGGGGAACCTTGGTCCATGGATCCACTAGAGTGGGCTAGGTGGATCTAGCTCAGTCCCTAGGGTCCCAAGGCTAGCTATGGTGAGCTTATTTTGGTCACTTTTGGTTTAATTTGGCTACATTGGGTCATGGGTTCAATTTGGGATTTGGGTTCAAGCTGGGCTAGGTTGGGTTTGAGCTTGGATTGGGTCAAATTGATTAAACAATATTGTGTGTATGATTTTTATGAAGATTTTAGAAAAGGATTTGAGTGGTTTGAATTGATTTGGGAGGTGGATTTGACTTAATTTGAGTATTTAGTCAATTTTGAGCTTGTTGGGTTAGCTTGGGTTTAGGTTGGGCTAGAGTGGGGTCAAGACTCATCTAAAGGTTCAAATGGTTTATGGTGATGTTTGATGCGGCAGACTTAATATGCAAGAATGTATGAACTTAAATTTATATATGTTTATAATGATTTTATAAAATCCGATCACTCAACACAAGTATACGTATCATATAAAGTAATACAGGGCTATAATGGAGTCCTCGTTATCGATCCCACAAGGAAGTTCGAAGTATAAGAAAGTGTTTTACAATATATAATATCGCACTGAAATCCGATACTTAAATTGCACTTAAAATTTACTACTTATACTACCACAATACAGAAAACAGTAACAATTAATTAAAATATACTTACTTCTAATAACTTTGAAGAAAGAATTAACTAGCAGACACACTAAACTATGTATTTGAAAGGTTTTTGATATATGATAAAAATATCTTTCCTCTTGCAATAATAATAGGATGTGTGAATTGATATGGAACAATTATTTATGTTATTGTGCCAAATAGGAGCATAGATGAATCTTTACCCTTAAAAGAGTACCCCCTCTTCTAAGCATGAAAAGAACATTGACATATCCTTAGTTTAGTCACTAAACCTAAGGCTAGGCTGGGAGGATACCGGCTCTCACTTTGGAGCTCCCACTCACCTTTCACCCGAAGGCTAACCTTTGATATTTAGTTACTAATCTTAGAACCAAATTGGGGATTCCAGCCTGTCACCCTGAAATCTCCACATTGAAGTCCATCAAAACATATTTCCCTGTTTATTTGCACTCAATTTCCATGAACTACACAATTCATCCATGGAAATTGAATGGATCTTTCATTATTATTGTAGGACATTAAATCCTTTCAGAATTAATGTTCAATAACATATTTTAACATTTCAATTGGCCAAATCTAAAAGTAAATTAAGTTCGAAATGAAAAACCATCACAATTTCTTCAATACATTAAAAGCACATCAAATCCACATCAATCCTTCACCACATCTCTATGCAAGAAGAAAGACAAAGGAGACTACTCAGAATTCATGAAGAAGATACAATAAAACATGGATTATATATATAAAAAAAAAGTCACACAAACCACAAAATAAAATACAACTTATCTCTTTCTCTTCCCCAATGAAATTCCCTTGAAGTTCCTTTGAATCCTTTTCTCTCTTCTTTACAACACTTGATTCTCTCTTTAGAATGGAAAGGAAGACGCAATCTCTCACTTTACTCATTCTCCTTCACTCCTTAGAGAAGAATTCCTCTCAAATCCTCACTTCTACACACTCTTCTCCTAAACCCTTACACTTAACACACACTAAAACTACACTAGAACCACTGAAGAAGCACACCATTTTCGTCCAAAAATAGTTACCTATAAGATAAGGACGAAATCCCAAGAGTTATCATAGGCATCCCTTCAAAAAGTTGCCAAAACTCTTCAAATTTGAATTCCACCGACTTCGGGCACCGGCGGCGCTCTATCCTGCCAATATTTTCTGGAGTCTCTGGATTTGGGCGCCGGCGGTGCCAGAACACATTTTCCACATTTTTTATCCTTTTTTCTCCGAATTCATTCCTTTTTGCTTATTTTCACTCCAATCACCTAAAATCATCATACATGCAACAAATCATGAAAAATACCTTTCTTTAAAGTTCAATATCACAAAAAATGAGTACAATTATATAGCAAAAACCGTATATATTTTTGGTGTATCAAAATCCCCAAACTTTAACTATTATTTGTCCTCAAGTAATTCCTTTACTATATAAAATTATAACTCTAGGCAATGTACTTTTCAACTGTAAGACACTAAAATTTTCATTCAAAAGTATATACTGGTTAGATTTTCAGAAAGAAATTTAGTAATTCAGGTCAACATTACAGGTATAAGAATATTCAACAATCAAGTCTAAAAGTTCTAGTCTTCTATTCATTTCAAGATGAACCATAATTTGTCACATTAAGAGTGCCTGAAAAGATTATGTGAAAAAGGAGTTCATGTAAATTTTATTAGAATGAAGGCTAATACTTTAAACATAAATTCATAAATGAAATCAAGTTTTCCCTTTAGGGTGACTCAAGTGAAGCAAATTTTTGATTAGGCATCTCCTCAAGCTTCTCCTCATAAATATTTTTCTTTCTTTTTCTTTTCTTTTCTTTTCTTTTTCTTCTTTTTTCTTTTTGGGATTTTTTTCAGTCCTTCTTTTCTTTTCTTTTCTTTTCTTTTAATGAGGATTACTATATCTGGATAGCCTTTAATGATTTTGAACTTCACTCTCCTCTTTCTAAAGTTCAAACTTGAGACACCTCCATACTTTATAGTTAAGTACAAGCTTTATTATTCATCATAAAGTTACAATCTCTTCTTAACACACAATATTTTAAGTCCCTTAACATTTCAAAAATACAGTTTTCTTTACTTTAAATAGTTATCTATAATCAAATCCTTTCATACCAAATGTCTTACTTATATAAAATTAACCTTTATTACTAAAAATTTCATTCAAATCCTTCCATAATATTCAACTGAAATAAAAGTTTTAGTTACTAACTGTGAGGTTCAACTACCAGAAGTTATGCTAATAATTTTTGAAAATATAATAATTGAGAACAAATAAAAGTTAATACTTCTCTACCCTCCCCCAAACTTAAAATTTTCATTAAATTTGAAACAGTTGAGAGTAAAAGAAAACTAACATTTCTATGCTAGGATCTTGAAATCTTCAATAGCTATCTGGTATTAATCAAAATTTGCAACTAGCAGGCATGAAACAATTAATAGCAGTGATATAACAATTTTAAATATTTGCATGGGTAAAGAGAAATTAACTTTAAACATTTAAACATCCAACAAAACACTATAACGTGAAACAAACTATTACAGTACTACACAGTCTAGCTAACAATTTTAATGTTTCAGTACAACATAATAGTACACCAATAGGGTTACACAACATATGAAAATAAATAACTACTACATCACAGCAGTTACATGAAAAATAAATATCTACTACATCATAATAGTACAACACAACAGAGCAAGAACAACAAAAATAAAAACAAACAATCTACCAATCTCCAACACCAGGATCAGCAGGGTCATCAGCAGGGTCAGGTCTATATGGTGTATAACTGGGGCAAGTAGGAAATATCACATCAAACTCCCCCCTCATAAATCTGACCTGAGCGTCATAATAGGCAATATCAAACTCAACTCTCCTCTGCAGATAATCTTCATTCACATCACTCCTCACCTCAAATACATCCATCCTACCATGAAGTCTATCTACACTAGAACTCTGTAATCTCAGCTGCTCCATAATATCAGATAAGGTAGGCGGCTCAGATGTAGATGGAACATCATAACTCGTAGTAGGGATATCAGTACTCCTACGCTCAACTCGAGCTCCCACATGAGACTCATAAGTACGGATAATAGTCTTTGTAATTGGTCTCAGAGGTATAACCACTTCTTTAGAACTGTTAAACTCCACTCCAGACTAAACACACAGGGCGTGAACTAAAGCAGGATGCCCTAAACCACTAGGGGTCTCACCTCTAGCAATAGTCTGAATGTTCTTGTAGATAATAGCTCCAATATCAATCTTTTTCATCTTCTAAATATAGTAGTTCAGAATCGCTCTATCCCTTGTAACTTTGCTGTGGTGATAAGATGGTAATAGCCTGGCAGAGACGAAATAATGCCAAACTTTGAATGCAACATTCAATGTGGAAGCGGGGAAATTAATTAACTGTTTTTGACTTACTTTCCATTCCCCTCTTCCTTCAGTCAGAAAAGCAATCACTTCTCTCATATTCTCCCCTCGAGTGTCAAAGTTTTCGTATTCACAAACAAATGGTTCCTGAGTCTGATAGAAAGCATTGATATGCTGAGGAGTAAACTCAACAATTTTTCCTCTAACTAGCACATACACAGTCTAAGTCCAGGGTACATTTGAATAGAACTCTCTAAAAACTCCTATAACAGCATTCGCAGTGAAATAACAAAATCGCTCACAATTCCGCTCTGCAATTAATTATTCTATAGATCCACCAGGACTATCAAAAGCTCGATCCTGGATACACTTCTTGTTGTAAATTTAAGAGTTAAAGCAAAATTGGGCTTTGATATTAATGAACTTCTCCTCATCAAAATCCAATTTCCTCTTCCCTTTACTCATCCTTGGAGCCATGTGAATTTCTAAAATTTGTAAGAAAATTCCAATAAATCCCAAATTCACAATGTAACAAACTCCAAACACTATTCTAAACAAGTAAGAGCAAATTTCATCATGGAAATCTCAAAATCTCTTTTAAACTTCAAAAATTCCAACCTAAGCAATGTGAGAGATTTCCATGGTGAAAATAAAAAAATTTTAACTTAAAGTGAAGCTCTTACCAAGAGAAGTGTGGATTCGGTGTCGAAAAGCTTTGAAATCTCCTTAAATCCAAGATCTAGCAAGCCCTAGATCTTTAAAATTGCGAAAATGGACAAGGAAGATGAAGGAAATGGAAAAATTTGCGGGTCCCAGGGTAAAAATCGCGAAAACGAGGGTTTTTGGCCTTTTACCGCCAGAGGCGCTAGATAGGGTGCCGACGGCGCTCGATTGGGTGCCAGTGGCGCTCTATTTAGAATAAATGCTAAACTCCCTGGATTTGGATGCCGGCAGCGCCAGTCCAAAATATTTTCTGGGTCCGAAAATTTTTTCGTAATTTCAATCGTTTCGACTTCCACAATAGTGTTTAACACTTCAATAGGCATTTACATCATCTCTCAAGTAATAATTAACACAAATCTTAACACAAACAATAGCTTATATATATAAAATCCAAGTTTCAACATAAACACCAAATATGTTCATTCAAACAAAACCAACTATTCTTAGACGTTTAGTGTTGCAAGTACTTTATGATATGCAAACGCTAAAATCGAAGCACACAATGCAAGTAAGCATATTCAAATCCAAATTCAAATTACTAAGCAAAGCAAATACTACACACACCAAGCATATTAAGGTAAAGCAAACTAAACACACAACAAGCATAAGTAGAATCCATCAATTACTCCACATCAGTTTCAGAACTATCCTTTGCTCTAATGTCTCCAATTGATTGCTGATGCACGAACAAATTACAAAATGGACGAAATGGAAATTCGTCAGATGATTCCTCAACAATCACCGCGTTCTTCTTCATCAAGTTAATCAAGCCCATCTCAATTCGACCAGTGTGATCGAATTGTTCCTTCATTCTCCAATCTATATGATCTAATAAATTAGAAATGTTATTGATTGCATTCATAACATCTTGTACATGTTTCTCCAACTGTTTGATCCTCTTTAATATCATTTTGGAACCTTCAGGAAAATAGGGTTGAATCGGTTGTGAACTCTGTGTTGGTTGATCAGCAAGCAAATTTATATCATCTTCATCTCCCACTGTCTGGTAGTCATAAGGATTAGTTGGATCAATAGGCCTCCATGGAAGAAGAACCTTTTCCCAACTTTCATAAGGAACTTGCGATTGACTACATAACAGAAATATGATGGACAGGTGTCCAAGCCCATATTTAGATCCATGAACAATTAATCCCAAAACTGATTTCACAATGATGTTACCAATATCAATAGGCCTCCCAGTTTGAATACAGAAATTCAAAATGGCACTTTCCTTGGTTACCTTGCTATTCTTCAATGTTAGAAATAACTTTGCCAAAATAAAGTAGTGCCACTGCTTTGACACTGGATTGAGAGATACAGATGGGAAACTAATGTATCCATTCTCTCTAATTTCCTAATCCTCATTCTCATCCGTCAAATATCAATACACATCATTCATATTATCTCGTGTGGCATTGAAATTAGAATAATGGCAAATGGGTACGTTCTCGATCATAAAGAGATCATTAATTCGTGCAAAAGTGAATTTCACAAATCTACCACACACAAATATGAACCCTTAGTTGATCCCGTGAAGATTTGCATAAAATTCTTTCACGACAGGAACAACAACGGCAGTGGTCGTGTAGCAAAGCACTTCCCAATGTCTCTCCTTAATAATCTCTTCAATTCTAGTAAGATATTTATCCTTACTTCAATTTATGAAGTCTCTTTCCTTGATAATCCTTATTTTCATCATAACTTTGTTGAACAAACACTGCGCTTTGAAACTTATGAACTTCCTTCGGCTGAAAACGCGAGATCGAGGGGGTTCAATTGAGTAGGAATCCATAGGAAGTGAATTGGGAATGGTAGTTTTCATTTTTCTGGAGTTAAGAAGTTAAAAATGGAGTTTAGGGAGTTATAAGGATGAAGATCCCGCCCAAAACTGCCAAAACTCGCATTTTAAAACTTAAAAACTGTCAACAAGTTTTGGGCGCCGGCGGTGCTCAAACTTGGAAGTTAAGTGTATTAACAGTGATAGGTAGCCGGCGGTGCCCATTCTGGTGCCGACTGAGCCAGTGATCGAAATTCTCATCGAACTTCGTTTGGCCCAAATATTCCAATTTATCAATTTGATCCAATATTTATCAATTTTTAAAGTATATAGAAGTAATTAGGATTAAAACATAACTATCTAAAAAGCAAAACTACATCGAACAAGCAAACACACCTCAAAGATACATATGGGTTGCCTCCCATGAAGCACTTGGTTTAACGTTGTCAGCCCGACAAACCATTCAGTTAATTGAGATGACTCAGTATTAAAACCTCTTTGAATTCAGGTTGAAACCCATCAAAGTAAGGCTTTAATCGATGCCCATTAACCTTAAAAATCTTTCCAGTATCAGGATCTTTAATATCAACAGCTCCAAAAGGATGAACTTTTACAATTGTAAAAGGTCCTAACCATCTAGACTTGAGCTTTCCAGGAAATAACTTAAATCTTGTGTTATATAATAAAACATTTTGTCCAAATTCCAAGTTCTTTTTCAATATCTTCCGATCATGCCAAAATTTCATTTTCTCTTTATAAATCCTATCATTGTGATAAGATGCATTTCTAATCTCTTCCAATTCATTCAATTGTATAAATATTTTCTCTCTAGCATTTTTCAAATTAAAATTCAACTCTTTTATCGCCCAATATGCTTTATGCTCCAATTCAACCGGTAAATGGCAAGTTTTACCAAACACAAGTCTATAAGGAGACATTCCAATATGGATTTTAAAAGCAGTCCTATAAGCCCATAAAGCAGTATCTAATGAAGCAGACCAATCTAATTTATGATTATCCACAGTTTTCTCCAAAATTCTTTTAATTTCACGATTAGACACTTCTGCTAAACCACTAGTCTGGGGATGATAAGCAGTAGAGATTCTATGAATAATATTATATTTCTCAATTAATCTCTTAATTCAATTATTCCTAAAATGGGATCCACCATCAGTTATGATCACTCTTGGCATTCCATATGTTGTAAATATATTTTTCTTTAAAAATTTTAGAACACTACGAGCATCACATCTAGGTAAAGCAATAGCTTCAATCCATTTCAAGACATAATCAACAGCAACCAATATATATAAATTTCCAAATGAAAGAGTAAATGGTCTCATAAAATCTAATCCGTATACATTAAAAATTTCAACTTCCAAATTATAATTTAGAGGCATTTCATTTCTTCTAGAGATATTACCTACTTTCTGACATCGATCACATGATTTAATATATCTATAAGCATCTCTAAAAAAAGTATGCCAATAAAATCCAGATTGTAGAATCTTAAAAGCAGTTTTATCAACACCAAAATGACCTCCAAATTCAGAATCATGACATCGTTGAATAATCAAATTTGTTTCTTCTTGTGGCACACATTTTCTAATAATCAGATCCTTACACTGTTTATATAGATAGGGCTCATCCCAAAAATAAAATTTTGCATCATATTTAAACTTCTTTTGTTGTTGCCTTGTTAAATCAGGTGGTACAATACCACTTACAATATAATTCACAATATCAGCATACCAAGGCAAATTGCTTCCCATAATAGTATAGAGTTGCTCATCAGGGAAAATTTCAGTAATTTCCTTTTTCAAATTTAGATAATTTATCATAATCTATTCTTAACAGATGATCAGTTATTTGATTATCAGCTCCCTTCCTATCAACTATCATAAAATCAAATTCTTGCAGAAGAAGTATCTATCTAATGAGTCTAGGTTTCGCATCCTTCTTTTGCATTAAATATTTGATAATCGAATGGTCTGTATGCACAATACTTTTAGTTCCAATTAAATAAGGTCTAAATTTTTCAAAAGCAAATACTATAGCTAATAACTCTCTTTCAGTAGTGGTATGATTAATTTGAGCCTCATTAAGAGTTTTACTAGCATAGTAAATGACTTTGAAAACTTTATAATGCCTTTGCCCCAATGCTACTCCGATCGCATAATTACTTGCATCACACATAAGTTCAAATGGTTTCTCCCAATCTAGTGAAATAATTATAGGTGCGGTGATTAATTTCTCTATCATTAATTCAAAAGCACTCAAGCATTCATCATTAAAATCAAATTTTCTATCATTTTCTAAAAATCGGCACAAAGGTTTAATAATTTTAGAAAAATCTTTAATATATCGCCTATAAAATTCAGTGTTTCCTATGAAACTCCTAACTTTTCTCATAGTAGTGGGTGGCGGCAATCTCTCAATCACTCTAATTTTAGCAGGATCGACCTCCATATCATCTTCAGAAATTTTATGCCCAAGCATAATTCATCTTGCAACCATAAATTAACATTTCTCCCAATTCAGAATTAGATTTGTTTTCTCACAAAGCTCCAAAACTTTTGCGAAGTTTTCTAGGAAAATTTCAAATGAAGTCCCAAATACAAAGAAATCATCCATAAAGACTTCGATTCCATTATCTATCATACTATTGAAGATAGACATCATACATCTCTGAAATATTGCAGGTGTGTTACACAGTCCAAAAGGCATTCTTTGAAAAGCAAAGGTACCATAAGGGCTAGTAAATGTTGTCTTTTCTTGATTCTCAGGAGCAATAGGTCTTTGGTGGTAACCAGTATATTCATCCAGAAAATAGTAGTGCTTGTGTCCAGCAAGTCTATCTAGCATTTCATCGAGAAAAGGAAGAGAAAAGTGATATTTTCTAGTGGTGGCATTTAATTTCCTATAGTTAATACAAATTTGCCATCCATTAATTTGTCTTGTGGGTATAATTTTATTACATTCATTCACTTCAACAGTCACTCCTTCCTTTTTTGGTACACAATGTATTGGACTCACTCAAGCACTATCCGAAATAGGATAAATAATTCTAGCATCCAGCCATTTTAAAATCTCTTTCTTAACTACTTCTTTCATTATAGGATTCAGTCTCCTTTGCCGATCAACTCTCGGTTTATGTTCTTCATCTAATAAAATTCTATACATACAAATCGAAGGACTAATTACTTTAATATCTGTCAATGTCCATCCAAAAGCTTTCTTGTATCTTTTTAAAGTTTCCAATAAGTTTTATTCTTGATATTTGTTTAACACAGAAGATACAATAACTGGCAAGGTAGATGATTCTTCTAAAAATATATACTTTAAATGATTTGGGAGCATTTTCATCTGAAGTTTAGGAGGTTAGATGATTAAATTTTTATTTCCACCTTCCATAGTGTCTAATACTTCGAATCTCTCCTGAACATACTCCAAATCTTCATTCTTCTCAATATCTGAATTTTCTTCATCTTCAATTTCTTCTTCAAACATATTTTCATATTCCACTTCTTTTTCAAATATATTCTCAAAATGATCGTTTCTCAAATATTCACAGACCTCTATCCTAAAACATTCATTATCTTTTTCCATTGAGGGATACTTCATAGATTTTAAAATATTAAAGGTCACCTCTTGCTCGGTAACTCTCATAGTTAATTATCCTATTTGAACATCAATCACCTATCTTCCAGTAGCAAGGAATGGTCTTCTCAAAATGATTGAAATTTCTTTATCTTCCTCCATATCAAGTACAATAAAATCCATAGGAAAGATAAATTTATCCACTTTCACTAACACATCTTCCACCACTCCTTTAGGGTAAATAATGGAACGATCAGTAAACTGAAGAGTCATAGATGTAGGAGAAATTTCTCTTAGTCCCAACCTTTTGAAAGTTGATAAAGGCATAAGATTAATACTAGCTCTCATATCACATAAAGCCTTTCCGAAAAAATTTTCACCTATAGCACACGGAATAGTGAAATTACCAAGATCTTTAAGTTTTTTAGGAAGCTTCTTCTGAATAATTGCACTACACTCTTCGCTAAGTGCAACAGTTTCATGATCTGCAAACTTTCTTTTCTTTCTCAGGATATCCTTCATAAAATTGGCATAGTTAGACATATGTTCTAATGCTTCAACAAAAGGAATATTTATCGTTAATTTCTTAAGGATCTCCAAAAAATTTCCAAATCCGTTATCCCTATTTTTTTTCTTTAATCTTTGAGGAAATGGAGGTGGTGGTTTTTCAACAGTAATCTTCATTGGCTCAAGAGGATAATCCAAGTCTGGATAAATCTTGTTTGAACCTTTTTCGATTTCCTCCTTCTCCTTTTCTATTTCAACTTCTTTTTTCACTCTAGTTTCCAATTCTTTTCCACTCCTTAATTTAATAGCCTTAAGTTGTTCCTTATTTTGATCTATTGGATTGATCTCCACATTACTTGGAAGTGTTCCAGAAGGTCTATTATTAAGTGCAGTGAAAATATGTTCCAATTGATTTTCAATATTTTTCATAGCAACACCTTGAGATTGTAATTGATTTTCCATATTCAGAATCATTTCTTTCGTAGACAACTTCTTATCCTTAAATTGTGGGTTACTATTAAATCCAGGAGGATAAGATGGTCTAAAATTGGTATTTCCTTGATTGTTCGAATTTACAATTGGATTCATAGAATTGTTAGCCCAGTGTGGGTTAACATTAGCATTGCTATTATTCCAATTGAAATTTGGGTGATTCTTCCAACCAGGATTATAATAATTCGAATAAGGATTGTTAGGTCTATTAATAACATTTAAAGTCTCATAAGGTGTTTGAGATTCTGTTATCTGTCCAAATGAATTTTCCTCCAACACTTGGGGTGATTGAGAATAATTCATTCCATATTGATCTATTATCTTAGAAAGGGCTGCAATTTGAGAAACTACCATAGTCATCAAATATGAATCATGAACACTAGCTACTCTATTAGGATTTACCTGTTCAGAGGGCCATTGAAAATTATTAGTAGGCATTTCTTCAATTAATGCGTATGCTTCATCAAAAGGTTTTGACATTAATGATCCACCAGTAGCATCATCTATAATAGATCGTAATGATCTCACTAATCCATTATAAAATGTTTGAATTATTAACCAATCTGGTAAAGCAAGATGTGGGCACTTCCTAAGAAGATCTTTAAATCTCCTCCAAGCTTCATATACTGAATCTTCTTCAAACTGACAAAAAGATGTAATATCATTTCTTAGTTTAGCAGTTTTTGATGGAGGGAAATATTTTGATAGAAACTTCGAGATAATTCTCCCCAAGTTCTAATAGATCCGAGTGCTAACGAGTTTAACCACGCCTTAGCATTATCCCTTAATGAAAAAGGAAAAAGTCTAAGTCTGACAGCGTCACTAAACACTCTATCATATTTAAAAGTGGCACACAGTTCTAGAAAACTAGTGAGATGTAAATTTGGATCCTCATTAGGTGTTCCTCCAAATTGATTATTTTGTACCATTTGGATAATTGCAGGTTTAATTTCAAATGAATTAGCAGCAACATCAGGATTTTGAATAATTATGTGAATTTCATCTGCTGTTGGGTTAGCATAATATCTTAAAGGTCTTGGTAAATTTCCAATATCATTTCTCTGATTATCTTGATTATTCACCATTTCACAAGGATTTTCAATTTATTTTTGTTGTTTTCTAATTTTTCTGACAGTACGCTCTAACTCCGAATCGTAAGGCACTAAACCTATAGATCCACTACGACGCATACACAATCACACAAATACTTTTAAAATAAATAAATAAACACCCAATTACACACTACAAAGTAAAGGTTTTCTGTTACTTTATTATTAATAAAAACCGTTTATACTTTCTTACTTAATTAATTCGTTAACTTCCCCGGCAACAACGCCAAAAACTTGATGCGGCGGACTTAATATGCAAGAATGTATGAACTCAAATTTATATATGTTTATAATGATTTTGTAAAGTCCTAACACTCAGCGCAAGTATACGTATCATATCAAGTAATACAGAGCTCTAATGGAGTCATGGTTATTGATCCTACAGGGAAGTTCGAAGTATAAGAAAGTGTTTCACAATATATAATATAACACTGAAATCCGATACTTAAATTGCACTTAAAGTTTACTACTTACTTCTACTACCACAATACAGAAAACAGTAACAATTAATTAAACTACATTTACTTCTAACAACTTTGAAGACATAATTAACTAGCAGACATAGTAAACTATGTATTTGAAAGGTTTTTGAAATATGAGAAATGTACCTTTCCTCTTGAAATGAGAATATGATGTGTGGATTGATATGGAACAATTATTTATGTTATTGTGCCAAATAGGAGCATAGATGATTCTTTACTCTTACAAGAGTACCCCCTCTTCTAAGCATGAAAAGAACATTGACATATCCTAAGTTTAGTCACTAAACCTAAGGCTAGGCTCGGAGGATACCGGCTCTTACTTTGGAGCTCCCACTCACCCTTCACCCGAAGGCTAACCTTTGATATTTAGCTACTAATCTTAGAACCAATTTGGGGATTCCAACCTGTCACCCTAAAATTTCCACATTGAAGTCCATCAAAACACATTTCCCTATTTATTTGCACTCAATTCCCATGAACTACGCAATTCATCCATGGAAATTGAATGGATCTTTCATTATTGTTGTAGGACATTAAATCCTTTCAGAATTAATGTTCAACAACATATTTTAACATATCAATTGGCCAAATTGAAAAGTAAATTAAGTTTGAAATGAAAAACCATCACAATTTCTTCAATAAATTAAAAGCACATCAAATCCACATCAATCCTTCACCACATCTCTATGCAAGAAGAAAGACAAAGGAGACTACACAGAATTCATGAAGAAGATACAATAAAACATGGATTTTATATATATAAAAAAAGTCATACAAACCACAAAAGAAAATACAACTTATCTCTTTCTCTTCCCCAATGCAATTCTCTTAAAGTTCCTTTGAATTCTTTTCTCTCTTCTTTACAACACTTGATTCTCTCTTTAGAATGGAAAGGAAGAAGCAATCTCTCACTTTCCTCCTTCTCCTTCACTCCTTGGAGAAGAATTCCTCTCAAATCCTCACTTCTACACACTCTTCTCCTAAACACTAACACTTAACACACAGTAAAAATACATTAGAACCACTAAAGAAGCACACCATTTTTGTCTAAAAATAGTTACTTATAATATAAGGACGAAATCCCAAGATTTTCCATAGGCATCCCTTCAAAAAGTCGCTAAACCTCTTTAAATTTCAATTCCACCGACTTTGGGCACTGGCGGTGCTCTATCCTGTCAACTGGAGTCTCTGAATTTGGGTGCTGGTGGCGCCAGAACACATTTTCCACCTTTTTCTCCTTTTTGCTCCGAATTAATTCCTTTTTGCTCCAAATTTGTTCCTTTTTGTTTCTTTTCACTCCAATCACCTAAAATCATCATACCTGCAACAAATCATGAAAAATATCTTTCTTTAAAGTGCAATATCACCAAAAATGGGTAAAATTTTATAGCTAAAACCATATATATTTTTGGTGCATCAATGTTATGAAGAGTTCTTGACATAAGTTGGGTGGAGATTTTAGGGTTAGGACATTCAATTTGGTGATATTTGGTCACGTGGCACATTTAGGGGAAATTTGAGGATTTTGGCTTAGGTTGGATTTGGGTGAGGTTTGAGTGGAAATTTGAATCAATTATTGGTTCAATTTAGTTTAGTGGAATGTTATGAAGAGTTTTGGATATTAATTTGGGGAATTGATTTGGTCATGAGGTTCGATTTGGGGAAATTTGGTCACATGGTCAAATTTGGAGCTTTTTTATTTGAGTTGAAATTAGGTTTGTAATTGGGTCAAATTTGGCTTAGATTTGGATTAGATTGGGATTGGGGATGATGAATTTTGGTTTAGAATTGAAATTGGGTAAGATTGGGTTCAATTGGGTGAACATTGAGGGTGATTTAGGTATTTTAGGCTTAAAAGGGCAATTTGAGGCTTTTTGTCAAATTGTGCTAATTTGGTCAAATTGAGCTCATTGGTTGGTTCAAAACTGAAATTGGGAATATTTGGAGGGTTTTGGGAATTTTTTGGAATTTTTGGGCTAGGAGGGGCAATTTGGTAATTTTGAATATTTTAGGGCTATTTAGACTAATTTTGGTAAATTTAAGGTGTTATGGGTATTTTGAGTGGTGAGGAATGTTTTGGGAAGATTCTTGGAGGAAATTTGGGAATTTGAATAATTTTTGGGATTTTTTGGTATTTTGGGCAAAATTAGGGTTTTAGGGGTAATTTGGTCATTTGCTAGAGTTTAGGGGTACAATGGGCTAAAAGTTTGAAATTTTTGGTAAGTTTGGGTGTCAATTGGATATGTCTACTCATTAAGTCATTGACATAGGAAATTCTCCATTTGGATCCTCCATGTGCTGTTACTAGCCAAACCCTAGCCTAGGGCTAAGAGCTTAGGGACACATGAGTTTCCAAAAGAGTAGTGGATCAAGTGTGAGAAAGTTTTGCATAGATTTTAGGGTTGTGAGGTAGTGTGTGAGAGTGTAATATGTAAGTGTGTGTTGAGCCTCACTCAGACCACCCAGGGTAAGTTCTAAGGTTGACTAACCTATAGGAAACTCCTTTTAAGCTTCCTAATGCTTGGTCTTCATCCTCCTAAGCATTTAGAGGTTAGAACTTAAACATTTGAAAACTCCAAGTGAAGCAAAGAAGTGTCTTGATTTTCTATGTGGTAAGGTTTCCATTACTAGTCTTCTAAGATAGTCACCAGAAAACTCCTATGGCTAGACCCTAGGCTATTCTAAAGAAAGACTAGACCTTAACAAAAGTGAGGTCAATAAGTGCAAAAGAAATTAAAATGCTAAAATTTTGAAAAATGTGATAAATTTAAGAAGAAAAGGGGCTTAGGCACTTTAAATTTCAGTATTTATGGAGTACACAATATGAAATTTCATTGGATTTGAATGTGTTTTCTGATATTTATGTATTTTTGGTAGACCTAACATTACTTAAATTATACGTTATGAAATCATGAAAAATGAGTCTAACTTCTCGTAACTCACTCGAGATAGATGAATGGATTAGTATCATATAGTCAATCTATGTTAGATAAGACTAATAATGATGATGAGTGATTTGTGAATCTAGTTAAAATAAATATCTACATAAAAACATCTCCTATTCTTTCATTAGCGAAGTGCATTCAGTTTTCATTTTTCATTAGTGTGTTTAATTTGCATCTAGCATGCTTGTTGAGCTGAGAAAATGTTATCTAACTTATGATTTCATCTCTGCCATCAGCTTTAATCCCACACACATTCATTTGTATGGTTCGAACAATATTCTGCACCGTTTAATCTTTGAATTGGAACTCTTTGGTAGTGTAAGGTGGTTTTTACTGCAATTTTATATGTCCGCCACTACACCTATCTTGAATGTTATAGAAGTGACTTATGCTTGATGCTTCTGTAGGAAATCCAATCATGATTTGTGATTGGGCGTTTGGGAGCTTTCAACTCTTTAAATATGCAGGTTACAACATAGGTCAGTACTTCTTTTAGTTTTCCATTTTAAAGAAACTTATATAAATTGCACATAAAATTTATATATTTACAAAATTAGTGTTCATGTAAATTTTCTGAATTATCAAAGTCATGTATCTATGTATTCCATGATCAAATTATTGGAATTTTGATAAAAACAAGAAAAATACAGGTTGGAATTTTCTTATGAATTTTTCATATTTTGGTGAGAATTTGAAAAATGGATGTAAGAGGTTGCTAGCATTGTAAATAGCAATGTTTCGAGTGATATGCATGTAATTGCTCCTATTTATTGTCATTCATTATTGTTCCTTAGAATTGTGTTGGCAGTGATATTAGGAAAGTCAATCATTCCATTGCCTTTGTTGATGTTTACTCAAATATCGATACGTAATGCCTTGGTGCATATACTTAAACAAATATCTTACAATATCTTTACATGTTGGAATGAGTCACGTGGAACATCTAAAGTTGTTGATCATTCTGGATTTGTTTTAGAAGCGCCAACGGGATATTAAATGTTTGACCAAAATTCAATTGTGATTGTAGTTGTTTTAAGAAAATTGTCTTCTAAGTTTTAGTAGAATTTAAAAAAGGAATGTACATAACTAAGGATAGCTGGTATTTGAATATGGAGACTTTATTTGTAAAAAAAAAAAGAAATACATTTGTCTAAATATTAAAAAGAGTTAATGCTATTGGGAAATAAATATTTTTGAGTGAGCAAAAAGAAATTCGCTAAGTGGCTACAAAGCTTGAACACTACATAATTTGATGATGAAGAGATCATGATAGGCATCGAGGAAGGTGAAAATAAGAGCTACGGTAAGAAAAATTATATTTTAAAACTTTTTTCAATACCCTTGCTTGTTAGGAACTTGTTTATCATGTCTTTGAAAATTTTGTCTTGTGCTCTTAATATCTAGGATTTTTTAGAAAAAACAATTATATGATATTGTATAGTATTTGATTAGCTTTAAAGAAGATTGGCGTGGTTAGAAATTTTTAAGTCTAAATGAGTTATCTATCAAAAAGAGTTTGGAGATGTTCAAAATAATATATTTAAATGGCTTTTTTCTAATGAAATCCTAAATGATAATGGTCTTTTAAATGATAAAGAAAAATATATTTTGCACCAACTTTAAGAGCATATGAATACTTCATTTTTGATAATTATTGCAATGAATATTATTTATCATATGTTAAATTATGAGAAAGAATAAGGGAACAGGGTTTGAAAAACTTACATTAGTTCAAAAATATGTTGAAATGATTTAAAGATGTAGGCCTCTTTTATGTGGAATCAAAGGTAGTGTGTGACATCCATTCTTTTTATGCTAGTTTGAGCCATCAATAATTTTAAAATAGAATGTAATCAAGTATTGCAAATCTATACTTTATGTCCATTAAGAAAATAATGTATATTAAAGAAATGCCAAATTTATTTATTATGCTTGTTAGATTAGTGCTAATGAATAAAGAGTTAATGAATATATATTTTTTTATATCAATGGTTAACATTGACTCTATATATTTTTGTATGATTGTTTAAATTCTTATAATTGTTAATAAGTTGTTATGGTGTATGTAGTTCTAGTAGGTGTGACCTCTTCTAAACATCAAGTGCAATATAGGAAATTTAATAAAAATAAGCTTAGAATGGGTAGAAAATAGTTAATATAGCTTATCTAATTGTTTATGATTAAAAATTAATAATTATTGATCAACAATTGTGGATGAATTAAGTTAAACCTAAATATAACATTATAAGGCGTTTTCTTGTTATTACATTAAAATATTAAGGTCCAAGTAAGATAATATTATAGGTGGGTAAAATGAATAAATTTCATAGAATTACTATGTCATTAGATAATATTATAGAGACATGCATTTTTATATATAGAACTACCATTTAAACTATATATTTTTAATGGTCAAAGGGAGAGTGGAATGAAGTCACAAACATCCAACTTTAGTGTGATAAAATTGTTATTAAGAAAATGAGATACAGCTAGAAAGGATAGATGGTGATGATTATTATTATTATATAGAGCATGCTAGGGAAATTATTGAAGATAAAATAATGAAAAAATGATTTAGTTATGTTCCTTTTAGAGGGGGAGAGAAAATGATATGAAATTTTACATTAATGAAAAAGTTAGAACAAGTTTAGCATTGCTATAAAATAAAATAAAATAAAATCTTTTCTAGGTTGGAACAAGCATCTTGTGCATCACTTAACATGAACAACTTGAGAAGGAATATTCCTAAATGATTTGAAAATACTAATATGATGATATAATGTTGATTAATGAGATTAGTGATACTAATAGAATATTGTTATTCTAAAGTGTTTTAATTGTTAAATTCTTCTTTCTTAGTTCTATTTTCAATAATTCAAGCAAGAAGTTGGAGTGTGGTCGTATGTAGCTCTATCAATGGAATTCTTGAGCTTATAAACGACATTATGCACAAATTTTATTAATAAATTATTTTGGATTGATTTTTATCCTTTAAAAAATGATATTCAAATTTAGTTGGCATAATATTAAAGATTATTGAGTCAATATTGATCAACGATCAATCATAGGTGTGATACATACATGAAACTTATATATTAAACAAAATAATGACATTCCAGTTAATATTATTTGGTAGCTAAATTAGAGAAATTTCTCAGCCATACTATGCAGTGAGAGAAAACCTAAACGTATGCATGCCAATTTTTGTAAAATCACAATTAGAAGGTTATGTCACACATGCTTAAAAATTGGGCAATAAACTCTTTGATGAACTAGTTTAACATAACAAAAATATTATGTTTCTTCTCACCCCTTTCTACGCTAGCCAAAATGGCCTTCTTAGTGTTATCCTTTTTGAGATTAATCTTTCTATGCTAATCTCTTTTAGAAAATTTAAAAAAGAAAGGAAAAGCTGAAGTTGGACAAAATTTAATAAGAAATAAAAGGAGTATCTACGACGATATTGATGTGTAGAAAAACATGCTTAATTTCATTTATATTTTGCACATTCTTATGAAATAATTTGAACTTTAAAGAAGGGTTTTTTTATGTTTTTCTTGCAGATACAACTGGTAGTAGAAGCAGAACGGAGTGGAGAAGAAATGGAGTGAAGCGGAGCTGATATGGAATACTAGAGATCCAAGGGACTGTCGCCTAGGCGCCAGTCATTGGGCACCATAGTGCTCCTACCAAGTCCCTTGGTGCCACTTACTTGAGTGTATAGGCTCCAGTATACAGCCGAGCAGATAGAGAGGTTGGCGCCAAGGTGCCAGTCGAGTGGCACCTAGGTGCCAGTAACTGCTGGGTAGTTTTTTAGTAGTTTCTCTCCATGATGTGGGAAGTTTTTTAGCAAACTAAAAGTATTTCATGAGGGAGAATTAGAGAGAATTTTTGTGGAGAAGAAGGAGAGAGCACTACGGTTTGCTGTAGGGGAGAATTAGGGATTTTGCTTAGAGAATTTGGTGAGATTTTGAGAGGTGTATTGTGGGAAGAGTATTCAACACAACAGCAAGGGTCTAGGAGATCCTAGGAAAGCATTCTCAGAGCATTGTAACAAGGAAGAAGCTAATTATATTGCATTTATTTTATTGTACTTTTGTAAAACACAATTACGTAGTAGATTTGTTTTATGTTAATGATATTTTGTGGTGTTTTCTCCATGCTTTATGAGTAGTCTTTTCACCTTTCTGTCATAATGATCATATTAGTTGTGTAGGAATAGTAGAATACTTTTAAAGTTGGTTTTCAATATTTAATATGATGAGAACTCTTCAAAGCTTCATTTACTTTCATTATGGCCAGATGATTAGTTAAAATATTTTGTGATCCAAAATGACTCAGGCGAGTTATGGAAGAACAATTAGAATATTCACATTGAACTATAGGGTATGAAGCAAAAGTAAAATTTAGGGAGATGAAAATAGATAGAGAAATAATCTTTGATGGGATCAAATTGGGGTTTAAGGAATTAAAACCAGTTTAACCAAAATTTTTTATGCACTCGGGAGAGGGTAAAGAAGAGAGTTGCACTTATTTTTCACTAGCCATAATTACAATTTATAGTATCCATTTTCCTACACACTACTTATATCATTGTAATGGAGGGTAGTTTTTTATCTTGGTTGTCACCAATTCAAATATATTTAGTAGGATTTCTATAAGAGTAAATCTTCAATAATATTTAGTAATTCGGTAGCACTAGTTAGAAAAAATTAAAACCAACTTTACTTCCAGGCTATGAATTATTTTTGTAGGTAGAACCTCTCTTAAGCCATTAGGCCTCATTCCCTGTGGGATCGACATTCCAGGCTCCAAATTTGATATTACTGATATGATACATAAACTTTCATGAGACCCCAACACTTAAAATTAGGGTGTGTCAAGATTTTATCACCGTTGCAGGACGTGTCAAGACAATCATCAAGTTTTTTGGCACCATTGTTAGGGAGCGACTGTGTAGTTAAACTAGGAGAAATTTGGTTGAATCAATTAGACCTAACATTGGGAATTTTCATTGTAGTTTTAGTGTAATTGTTTGCTTGTTTGAAAAAGAGAAATATTTTAAAAATATTTTTTGTTTGCTTATTGTGTGAAGACCTATAATTTAAACTTTTAGTTAGTGAATATGTAGTGCGGGACCTATAGGCTTTGAACCATACAATTCAAAACTAAAGAGAATTATTAGGAAAATTAGAAAACAAAAAAAAAACTTCATGAACATGTAGAAGAAATGATGAACAATCAACAAATCGATGTGGATACCTAAGAATCGATTAATGCTCATCATAATTCGCTTAGACTATTAAGGGATTATGCTATCCTACGACAGATGAATTTCATTCAAGTATTCCAACTCCTGCTGTAGAAGCTAACACATTTGAACATAAGTCTGTTATTATCCAAATGGTGTAGAACAACCACATTGGGGGAACCCCGTATCCAAGTTTACATTCAGCAAGTTTCTTAGAACTTTGTGGTACATTTCGCTATAATGGCGTCTGAAACAATGCTTCTTAGCCTTTTTCTCTTTTTTTTTAAGGGATAAAACCAAAATGTGGTTAAACTTATTAGCACGTGGATCAAATAGGATATGGGATGACTTAGCCCAAAAATTCCTACCTAAGTATTTCATGCCTTAAAAACTTCTAAACTTAGGAATAATATTACTTCATTTTGCCAATTAGAAGGTGAGTCAATATATGAGTATTGGGAATGATTTAAGGAACTTTTTGGGAAGTGCCCACATCATGCACTGCCTAATTGGTTAATTATCCAAACTTTTTACAATGTTTTAGTAGGATCTCTGAGATCTATTATAGTTGCTACCGCTGATGGTTCGCTTATGTCCAAGCCATTTGATGAGGCTTATTCTCTCATTGAGGAGATGACCACTAACAATTCACAATGACCCTGTGAAAGAGTAAAACCTAGGAAGTAGCTAGTGTACATGCCACTGATGTGCTTTCGATTCTAACTTCTCAGGTGGCAGCCATATCTTGGAAGCTAGATCAATTTGGAATGAAACAATCTCAAATACCTCTAGTAAATTGAGAAAAACTAATTCGTAAAAATTGTTATTTCTAGTACTTCATCATTTGAGACCTTAAATGCGATTAACAACAGACCTAACATCCCTTATTCCAATTTCTATAATCCATGTTGGAAGAACCATCCTAGCTTTAACTGCAACAGCAATTCTGTTGGGGAAAACCAACAATGTGAAAATAACCAGGCAAATCATTTAGGAAATTGGAATAATCAAGATAGTACCAACTATAAACCTTCTTATCTTCTGTAATTTAACTCTAACCCCCAAATTAAGGAAAAAAAAGTTGTCTTGAGAGGAGGATTTATTGCAGATGGGGAATCAACTACAAGGTCAATGTACAATTATAAGAAGCATAGAAAACTAGTTGGGACAAATTGCTAATTCATTGAGCAATCAACCCCAAGAAACTCTTCGTAGCAACACTGTGATTAACCCTAAGGAGAAGAATAGTGAGCATGTGAAAGCTATCCAATTAATAAGTGGAAAGAGAGTTGAATGATGTAGTTTAGAAAGATTTTGAAGGTGAAAAGAAGTTGTAGAACCTAAAAAAACTTTGGGAAATGTTTCCAAATATATAGAGAAGCAAGTCTCTCCAACTAAGATTAAGTTAGAAAAAACACCACCTCCACTTTTTAAAGACTCCAACAACAAAAATTGAATCGACAATTTTCAAATTTTTTTGGAAGTATTTAAGAAGCTAGCTATTAATATTCCTTTTGCTGAGGCTTTGGAGCAAATGCCCAGTTATGTAAAGATCATGAAAGACATTCTTAACAAGAACATGAAGTTTGGAGAATATGAGACAGTTACTCTTAGTGAAGAGTGTAGCGCTATCATTCAAAAGAAGCTTCCTTCGAAATTTAAGGATCCTGGGAGCTTTACTATCCCTTGTGCAATTGGAGAAAGTTATTTTGGAAAAGCCTTATGTGATATTGGAGCAAGTATAAACTCTATGCCATTTTCTATCTTCAGAAGGTTAGGATTATGAGAAGTCTCTCCTACAACTGTAACCCTTAAGCTACTTGATCGATCAATTAGTAAGGTGGCTAAGTTTATCTTCCCCATTGATTTCATTGTGTTGGATATGGAGGAAGATAAAGAAATTATAATCATTTTAGGTAGACCTTTCCTAACTACTAGATGTGTTATGATAAATGTTCAATGCCTTGAAATCTATGAAGTATCCTTCTAAATGAAATGGAGATGTGTGTTTTTAGATGGACTTAATTGATTATTTGTATTGTAGCCATTTTCAAAAAAGTTATGAAGAAAAATCAGTAGAGACAAATTTAGAAGATGAAGAAGTTACAGAATTTCAAGGAGAATCAACCCTATTGATTACTGATGATTCAAAATTTGTTCAGGAGAGGTTTGATATTCTAGATACGACAAAAACTAGTAAACATGTTATTCCTTCTGTTGAGGAACCCCCTGAACTTGAGATGAATGTATTTCCCACGCACATAAAGTATGCTTACTTGGGGAAGTCATCTACATCGCCAGTTATCATATCCTCATATTTGTTACATTCATAGGAGGATAAATTAATGGATATTCTGAGGAATTATAAGAAAGCTTTCTGATGGGCCTTAACAGATATAAAGGGTATTAGTCCCTCTATTTCTTTGCATAGGATCTTGATGGAAGATAATCATAAACCCTAGACAGATCATCAAAGGAGTTTAAATCTATTTATGAAAGAAGTAGTTAAAAAAGAATTATTGAAATGGTTAGATTTAGGTATTATCCATCCTATATTTGGGTTAGCCCTATTCACTGTGTTCTAAGAAATGGGGAATTATTGTGACTATTAATGAACAAAATGAATGAATTTCGACTAGACATGGGTGGTGTATATGTGTAGATTAAATTTAAATTTTTCCATAAGGATCACTTTCCTTTACTCATTATGGATCAGATGTTGGATAGGCTAGCTGACCGTCCATATTTTTGCTTCTTAGATGGATATTAAGTGTATCATCAGATAATTATAGCTCCTAAAGATCAAGATGAGACAAAATTCATAAGTTCTTATGAAACTTTTACTTTTCAAAGAATGCATTTTGGATTATCTAACACACCTACTGCATTTCAGTGGTGTATGTTGTTTATTTTTCGTGACCTGATTGAAAAAGGAGTTGAAGTGCTTATGGATGACTTCTCAGTGTTTGGCCCTTCATTTAATTCTTATTTAGACCATTTGGTGAGGTATTGAAACACTGTGAAGGAACCCATTAGGTTCTCAATTGGGAGAAAAGTCAACTTATGGTTTCGAGAGATATTGTGTTAGGACATAAAATATATGAAAAAGGCATGGAAGTAGACCCAGCAAAATTTTACTGAAAAACTACCTCCATTTAGTTATGTGATGGAAGTTAGAAGTTTTTTATGACAAGATGGATTCTATAGGTGATATATAAATGATTTTTCCAAAATAGCCAAACCTTTATGTCATCTCTTAGAAAAGAATGTCTTATTTAATTTCAACAATGAATACCTAAATTTATTCAGTATTCTGAAAAAGAAATTAGTCACTGATCCTATTATTATTTCACCTGATTGAGGGAAGCCATTTGAGCTAATTTGTGATGCTAGTGATTATGCTATTGGGGCAGTTTTAGGGCAAAAGCACGATAAAATGTTTAAATCTATATACTTTTTCCAGTAAAACCTTTTATGATGCTTAAATAAATTACAATATTACTAAGAAGGATCTACTGAATATAGTATATATTTTTGATAAATTTAGATCATATTTAATTGGAACAAAGTGTATTATTCACACCAACCATTCTGCTATTAGATATTTGATGTTAAAAAGGGATGTCAAACCAAGATTGATTAGATGTGTCCTTTGATGCAAGAATTTGATATCAAAGTAGTGGATAGGAAGGGTTATGATAATCAAATAACAGATCATTTATCAAGACTAGATAAGGGAAATTCGTATATTTATGAAGATGAAATCAATGAAAATTTTCCTGATGAGCAACTCTTTGCTATTACTGAGTGGTATATTCTGTGGTATGCTGATATAGTAAATTTTATAGTTAGTGATATTATGCCCTATGACATGACATACCATCAACACAAGGAATTCATCCATGACACCATATATTACTTCTTAGGTGACCGATATCTTTATAGACAATGTGAGGATCAGGTCATAGAGAGATGTGTACCTATAGAATAAACGCTAGCAATTATTAAGAAATATCATGTTTCTGAATTTGGAGGACATTTTGTAGTTAATAGAACTGCTTTTAAGAGTTTGAAATCTAGATTTTATTGGCCTACTCTATTTAGATAATTTTGATAGATGTCAGAAGTAGGCAATATTTCTATGAGTGATGAAATGCCCCTAAATTTTACTTTAGAGATTGAGATTTTTTTATGTAGGTTTTTAGACTTTATGGGTCCCTTTGTACCATCTTTATAAAATTTATATTATGATAGTTGTGGACTATGTTTCAAAATAGATTGAGGTAGCGACTCTTCCAAATTGTGATGCTTAAAGTGTAGCAAAATTCTTAAAGAAGAATATCTTTAGTAGATTTGGTATGCCTAGAGTGATCATTAGTGATGGGGGAGCCACTTTAGGAATAGAAAAATGGAAACATTAGTTATTACGTATGGAATTAAGAATATGATTGTCACAACATATAATCTGCAAATGAGTGTTTTAGCAGATGTATCTAATATGGAAATCAAAAGGATTTAAAAAAAACCTATCAATCCTAGTAGAATAGATTGGTCTTTGAGATTAGATGTTGTATTATAAGCTTATAAGACTGCTTATAAAATACCTATAGGAATCACTCCATATAGGATCATCTTTAGCAAAGCTTGTCATTTACCAATGGAATTAGAATATAAAGCTTATTGGGCTGTTAAGGAATTTAATTATAATATGAAAGAAGTTGGTGATAAAAGATTATTGCAGTTAAATGAACTTGAGGGAGTTAGATAAGAATCTTATAAAAATGCTAAGATTTATAAAGAGAAAATGAAAAAGTGGCATAATCAAAAAATTATTAGGAAAGATTTTGAGCATGGAGAGGAAGTTTTACTATATAATGTGCAATTGAAATTATTTCGTGGAATACTTATGTCCAGCTGTTTGTGGTCATTTACTATAGTTAAAGTTTATCCTTTTGGTGCAATTGATATAAAAGATCCAAGGAATGGTATGTATTTAAAGTGAATGGATAGAGACATAACCATACTTAGGAGGAGAGAGACCATTGATAAATGAGGTCTTAATGTTAGGTCATCTTGAGTAGATATCTGGATTCGTTAGACTGATGACATTAAACCAAATGCTTATTGGGAGGCAACCCAATTTTGTATTTTTTTAGTGTGTATTATTTGTTGTTTGTTGTGGTTTGGATTGTTGGTATTATGTGTTGATATTTAGGTTTGTGAGTGTTTTGATTTGATTAGGATTGTGTGGATTGAGAGAGGTGAATTCTTAGTCTTCTCATTGTGACTGAACTTTAGTATGTTCTTTGGAAGTAGAATGATCAATTAGATCCTCTACGTCGTAGTTCCCAATTGAACTTAAAGGTTTACCAGAGACATGTTGATTTTGGGCATATGACCGGTCCATCTCAGTTCTTTACTACCTATTTCTGACCCTGTTCTTCTATCATGCTGGTTCAACAGACCAGCTATCTGAGGAGCTTGTGGATGATCTTGTCATTGGACTGTCAGTTGTGTATAATTTATTGAACAGTGGTACTTAAGGTTGTCAACAAATAAGACAATAGTAAAGGTGCTATCTAGACCTAAATATATTTACAAAAATATTTATAATCATTTGGAAATTAAATGAAACTAAATTCCGTTGGAGATGAGGAACTGGAGAAAGGAGATGTGATGAGAAGGAGGATGAGTGATCCTCTTTCATATTTAGTTTTTATGTGTTTATTGGTGTGATGAAGTACTTGGGGAGGATCAATAATTGAATTTAAATGACTAGGACTAATTCTGGATCCAGCATGTAAGCCTTACTGCCCCTGGCACCAAAGTGTCAGGAGTTGAATTGGCGTCTAGACACCAATATAAACCAGTGCCAAGGCGCCGTACCAAAAGCAAGGGAAGCACCATGACACCACTATCATAGTGCCTAGGTGCTGCTTCTTCCTACTCATAAAAATGCCTAAACCGACCCGGTTTAGGTCATTTTCGTGACACTTCCTACCAGATCTTTCTTCTACGATTGAGAGGCAATACTTAGGGTTCTTTCTCCCCTTCCATTTTCGATTGTACTGAACTATACTTGTTATTTCTTGCTGTTTTTACTGAGTTTTCTCTCGATCAGTATATATATATATATATATATATATATATATATATATATATATATATATATATATATATATATATATATATATATATATATATATATATATATATATATTAGAACTTTATTTGTAATTACCTGTTGAAATATTGTAAACTCTTTCTGGTGTAATTTCATTTATTTTCTTCTTAACATATTTAGTGGTAATTTACTTGCTATTGCATACTTGTTCTTTCCTTCTTATGTTTATCAATTTTGTTGAATGATAAATGTGGTAGAAGGTATTTATGCACTATTTTCTCCCTACTTATATTCATGTTTTACACTACTTAATATATTAAAAATTAAGTTTAGGGCGGGTGGGGTGAAGGAGAAAATTTTTTAAAAGCTTAACTTTAATTATCCTCAATAACATACACTTAATTGTTGTATTTTTAAAGGAATTGAGGTATGTGGTGTAATTTCAAATTATTGCAATTTTATGAAAAGAAAATCATAATATCTTTATTTTAAATTCTATGTAAATAAGGCTATGCTAGTGAAAGGTTAACTTGTAGTTTAACATGTAGAAAAATGTTTTCACTATTTATTTTTTGCGAATAGTTATATAATTGTTTAACTAGGTATCCTTAGATATATACTTCATAAGAATTAAGCATCTGTTCAAGTCATAGTTTTAACTTTAGATATTGTTGTGAAGGATTGTGGTCGGCATCACTTTAGGAAGTTGATAATGGAATTCAAAACCATTAAATGTTTATCCATATATAGTGATTCCCCTAAAAATAATGCTAAGGATTCAAATATACATCTGATGGCATTTCAGGTACTTGGCTCGTCGCCGCCAGCACCGTCAATTCTCTCATGTCATTGTGGATGTCGAAATGTCTATCGATGTCGTTTTTTAGGAGTCACCACTTTGTTTAGCTATCATATTGCCTTAATCTTCAAGTAATCTTATTCTTTTAGATCATGTGAAGGATTCTTAGTTGTTAAGAAACTTGAAGAAGAAAGATAAGAGTTGATAAAATAGAAAACAGTAGAATAAGGAAATATCAGTGGTAGTCCTTACGGAGAAGATTCCAAAATGCCTTATTCTGGATATCTCCATATAAGGATGACCACATGGAAAATCTAATAACCAGAGATTTTAGGTGTGATACCTATTCTGAGTTCTTTAATTCTCCTATAGGAGCAAGCTCATATAGTTAATTACATCTTAGACAATTAGGATTGTCTAAGAAAACTCCTGATTAATTTTAACACTCGTTCTCTAAGAAATATTCAAGATGAAGGAAGTAAATGTCAATGTTTAATCCTAAGGGTAATAAATAACACGTCATACCCTAAAGGTTTGGTTTTGTTATTGTTGCTGTTTTGTTTTGTTTTGTCAATGTCATTTTGTTTCGTTGTTTGTTTTATTTTGTCAATGTCGGTTTATTTCGTTGTTTGTTTTATTTTGTCAATGTCATTTTGTTTCGTTATTTGTTTTGTTTTGTCATTGTTGTTTTCTTTCGTTGTTTGTTTTGTTTTTTCAATGTCGTTTTATTATTGTTTTGTTAATGTCGTTGTTTTGTTTTTTTTTTTTGTCAATTTCATTTTATTTCGTTGTTTGTTTTGTTTTATCAATATCATTTTGTTTTGTTGTTTGTTTTATTTTATCAATGTCATTTTATTGTTGTTTTATTAATGTCATTGTTTTGTTTTTTTTTGTCAATGTCATTTTGTTGTTGTTTTGTTAATGTCGTTGTTTTATTTTGTTTTGTCAATGTCATTTTCTTGTTGTTTTAGGTTTTGTGACTATCCTAAAAGTTTTGGTTTTGTTTCATTTTGACGTTATTTTGTTGTCGTTTTATTTTTATTTTGTTGTTGTGGTTTTGTTTTAATGTCATTGTTGTCTCGTATTTAGAATATTACCCGGCAAATTAGAGTTAGCACACCCTAGTAATATGAAAAGTAAATCTAAAACAGAACTTATCTTCAACCTGCAAGAAAAACAGTGTCAAAGTTATTCTTGCGAAAGAAATAATGTCAATTTTATTAATTTAGTTGGTTGAATTTTTAGACAACCGGGTCAAGATGTCCATGGCTCTGTCATCTCAGGGTCGTCGGATGCCTTGATTTACTTAGTCCGAAAGGTTTTTAAACCAAGACCGGCAGACTCCTGTCAACAATCAGGATTGCATCATCCAAGAAATCTTCATAGATTAAGAACGCTGGAGTTCAAGTTGCATCTGGTGATCTTTGTTCATTAAGGTTTCATTTAAGTCTTAATGTTATTTTTTTGGATTTGAGGTTGGAAAATTTTAAGCTGTTTATGATTTATTAACCAATTAAAATTTTTCATGTGTAATTTTGATTGACTTTTATATGTTAGTTTTGATTTATTTTTTTAAGTCTAATGTATTTTAGACCTAGAGAAACGAGTCAAGTTTATTTAGATCTAATGTCTGTATGGTCTAATTAAACTTGAGAATTTCAGATTCAGTGTCATTTGAATCTAATGTTTTCGACTTAAATCTAATATGAATTAGATTTATAAATTTAGATTCAATGTCTTTTGATTCTAAAGGTTTTGTATTAAGTCTAATACTAATTAGACTTGGGAATTTAGATTCAATGTTGTTTGAATCTAATATTTTTGAGTTAAATCTAATATGAATTAGATTTAGAAATTTAGATTCAAGTTCTTTTGAATATAAAGGTTTTGGATTAAGTCAAGTGTAAATTAGACTTAAGAATTTAGATTCAGTGTTATTTGAATCTAATATTATTGAGCTAAATCTAATATGAATTAGATTTAGGAATATAGATTCAATGTCTTTTGAATCTAAAGGTTTTAAATTAATTTGACTAAGTCTAAATGTAAATTAGACTTAATGTTTAAGTCCTAATGTTGGTTGGACCTAAAGAAATTTAGTTAAGTCTAATATAGGTTAGACTTAGGGTTTTAGGTCCTGGTGTCAGTTGGACCTAAGGATTTGGTTAGATTCGATTCAATTTGGATTGAATGTTGAGTTTACGTTCAATGTAGGGTGAACATAAGGTTGCTATTTGACTTAATTTTAACTTTGGGTTGATCTTAAGTTAAAGGTTTGATTTCCGGTTCAATGTGGATAGAATCCTAAGTTATGGGGTTTTATTTAAGTTCAACTTTGGGTTGATCTTAAGTTAAAGGTTTGGCTTAGGTTCAATGTGGTTTGAATTTAGGGTTATGGATTATTTTAAGTTCAATTTAGGTTGGACCTAAAGTTGATTTAGGTTCAATATGGATTGAACTGAAGGGTTTGAAATTGTTCTAAGTCCAATGTAGATAGGACTTAAAATTTGTTTAGGATTGATCCCAAGGAGTTGGAATGGTTCTAAGTCCAATGTGGGTAGGACTTAAGGTTGATTCATATCCAATCTAAGTATAATCTAAAATTGGTATAGGTTTAATTTGAATCAAACGTAAAGTTGGACATGGTCATAAGTTCAATGTATTTTGATCCAATGTAAGTAGGATATAAAGTTGGCTTAGGTTTAATATGAATTGAACCTAAGGTTTGAAATTATTCGAAGTTCAATGTAGGTAGGACTTAAGATTAATTTAGGTTTCAAAGGTTTGATTTGATTTGAGTTCAAGTTGGGTTGAACCTAAGAGTTTGATTTGATTTAGGTTCAAGTTAGGTTGAACCTAAGAGTTTGATTTGATTTAGGTTCAGGTTGAGTTGAACCTAAGAGTTTGATTTAATTTAAGGTTTAATTAAACCAAACATGGGTAAGGTTTAAATAGTTGTATTAGATCTTGTTATAGTTTGATCTAATAGGGGTTTAAGTTGAATTAAGCCTAATGTAAGTAAGGCTTAATGTACTTGACCAGAGAAAATGTATTGAGAAATTCATACCAATATTATATTAACTTTTGATGAAATTTCACTTTAAAGAAAGGTATTTTCTATGTTTTATTGCAGGTATGAAGATTTGTAGGAAATGGAGGAAAAGATCGAAAGAGGAGAGAATCTGGAACGAAAAAGACTAAAAGAGATGAAAATTGAACTAGCCCGCTGACGGCGAGGAATAGGCCGCCGACAGCGTGTTTTTCCGAGAGCATTTGAATATATTATAAAGGAGCCAACCGAAGGCGAGATCGAACCCGCCGACAGTGAGCCTGAGCAGTTAGCCTACATTCTAGAAGCCCGCCGACGGCGAGATCGAGCCCGCCGAAGGCGAGAAGGTCGGTTCAAGCAAAATACATTGAATCTGGATGCTTTTTGAAGAGGTGCTTAAGCAACCATTGGAAATCTTTCTTCCTCTTTAAATAGAAACGATTTTAGGCCAAATGTGTGTCTCCTAGGTGTCTTCTTTGTGTCCTTGGTGTGTCATTAATTAGTGTATTTAGTGTGTGAGTGTGTTCTAGAGAGTATATTAGTGAGTTTAATTGAGTGTGTTGTACAAGAAGGAAAATTCAGAGAAACTTCAAGGAGTCTGCTTGGAGAGAAAATTCGAGATAAGTTTTGTTTATTGTTTTATAACTATAATTTTATATGAAATCCAAGATTTGTGTTATTCTTCCTATGCATTCTGAGTAGTCTTCTCTGTCTTTCTCCTATTTTTTGAGATTTTGTGAAATGAAAAATTGAATTAGTTGTGCATAAAATATTAATTAAAAATTATGATAATCTTTTACTTAAATCTAAATTTACTTTCAATTTGGCCAATTGAACTGTTAAAATATGTTGATTTTACAACTAAAGTAAAGATTACATCCAAAATTCAGGGAAAGCAAAGGCCTTGAAAAGAGGGTGCAAATAAATAGGGAAATATTATTATCGGGCATGGAATTGGATATTTTAGAATGACAGACTAAAATCTTCAATTCAGTCCTATTGTTTGGGTGCTGAAGTGTAGATGTTAGCCCTCAGGCGAGGGGAACGTGGGAGCTCCGAAGTGAGAGCCGGTATCATCCCAGCCTAACCGCAGAGTCAGTAACCAAGCATAGGATTAGTCAATATTCTTTATGTCTGGACCAAAGGGTAAAGAATAGGAATGCTCCTATTTGGCACAATATAAACTAATTTGACTATCCTTTCACTTAATTATCTTAAACAAGGGGAAAGATACTTTTCTAAATTGCAATCTTCCATTCAAAAATAGAGCTTAGTATAAGTGTTCTTTATTTCTATATACTAGATAGTAATTACATCTGCTAAAAATTAGTTCATAATCTCTAACTTCTCTGTGGGATCGATATCTAGGACTCCATTAGAGCCCTGTATTACTTGAACGATACGTATACTTGCGTTGATAAAAGGGGTAACTTTGTTATTATTGAATATTATTTTTATAATGGTTAAACATTTATATAGTTATACGCTTTCGCCACCACCCCCCGGTCAGTGGTTAATTAGGTCTAATTAGGGTTAGACCTAATTAAGGTTTATTTATCTTAAGCCTAGTGTAGTTAAGGCTTAAAATAATTCAATTATATCTAATTAGGGTTTAAACCTAATTAAGGTTTAATTGTCTGATGCCTAATGTGAGTAAGGCTTAATATGATTAATTAGGTCTAATTAAGGTTATGCCTAATTAGGGTTTAGATTTACTTAAGGCTAATGTATGTAAATCTTAAGTAGATTAATTAGGTCTAATTAGGGTTAGACCTAATTAGGGTTTAGATTTATTTTGGGTTTAATGTATTGAACCCAAGGAATTAAGATTTAACTTGAGTTCATTTTCTTGAGCCTAAGGTTTAAGTTGGTTTAGGTTGACTTAGATTCAATTTAGGTTGAACATAAGGTTTTGGTAGATTCAATTTGGGTTGAAACTAGAGTTTATGTTGAGTTAGATCCAATTTAAGTTGAATTTAAAGTTTGGTTGAGTTAAGTTCAATGTTGGTTGAACCTATAGGTTTGGTTAGGTTCAATATAGGTTGAACCTAAGGTTAGGTTAAGTTAGGTTCAATGTAAGTTGAATCTAGAGGTTTGGTTAGGTTCAATTTGGGTTGAACCTAAAGTTTGGTTGAGATAGGTTCAATGTAGATTGAACATAAGGTTAGGTTAACTTGGGTTCAAGTTAGGTTGAACCTAAGTTAAAAGTTGATTTATGTTCTTTGTAAGTTGAACCTAAGGTTTGATTGACTTGGGTTCAAGTTAGGTTGAACCTAAGTTAAGGTCTGAGTTAGGTCAAATGTATGTTGAACATAAAAAGATTTAGGTTAACTTGGGTTTAAGTTAGGTTGAACCTAAGTTAAGGTTTAAGTTAGGTTCAATGTGGGTTGAACCTAAAGGTTTGGTTAACTTGGGTTCAAGTTAGGTTGAACCTAAGTTAAGGTTTGAGTTAGGTTCAATGTGGGTTGAACCTAGAGTTTTGGTTAACTTGAGTTCAAGTTAGGTTGAACCTAAGTTAGAAATTGATTTACGTTCAATATGGGTTGAACCTAAGTTTAGTTAACTTGAGTTCAAATTAAGTTGAACCTAAGTAAGAAGTTGATTTAGGTTCAGTATGGGTTGAACCTAAGTTATAGGTTTGAAGATTTAAGTTTTATATGAATTGGGCTTACTTGGGTTTATAAGTTACTTAAGTCTAATGTAAGTAAGACTTAAGAGACAATCAAGTCTAATGGAGTTAAACTTAATTGAAGTTTAGGTATGATTAAACCTTAGTTAGTTAAGGTTTAGTGATTTAATTAGGTCTAATGGGTTAGACCTAATTAGGGTTTAGGTTTGATTAAACCTTAGTTAGTTAAGATTTAATGATTTAATTAGATCTAATGGGTTAGACCTAATTAAGGTTTAGATTTGATTAAACCTTAGTTAGTTAAGGTTTAATGATTTAATTAAGTCCAATGAGTTAGATCTAATTAGAGTTTAGGTTTGATTAAACCTTATTTGGTTAAGGTTTAATGATTTAATTAGGTCTAATGGGTTAGACCTAATTAAGGTTTAGGTTTGATTAAACCTTAGTTAGTTAAGGTTTAATGGTTTAATTAGGTCTAATGGGTTAGAACTAATTATAGTTTAGGTTTGATTAAACCTTAATTAATTATGGTTTAATGATTTAATTAGATCTAATGGGTTAGACCTAATTAGGGTTTAGATTTGATTAAACCTTAGTTTGTGAAGGTTTAATGATTTAATTAGGTCTAATAGGTTAGACCTAATTAGGGTTTAAATTTGATTAAAACTTAGTTAGTTAAGGTTCAATGGTTTAATTAGGTCTAATGGGTTAAACCTAATTAGAGTTTAAATTTGATTAAACCTTAGTTAGTTAAGGTTTAATGATTTAATTAAGTCTAATGGGTTAGACATAATTATATTTTAGTTTTGATAAACCTTAGTTAATTAAGGTTTAATGATTTAATTAGGTCTAATGGGTTAGACCTAATTAGGGTTTAAATTTGATTAAACCTTAGTTAGTTAAGTTTTAATGGTTTAATTAGGTCTAATGGGTTAGACCTAATTAGGGTTTAATTTGTCTTAAACCTAATGTAATTAAGGTTTAAGGTGTTTAATTAGGTCTAATTAGGGGTTAGACCTAATTAGGATTTGATTTGTTTTAAACCTAATGTAATTAAGGTATAAGGTGTTTAATTAGGTCTAATTAAGGGTTAGACCTAATTAGGGTTTGTTTTGTCTTAAACCTAATGTAAATAAGGTTTTAGGTGATTAATCAAGTCTAATGAGGGGTTAGACCTAATTAGGGTTTATGGTGTTAAACCTAATGTGATTAAGGCTTAACAGAGTCTAATCAAGTCTAATTGATTCTTAGACCTAATTAGGGTTTATGGTGTTAAACTTAATGTGATTAAGGCTTAACAGAGTTTAACCAGGTCTAGTGGATGTCTTAGACCTAATTAGGGTTTATGGTGTTATACCTAATGTGATTAAGCCTTAACAAGGTTTAATGAGGTCTAATTGATGTCTTAGACCTAATTGGGGTTTATTAAGTTAAACCTAATGTGGTTAAGGTCTAACTTGGTTTAATTAGGTCTAATTTGTGTCTTAGACCTAATTGGGGTTTATTAAATTAAACCTAATATGATTAAGGTCTAACTTGGTTTAATTAGGTCTAATTGGTGTCTTAGACCTAATAGGGGTTTATTAAGTTAAACCTAATGTGGTTAATGCCTAACTTGATTTAATTAGATCTAAATGGTTTATTATACCTAATTGAGGTTTATTAAGTTAAACCAAATGTGGTTAAGGTCTAACTTGGTTTAATTAGGTCTAATTGGTGTCTTGGACCTAATTGGGGTTTATCAAGTTAAGATCTAACTTGGTTTAATTAGGTCTAATTGGTATCTTAGACCTAATTGGGGTTTATTAAGTTAAACCTAATGTGGTTAAGGTCTAACTTGGTTTAATTAAATCTAAATGGTGTCTTAGACCTAATTGGGGTTTATTAAGTTAAACTTAATGTGACTAAGGTCAAACTTGGTTTAATTTGGTCTAATTAATGTCTTAGACCTAATTGGGGTTTATTAATTTAAACCTAATGTGGTTAAGGTCTAACTTGGTTTAATTAGGTCTAAATTAATGTCTTAGACTTAGTTAGGGTTTGGATGAGGTTTAAATTCATATGGGTTCAATCTAATTCATAGGTTTGGTTTTGATTTGGATTTGGATTCATATGGGTTGAATCAAAAAGTTCAAGGTTTGACTTGAGTTCATGTGAGTAAAACCCAAGGAGTTTTGATTTCGTTTTAGGTTCATATGGATTGAACCCAGGTGTCTAAAATTTGGTTTGGATCCATTTTGATTAGATCCAAATATTTTTAATTTTGACTTAGATTCATGTAAGTTGAACCTAAGTATTTAGAAGATGATGTAAGTTCATTTGCCTTAAACCCAAAGCTTCAGGGATGTGACTTAGCCCAATTATTTTTAAGGCTTAGTTTTACTCTAAGTCTAATTAAGAATTAAACCTAATGATCAGGATTAGGTCATTCAAAGCAATCCTTCAAGCCTAACAGGTTCTTTATATGTAAATTTAAAAATTTACAATTTTACCCTAAAAGGTTAAAATGTCATTTTAATTTTTCAAAGGTTGGAAATTGTCATTTTAAGGTTTCAATTCATAACTCTAAATTTTCTAACCAATTCCCCATTTAATTTCTAATTTTCCTAGTTTTATAATTATTTTTTAAAATAATTACAAATTTTGATTAAAATTGGTGAATTTGATTTTAGGGAATTTTTTCTAGCCTTGAAAAAAAAAATCTCATCAAGACAATCATATTCATATGGCCATGTCGACATATTTTTAGGTTATGTGTTTTATTTTGAAAAGGGGGGTCGCCTACAGAATTTGTCGGTGAATTTTTAATTTAATTTAAATAAATAATTTGAAAAAGTAGTATTTTATTTTGAAAATAATTTTAAATTTGAAAATTTTAAGATATGAAATCAAACTGATTTCACATCCCGAATAGTTCATATAAATGAGCACCGCACCACAAACTGTGTATTTATCCCGAGGAATAGACACACTGCTTGATAATGGGGCTCGATTAAATAAACTAGAAAGGTTTGTGACATTCGTTTGGTCTGATAACCAATTTTATAAGCCGACAAGTTCCCCTGCTTAATATGAAAACATTAAACAGGGCTTATATTACCTGGGTTCTTGAAATTCCCTATAAGGGCAAGCCCCTATAGTTAATTACATCTTAAGTGACGGGAATCACCTAAGAAAACTCTCGATAATAATCAGTAGTTCTGCTCTTCAAGAAATTCAAAGTTTAAGTTTTCAAGGGATTGAGTTTTGAAATTTCAATAGGGAATGGATCAAATTTGGAACATTTTATTTTGGGAATTCAAAGGAAGAAAGGTAGGAGAAATCACAAATTCGAAGCGAACTTCGGTAATTTCTCGACTATCCTATTGTTTGGCTTGGATTTAGGAAAGTCCTAATGTTTATTTAATATTTTGATCTTGCCAATTTTAATTAGTTTGGACTTATATTTGTATAATAAAATCATACAAATAGCCTCGAAGATGTGAGGGTTTATGTCGTACCGAACGATCACCTCGGAGTCCTAAGACCGGTTAGGGCTTAATTTACATGACATGATCATGCAAATGCTTAACGAAGAGTTGAGGATTTATGTTGCACTAGGCAAACTACCTCGAAGTCCTATGGCTTGGTTATTTAATTCTAGGAATGTTTAGCTGATGTAGAGTTGTTTTGCTGACGAAGATGGCCATGCTGCCCACCGTGCTCCAAGCTCCTTGTTGTTGCAGAGGTTTAGTTTTAGAAGTCATAAATCAAGAGATAAGAGAAGTGTTCTGGTTTAGAGAAAGTCTTAAAATCCAGGTGTTTTTTAATATTTTAATGAAACAAATCTTAAAGTTGATTATAACAACACCGGTTAAGATCCCACGGTTCCATCCTTCCGGCATTGTTATTTTTATTGGATTTCACTTAGTCCAGATGAATTTGCTAAAATCAACAGAATGAGTTCCACACTTTCATTTATACCGTGGGAAATCTCGTTAGCAACACGTAGGTTACATCATCCGAGGAATTCCCGATCATCCAACAAGACGTTTTAATTTAGTTATAGTTGTAGTTTTGTTGTTCTGTTTGTGATTAAATTTTGAGTTGTTTTATATTTTGAAATGTTGTGGCGGTGAATTTTATCTTGTAATGACTTTTAATTTAGTTTTGGTTTCAGTTTTAGGGACTACCCTAAAGGTTTTGGTTTTCAGGCAATAGTTGTTTATCATGCAAGAAAGGTAAGTGCGATGCGATTAAATAAATTGCAATAAAAAAATAAAAGCGTACCTGGGGGGTCTTCCCGTCATCCCAAGCTGCACTTAAAACACAATTAGAAAATTTAAGCATTTAAAGCAAGTTCCTAGGTAAAGCTAAGGGAAGGGTTATGGTTTTCTACCAAGTTCCTAATCTTATAGCTAGTCACCTCCTATGACGTCTAGGTTCTTGTATTTTGGGTTTGAGGACGATTTTCTTCATCAAAGAAAAATTAAGTTCAATTGTTCTTATAAATATCCTATCATATCGAGGAAGTGCTTAAGACGAGTCTTAAACATCTTTTCAATATTTCTAGGATTATTTTAAGTCCAAGAGAATTTAATTATACAAATGAATTAATTGTCCGGGAGTTCAAGTTTTGTTATCTTGCTCAGTGAACTAGGACATTTGAATATCCTATAAGTGAAGTAACACTTCACTTAACGCTCCGTTTAGGAGTTATGACAACAAAAGCTTTTGAGGGTAAATTGATGTTCAAGTGGTTTATGATTTAATTTAATTTCAGTTAATGGATTTAAGTTTGGAATAGTGTTCAAGTTGTTTTAGATTTATTTTTTTGAATTCCTTATGTCTTAAGTGATGTTATTTTTAATTTAATTTAATTTTTTAATTTGATTTAATTTGGTTTAGTTTCAATTTTAATTTAATTTATTTAATTTAATCTAATTTTAATTTTAACTTGATTTTATTTTTTAATTTAATTTAATTTAATTTAATTTAATTTAATTTAATATGATTTAATTTAATTTAATTTAATTTAATTTGATTTAATTTAATTTAATTTAATTTAATTTAATTTAATTTAATTCGATTTAATTTGATTTAATTTAATATGTTTTTATTTAATTTAATTTAATTTAATTTAATTTAAATTTTAATTTAATTTTATTTTTAATTTTAATTTAATATTTTATTTTTTATGTTTTAAAGATGATTTAATTTTAGTTGTTAAAGTATTAATTTAATTGAAGTTTTAAAAGGATTTAATTTAAATAATTTAACTTTAATTTAATTTAATGATTAAGTCTTTTAAGCATTTTAAATCTTAAATTTGGATTATCATTTTAATTAGGAATTAAATATTATTGAGATGATTAATTTAGGGATTCTTAAATTAAAGAACAAATCTCTTCCTAATAATATCCCTATTTTAATAATTCCAATTTTTCATTATTCTTCCAAATTTAATTAATTATTTAATTAAGGTTTTATTTTAATTATTTTTAAATTATTTGGTAGGTTTCTACCCTTTAATTATTTAAATTTCAATCATCCAAATCAGATTAGGATCAAATATTTTACTCTTTCATTTTATTAAGCCTAAAGTTTTAATTAAGGGTTAAAATTTTAATTACCATTTTGCCCTACAAGCTTATTAATTTCATAACTCGCTAAATGGAGCTTAAATGAATTTGAAATTTTTATGTGACTTCACTCATATGTCAATCAAGACATTAGAGGAGAAAATGTGATTTTTCTGTATTTAATTTATTTATTTATTTTTTTTTTTTGTAGAAAATAGTGAATTCCAAGGAAAATTCAATAACATGACCAAAAGAAAGTTTCTATCCTTAAAAAAATTATAAGACATTCCTAATGACCAGAGAACCAGTTGGACCAATTTTGGTGATTTTGTGAATTATATTCTTTTTATTATAATTATTTTGAGTTTTGGCGTATTAATTAATTTAAAAATAAAATAAAGGTTGAAAAATGAATTTTATATTTTTAAAAAATCTCTCTGATATCAAGGAAATCATAGAACCAAATTTTATAATTTTTTGATTTTTCTTTGATTTATTAGAATTATTTTAGTGGAAATGCTAAAAAATACATTTTTTTAATTTTAAAATTACCTTAGGGCTTTAAAATTTAATATCTCATCATATAGACTTAAGAAAAATATGGGCTTTGTTCCTAAGTGATTAAAATTTAAAATGTGACATTTTGGTGAATTTTATTATTTTTGTAATTTTTATTATTTTTTAATTATTAAAAATATTAAAATGATGCAAAAAATTAACTTTTTTAGAAAATTGAAATTTTAATTTTCTTAAATTCCTCTGATATCAGAGAGGCTCCAAAACCAATTTGGTGAATTTTTGAAAAGCATTTTGAAAGTTATGAATTATTTAAGTTTAATTTTGGCTAAATGGCTTAATCAACCCATTTGATAGGGTTAACCAAGTCCAATTGACTTCAAACTTTTATGGTGGGTTCCTCTGATCCTAAAGGTCAGTGGAGGATTTATTTCAAGTCAATTTGATGTATGATTAGCTCTAATTAATTAAAACTCCATTTTGGGTGTTTAAGCCAATTAGGGTTATTCCAAGTGAGTTAACTCAAAACCTATTTTTCCTAGGGTCCTCTGGTCATCATAGACATCACCAAATTTTCTAGAATTTATTTCACAATATGCTAATTATTGGAATTAAAATACTCAAACTAGCAACCTAGAGTTGAAAAATCAATAACTCTTCATAGGGATGACCTCTGACTTTGGAAAATTCAGGGAATGTTCCCAAATTCAGAGGCTTTAAAAGCCCTATGGTCTCATGCCATGGTGAATTGTATACATGCATGGTGAATTGAAAATGTGCAGAGAGTAAATAAATTATTAAAAATCAAATACTCAATGAAATTAAATGATTTCTTTTTCACATTATTCTCCTCTGTTCACTGAGCAAGAGGGTATTTTTATTTTATTTTTATAATTTTTTTTACACAAAGTTATGCATTTTTGAAGTTTAGGGTCAAAAATAAATAAAATATTTCATTTTCCCGCTCAATCGCCACGTGTCGCTCCCTGATTGGCTGGCGCGGTTCTGTTCATGGATGCAGTCGTCGTTCAACTCCATCAGCGCCGTCCGTTGGATACACGCCTGATCGGACGGCTGCTGCTTCTCTCCCCTAGTTTTATTCACCCAAAACCGTCCAACTTCAAACCTTGATATCTCCCTCGATTCTCAACGAAATTGAATGAATGTTTTTTTAAAATGATCGTCTAATCGAGTAGCACACATCTATACGGTGATGATATACTTAAAACATGTGAATAATTACAGAAAATTAAAACATGCTCGGTTGGAGGAGAAAAAATTTGATACCTTTGTCCAAGAGGTGAGGCCTCAATTGGAAATGATCGGATTGAGCTTAGGAGTGCTCGGAGAAGCTTTGGGAACAATTTGGCAGAGTTTACCCAAGGTAATCTTTGCATCTCCTCCACTTGGTCATGGAGGTGGGGTTTAAATAAGGAAGGTTATGGTGGAGCTTGTGTGGCCATGAGGGTTGGCTTGGTTCATTCATCAAGGTTTTTTGGCTGAGGAAAACTCACATGATTGGGCTTGATCTTGGTGCAATCAATTGGGTTATGCCATGTGTAAAGTCAAGGATTTAAATGGCATGGGTGTAAGGAGCATTTTTGGTCCAATTTGGGTCAATTCATGGTTTTGGCTTGGTTCACTCACCAAGGCTTGATTTGGGCTGATGTGAGATCATTTGGGTCAGCCTCACATATGTGGTGAAGTCCCCATCCAAGGTGAGGTGGCCAATTTTGGTTAAAGTGTATCATGAATGGGGTTAAAAAAGGTTTAGTGAAGGCTTAAGAAAGGCTCCTCTCCTTGCCATTAGTGGCATGGTGAGGTGGAAAGGGCTCCCCATGGCTTGCATATGGCTTATGCATGGCTCCATGACTTCATTTGGCTTGCTCATGGCTTGGGGAAAAGGTTGGCTCACTTGCATGGAAAAGGGTTATTTGGAATTTTGAAAACTTTGGATTCCATTGATGGGATTTGTCATGATGCTACAAATGGGTTGATTTCATGATGGTTTAAGACTTTGGTCAAATAGGATTATCAAAGGAATAATGAAGAAAAGGTTTCATGTGGGCTTGGAAATGGACTTTGGGCTTTTAAAATTTGGTAAAGGTGGGCTTTTAGGAAGGTTTAAGGGAGTGGGCTTTTAGGTTAGATAATGGGCTTTTGATTAGAAAAATTTGCAATGGGCCATGCCAAATAATTGTTGAGTTTTGTCTAAGGATGTGTCATGATCGATTTGAAACAAGTTTGGAGTGATTTGGGTTTGAATTGGGTTGGATTTGGGCTTCTTTGGTAAAGGGGTTAATATAGGTCAAATTGGGCTAACTTGGGCCAATGTTGGGCTAGGGTTGAAATTGTTGTAAAATTAATGTTGGGAAATGTTTATGGGAGTGTTTCAAAGAGGTTTTGACTTTGGTTGGGTTTTGATTTTGGGGTTTGGGCTTATTTGGGTTAGGTTTGGGTTTAGGTCAAGATTGGGTCTTTTAGCTTTGGGTTGAATTTGAGTGGGGTTTGGGTCTAAATTTTGGGCAAATTATGTTAGTGTTTTATTTTTGGGGATGTTAAGGAAGGTTTAAAAAAGGTTTGGGGTTAATTGGAGTTGAATTGGGTGAGTTTGAGCTAAGTTTGGGTCATGGGTTCAAATTGGGCTTAAAGGTCAAAAGTGAAATTGGATTCAAATGTCAATCAAATTGGGCTTGGATTTGGTCTAGATTAGTGTTGGGGATGTTGAATTGAAGTTTAGAATTGAATTGGAAATTGAATTGGACCAGAATTTGGGTCAATTGGGTAGGTTTGGTTTGACATTGGGTTCACTATGGGTTAAAAATGGGTCAAATTGGGGATTTTGATAAAAGAGGGGTAAATTGACAAAATTGGCCCATGGTGTAGTTAGACAAAATGAAATTGGGAATATAGGGATTTTCTGGAATTTTCTGGGAATTTTCTGAATTTTTTGATTTTTTGGCTAAGAGGGGCATTTTGGGTATTTGGAGGGTATTGAGGGGTATTTTTGGAATTTTTGGTATTTTTGGCTATGGATGATCAATTCGATTGGTGAGGAAATTTTTAGGAATGGTTTTGGGGAATTTTGGGTGATTTGGAAATTTTGGAGGATTTGGGTAATTTCAAGGGTTTTGGGTAGGCTAGGCGGGTGTAGGGTCCCTGGGGTCAAAAATAAAAAATTTGGAAATTTGAAGATTGGGTAATTATACGTGGAATGAAATCATTTTGGTTGAGCCATGAAGCCATATCAAGCCCACATGAGCCATGAAGGGACTCATTTGAGGCATCCACTATGTTGTTCCTAACCCTCTAGCCAAGGGCTTAGGGTTAAGGACCATCCATGTGAATCACCTTCATGAGTCGGAGGTCGAGTTGGGTATAGGTGTGGTTTTAGGAGGTGTGTGAAAATGTAGTGTATAAGTGTAGTGTGTGTAAGTCAGCCCCTTCACCGCACCGAGCCACCTGTGGCAGGTCCTAAGGCCAAAGAGTCCTATAGGAACTTATCCTTTAAACTTTCACATTTGATTTCAACCCTCTAGGTGATTAGGGGTCTACAATCAAGTTTGTGGAGTTTTCAGGGAGTTAAGAAGTGGTTTGAATTTCTAAAGGGTGGGTCCCAATTCTAATCCTCTAGGATAGTCAAAGGAAAAGCCTAAGGCTAGATCCTAAGTACTAAAAAGAAGAAGAGAAGACCTCATCAAAAATGAGGTCAACAGGCCATATGGGTGATTTGTGATGGATTTCTTCATATAGACTCAAATCCAAGCAAGAACTTAGAGTTAAGGTCAAAATATCTGTTCTCGAGTGGTGAGGCCTCAATCAAGCATGAGAGGAAGAGGAAGGATCATTTTGTCCTTGCAAAGTCTATCATAAGTCCAATTGATCTGAGGTGTGTTAGAGTTTAAGTGCTTTTCCTCTCATTCTCCCTCTACATTGTGAGCTCATGGGTATGGCTTTTTATAGCCATGGGAAGCCATGGATAAGCATAGGATTTCTTGGAGAAGAACCTAAGTAGTTCATGATGGCTTCTCTTGATGATCCTAACGTGTTCTTTCCTTATTGGTTGATCCATGATATGGATAAAGCTTCTTAGATCCACCTCCCTCATATGAATTCATGAGCCATATAATGAATTGGGGTTGAGATGACACATATGCCTTCTCATTCCCTATTTTCATAATTTGGTCATAATGACCCTAATTATGTTTAGGATAAGGATTTAAATGGGTCATTCACTTATTGGATGGAGGTGGTGGTGAGTAATGAGCTCGCCATATCTTTTCTCCAAATTTCATGAATGGATGACACATAAGCTTCTCATTCCCTCTCTTTCATGGTTTGGTTATGATGAACCTAACCATGATGAAGATTTGGCATGTAATTTTCGGCCTCCATCCATTGGTTAGCTCATAATGTGGATAAGATCTTAAGATAGGCTAGGTAGACCTTCCCCATATACTTCTTTCTAATCACTTAATGAGTTTGTGGAGAGGATGACACATGGATCTTCTCTTTCCTTACTTTCATGGAATGTAATGATGAGGCCTATTATGATGGTGAGGATGGCATGGTTAAGTTTCTTTCTCCATTGTATTAGGAGGGAGGTGAGTGGGGACTTCTCCTCATCCTTATTCAAAAATTCATAAAGGAATGACACCTCATTATTCCCTTCATGATGGTATCATACTAATTTTTTTTTGTCTTTTATCAAAGGGGTAACACATATCCCTCTTTTTTTAATTTTTTATGATTTGATCATAATGACCATAATCATGTATTGGATAAGGGTTTAGATATGTTTTATTCACTCATTGGATGAAGATGGAGGTGTGTGATGAGTCACCATATTTTCCTTCCATGTTTCATGAAGGAATGACACATATGCCTTCCCATTCCCAATTATTATAATTTGGTCATGATTACCCTAATTATGTTTGGGATAAGTGTTTAGATGAGTCTTTATCCCATTGGTTGGAGGTGATGGTGAGTGATGAGCTCACCATGTCTTCCTTCCATTTTTCATGAAGGAATGACACATCATTCCCCCCTTCATGATGGCTTCATGATGATTTTTGTCTTTTGTTAAGGATGATGTGTCATGGGTCATAATATGTTTTGTGTGTCATGAGTGACCTATTAGTGAACCTACATATGTCAAATTAATTTTAAAAATCATTTATGGATTTTATATGTCATATATGATGTCATCCATGTGATATCATGTGTGATGTCATATGTGATGTCATATGTGATGTCATGTGTGATGTCATGTGTGATGTCATGTGTGAAGTCATATGTGATGTCATTTAACCATGGTTGACCAAGTTTGACCAATGTTGGCTATGGTTGACTATGATTGACCAGTTTTGACTAAGGTTGACCTTGATTGACTAGGGTTGACCAAAGTTGACCAAGGTTGGCCAGGTTTGATCAAAGTTGACCAAGGTTGACCATGGTTGACTAAAGTTTACTAAAGTTGACCATGATTTACCAGAGTTGACCAAAGTTGACCAAGGTTGACCAAGTTTGACTAAGATTGACAAAGTTTGACCAAAGTTGGCCATGGTTGACCAAAGTTGACTAAGGTTGACCATGATTGACCAGGGTTGACCAAAGTTGACCAAGGTTGACCAAGTTTGACCAAAGTTGACCAAGGTTGACCATGGTTGACCAGGGTTCACCAAAGTTGACGAAGGTTGACCAAGTTTGACCAAAGTTGACTAAGGTTGACCATGATTGACCAAGGTTGACCAAAGTTGACCAAGGTTGACCATGGTTGACTAAATTTAACCAAGTTTGACCATATTTGACCATGGTTGACTAGGTTTGACAAAGTTGACCAAGGTTGACCATTGTTGACCAAAGTTTACTAAGGTTGACCATGATTGACTTGGGTTGGTCAGGTTTGACCAAAGTTGTCCATAGTTGACCAAGTTTGATCAAAGTTGACCAAGGTTGACCAGGATTGACCAATTTAGGTTCAGGTTTGACCTTTGGGTCAATGTGGTGGTCATTAGTCATGGATTGACCATTTTGATCAAATTTGACCATCTTAGGTCAAGGGTTGACCAAATCAGGGATTATCATTGCTGGTCTAGTCATTTTAGGATGTCATGTTGGTTTGATCCAAAAAATGGTATATTGAGGTCAATCCAATTTTTTTAAGAAATCCCTAGAGAATTTAAAGGGGTTAATATTGTGAGACCTTCTCCTATGATGTATTTAATGACCATTGTGATCATTAGGTCTGTAAAGAGATGTCAGAGGATCTTGAGCCAATGAAGATGGCTTAAGATATTTCTTGTCTGTGTGTGTCAATTTGGATCCTCATAAAAGTGAGGTCAACAACATCCTAAAGTAAGGAAAAAAGTGATTAAAATAAAATTATTGGTTAGGGAGAAGCTTAAGAAGAAGCCTAATAAAAAATTAGTTTCACTAGATTCTTTTTAAAGTTGAAGCATTATTACATTTCTAAGCTTATGTGTAATAAAAGTGTATTTATAATTCTTTTTAAAATGGAGTGCTTAAATTCTAATTTTCCACCATTTAAGTTACTTTAGTTAACACTTATTAACAGCTTTGTGAATTGAATATCAAATCAAGTTTTCCTAGTTTTTTGAAAATTTTACTTTTATGCTAGGGCTGGACTTGTTTGCTAGAGTTAATTTAAATTTATACTATGAGATTTCTTAATGTAAAGTTTTTGATAATTTTAATTTATCCCACTTCCTCAAATTCATAAATTTGGTTTTGAAATTCTAGTGTTACTTGAGGACGAGTAATGTTTATATTTGGGGGATTTTGATGTGTAGAAAACCATGTTTAGTTTCATTTATAGTTTGCACATTTTTATGAATAAAATTGCACTTTAAAGAAGATATTTTTATGTTTTTATTGCAGGTACAGCATTTAGTAGGAGTAGAATGAAGTGGATAAGAAATAGAACGAAGCGGAGCAGATATAAAGCAGTTGAAGATCCAAGGACTGACACCTGGGTACCAGCCATTGGCCGCCAAAGCGCTCCTACCAAGCGCCTTGGCGCCGCTTACTTGGGCGCCTAGGCGCTAGTATATAGCCGAGAAGACATAGAGGTTGGTGCCTAGGTGGCAGTAACTGCTAGGTAGTTTTTCAGTAGTTTCTCCCATGATGTTGGGAGTTATTTTGCCGATTAAAAGTAGTTTTTGAGGGAGAATTAAAGAGAATTTTTGTGGATAGGAAGGAGAGAACAATAGGTTTTGCTGTAGATGAGAATTAGGGATTTTACTTAGAGAATTTGATGAGATTTGAGAGGTGTATTGTGGGAAGAGTATTCAGCACAGCAACAAGTGTCTAGGAGATCCTAGAAGAGCATTCTCAGAGCATTGTAATGAGGAAGAAGCTAAGTATTGTTCATTTATTTTATTTTAATTTTGCTAAACTCAATTATCTCATGGTTTTGCTTTATGCTAGTGATGTTTTGTGATGTTTTCTCCATTCTTTGTGAGTAGTCTTTTCACCTTTCTCTTATAATGATTATGTTAATTGTGTAGGAATAATATAATGCTTTTAAAATTGGTTTTCAATCTTTAATGTGATGAGTATTCTTCAAAGCCTCTTTTTTTTATTTTGGCAAAGTGATTAGTTAAAATGTTTTGTGATCCATAATAAATCAGGAGAGCTATGGAAGAACGATTAGAATATTCATTGAATTAAAGGGTATGAAGAAAAAGTAAACTAAAGGGAGATGCAAATTGACTGAGAAATAATTTTTGATGGGTTCAAACTGGGGTTTAAGGAATAAAAATCTATTTAACCAAACTTCTTTATGAGCTTGAGAGAGTGTAAAGATGATATTTGCTCCTATCTGTCACTAGCCACAGTTACAATTTAAAGTATTCATTTTCTTACACACTACTTATATCATTGCAAGCGAGGGTATTTTTATTTCTTTATTATCACAAATTCAAATATTTTTAGTAGGATTTTTGTAGGAGTAAATCTTCAATAGTAGTTAGTAAATCTATAGCACTAGTTAGCGCAACTTAAAACCAACTATACTTCTAGGCTAAGAATAATTTTTGTAGGCTATAACTTCTCTTAACCCTAACTACCTCACTTCCTATGGGATCGACATTCTAGACTAAAAAATATGATATTACTGATACGATACGCACATTTGCGTGAAACCATTGCACTTAGAACTTGGGTGTGTCAAGATTTTATCACTACTATAGGATGTGTCAAGACAATCCTCAAATATCTATATAAAAAAATTTTTATAACATAAACTAAAGAAGTGTAGTCCAAAAGAAATCAGATCATTCTCGACCCATGAGAATTTAGGAGAACGATTCTATAAAAAGACCTACATAGCCAAACCAGAATACAAAATCAATTTCTTTTTATTATGGGCTCAAAGAGATCTCCCACGATAACTTATCCTTGATGTTAAATACATCCTAGGGAATGCTTAAAAATTCAAGATACAACGTGTTGTATTAGCTTTATAAGTCCCTAAATATAAGAAGTTAAGAAGAATTTTGGCACTCTCTATAGGGTGAACCTCCAACTGTAAGGGCAAAACTAGGCTTCCTAGTAAAGGATGAATCATTATAACCTAACATTTATTTGTCAAATGGCTAAGATGATCTATGAAATGATCCCTTTAATACTTAAAAAAGGAAATGAATGTGTCCAGAAGGGCGTTTATCAATATGAAGGTTAGAGAAAAACTAAACAGGTATAGATAGCCTAGTCAGAGCCCAGTGGACCGGTCATCTCAATATATTAAGACCTAAGATCTACTAAGCCATGGAGGTAGTCTACCCAATATGACTAGGGATCTCTTCGTTAGTAACTCACATGTTGCATCATCTGAAGAAAACTATTAAACCTAAAGTTAACAAAACAAAAAAATCTAAGTTCTATGACTAACTAAACTAAAAATGTAAGTAGGTATAAAACTAACATAGAAAGGAGAGATGGATGACCCAGTTGCAAAGTAAGCCACCCCACAAAGTGCTTACAAATCTGTTTGATCAGGAAAGCCTCTAACACCCTATATCATAATAGATATCCACCTATGCGTATATAATTTATGTTGGGCTAGTCAAATGTGATAGCAATTCTTCTCAAGACATGCAATATGTATGTAATTATCTAACGCATCTTAAGTGTGGAGGCTTTAGTAATATAAAAGTGGATATATTCATGCACTTATGATCATTTTGAATTTGGTCTGAAGGCCATGCAAGAAACAAAAGTGTAAAAAATAAAATTGTTGATTTTAAAATCATGCAAAACTTTTATCCTAAATTTTATTACAATAATCTTTTAAAGGTAAACCCTGTAGAAAATATTTAATCCTAAAGAGCCAAAATGTGAAAGTACATCCACAAAAACCATCGACTTAGAATAAAGAGTGAACACATGTAAATGCAACAAAGTAAACACTTTAAATAATAAAACAGATCAGGTTCCACTAGGTCGACAACAAATCCCATAAAATCAAAATGTCTACTAAGTTTCAAATTTATACTTTATCCTAAATATATACAACAAATATATAGTATATATTTAAAGTACGAGGCACTAGCATCAACTCTTAGTCCCCTCCACATAATTTCACTCATCAAATGTCTCATAAACTCATACTTTTATCTTATTTTCAGTACACAGTCTCCTAACCTCTTAAAATACATAGAGAAGGTAAAAAAGGAGTCGACATGTAGAAGGGCAATATACACCAAGTTGTATATGGTGGGAGGAGAGTTAGCCAATACATTCAAAAACGTGTTAATTTAAGTCATTATTAGCTCCTCATTGTTAGATATGATGTTCTACAAGGAAAAATACCCTAATATACTAGTGCAAAATTCTGATACTCGATAAAGCATTCAAAAATGCACACAAAGTATACAATAGCTAACACAAACCAAAAGAACCATAACAGTGTACAAAAATCCTTAACTATATGTTAGCCCTAGTTATAAGCATGAACTATAAAGTATTGTATAATTATCAGCTACATGTAAGACATGCAGTGCATGGCTAAAACGTCATACCCATAGTATCTAGGTAAGGTCTTCAAACTGGCACCTCCTTTAACATCTGGATAAGTTAACACCTGTCAGCCTAAGTGGCTGATGTTAACTTAAAAATGTTTTAGGAATGGTCTTATGTGATTTGGTAAAAGAAGAATAGCTCAAGTTAGTCATTCGAACAAGATTATGAGCAATTGCTCATTTCCCTATTATTATCGTAAGTAAAAAAAAGGGTTACTCAAGTATTGCCACTAAGGTGCTGTCTCACAAAAACTAGACCTATATAGTGAAACATGATAGAAGTTTTTGTCTAAAGGAGAAATCCCTTAGGTGTATTAACATACATACAAAAAAAAGATCATGCAAATGGGATGTCTTGGGAACAAAACTCCAAAAGCACCGACACTAGGTAAAAACTTCACTAAGGTACAAATCGAGGTATGTATGCAAGATGCTCAATAAAAAATTATGGGGATTTAACTCCAAAAGCTCCGACTCAAAGTCCAAATATCATGTAAATGATAAAATACAAAAATTGCATGCAAATGTAAGTAGAACATGTGAGAGAAACATGCAAGAGGGATCCTCCATTTAAATAAATTGGTAGATCAAAAAAGCAGCACAAACAAAAATATGCATGAATGTAATAGCTCCACCAATCATTATAAGAAGGGTGATATGGCATCATGGAGATGAAGAAATAGACTGATCCTTAGAGTGTGCAAGAAAATGAGGTGGCGCCATAACATCGATGAATAGTGCCTAGTCGTCAACCCCCTTTTACTCTCTATATAAGAAGTAGGCAGTTTTGACATCCTAAATGCTTGATCCAACCTATACCTAGCAAGTGGAAGAACTAAAGTACTATTCTGTATGCCTCATGTGGGTGGCCAAAAAAGTACAAAATGGAATAAAATGAACTTACATCTAATCATGTCAACCATGATATGAGTCGTGTAAGTTTTCCCAATTAGTTAAAGACGGAGAATCACTGCCCATAAAGGATGGTGTATCAACAGTTTTGGATAATAATCCCGAGGTCCCTGATTAAAAAAGCTTGAGGATTTATCTATTTTGAATAACCAAACTTGGCTAGCAGATTTTAGCTGGGAGGAGTGACACCACCCATACAGTACTATGCACAGTGGCTAAAACCCTTGAGTCCACCTGGTCTATAAAAATAAGGAGACTCGTATGATTTAGTAGAAAATAAACCCAAGTGATTAGAAAAAAAAATGCCTTACATTTATTACACTACACGAGATGGTGCATCAGTTATGTGGCCTGAATGTACAAGTAAGTGAATAGCTCAGCAAGCTCCTAATATTATGATACTAAAAGCCAGTATTGAAGCTTTAAGACAAAAGTTATGTCATGATTTTAACAATAGAAGCATGTTTTTAGACCTCCATAAAATGGGTTGTAGCTACATCACCCGGATAGACATGGTGACCTAAGTCCAAATAAACACTAGGTCCATTCAAGGTCATGAAGTTGAGAGCAACTTCACAGTCGAATCTTAAACAAGTGGAGTTGCTAGGAAGCCACTCTAGGTATAAACCAAAATTGAGCCATGCAACATCACATCATTACAAAGGCAATGAGATGTAGCTACCAGGTCCATAAACCAATAGTCAAGAACCTTAAAACAACATGATTTTTTACACCAAGAAGAAAAATAGCACTGCATGCCCAAATAATGGTGCCATGGTACCAAGGAAAATCTAAAGCCCTGCGCTCAAAGGGAGCACTCATAAATGAAGTTAAATATGGGAAAATATGAGATCTAAACCAGCCTTCCTCCAACAATCGCCTATCCTAACTTCTCTAACACAGAGAGCTAAGGCTTATAAGGAAAGAAAAATGTGAGGATTTAATGTCCTTTACATATATAGAGGTTAATGACGTCCTAAAGTTTTGAATGCTCTGACAAGCAGCTTATTCAAGATCCTTTAAGTATGAAATTACGATGGATACAATGGTAGACCACCATAATAAAATACATATAGTGGAGGGAAATGAAGGAGAAGAAACTCCTTGATCGCTTCCATGACTGAAAAGAGCTATAAATTGCCAAGCTATCAAGCTTCCAACCCTTGGATCAACCTAAGGCTGCCTCTTTTATAGGGAAATAATAATGTTGCAGTTTAGTAGCACCGTGTTTGGTGCCTATATGCCATTGAATTGGTAGAAATCTCATCATTTAACAAGTCATAGTTATAACTCAAGTCTTGACTTGCATCAACTAGGCATCACCACATTGCTGACATGGCAATTGTCATGTAAGAAGACATAATGGTAGCTATCCAATCAAGAGATACCTGCGATGCCATCACAAGCATCATGGTGCTACTGACATGCCTAGTGTCAGTAGTCTAATAAGTGTTGTCCTAGGGACTGATGTGGTTGAGGCACTGCAGTACCATTCTAGGTATCATGATGATAATAATGTCTGTCATGAGTCAATTTTATGTGGTTTTACCCACATTTTATCCTTCTTTTTAACATACTATTTCACCTTAGTTATCATAGATTTATGCTTTTAGAAGGTTTTAGTTAGTGATGTACAAGATATATGGGTTTGAGCATGCAACTTTGAGTGCGGAAAACTAAGGTTTGAGCTGACAAAACTGGCATGACCATGTCATATAGGCATGAACTCATCATATCAAAGGCCCTTCATGGCCAAGCTCTGATCAGGCTTGACCATGCCACATCATCTGTTGGCTTGCATGACCACGCTAGGATTGGGCGTGACCACACCACCCGATCGGGAAAGCAGGTGTGACCATGTCATGTTAGGGAAACTCCATGCCAACGAAGCAAGAAATATTATTGGAAAGATTTTTCTTGCTAAATCTGAGACTTTACCTATAAAAAGAAATTTTAGGATTATTTTGCATTGGGTTAAACATTCAGAGATAGCTAGAGGCTTAAGTATGAGAGATTTTTGGAGAGATCTTTGTATATTCTCCTTTTGCTCCTTTTAATTTAGTTTACTTTGAGAGACTTGTATGAATGAGAGTTTAGCTATTGTATTGATGAGGGAAACTCATTGTAATTAACTTTACATTGTAATGCTACTTTTTTTTCTTATTTTCATGGATTTATTGGGGTTTGCTAATGTTGATATGAGTGGCTAAATTTCACTTCAGTCCTCTGTGATGTCGGGAGTAGTGTTTGATTTCATGATTCTCCTAGTGTGTTTTAGTTGCATTATTTGTGCTTTCAATAGATTTGTATTGTTGGTTAATCTACTGACATTCTTTTGCTCCTAACTTGGACATTTAGGATGTTAAAATTTATCGTAATTTACTACTTTTGCCTGATGAATAGAGGAGAAATTAGATTAACTACAGATCTCTAATAGAATAGGCATATTCACAAAAGATCAGCAACTGTACAAAAGTATCAGAGGAATCCTGAGAGATGCAATGGGATTAAGTGAAATATAACTTTACGGGTTTCTAATTCTCCTTTTGACCTAAGCATAAGAAGGAGAAAATAGTAACCCTGGTTGACATAAAACACACTAAGAAACGATAAGGAAAAACATAAAAATCGAGCATTACACTCAAATCACATAGGCTCAAGCCTCATCTCTCTTGAAGATCATTTGTATGCTTTCTCACGGTTTTTCGAGACTATATCTTTCTCTTTTTTTTCTATTTTTTTTTTTTGTTGAGAATCTTGATTTTGGTTTATGTAGGAGTTTAGGGACCACGTCTCTTTCTTTTAATCATGTTGAACTAGGTTTAAACGTTTAGTAAACTAAAGGTTCAACTGTTGGAATATTTCTTAGTCGTTTCCCCGCAGAATCGATTCATGGTACTCTTTAACCATATTTTTTACTTGACACGTATACTTTTGTGATTGACAGACTTACTTCACGGTAAGTTTCCAGCCATCAAATTTTTGGCTCAGTTGCTAGGGTAATTCTTAAGAAAAATTTTAATTTTAGGAGAATTGTTGTTGAATAATAATTATAATCTTTGTTTAGCATTTTCTGTTTATGATATTTCATTATTTCTTTTTTTTTTGCACTTAAATTACTGATGTGTTCTTTTGCAGGTGCTAAATATTAAAAAATTTTAAAAATTATTAAAACTAAAAATAAATATTTACTATTGAGTCTATTCTTTTTGCATATGTTGTTTTCTTTGCATGTGTGTATGTTAACTGACTCATGTTGCTAATTGTGATTTTTTGTTTGTTTAAAGTTTGTAGAATCTATTTTTTGTGTGTGTGTGAGAGCTGAGTATGAACTTATCTCTTTCGATCTTCATATTGATTGCACCTTTAGATGCCTTAGGAGAGCACATTAACTTCATGGCATACCCATAAATATAGCTGACCCTCGGATCCCCACCATAAAACTGCTTAGGGATAGTGCCCTCCATTTTGTTGAGGAAATCCACATGACTATAAACTATCTCATTGTAGAGGCCAACACCTTTCAGCTAAGATCTGGAAAGCTCTATTTTGGGAAAGTACAGGTGGAATTGTATTCTTTAGCTGATATATGGTTGTTGGCCAGTTCCAACAACTTGACTAAGGTCTTCAGTTACTGCAGGCCTAGAGAGTATAGAAACAGTTCTTTCAGCTCTTAAGCCAAGGTGGCATGTGCTATTGAGAGTTCAGATCCTGCACCTCTAGCATCTCTTTCTGTAAATGGGTGATAAACAAGAGAATGCTCTCGTTCTGTCCTTCCGTGATCTATAGGAGAGCTTGCGAATTCTTCTGATATTATTTAGGCTTTCAGAAATCATGCCACAAACATATTTTAAAAGTTCAAAAAATAGACACTCACTCTAGGAAACAAATCGTTGAACCACTTGAGGGCGGATTCCCTCAGTGTAGTAAGGAAAAGTTTACACTTCAGCATGTTGGCAATCCTCAGCAAGCATACCGTCTACTCAAAGGAAGCTATGTTGTTGGTTGGATTAGTCCAACCCTTAGAAGACTGTAACGCAGAGATTTTGAACCTCTCGAGGGGCTTGTCCTAAGAGATTTGCTGAGAGAACGCATTCTTTGACTGTTAGGGAACCACATTGTATATCAAATGTTGTTATCCATCAGTGTCGAGTAATCCACAAAAAAATTATATATTTTTAGTGTACATTTTTTATAATATTGCACTTTAAAGGAATGTATTTTGCATTTTTTTTTAAAGTACATGGAATGAACTGTTGACCTCATTTTTAGTGAGGTCTTGACTTCTTCCTCTTAGACCTTAAGAATCTAGCTTTAGGAGTTCCTTACTGACCATCCTAGCGGACTAGTAATGGAGCCCACCTCCCATAGAACTTCGAGCCACTTCTTGACTCATTTTTGTGAGACCTCGCATGAGTAGTCCCAAGCACTCGACTCTTTGTTGCAAGGGCTAAGGACTAACATGTAGAGGGCCCGAAAATGAGTTCCCTTAAGATCAGACGGCCTTAGGTGAACCCTTAATGACACGAGCACTCGGCACACCACAATTTGACACATTTTGGCTCGATCATTTGCGAACTTGTCCGGACGACCCCGGATGACGAAACGCACCACACGGATGCGTTCGGAACGTCGACTTTAGCTAGAAATGATACCCATATTGCTATGGTTCCACGCACGCGCGAACGACACCGAAATTGATGCGCATTTTTTTAAATTAGCGGAGCACCGGTTTGGGCTCAGCCCGGGTTCAATTAGAGCCCGACATAGGCTGAACACAAGCCTGGGCTATTTCAAATTTCAAATTTTTAAAATTCAAATAAGTCACTTGATTCCCTCTCAATTAAACTTAATTAGGGGGTTAAAGTTTACCTAATATAACTGCACCTGCATGGAAACAATTCAATTCCCCGCAAATGCTTCGCGTAACGGCAATTTCGAGATTTACGGGATACAAATCCCGCTAACTCCTTTCCGCAGGAAGGAATAGAAACTCTCGGCTTGTTCTCCCGATCCGGCTCCAATCTCGCTCGCCTCTCCTTAGCACAAAGCCGCTCGCCTCTTCCTTCCTGGTACAAGAAGCCCGTCTGCCTCCCTGTTCCCTGCGATAGAAATTCTGCTCGCCCGCTTTCCCTCTCACGCAATCGTAAACCTCGCCGGCTCCTCCTCGCGCGTGACAAAGAACCGAAACCCAGCGTCCCTGCTCTTCGATAGAAAGCCTCGTGCCTGCTCGACGTTTCCCGAACCGAAGGTCCCCCGCTCCTTCCTCCTCTGCACGACAGCACTCGACCGCTCCCTCCTTGGCACTGTAGCCCTCGCCCTCCACTCGACCTCTTCCTCCTCTGCACCGAAGGTCGAAACCCACCTGCTCCCCACGCTAGATGCCTGCTTCGTCGCTCGCCCGCCTGCTCTCACCCGCATTCGCTCGATGTCAAAGCCTGCTCGGTCCCGCTCGCTTCTTCTTCTCGAGACCAAAGCCCGAGCGCTTCTTCCTCACTCAGAGAACCTTACTCGGCTAGTTTCCCTCAGACGCCGGACCACCTGTAACTGCTGCAATTTTGTAGCGTTTTCTGGGCTTCCTCCGATTGAGGTCGTATCTCTCTAACTCTCTGATTTCACATGCTTCTATCACCTTTCTTTCTTCCTGCAAAATTTTTACTGCTAATTTTATGAATTGAAATATTTGAATTTGAGTACTGTCTATTTAGATTGATTTAGTTTTCTTTCTCTGCTTATCGAATCTGCAGTACGGTTTCAGAATTATAGATCTTGGTTGTCTGATTTATAGATTTCATTCATGATCTTCGTCGTATTTCTTGGTTCGAACTCAATTTAAAATAATGTTTGTTTAAGTTGAGTTTGATAATCATCAAAGTCACGCCACTCATGTTCTTTGCTTCAGCCTGCTACAAATGATAATCTATATTGCTTCATGTTCGCATGTAAAACTCACATGCTATGAACGATTTCCTTAGATGTGCCTTGAGATTGCCAAATATAATTGATTGGTATTTTGCTGCTTAGGTTATTTAATTGTGAATCGTTTCTCTTATACTTACTATCTACTAACATTTAATTATGTGATGATTTTCATGTTGTTTCTCATTTGATTTTTTTATGTTCTTTCTCTACATGCCTGTTTACATGCTTGGCTTCCTTTTTTTAATACATTTTAAGTTTGAAATTGGCATGAATGACATTTCAGACATCACTTGGTTAAGCTGAAGTTGATTTATTTGCTTCTGTTTCTTTTAGCATCTTGGAAATTGTCAAGTGGATGAGAGTGCTTGCTTTTTTTTTAGAAAGATTTACATATGTACCACACAATTTTCATGTATTCACATATTTAGCACTTAAACTTTCATATTTACACACATAACACTTAAACCTTTGATGTTACACAAAAATGCTACTATCACCAACTTCTCAAAAAATGAAACATAACTTTGCATACATTGATTCTAAATGCTGAAATGTTATAAGTGTAAATATCAAACTTGATATGCGAGATATGTGTAGTTACATAAGAATTCAGTGGTATGTATGTGAATCTTCTTTTGATTCAAATGTGGTTGTTTTTGGAAGGGATTTACATGCAGATTTGTTTGCTCAAATTTATACTTATTTGAGGGTTTAAATGTATTTCTTACTGGTTATTCATTGCCTTTTCGAAAAGATTTACATGCAGATTTTGAACCCTTTAAACAATGTTTTCGGGTCATTTTGGCACTGCTTTGGAATTTGAATAAATTCAGAATTTTGAGCCTTTAGATGTGTTGTTTGGAGGCATAGAGAAGCTGTAGGAGAGTTGGGAGAAGCTTGGAATTGCTATTTGGAAGAGCTAAAGTGTTGTTTGGAAGAGTAAAAGTGCTTTTTTGAAGACTACAAGTGTTATTTGGTGTCATTAAGTGTTGCCTAGTGTTGTAGAGTGTTGTAGTAAGCAGTTTGGGCCTTGGAGAGTATTGTCCAGCGCTTGGAAATCCTGTAGGAAGCTGTAGGAGAGCTGGGAGAATGGTAGGATTGCTGTTTGGAATGTTTGGAAGTCATACGATTGCTTTTTGGAATGTTTGGAAGTCATACGATTGCTTTTTTTGGAATGTTTGGAAGCCATATGATTACTGTTTGGATATAGGGGAACCTTATGATTACTGTTCGGAATCTTATAATTGTTGTTTGAACTTCATAGCCGCTTTTTGGGCCTATATAGGTGTTGTTTGGTGATAAAAAATTGTTGTTTAGTGCTTAAAACTGCTGTTTGGTGATAAATAAACTGCGATAAGTGTTGTGAGAGCTTTTGGGATGTTGTGAGAGATGTTGTGAGAGCTATTTGGTATTATTTGGAACATAGTTGTGTTGTTTGGGGCATTGTGTGGGCAAATTTTGACATGGTTTTAATAACGTTTGGGCACAATTTTGGCACTGTTTCGGTGATTTTGAGAGTGTTGCCTACTGTTTTTGGGGTTGAATTTGATGAATATATTTATTGTTTTGGGGCCGGATTTGGAGAGCCTTATTTACTGTTATGGGTTTCATCTGATTACCATTTCAACATTTTTAGGCCGATTCACTTACTGTATTCCCCCTTTCGGCTTTACCAGTTTTAGGAGTGGGTCGGCCTCCGAATTTCTGATTTAATTCGAGGAAGGGTAAATCACTCTTAGTCACTTCAAGCACCAATTAGAGTGTAGCCTCCATAGATTTTAGGTACACATTCTAAGCGAGAATTCATTCACCTAGTCCTCTGTGTATGCCTCCTAAACTTTAGGTGCATCTTAGGTGAAACCCCTTTTACTTTACCCACAGTGTAGGCTCCCTGGGTCTTAAGTACATACCTTAGGTAAGAACCGTCAACCTAATCCACAACATAGGCTTCCTAGACCTTAGGAGCACACCCTAGGTGAGAGTCACCCACCTAATCTTCACTGCAGGCTTCCTAGACCTTAGGAGCACACCCTAGGTGAGAGTCACCCACCTGATTCACAGCATAGGCTTCCTAGACCTTAGGAGCACACCCTAGGTGAGAGTCACCCACTTAACCTTCACTGTAGGTTTCCTAGACCTTAGGAGCACACCCCAGGTAAGAACCCATTAACCTAATCCTCGAATACACAGTGAAACTAGACACCTGACCCTAATTCACAAACTGATCGAGACACTAGACACGAGGATGCACCAAGACGTGGTTCACACTTCCCTAATTAAATCAAATAATGGAATTCCCTGAAATGACTTAACCAATATTGAAACCCAATGCACCGGGATTTGAGTTTGAACTTTACGCTCAGATCCGCCTGGCAATTGGGGACATTTGTTAATGTCACATATGGATCATCGGACTGGTGTAAGTCTGAGGTCTAGGTGGCGAGGGCGATGATAATAATGCTTATGTGTGCTATACGAGGGATACGAGGGATACGAGGGATAATTAGAATAGTATCTCCTACCTCGAGGACCCTCCATAAGGGGAGAGGAAAGGACCGATGATATTATTCGCCGACTCTTGGTTAGATTATTTCCCCCAACGATCTTAGGTCGTCAGTAATCCTAGCACGATTAGAGTGACTAGCCTGTGGACTCTATTATTTTGTAAAATACTTACAAAAATAAAATAAAAATCTCTTTTGCTTGTTAAAAAGAACTCTGCATAAAAACTTAAACAACAACTTTTGCATGAAAATCAAAGAATTCTTCTTATAAAACTTATAAAGGTTCATGGTTAGTCACTTGGATTGAGGTTAAGGACTGCCCTCCGTAGATCATCGGGTTGGTAACTCTTATTCAAGGTCGGGAAGCACACAGTCCAACTCTGAGCCCCCACCTCTATTGATGTCTTATACCCAGTTCCGATATTTCAGATGTGACTACGAGTTTTACGTGTGCTTTCTACGACTCATTTTTTTTTCTGATTTTTCGTGATTGGGTTTTCTCGCTCTGCTTAATTTTTCGGCAAGTTTATTTAAATCCACTGCAAGTCATACCATGCTGTCAATAGTAATCATGCAACGGTAGCAGATGTCGAGGTATGCATTTACATTTTAGGTACTGCAATTTCTCTTGTTTACTTTACTACACTATACTTTCCAGCAATTTTATTTACCATTAATTTACTTTACCCTGCATGCAAAACTAAAAACAATAACAAAACTTGAGATATTAAAACACACTTAATAAAACCATTTAAACCTTAGACATTAGGGCTGCTACTTCAGCAAGAAGCTTGGAGCTGACTCCGTAAGCAGCACAACGAGGAGCTTGGATCGAGCAACAAGAGGATCTTCTTCAGCAAAACATTCCTAATTTAAATAACAACATATAGGACTTCGAGGTAGCTCGCCCAGCGTGAAATAAACTCTCACTCTCCTCTTTAGGCTTCTGTGCAACCGTGTTGCGCAGCTTAAGTCCTAACTCGCTTTAAGTTTTGAGGTTGTCGTATGATACGACATAAACCCTCATATCTTTGTGGGCTATTTGCATAATCGGGTATTATGCAAATGTAAGTCTCAAATAATGAAATTAGTCGGATTAAACATTTAATTAACATCGTCTCCAAAACGCAGCCACACCATAGAATAGTTGGGAAGTCACTGGGGCTCGCCTCAGATCTGTGACATCCCCTACATTTTCATTCCTTTGGATTCCTGGAAATAAATGTTCCCATTTGAGCCACTCTCACTTGCTTTTTCCACGTCGTACCTTGAAAACTTAAACCCTTGAATTCTTGAAGACAGAACCATGTATTCTCAAGTGACACCAGTTATTTGGGATGTAATTAACTATAGGGGCTTGCCTTTATAGGGAACTTGGAACCCAGGTAAAATAAACCCTACCTAGTCTTTCTATTAGGTAAGGGAACTTGTCAGTCATACATAAAGGTTCGCAGATCAAACTGATGTCACGAGTCATTTAATTCGTATGATTGGGTCTACCGTCGCAGGATACATTAATCTTTCGAGAAAGTGTATCATTTGTAACACCAGACACGATTATGCAAATTACTAGACAAATGAGATCCAGGCGGTCTCATTTTTCAAAATTAAAATACACTACTTTCAAAACTATTTTCAAAAATCATATACCTTTTATATTAAACTAAATCATAAATTTTAAATTCTTTCAAAGAAAAAAAAACCGGCCGACATGAACATTTAGAGAAAATGAGGGCAAAATGGAGCATAAATGGAGTATTTTGTATGGTGATATAGCGTCACCCTTGGCGTCATTCCGCCAACTGTCAAGTGAACTAGGCGTTATAGAGCCTAAGAATGGCACTATAGAGCCAGTAACTACCTTTCTAGAAGATGTATTGAATTTGGCAGAATTTTGAAGGGATGTTTGAAGCAACCCTTAGTTATTTTCAGAGATCTATTAAATGTGCAAATTTGTACACAAAAAGGAGGACTTTTGGAGACATTTGGAGATCATTTGATAGATTTTTAGTGTTCTTTTTAGTGTGTGTGAGTAAGTATTTGTGTAAGAGTTTGGAGATTGCTAGAATGAGACTCCATACTTTGCTTGGGGAGAAGACATAATGTATCTTGTATTTGTGTTTAAGAAATTGTTAAAACTTAGCTTTTAATACAAATCATGTGTTTTTGTTTGATCTCCATGAATTCGAAGTAGTTTCCTTTTTTTCTTCTTGCATATGGGACTTAATCTTGTGGGATGAGAATGATTTAAATACTTCTTTTTATTCTAAAAATGGTGATGGTATTTTCACCAATTCTTTATTGACTTTGCAAATTGGCCACTTGTGAGATTAAAATCTGTTGAGAACATAATGACCTGAGAGGGTTATGATTTCACCCAACTTGTGAATACCACACTTCACTTTGGAAAGAGTCACTGCGATCACTCGAGTGGGAGTGTAAATAGATAAGGAGATAAGTTCTAATGAGCTTAGAATTGATGTTTCTAAGTGACAGACTAAATTCTTTTATCAATTATGTTTAGAGTTTGGATCGTAAGGGTCCCTAGTAGGTCCTATAGAGAGGATACAGTGGATAATCTGGAGGTGAGAGGCTAGAATCTACTCAACAATACTACACAAGTTGGAGATAAACTTTAGATTAGACAATGTTCTTTGCTAGCACCGAGAAGGGGTAAAGAATAGGAATGCTCCTATTTGTCACAATACATCATTTTATATTTTTACTCATTCAAATCCTATACTAATTAACATCTCTTTGCAAGAGAATTAATCTTTTCATAAAATCCAATCTTGCTTTTAAACTTTAGTAGCCATTTGCATTTTAACAAACTTTCAAATTTAGTTGTTACTTATTGCTTAAATTTATTTTTAACCATTGCAAACACATTGACATTGTTTTCCTTTTATATTTATCTGTAATTTAAATAGAGTTTTTGCAAGTTAATATTAAGAGTTGCACTTTCTCTGTCGATCGATATTGGGGTTTTTAAAGAAAATCCTTTAATACTTGAACAATATGTATACTTGCGTAGTACCCATAGTGTGAAAACTCATTATATATTTTCTAAATCATTTAATTTATTCACAGTAGTCGTTAAATATACTTTGAGACAAGTTTTTGGTAATTTTAAGGAAGATAAATATTAATGAAATTGCAGGCCGAGTCACCAACCCAACACTGTTGAAGTACTAAGAATATCCTTCCCTTTCTAAAGCTAAGGGGGTCTTCACCATTACGTGCCTACCCTTCCTCTCATGGATGTTGTTCCCTTTCACAAATCAATGCCTCATGGATGGCATCCGTCATCTAATCTTTTAGTTCCTAGATTTGCTGGTTTTATAAATTCTCTTGTGGCTCAATATTTATGGTATCTCTATGACAGTTTTCTTCTCTGTGTCCTGTTTCTATTCTTATCTACTTCGTACTCCATGCTCAACACACCTTTTAGGTTAATTAATCCTGGGTTGTGCGTGAATCAAGGGTCAAAGCATAAGATAAGAGAGAGGGTGAGAGAGAGAGAGAGTGAGTGAGGGAAAGAGATATGCACAGAAATGAACGATAAAATGTTTGTCAATAAATTAAATAATCCCTTAATTATCAGAAAGGGGGTACAATATTTCAATTTACATGTTTGCCCATGCTTTAATGGTGGCGTTACAAGATATTTTAGGTATTTTACATAGATGACATTATGGCTTAGCTACATTCTTCCTCAGGGCCTTGACTTTCTTGTTCATCCATATTGAGTCGAGGTAGTCGGTCGACCTTCAATTGACTTCATGTTGTCAGGACTGGATCAATTAACTTGGTTATATTAATCAGCTGATTTATTTTGATTGTTGATTATTAATTCCTGGTAAGGAGCTCTTGTCTCCTGAGAGATACTAAGATATTAGACACAGTGTGAATCCATGTACCCAATAGGTAGCTCACCCTTACTATGGAGAGAAAGAGGAATGAGTGATGATATTGATGAATGAGTCTTTCCTTGGGCTTATCTACCAAAAGGTTAATTGCTAGCTATGATAGGCTTTATTATGGTGGTCATCTTGAATGTCAATCTATCTTGTCTTGATCAGATGGGTATGGCCTCAGACCATTTAAATGTCTTTAATCTTATGGACTTTGGTTTAGATGACTGCATCTGATCGGTTTTGGCCTTGACTTTGGTTTGATTTGCTACATATAGTTAGATAAATGGGCTTTTTGGTTATCTTTTTGTTGGCCCTCATTAGTTATACTTTTCTGCCTTTTTTACCATTGCTTCTCCTCGAGCTTTGTACTAGTGCATTTCCGATGTACAATATATATATATATATATATATATATATATATATGTGTGTGTGTGTGTGTGTGTGTGTGTGTAAAGTGTATGTGTGTGCCTATATATGTATGTATGTATGCATGTATGTATGTGTGTATGTGGTGCATGCTTGAGTGAGTGTGTGTGTGTGTGTGTGTGCGCGTGTGTGTTTACATGTATATATGTGCATGTACATGTATATATGCAAGGATATGTATAAAAATGTGTATGTATAGATGAGTGGAAATAAATAAATATATATATATATATATATATATATATATATATATATATATGGGTAAAGGAGCAGCTCATGGCTCCCTAAATGTTGAGTAGAAATTAGGAGTACAAAAAGGGGGAAGGAAAAGGTAACCTAAGGGTTCATTTCTCTACATTACAACTCTACACAAAAAGTAAATAAAAAAAACAAGTATAGGAAAGGCCAATAAACAAGTATAGCAGAGTGTATATATATATATATATATATATATATATATATATATATATATATATATATATATATATATATAAGTATAAAACTACCAAAAAAACTAGTTATATATGAGATAGGGGAGGTGGAGAGAGTCGCCCAAAGTTTTAAAGGACCAAAAGGACTTGTGCAGACAATAACCCTTTCAGATGAAGCTGCAGTTTTGGCCAACCAATTAGCTGGTTGGTTCCCTTCTCTCTGAATGTGATTCCAAAGAGCATTGATCTCCTTAGTAAGGGAAATGATCCTTCTAACCCAGTATATCAGTTGCCAAGGAGGTGAAGATTGGCCCTTCATGATAGAAATAAGCTATAGAGCATCAGATTCCATTAGAATGAACTCGTACCTTAAAGCAATGGCTGTTTTGAGGGCCCAATAAACAACAGCAATTCAGATTCCAAAGTTGAGTAAGAGTGGATAGGGGATTGGAAGCACCACAATAGATGACCCAAAGAATTTCTGCAAGCACCTCCTATACCAGAAGCAACAGAAGAGAAACTACTATATATCTTAATCTTGATCCAAGGGGAGGAAGGTTTGCACTAGGAAATTACAGTAGGCTTGGCTTTGTTGGGAACCTTCAAAGGGGACTGAGCCAAAATTTTGTTCAAATAACTACAGCAAAACATCACTATTCAGTTAGCTTGATAGGAAACCTCTTCAAATTTGGAGTGATTTCTAGCCATCCAAATAAACCAGCTGATGATCAAGGGAATGTGGGGCATTTGGAGCTCTTTCCAATCAGTCCAGCAAGCCTCCCAAGAGCACCAATTACAGAAAAAAGTGTTGAGCTTCAAATGTTTTAATGTGGTTGCCCAGACTTCCCTAGTGAGTGGGCAATGTAAGAAGAGATGCAGAAAGGATTCTTCAGCAGTATGGCATAAGCAGCACCTTGAAGCACCTCTTAATCCTTTTAACTTGAGAATATCATCAAGTGGGAGGAATTTCTTGAACAATCCCCAACTGAAGAAGGACATTGAAGGTGAGTTTGCTGCTCCATGGAGAAGCTCCCCAAGTGTTGCAAGGCCACTTTGACTTGTGGAGTGGATGTATGCATTTAGAGATTCAGTAGGAGGGTAATCAGTTTGTCAGGTCTATGAGGCTCTATAGGTATACCAGTAATCTCCTTCAATGTTTCTTCATTTATCAGTGTGCTTAGAAGGGGAACATTCCACTGAGTGCCCTCCCAGCAATTGACCACAGAACAATTGGAAGTTACAATAAAAGGGGACAAAGGTTCAATCACCCCAGCATTCAGCCAGTTATCCTACCAGAAACCAATCTTGCCTTCTCCTACTTCCCCAATAGAAAAGACTATTGGCATAGGCTTTAACCTTCAGCAGGCTTTTCCAATGTTTTGAATCACCCATCTTGGCCTAAACAAGATTTGGATGAACCATCCTGCAATACTTTTCCCATAGAAAGTTGGCCCACAAAGTGTCCCTTCTTCTAAATTTGATCCACTATTTGCAATAAAACACAAGGCTCATTTGCTGAAAAATTTTAAATCCCAGGCCTCCAGCAGTAATAGGCTTGCATAATTTATTCCACATTGCCCAATGCATTTGCTTGTGCTGGCCTTCCCATAGAAATTTATTAAAAGCAGTTTCCAGCAGCTTTTGAGTGCTCTTCTTTATTCTAACCATTTGTAGGGTATAAAGAGGGAAGGTGGAGAGAATACTCTTGAGCAAGGTCACTCTACCTCCATTAGACAAGAAAGTGTTGGTCCAGCAGTTTATGTAAGTGATGACCTTATTTATTATACCATCATATTTAGTTTGCTTCTGTCTACCCTTTATCAATTGGACTCCAAGGTAGGTCAGAGGTAGGTTTGTAGAGGAGAAACCATTATAATCCTTTATCCAATTCTTGTTGGTAAGTTGCAGTTGTTTCCCTGTTAAGAATTGGCATTTCTCTTGGCTTAGTTCTAGTCCAGCCACCTGCTTCAGATGTTTCATGATTTGCATAGTCTTTTTAATAGCCTGCTTGTTGCCATTAGTAAAGAGAATTACATCATCTGCATAGGCAAGGTGACTAATTAGAAGAGTAGAGCTGTGGGGAAACACAAGTAAGAGTGGTTAGTATGAGCCAAATTGAGAATTCTTGAAAAGTAATCAAAGGCCAAGGGGGAGAGGGGGTCCCCTTGTTTAATGCCCCGGCCAGCTGAGAAGAAACCATGAGAAGTCCCATTAACAAGTATACTATATTTGGTGTAGGAAAGCCATCTTTGTATTAATTTGCAAAAGTTGGGGCTGAAGCCCCTAGCTGCCAAAACACAGTTTATAAAGCTCCAGCTAATGGAGTCATAAGCCTTTTTGAGATCTAGTTTACAGATTAAGTTTTGTCCCTTGCAAGGTTTGTCAAGATCGAGGAGGAGTTCCTATGCCAAAAGGATGATGTCAGAAATATTTCTCCCTTGTACAAATGTTGATTGATTGGCAGAGATGAGCTTAGGAAGATGAGGCTGAAGTCTTTGCACCATGATCTTACTGATAATTTTAGTAAAGGTATTGGTGAGGCTGATGGATCTAAAACCATTCCAACTGGATTTCCTTTTGTCTTTTGGAATTAAGACAATAGTATTATAGGAGAAGTAATTTGGTAGTTCAATACCAGCAAAGAAGGCTAGAACAAAAGCAATGCTTTTCTGTAGAAAGTGGCAGTATACCCATCTGGGCCGGCAACTTTATTACCATCAATAGTATTTAATGCCTTCCAAATTTCTGCTTCATCAGGTAGAATGGTCAATGTTAACTGATTTACATAGCCTCTTTCTGCAGAGAACACTTCTGTGTGAATGTCAGAAGTCCCACGAGTATCTGCTGCCAAAATGGATTGAAAATGATCAACAACACTGTGGGCAATAAGCCCAGGGTCTGAAAGCAAATGACCCTGACTATTTTTTATACTGATTATAGCATTGAGTTGTCTTCTATACTTAATCAGAGCATGGAAATATTTTGAATTCCTATCACCAAACAAATGTTTATTAACAACTGCTTTCTGTTTCAAAAACTGTTCCTCCACTTCTAGAGCCTGGAATAACTTTTCTTATGCTTCCAATAAAATTTGGTCATTATCCACTCCATCTACCTATTCCCTTTCCAATCTAGCTAAATTTTGTTCAGCAGTAGTGACCTGAAGAAAGACATTCCCAAAGACATCTTTATTCCATTTCCTGAGGTGTTGAGCAAGATTTTTCTGTAGTCTCCAAAGTTTGGTGAGGGGGGTACTCCCACCCCCATAAGCAAGCCATGCTTTCTGTACCTCTTCCAGAAAATGAGGGTGTTCAGTCCATGCATTGATGAATCTGAAAGAAGTAGACAAACTTGTAGACTGAAACGAGATCCTAATCAGAAGGGGAGAGTGGTTAGAGGTAGTTCTTGGGAGATGATGAACTAGAGTTATAGGGAAGGTTTCCATCCAATGATCATTTGCCAAAAATCTATCAAGTCTTTCCTTGAGCTTTCTTCTCTTCCAAGTAAAAGGATGACCAATGAAGCCCAAATCAAAAAGTCCAACAGCAATGATATTATGGGAGAATTGAAGTATGCTATTAATATTAGGAGTCCTTCCCCCAAGTTTCTCACTAGGATCTTTGATACTGTTGAAATCTCCTCCAAGAATCTAATTACCATTGGTAGATGTACTAAGGCCCTTTAAGGCTTCCCACAGGGCTGGCTTGTCAACAACAGAGCTTCCAGCATAGATAAAAGTAGCAAGGTCAGTAAAATGATCAAGATTAAAAGCCAAATGAAGAAATTGATAATTATCCAAAAGAAGGTGGCATTGTAATTCTTTTATGCAAAAAAAACCAAATTTTATTGTTGGTGTTGGAGTAGAAATTGTAACGATGAAATTTGCTTTTAAACCTATTGATATGCTTGTTTACCATAGGTTCAAGCAAAGCAATAATCCAAAATCTGTGAGTCCTGTTAAGGTGGAGGAGTCTATTAAGGGTACCAGGACTGGAAATACCCCTAACATTCCAACACAATCGGTTAATCATTATTGATCTTGCCACCTCTCCTAATTCTAGAGAGGGAATCAAGCATGATATTTACTAAGCTGCCACTTTTACTGTAACCAGTCTGCAGATTCCTTAATTCCATCAATCCTTTTTTCTTCTTTTTAGGTTTTTGAACTTACCATTCTTCCTCCATTTCTAAGGTCAACTGCTTTAAAGATTCATTGTCTGATTGCTGCATTTTCTGTAGATCTGGGAGTTGTAAAAACCAGCATTTGCTGGTTTTCTGGAGCCAGATGGGAGTTCAGTCTGCCTTTTGGAGAGTCAAAAAGAAGGTATAATACAATCATCTTGTAGACTCTTAAGAGTCGAAGCCCTTTCTGCTAGGTGTTCTCTGTGTGGAGTGGTAGAACTAGAGTATTCACATAGATCATCAGAATCAGTACCCTTTCCTTCTGATGAAACCCTGGAAAGTGGTGTGTTATGCTGATTCTAAGAGGACAATTGTTCAGTGGCCTCAGTACAAATGACAGGAGTGGCTTGAAAGGATTTGCTACTGAAACAGTAGTTGGTCCTATTACTTCAGCTGCTCCACTAGGTCCTTCAGCTAGTCCAACAGATCTTTTTAGAAAAGGGTGTTTCCTAGAGGGGGGAAGTAGCTTGTAACATCTGTCCTTGGTATGACCAAACATCTTGCAATGAGGACAATAATAAGGCTTTTGTTCCATGACTACTTCTTGCCAGGCACCTTCAAGGGCAGAACCAACCCAAACTCTGTGGAGTTCAGGTAAAGTGATGTCTCTTTCTATTTGAACTCTGGCAGCAGCAGGCTTGGCTTTATTAAAGGTGGGAGTGTCCATCTTCAAAGGAGTGCCAAGTGCCCTACTAATCTGAAATAACACATTCTTATTATACAGATATCTATAAGGTAAGTTAGGGAATTTAAACCAAATTGGAACCACAGGGGGGTCTTTGCTAGGATCAAAATCTGGAGTCCATTTTTGTAATTTCATTTCAGTGCCTGCAATAATAATGGATTGTTTGGCAAACAGTCGAGCATAATCCTCTTCATTAGACAGATGAATAAGTAAGTATCGGCCATCAAGAAGACCCAACCTCCAAGCCCCAGTAAATTGGAATGATTCAAAGAACCTTCTCACCAACTCCATCTTTGGGTAACCCAAGGCAAATTTACCGATTAAAGTGAGCTTGACATCCTCATTTAAAGCTTGCAGTTCTTGTTCAGAAAAATAAATAGCAGGACAGCCTTCCTTCTCACCAAGAGGGTGAATATAAGGACAGGTCCCTTTCCCTGCTGCCGCATCATGGAGTGCTTGTGGAAAGATAGGTTGGTGCGGGTGTTGGAGATTAGTAAAGCCACGACCTCCCACTCCAGCATAAGTGGCCTTAGACCATTCAACATTAGTATTCAAATGTATAGGGGTCGCCATACCTTCAATGAGTAGACACCAAAAAACCAATGGAACAGTAGAAACAATTTAAAAATGGAGGAGCCCGGGAAGGACCAAAACTCAGGGAACCTCAAGAACCACCACCTTGACAGTAAGATCAATAAAACAGCACTGGAAACTTCCCAGTCACCTCCCCCACCGCGTTGCCGCAGTCACCAGCCATGCTCAAACCCTAGCATAGCACCTCCTTCGAAAGCCGCCACACACACACACACACACACACACACACACACACACACACACACACACACACACACACACACACACACACACACACAATGATATCTAGCTTGTACTTATGTGTGAGTGTCACTACACTTCATAACGCTTGAAGAGAATATCATAAAAAAAGTAAAAAATTCTGAAAAAAGAAAAACTATGTTAACATATATAGTTTTATAGTATAAAAGTTGTAAATTTGTTCTACATCTTTTTTTAAGCAAGAAGAAGCGAAAAGGAAAGAAAGGTCTCCCATGCACTGATCATAATCATTCCATCAGATTTACCCTTTAAAATTTTTTCAATCGTTAATTGTTAAAAAATAGGCCTTCTAATAATTTTCAAGAAGCTTATCTGAGGCCACTAGTTTCTCTAAATAGTTTTCAAAACCAACATTATCCTTCTTAGCATGGACCACCAAGTAGTTTGAGGCCAACATAAACAACTATATTGATCTGGTGCCCTTCTTCTTAGCTAGATCTCTTGCCCACTATACCTTATTCTAAGTAGTTATTGAGTAACCACTACTTCTGCTCATCTTTTATAACTCCTTATATAATGTGAATTCTCAAAGTAGAACACACGAACAAAAAGTATTTATTTTAAATATTGTGTTGTTACATCTAATGTTGAACACAATTGTGATATTCTCTCTATGGTTACCATTTATGCTTAGCAACATCAACCATCATTAAGAATAGTTAATGAATTTGGCGTTAAAAATTTGCATTTCATATGTTCTGAAGAACTGAGCAATGTGGGGTCTCTAAACTTTGGCAACAGGTGCTCTAGCTTCAAAGTAACTAATATGTTTCTCTATCATACCCACAACACTATAATTTCAAATTTATTAATAAATTTGAACTATTTAATAACTATTAACCTGAACAGATTTTAATTTAAACAATATTCAGCTTTTATCAGTACAATATGCTACAATCAACTATAATCCAAATTAAAAATAATAATAATATCAATTGATTTTATAAACCAAATTTTATGCCCAATTTTTCACTCAATTTTTTGAACAGCAACAGAATCAAACAAAATCTTAGCTGACCAAAGCAGCTGCATAAACAATCTGATCAACAAACAGCACAAATTGTTAGTATATCATAGTTTAAGTGTGTTTAAATTTTCCTCGAAATTTTGCATACATCCATAACATTATCAAGGAATTATACAATCCAAATCAAACATCTATCAGAAAAAAGTTAAGAACATACATTCAACTGATTAAACTAATATAATACTTTGAGCTTCAATACACCCACAACTCTCCTGTTAAAAAAACTAACCAATGATAATTGGTATTTGATCAATTAGACCCTCAATTCCAAAAAAATAATAATAATAATAATAAAGAAAAATTACAAAAAAAAAACAACAAGATTCTACAATATGATCATTTTTGTTAAATGTGGATGATACATGCTTTTTTAGGAAGCAATCTGTTAGAACTGGTTAGAATCTCACTCCCCATTCTGCCCCTCTGGAGAGTTAGTTCTATAAATCACATAGTTACTGATCTCCTAATTCGCAAAGGCTTCATCAGCAGCGACAAGTTTTGGGAAACGTGTAGCTCAATAAGACATGTACATATTGAAAATAGTGGCATGGGTTCGCATTAATGTGAGACTTGTTGTAAGGCGAGGTTTAGCTCATGAGCAGACTTTGCGATTGATCCCCCTCTTCTGTTGCAGAAAAGGAAAGAATATCTAGTTAAATATGGTAGAAATGTTATATCATAAAGTTAGTTTCCAATCCTTACCAAATGTAACTCATCTTGACTATATATATATGTATATATATGCAGGATAAAAAGTGTATACAAGATCTCTAGAATTGTAAGCTACAGCTCAACTATCTGGTCACCAGCAGCTGTGAATAAGTAATGACTTGTGGCTTGTTTGGAATCACTTTTTATTTTCTGTTTTTATTTTTTCTTTTTATTTTACAAATATGTTTGGTTGGTATACTTTTTACATATTTTATTTTATTTTAGAAAACAAAGTAGATTATTTTCAAAAATATTCAAAACATCAACAAGTTATTTTGAGTGTCCTTAAAAATAATTAACATATTACAGCATACCAAATAAGTTTTATTTCAAGTAAAAATGTAAAAAAAAACAAAAACAAAAAATCAGAAGTAATCCTAAATGGCCCCTTAATTAAGCTGGGCAAACAAACAGACCTGGCTAGTAGGAATGAAGATCCGGCTCAATGATCGCTAAAAAATTATGTCAACTTTTGGCTCGGATATAATTATAACGAGCAAAACTAGGCAAGGATTAAACAAGAATTGAGCCAAGCCTAGCTACGTTGAGATTTAAGATAAGAGTTTAACTATATGTGTGAATGCCAAGATGCGTGTTGAACCAAAGAATTATATTATAAGTTATTCAGTCGGTGTTGCTTGAATCAAGATTGAATTGAGCCAGCCTAAAAAACAATATTTGACCTGACTTAATATCAATCAAATGGCTTCAGGCAAAATTTAATGGAAGCAATACGTTGCAACACTCAATTACATTGGATCACGCTCTGATCAGCTGGCTATAGAGGTTCTGAAGATCAAAGACATCTAACCTGGTAAGAGGCGGGAGACTCTGCTTAACCTTTTCTAACTCAATGAAGCATATATTGCAACGGTCTAACCTGTACAAAACAATCACAGGAAAAATCAATCAATAAGTAACATGAATCGTGAATACAAGCAAAGAAACTTTGTTAATAATGTAGGAGGAACCTTTGCTCGGCTTGTAGGTCAACGCCAACAGATGTACAGGCTGATAATGTTGAATTAATTACAGAACCAAAGGTTTTGACAAGCTTCAGCAGCATTTCAAGGGAGATGTCCAGGTGCCTAATTTAAAAAAATTATTAGTACTTGAGAATAAGAACTCCAATACTTAAAACATATAGTCTAAACCTTGCATAAATAAATGTGCATACCTATCAATCTTACTGTCTAGAAGACATGACAGAAGTGGTAGAAGGCAAGTGCACAAGTCCAAAGTAATGATATCACTTTTTCCCATTAAAATACTGATAAAATCTGAAGAGACCTGTATTGTAGTGCATAAAATAAGCAAATGGCTTACCTTGAAAAAACAACATTAATTTAAGATACCTACAGCATAATCAGACATCTTTCCCAATGCACTGAGAAGACCCTTTACATCCTTCCTCCTCCAAAGTTGCTGCAACACCTAAAATTTATGCAGATAGATTAGAAGCCTACTGCAGGATGGATTATTTCAGTTCTCTAAGGATATTTAGAAGCGGCTTTGGAAAACATCAAGTGATTGGGTACCTATAGCCTTCGGATTTAATAGGATTTAATAAATCCAACATACACTGGTTAGAAGGCTAATGAGTGAAATGAAAGCAATTGTGAAGCATAATGCAGTTTGAGCGTTCATCAAAAAAGTTGGGCTGCAGTTTATGAGTTGTAAGAAAAATTTGAAATTTACCATTCCTTCGGAGGGAAATTTTATTAGATATTGTCAACCACTGCTCATGCATAGAGTTCAGAGTTTGAAAATTTCTAGAATGAAAAGTGTCAGTTTCTCAAAAAAATAGACTATTGCGAATAGATTTTTTTACAGTAGTCAGTTGTCCCAAAAAATAGACTACTGTCAATAGACTTTTTAATAGTACTAATGTAAATAGACTCCATTTTTAATACTGTTGTTAATAGATTTACTTCCCAGTACTAATGTATACACTTTGTTTTACAATGCTTTAAATCAGCTCGATCCAAATTCAGACAAGCATTGCCCAAAAACTAGCAAAAAAATGGACAAATTAGGCTCAAAGATCTAATTTAGGTGGATGATACCATTGCTGGGGACAGAAAGGTTAATTACATCTTTACCTGTAGGTAGAGGAGAGTCTCAATAAAGGATCTTAATCATACAAGGCCGAAGTTGCCAACATAGATTACAAACGGAAATGGGTTTTTAAACCAATCAGTATCTTTTTATATGATACTCCCAGATCAGCCTGCGGGACAAAATCTATCAAAATTAGTAAGGGAATTTACAGCACAAATTTTGGTGTGTCTAATGGCAATCATTGAAATTTGCCTCCTCTCAAGTAGTCCAAATAGAGAGATGACAATATGTCAATAGACACATCCTATCATGAAGTTTGGGATTCACTTTGCATGGAAGAGAAGCCCACGAGCAATGGCTGATCATGATTCAAAGGCATTAAACAAAGGCCAATGAAGGCTTAAAGATATGGCATTAGAGATTTATACTTCAGTAGTTTGAGAGAACAATATATTGTTGATAGTTGCAGAGAGGTAATAGAAGTGATTGATGATAACAGCAGGGCCAATTCAACTACCAAAGAATGGATCTGACATAACCTTGAAAAGTAAATATCTGAAGAAAGTTGGAGAAACAATATTCTCTTATTTTTTAATAATCAAATTACAACTTTTCTCATTATATAATAAGGAATGACTACGACAAACCTAATTACAATCATTACAATGTAACACAGATAAACTAACGCAAAAAAAAAGAATAGATCTGACATAACCTTGAAAAGGTAATATCTGAATAAAGTTGGAGAAACAATATTCTCTTATTTTTTAATAATCAAATTACAACTTTTCTCATTATATAATAAGGAATGACTACGACAAACCTAATTACAATCATTACAACGTAGCACAGATAAACTAACGCAAAAAAGAAAGAAATGACATAACAAAAGAGGAAAACATTAAAATAGTAAACTCAAAATTCCAATCCCCCTCAAGCTGGGTCATAGATGTTGTAAAAACCTTGCTTGAAATTCAAATCAGTGAGGCTGTCTGGAAGTAGAGCTTTGGTGAAAATATCAGCAACTTGAAAATGAAGCGGACTGTAAATTAAGTGAATAATACCTCTATTCACATTTTCAGAGATAAAATGTCTATGAATCTGAATGTGCTTGGTCCTGTCATAATGGACAGGATTTTTTGTAATATTAAGGCGGCTTGACAATCACAGAACATCTTTATGGGATTAACCTTGGAATATCCCATCTCACTTAGTAACCTTTAGATCTGCATTCCTTTACAAATACTCAAAGCAAGTGTTCAGTACTCAGATTTTGCACTATTTCTAAAAAATATTTCTTGTTTCTTGCTTCTCCAAGTGACAAGATTTCACAAAACATAAGAACAAACCCATAAGAGAACTTTCTGTCTATGAGTTCTCCTGCCCAACTAGCATTGGTGTAAATATCTACCTCCCTGTTGTCTGATTTTTTAAACAGTAACCCTCAATCAGGGGTCTTCTTAGGAAATCTTAATATTCTGTAATTTTTTTTTCAAATGTTCTTCATTCGGACTATTCATAACATTATAATCCAAAAGACTGAGTGAAATCTTCGGCCACCAACTTAGCATTGAATCTCTTAATGCTCTCATCTATTTTGTACTTGACAATGAAGACCCATTTGCACCCAATAGGTTTTTTATCTAGAGGAAGCTTTGCAAAGATCCTTGTTCCATTTACATGAAGTGTTTCAATCTCCTCTTCAACTGTTTTTTTCATTTACAAAAGCTTTATAAATTGATTATAACTTCTCATAGGCAACATAATTTTGGACAGAAAAATTTGTGCAACTTTCTATATCTTCTCCACTGAATTTCATCTCTTTCAAAACTTCAGAGATGTGTGAATTTAGGTTTGGTTGTGAACAGTCTTGTGGTTGCATATTGTCCTTATCCTACTCGGTGGATTTCTTTCTTCAAGTATACACATGAAGTCCCTTGTTGTCAATCTCAGTTTGGATGTTCTCAACTTGTGAAACTTGAGAGACAGGATGGTTAGGAGGAAGAATTGGTTTTGATGACTCCAGATTAGTGTGGATATCTAAAGTAGTGTCCCAAATTTGATATTCACCAAGACTCCTTGAAAATAAGATTTGGAGAAGTATGGTTAATTTTTAAAGATTATAACATCCACGGAGTTATAATATTTTTTTTGTAACGAGTGAATAGCATTTGTACACTTTTTACTAGACGCATACCCAAAAAAGTTACATTTGATGAATTTTGAGTCAAACTTTATGTGATTTGGTTGGTGAATGTAAACAAAAGAGATAAACAAATATTTTTAGAGGGAGATTGAATGAGAAGGCTCTCATATGATAGTATTTTTACATCACAATATCAAGAGGGTTTTGAACCAAGAACTCTGCTTGGCATTCTACTAATGAATTAGGCGGCTATGAGCGCGACATCTCCCCAGAAAATTTTTAAGATAATGTGAGAAATTATTATAGACTGAGATACCTCAAGGAGATATCTATTCTTCATCTCAGCGATCCCATTTTATTGTGAAGTTTCAGCACAGGAACTTAAATAGATTATATCGTTCTTTGCAAGGTAAGGTCCAATAATAGAATTGAAGTATTCACCTACATTATCAGTTTTGAGGATCTAAATTTTGTATTAAAACTGAGTCGAAATCATGTTATGAAATTACTGAAAGAATTGTACAATTTCAATTTTTTTCTTCATGAGGAATATCCAATTAGTTCTAATGTGATCATCTATAAAGGAGGCAAATCATCTGGCTCCATTGATGGTTTTCAAATTTGATGGTACCTTAATAGCACTGTAGTGATATAGAAAAGATGTGAGGGCTGAGACAAATGATAGATATAACGAATATGTTTAGCTAATTGGTGGGATTCAGATTGATAAAACTCTGATTTTTTTATTAATAAAGAAAAGAGGGTACAACTTCAATACAAAATACAAATTGGGATAACCAAGATAAAGATGCTATAATAGAACTTGACTTTCAACAGAATCAGACATAACAGACTCAAGAATATTAGAAGAGCAAGATGATGAAGACACTTGTGTGTTAAAAGAATAGCTTTCCTTGAGCAGATATAGGCTTTGATGCAATTTAGCACCATCGAGATCCATCTAAAATTTATAAATGTTAGAATGAAATTTAGTAATTTAAACTTGCTAATTGACAATAATTTACAATATAATTAGAGAAAATATAGCAGATAAATAACAAAGAAAAGAGTTGAATATCTTTGGAGAGTTTCACTTCTCCATTCCAAACAATCTTAGAGTGAGATCCATCAGCAAGTCTAACAAATCAAAAATCGGTGAACTCTTGATACTTGGAGAGAGAATGAAAATCTCCACTAATGTGATCAGAAACACCTGAATCTATTATCCAAAATCGAAATCCTCTATTGTCAATGAGATAGGACGGAGGACGTGATACTTTGATTTATGATCAAATTGGTAGGTAACTTAGTTGTGCTCGAAACAAGTTTCCTCAACACCTCTAACTGTTTCCTGGTGAAAGGGTTAGGATTTTCGATGTAGTTTCCAATAGCATTGACCCCTTGCTGTCTTGGTCTTTCCTCCCTTAATCAAGTTTCAATCTGCAAGTTGCGATGTAGTTTCCAGTAGTAATCATTTGTGTGACCGAACTCCTTGCAATGTTTCACACAAAGGATGTTTATCATCAAATTGGTAGGCAACTCAGTTGTACTCGAAACAAGTTTCTTCAACAACTCTAACTATTTCCTGGTGAAAGGATTAGGATTTTCGATGTAGTTTCCAATAGCATTTACCCCTTACTGTCTTGGTCTTTCCTCCCATAATCAAGTTTCCATCTGCAAGTTTACGATGTAGTTTCCAGTAGTAATTCTTTTTGTGACCGAACTCCATGAAATGTTCCACACAAAGGATGATTCACCTCTGGAGTTGCACTCGGACATCTTCATACCGTATTTGGTCATAAATTCATTCTATTTGTATGTAAGGTTGTAGCTAGTTACAAGGAAGTTGGTCACAACTGTTGTAGGAAGATAGGTCTGGCAAGTAGCTGTTATAGAAGAGGACTTGGCTACTGCTGCGGCGGTAGAGAGGTCCAACAGTTACTAAGAGAGTTGGCGGCCGCTGCTGTGACTGTTGTTGCTGGATGAAATGTCCGACAACAACAAGGTCAACAGTAGAGGGCCTGCAGAACGAGGATCCGGGCAGGGAGAGAGGTGACTGCAGGGAGGTGAATTTGTTGCAGATAGGAAAATTGAATGTTGTTGCTGTAGCAGGATAATCCATGCTGCAGGAAGAATCTGGCGACAAGAACTGAACAGAGGGGATCCTATAGGTAGAGTTCCAGTGCAGGAAGAAGAGGAGATGCTCTAGAGAAGGGCTTGCAGTAGCAAGATTCCAGCAGTAGGGAGAGTTCTGATAGAGGAATACAGAGGAAGGTTTGTAGTAAGCCCTCCAGCTATGCGGAGAATTTTAAGGGCCTACAGATGATGGCTGCCTCAGGGATAACAAGTGAAGCCGAAAAATGAGAGATAGGAAGTCCTGCAGATGACAAATGTTGTTTGATTCAAACAGAGCCACACTGGCTTACCAGGCGAGTAGCAGAACTAGTCGAGCGGTGGAAATGAGCAAACATGTGATCCAAGAGGGCAGTCATGTGATCCAAACTAGCCCGAATCCTTAGAAGATGCATTCCGAAGAAAGGAAGCGCACAGTCACCCTCTTGGACATCATATACGAAGGAGTCAAAGAATTGTTTGAACCGAGAGAGCTAGGGTTCAATCAGAAAATAGCGTTTGAACCGGTCTCTGCCGCCATGAAAAAAGTTGGAGAACCAATTTCTCTTATTTCTTCATAATCAAATTACAACTCTTTTCTTAAATAATAAGGAACAACTAGAATAAACTTAATTACAATCATTACAACTTACCAAAGAAAAAGTTAACTCAAGAAGAATAAAAATATGAGGATAACACTAAAATACGAAACTCAGAATTCCATAATATCTAATATATTAAACATTCCTGATTTTGGTGATTTTCATCATAGTTCATAATGAACATTTGAGATTACAGTTTTCCCTTAATACAAATCCCTTGCTCCTAAGATGCTAAGTTACATGGTACAAAACTGTCATATCCATAGGTTGACTCCAGAAAGAGCCCCTAGTTAAATTTGATTTTTGAGTTAGAATTCTGTGATTAAGAAAATTCACTCTAGCGAGTGTAGTATTCATTCTAATACACCAATTTAAAAGCCACGGCATTTCAGATAAACAGGTTTGAAGATTGAATTTGGCTGGATTTTTTCAGTAACAGCTCCAAGTTGAGTAGATTTGGCTTTCAAAACATAGAAGCTTGGTTTGAAGGTCACTCAGAAATGGCAGCTAGCCCAATGGTTTCCCGTAGCTTTGTGCTGATTAGTTAAGAGCTTGGCTGAGGATTATGATATCAGATATAACCCAAACAGCACAAGAAAACAAATATTGCTGAAATCAAATAAGAATTTGCAATCACACAACTGAAATAGAAAATAAAAACATACAAGACAAGACACATGACAAGAGGGAATCGAAGGTGAAGGTGAAGGTGGAGGTGGAGGTGGTGGTGGTGGTTGTAGGGGGTTCGGTGAGGTGGAGGCAAGGCGGGGAGATAGTATGTGGAGGTGGTAATGGAATAGCAGGTCCTTACTGTTCTAGGCGGCAGCAAGGAGGTCAGGAGCAGGACAGCAAGTAAACAGTGACTAGAGGTTAGTTCCGGGTGACAGCAACCGCACGAGAAGGCCGGAACAGTGGGCGGAAACAGCCACCTGGAGTGGGAAAAGTGACAGGGAAGGCTGGACAGGTAGATAACAGCAAGAGGGGAGCGGAAGGAACGGTCGGAAGGGCTGGATGTGAGGGAAAAAGTGACTAGAAGGCAGAAACAGCACGTAGACAGCAAATGGGCGCTGTTCCGGGTGGCTAAATCCGGGAATTGCAATGTAGGAAGGCATGGCAATGGTTAGGAGCGGCTGCAAAGGCGGTGGGCTGCCGGAAATAGCGAGGGAGAAGACAGGCGCAGCTGCAACAGTGAAGCAATATGTGGGACAGCGAGGAACTGTAGGAAGAACAGCAAAAGGGCTGTTGTTGGGGTGAATTGCAGCAAGGAAGAATTTGTGAAGCAGGAGGGATGTTGAAGAATTGGGAAAGGAAAAATCATCACCTCGGAAGCGAGATATAGTTGGAGCATCACACGACCCTTGGGCACAGCTCTAGATGGGAACAGAGACGCTGGCAACTGTCTCGAACAACACCACAAAAAAAAAAAAGAACCGACTCTCCAAACCTTAATACAACACATATATAGAAAATAACTAGAAATAAAGGAAGGATAAAAAGAAATATGCTGAAAATTGAAAAAAAAAAATCAAGTGGCGTGATTCAGTTCGGATCTGCACCCTTTGCGTGATCCGGGTGTCGCACCCGCTTTCGTAGAGGGAGACGCCCACGTCAAATTATGTCTTCAATCCTAAGGACGGCATGCTAGATAAGAGATTCAAACCTTTTTCACAAAGCATGGCGCTAGGGCTTAAATTATGTGAAAGCTCCAAAGATCAGACTAACAACACAAAAAAAAAAGAAAAAACAAAAAGCCCATACACAGACCTTACAAAATAAGACTAAGAAAAAGTATATATATATATATATATATAAGACTTGTAACTCTAAAGAGAGGCCCTTAAAAGTGGGTTCAATAACACTAGACCCGAAGATAAAATTATAACCTCGACACATGGCCACATGAGAGCAGGGTTATTGTTAGTTCAACGCTACTTCTAGGGGCTGTTATAGTTTTTTCTGGCACAAAGAAGCTTTTGGCATGTCTAATGACTCCTCGACTTGCTGCTACTCCATAATGCATTGTTGTAGACCACCTTTTGCGACCATAGACAATGTACTAAACAACTCCTACATGCTCTTGAATCGCAAGAATAAACAGTGATGAAGGCCGACATAAACTTCTACAAAAATACAAAACTAGAAACAAAACATAAAAATTCAAAAGAATAAGCCAAAATAGCCAAGGGTAAACCCCATATAAAATATTAATGCCATAAAAATCCAAATATATCCTAGATGATTAGGTCCATTATGCCTATCAAAATAGAGAAAACAACGGTTACTGAAAAAAAAAAATCTCATTTATTATAGTAGCTCATCTCACTTGCTTTTGGCACCATCTGTCCTCCACCCCAATCACCATCCCAACCCAAAAAAAATAAGGTTAGCATTTCGCAGACACCAAATACTGAAGGAAGCCAGATAGAAACTATCAAATGCAGTAAGAATAGAGGAAACGAAATTTCCTAAGACAAAAATAAATAAATAAATCTCACTTCAAACCAAAGATAAACATCACTGCTACCAATGAACACCACGCCATCATGACAGCATCTATCAAGTTCAGTCCTAGTAGTTTATTAAACCATTGCAAATAGATAAATGACTTCTTCCTCCCCTGAATGTTCAGTAAATGGGCCATAAACTCAAAAAGTATGTAAGTGTGGTTGCAAAGAAATTAAGATGACAAGGACAAAAATCTATATCAGCTTATTCTGTGTTGTCTAGTTTCTTTTATGTGGGATCTTTGTTGCATATCAGAAAGAAGACACGATAAAGAGTAAATGTTGCATGGAAAGCAATTAGAAAACAAAAAACCAAGAGTCCAGTGGAAAATACTTGTAATTTTCTCAAGCGAGACTGTGCGGTGTCAATGAACTCTCCGTGATGATCCAATAAATCAGCAATAGCATCCTCATCACTAGCAGAAACAGTTTCATTTCCCACAGTTGGAGGTCGTACTCTCTGTTCCAAAAACATAGCTTGAATATTAGAATCACACAAGTTAGCGGCATAGTTGATTGCAACACATAGAACCAAATTAAGGAATCGTTGCAAAAGAAGTTTAAGACAAGTTCAAATATACCAATTTATTAAAAAGTTACAATAAAAAGCTGATCGATGTTGAGTTCAACTAAAGGACATGTAACATTAAGGAAGATATCACACTAAATTCTTGAAGAAATAAATATGCATGAAAATAGGTGGCCATCAAATAGATTTATGAGAAAAATATTCAATGGTTCTTGGAGTATTTAGGTGGGTCATTTTGGTCCCAAATGAAAATGTGTTCAATTTAGTTTTTTCCCTCAAATATGATGCAGAATTATTGCTATGCTGGATTGTTAACGATTAAATCTGAGGAATCTATCGATTTTTTTGGATCAGAACTGAAGAGTTAAAAGACCGTACTAGAAACAATAGATTGTTTGGGCTATAGCGAACCCATTATAAAGAATAAATTTCCATAGTTTAAATTATTTCATGTTCTTAACAAGGCTGCTGCAAACTTTACAACAATTCAGTTACTAACTAGCAATTTCCACCAATTGAAAGGTGAAAGCATAGAGAATGGAACTAATTTATAAGAAAAAAATTTGAAAAAAGAAGATCCTCAAAACTATATAAAAAGCACCCAAAGGAATGCATGAGGCTATCTGCACAAAAAATAATTAACAAACATTAAGGTGTTGTAATAGAGACAGCACTTTGACAACTTCTTTGCATAACTGATATGTAGTAAAAATAAGTAAACATTAATCCAACATTTCTGAAGCATTGTAGGATCCCAAAGCTTTGAAGGACTATAAATTTTGAGGAATCATTTAGCAGAAACTTCAATGGAACTATCCAAATTTGAATGTAACCCTCATAAAATCTTACCATTGTGTAAGTCCGGTTCATTCCAGAAAGAAAACTATCAGAAGAATTGCATCTGGTTGGGCCTTCAAATCCAGAAGAGCCATCCCGCCGTTCCCAATTTTGTACAAGTGTTCTTGTTCTTTCTAAACAGCCATCATTAACTATTTTTTGCAGGCAATAATTCATAATGAAAAGAAATTTACATACCTCCTCTTGGCATCTCGGAGGAGCTTGTATCTCTGGATTTATGCACTCTTATGTCATCTATGTTAAAAAAGCCCAAAAATAAAAACTCGCTCAGATACTTATTGATTAACATGCATTTAAAGCTTTTATGAGTAGATTTATGGCTTAAAAGCAAGCATTTCTAAATGTCCCCTTGCGATGAGAATCAAAGACCAGCAAGGTTTATCCAATTTTGTACAAGTGTTCTTGTTCTTTCTAAACAGCCGTCATTAACTATTTTCTTCAGGCAATAATTCATAATGAAAAGAAATTTACATACCTCCTCTTGGCATCTCGGAGGAGCTTGTATCTCTGGATTTATGCACTCTTATGTCATCTATATTAAAAAAGCCCAAAAATAAAAACTCGCTCAGATACTTATTGATTAACATGCATTTAAAGCTTTTATGAGTAGATTTATGGCTTAAAAGCAAGCATTTCTAAATGTCCCCATGCGATGAGAATCAAAGACCAGAAGGTTTATCAGCAACACATACACATCGTTTTAAATTACATCACATAAAATAAAATGCGTCAACCATGAATTCTCAATGCCATTTACATCACATTAAATAAAATGCGTCAACCATGAATTCTCAATGCCATTTTAAATAAATTAAATTTTAAAATACAAGAGGACAACTTAAAACCTGTTTCTACTATTCAAGAAAGCAGAAGGTGGCGGTAAAAAATCAACACCAACAAAGAGGAGGTATTGGAGTGGTAAAACCAAAAAAGTCAACATGCATTTAAAATTTTTATGAGTGGAGTTATGGCTTAAAAAGAACTTCTAAAATGTGCCCTTGCAATGAGAATCAAGAAGGATCAAAGTTTATGAGCAACACATGCACATCGGTTTAGATTAGATCACATAATATAAAATGTGTCGACGATAAATTCTCATTGGTAATGTTAAATAAATTAAAGTTTAAAATATAAGAAGATAACTTAAAATCTTTTTCTACTATTCAAGAAAGCATAAGGCAGTGGTAAAAAATCTACATCAAACAAAGGCCAAGTATTGGAGTTTAGAACCAAAAAGAAATTTAAAAAAAAAAAAAAATCAATAATTCCCAATTTATCAATTTTTACTCCTACAAATGGCGGGCTATTAACTCTTTGAGGCAAGGCATTTAATACTTAAAGCTTAAAGGAGATGTAAATCCTCAAGCAACAATAGGACGATGAAATCCTACAGAGCTGTCATTTAAAATATTTCATTCATCGTCATGTCAAATAATACTAAGATTGTTTTATAAAAAATAAAAAACAAAAACCAAATAAATCCTTGATGACAAATGACATTTCAACATCAAATAATTATATTTAAGGAAGACATAGGCAAACATAACATAAAATATGAAACTAAGCTTGAAATAGACTTAATTAACAATAGTTATATAGGTAGCATCTAATCATTGAATTTTACCAAGTCAAACTGAATAATTTAGTTATAGGTGGACTCAAGCTCAACTTGAATAAAAATCATTTCAAATCAAGCCGACTCGACTAAGAAAGATTCAACTACGATCTCAAGTAGACTGAAAATTAATATTTCACTGTACATAAATATGAATATTCAATTGTATTTTATATGTCTAATTTATGAGCATACTTTATATTCAATTAAGTCTTTGTTTTAATTAAAATAAATTTATTTTTAAGCAAGATGAGGAAAAATAAAAAATTGACATTTAAAAAAATTTAAATCTAAAATAGAGCTAAAATGACTAGAAATCAAATAGAATCAACTCTGGTAGAGTTCTAAGTTACAATATTTTTTACAGTTAAAATAGTATTGACAGTCAAAAGTAAGAATCCTACGCACCATTAATTGCCTCAGACTGCAGAAATTTTTAAAAAAAAATGTAGTCTGAAACATATAATTGTTATTGAGTAAATGAAAATGTTGTGTTTGTGTTGTTGGGTAGATGAAACAGGTTCCTATATGTCATCTATCCTTCTATTTATTTAGGTTATATTTATGTTGCTATGGCAGCCCATCCTCTATCTCTATCAAAAAGAGAGTAGAAAAATACCATCTAGTATTACACAAGCAATTAGTGTTTGAATTAAAAAAAATTTGTTATCCCGTTTTGATATAGAAATGAAGTCTTCTTCTTTTGGGTTGTTCATAATATTAATGATGAGCTCCTTACCAACTAAGTAGAAGAGTTCCCTTTCCTATTTGTGTTAGTAAATGAGCCCAAGCCTCTTTTGCTTTCATACACTAGAATGACTAGGGTCCAAGTCAAATTAGTACCAATAAGGGTGCATAATAGAAGAGGTACTGGGTAGATCTAAGATTCAAAAAAAGATATCACCAAATGGAGAGAGTGCATGGATAGAAAGTGTTTACATGAGAAGAGAAAGCGTGGAAGATGAGAAAATGCAAAAAAAAAAATTTTGTAATCAAAGGAAAAATTATAAGAAATTGTTAAAAACAACTAAAACTAATAAGAAATTGATGAATATGTACAAAATAATAACAGCTTTTCTTTTTTTTTCTGACACCAAATTGATGTGAAGTAATGGGCATAGAAAAAAAGAATGAACTGAAAGAAAAATATAAAAACAACAAATCATAAAATCAACTGACTATCACTATCTCAAATTAGATGATTTTAGCCCCTATTTACGAAGACGAGCATGTATCAAAAATGACATAATTACCAGAGAACAAAAAAAAACCTAATCTAAATGGACAATCACTTAACCACTAATAATGAGCTTAACGGACTATAAAAAATATAAAATAAAGCATGACAAACAATGACATTGTCGTACTAAATAATACTATGGTTGACATCATCGAGTAAGCAACCTATGCACCAGTAATAAGCATCGTGAAATATGGAATTGAAGTCTTAAGCTTGAATTAGCAAAGTGGCAATCAATACTAAAATGATGACTAAGATCAAGACAATAACAGTCATAAAGACATCAATTGCATTTAAGAATGAAATTTATAAACCTAAAGGAATATTTAAATTCTTTTCTTGAATTTCTCCTTATCCATTACCTTTATTTATTTCTGCATATGTTTAATGAAAAAATTGAAGAAAAATTAGAATAAAAAATCTCAAGGTGGCAACAGCATATTCAAACAAGAAATCAAAGGTAACTGACAATAAAGACAACAGCATAGTAAGCTAGCCAAAAAAAGCATGAAATAAATTGTCACATAATCTCAAAAAGCATAGAGAAATCTAAACGTACAAGTTTCATGTTGATCGCTTGTGCTTGGCTCCACAGATTGATTATCTCTCAACTTCACATTTCCAATACTCCTAACTGCATCCACTCTTCTTTCACTGTTAGTTGATGTATGATTTACACCATTAGCAGCAGTCAACAAATTCTGTTCTGTAATACCATCATCACCATTTTTACTGCCCATGAGTCCAGAATGAATAGGAATGTTTACTCTGTCAGAACTATCCCTGGAAGTTAGTGGTCTACGGGAATCAGTTGTCTTTGACTGGATGTTATAAGCTACTGTTTTTACACCAGCAACTTCTTTTTTAGATTCAGTACATAATTCTTTTCTTTCAGTCACAGTTTCCTTTCTAGATTCAATAACTGGTTCTTTTCTAGATTCAGTAACCAATTCTTTTCTTTCAGCAACAGTTTCTTTTTTAGTTTCAATAACCGGTTCTTTTCTTTCAGCACCAATTTCTTTTCTAGGTTCTGCAACTTGTTCTAACCTTGCACTGGTTCTGGGAACAATGACAGGTACCACATCAGGTTTGTTATTTGTCTGCATACCAATTGTGCCATTTCCCTTGGGAATACTTCTTTTTAGGCTTACACCACCTGGCGTTGAGGTTGTGTTGGATGATGAATTTACAGCAGCCATTTTAGCACCAGCATTTAGTACAGGTCTTTGAGAAGTGCCAAGGACATTTCCAGCAGCTTCAGGTGAGAGAAGAAGATAGTTGTAAAGTCAGATGAAAGCCAGCAAGCAGGCAAAAAAATAAAAGCACAATTCTTACTTGTTTACATATCACACACCTAAACTTTCCTATTTACACACTTAGCATTCAAATCTTTAATAACACATCAAAAATAGCACTATTAGCATTTTTTAAAAGTGAAATACACCATTCATGCATTGGTTTAAAGCGCCAAAGCACAATGTATTAAAATACAAAGTTTAGGTGTGAGATATGTAAATACATATGAATTGTGTGCTACATATGTAAATTTTCCAAATATAAAAAAAAAACATCAAGAGAATTTTCCATTAAATGGAGATAGAAGAAAGATAAATTACATGTAACAAGTTTTGTTTCCTTAGCTATAGCATCAGAATTTTGAGAAATTGATAGCCTCCCAACACTGGCCTTCATGCTGTTATCAGTTTGTTGAAATGGTGAAGTGCTGCTTGAAGAAGATTTGGAGTCAGATTGACTACTTGATTTAGCAATGCTAGCAACTTCATATGGCTCAAGGCGCTGCCGAAAAAAGAGGCCAGCTTTTACATTCAATGACCATATTGGCATAAAAAAGCCCAGAAAAAAAATGAAGAAAAGAAAACAAGGAACACACCAACATACCGAAATGTCTACAACCCATACTCCAACACAACTTTGATTATATGAGCATCCAAGAAGTTTTCCATCGTGAACATTCATGTCTAACAATTTCGACCATCCCACGTCCACTGAATCATGGCATCTTAATGGCTCCCATGAAAAAACCTTTAAAATAAATTTGATAATCATCTGATAATTGAATGACCACTGATAGGCTCTACATATAACAAGATTAAACTAATAAAACATGTAATGGCAGCTCACCTTCAAGCTTTCTTGTAGCCCACAAAGCAGAGTTCTTCCATCGGGATTGAAAGTCATAGAACGGATGCCAGAAGTCTGGAAATGAAGGGGAAAAAATGTCAATGATGTCTATGATCTCTACCTCTTATGAGAGTGATAATAAAGGAGATGTAAATCCTCAAGCAGCAATAGGATGATGAAATCCTATAGAACTATAATTTAAAATATTTCATTCATCATCATCTCAAATAACACTAAGCTTGATTTATAAGAAATGAAAAACAAAAACCAAATAAATCCTTGATGACAAATGACATTTTAACATAAAATAATTATATTTAAGGAAAATGTATTCAAGCATAACATAAAACATGAAACTAACTTTGAAATAGACTTAATTAACAATAGTTATATAGGTGGTATCTAATCATTGAATTTTACACAACTCAAACTGAATAATTTAGTTATAGGTGGACTCAAGCTCAACTTGAATCAAAATCATTTCAAATCAAGCTGACTAGACTTAGAAAGATTCAACTACGATCTCAAGTAGACTGAATATTAATATTTCAACAAGATATTTATGTTTAGGATACCTATTGGATGTCATCTGCTCAATAGTTGAATATCACTAATGTAAGCTGCTGTAAAAGTTATTATATCACTAACTAGTGATGCAATGTTTTACAGCCTTCCTCGCCATCATGACCATTAGAGAGTTCATTTCATGCACCTAATCTTCTTCATTATAATTGTTTTTTTAGTAACAATTGTATAGTAAGATTTTTATGTATGGTGTGGACTTTACATGCCATGCATTTAACACGAGCCAAATAACCCAAATTTCTGCTTCAAGCCCAGTCACCGACCCCAGCCTCTTCTCCCTCCGTATTCATAAAACTTCCAATCCTCTTATGATTGGAAAATATTAAAATATAACCATGCCTTAAGTATAGAGATCTTTAGGCTATCACGTCCTCATGCATCCCTGAAAACCTAGGCCAGCTAACACACTCGCCCTCTCCAGCATCCACAGGGGCACTTTCATTCCCACTGCTAGAGAAGGTCGCATCCAACTAACGCACCAAGTTGAGAGCACAAGAACTTCATGAGATACTCGCCAAAAGCAACACAAAGTTGACTTCAGCTCGAACACAGTAATTGCCTAGCAACCACCTACAAAAGGACACTATAAATCACATTAGTGCAGAAGAACAAGTAAAAGGTATATACCGATACAAAAGGAAGATAACTTACTTTTATCACTATTTTCCAATTAGTCCGCCCCATCACCCCTACAACTGCGTTCATCTCCATATGACCAGAGTTGCCAAGGCCACCTTAGGATAAAAAGATGGCCACATAAACAAAAACACTTTAAAAATTTTTAAAACAACTTTCCTTACCAACTCCACGAATCCCTCGACAAATTGCTCCAAAATGACTACCATGTGAGGAGACTCGTCAACCACAATTACGGAAAGAGCAACATTACAAACTGGGGCTACTGACCCACCCTTCTTACTCTCCGCTAAGGTTTTCATCTTTATCTTTTATTTTCTTTCATAGTCGACCATTCTCCGCCTCTTTCTAATGTTGCAATTACGGAATCCTTGGAAATATGAAGGTTTTTGACCAAAACTTCCTTTTCTCACAAAGTGTAGAGCTAAAATCACAGCGAAAAGAAAAGGAACTAAGACTACACAAATCTCTCATCGCAAAACAAGACAACTTATTTATAGGACCTCAACCGCCACTAACATGGAATAAAAAACAAACACAGTCAGTCTAAGTAAAATTGTATATTAACTTTTCAAATTCCACCTACTCATTCTTAGCGTCTTGAATGCCAATTATTGCACTAATCAATCGCTCGCACGAAAGCCAAGCAACAAGCTTGACACAGCGAGAGCATGGGACTCATCCAAAGTAGCAAGCTAAGTATTAAGCATATCTACTTAAAAAATAGCATATTTTCCCTTCTATTTTCATTTCGTAGTCACATTTCAAAGATATAGGAGAATCAAGAAATTAAATGTATACACCAAGAGCAAGCTTACCCACATGAAGTACGAGAGGATCCACTTACCACCAAGGGTCGGAACTAAGCTCAACAATCATGCTTAGCACAAGCTCGCCAAACAGAATTCAAGGCGGGTTCACTAACCAGATCCCAAGAGGAGAGAACTTGCCAACGACTGGTCAAACTGAGTTCCAAAAACTCACCAACTAGGATTAAGGTGGACACATCAAATAACTATAGGAAAACGTCCACTAAGCCATAAAAAATTCGACCCGATGAAATCAATTTGTCAAACTGACTCAACTTGGATGGTCTTCCAAGCCCACAGAGCCATCCAATGAAGTTACCAAGTTTAAAAAATTTTGTGAAGTGTGAAATTCTCTTTATTTTCTTTGCCCTTCAAGTAGGGATATTTGGAGTTTTAATTTTATTCACTAAGAGATGGGCTCCCAAAGGAGAAGATAAACTTCATAGTGAGGGACTAATAATGAAGGTTACCATCAATATCTTTGTTATGCATCCCAATTTAATTAAGTTTCCACCATAAAGCTACTCCAGGAATAGCATTGTTGTTTCTTAAACTTTGGGTGTTCTTTCCTCTCTGCGTTTGTCACCCTCTAGTTCAATAAATATGACTTTCATAAAGATTGTGTCCACCTAATCTTCAACTAGTAAATAGTCATAACAATAAATAGTTTAATTGAAATAATTGCAATAAATTTATATTTTAAACCTTCCTAACAATGTCTCCTCTCACGCTACATCATATTTAAAATCACATTAAGTTGAACTGTGCTTTTGTAGTTACAAATATATTTAGTTTGATGTAATTTTATTTTCTGAGATTGTATTTCCTTCATAAGAAATTCACACTTAGGTTGCTTGCTGACCTTATCATTTGTTTGGCATTTATTTCTTAAAATCATCCGATTTTCTATTAATTTCTACTTGATTAAATTCATTACCGATTCATCATGTTTCAGTTAAAATGTCATTTTATTTGCAAATCATTTTAAAAGCATACTCCAACAAAGAAGTTGCTAAAGTTAGTGTCACTAACATGAGGCCAACCTTAGTTTTCATCCCCTTGAACCTTAGTAAAATTTGAATCCTAATCACAACTTGTGAGGGTCATTTTATATCAATAGATGGAGATAGCATCCTTATTTCCTTAAAAGAACTAGAAGACAAAACCTCCTGCCATGAGCCGAGTAGTCACATGAACACCCTTGAGAATAAACATCGTTGGCCTCAACTCAAACCAACCAGAGGCTATGTTTTTAAAGCACTAAGCGTTCTTTTTTTGCTTCAATGGTAAATACTCGTGACTCGTATATCATATATGAAAATATTATATGCATAAATAGTTATTTAATCAACAATAAAAATAACCCATATAAATAAAAATATTTGTCAAACATAATGATAAAAAGGATGGGAACATATAGACTTGTTAGAAAGAAAAATAATAAGCTTGATAATTCAATGAATGTTGAGATATCTCCAGTGTTCAATATGATAGATTTACCTTTATAGCATAGGAATACTAATAATGATATTATTAATACATATACCGATAATTTGCCTAAGGAATTGTGTTAAAATTCTATAGATACATCTTCATCGCCAGCACCCTTGCTAACACGTCATTCTAAATCTAATCATCCTAACAGTTCCTAGATTACCATGTAATTCATATTGCAGATGCAGTCAAACAATAACTTATTCACTAGGAGGGTCAGTCACTATTAGATGATTCATGGTTGACTCTAAGTTTTAGCAACTTTCTCTTAATTTACTTTAAAAATATTTAGCTTCATTCATTTGAGGTAAATCCTTTAAAATAATTTGGAGTTCACCATCATTGTCGTCATCATCATCATTATTGTAGTGATTACAATTGTTGTTTCATCTATCTAAGGCAAATCCTTTTATTGTTGTAACTTTTATTCCACATAAAGCGGTTGATCCCCTCCATCCCCAAGAAAATCATTAAAAATTAGGGGCATTTATATGCATACCACCCAATTCTTATGTATTTACATATCTAGCACCTAAACTTTACTTTTTACACCTATACCACCCAAATATTTCATATTGCAAGAAATGGCATTATTTTGACTTCTAAAAAGTGAAAGACACATTTTCATGCATATATAACGTGGCATATATGTAAAAATTAAAATTTAGGTGCAAGATATGTAAATATCTAGGAATTGAGCGGTATGTAAATATTCCAAAACAACAATCATGCATAAAGGGCCCGTTTGGGGTAGTTTATTGAAGTTCGGCGGCGTTTTCCGCGGTGTTTGGAAAATACGTTGGCGTGACTTATTTTTGCCGCTCTCATACGCGCTTAGGTCTTTTGTAAATAGGAGGCGAAGCACTCCATACCCCGCGTCCGGCGTCCGCTTCTCGCGTTAGAGTAATGAATTCTCTCGCATGCCTCCCCCTCCCAGATTCCATCTGCTACTTCACCCTCGCGGAAAGTTGCGGAAAGGAGGAGCTGCGGTTCACACTCGCGTTGGGGTAAGGGTAAGGCAAGCGCTTGCAGCGAAACCTCTTTCATGACGCCGGAGGAACCCCCATCTCATTGTTACCTCTGATGTTATAATCGGCCACTCATTTCCTCCAACATGGCTGCACCTTCTTCTCCACGCCCTTCCAGCCATATGTATATCAGGTGCTTCTCTGCTTTCATCACCTCTGCTAGCTCCTCCGTGCTCTGCAAATTAGCTTTCTTTTGTGAATTTTGCTTCTAGGATCTCGGTTTATTAATCAATTTTGTTGTGGAAATATGTTTCTTCAATTTATCTTCGATTTAGGTTAGTCGAAAATTCAATCGTATTTTGTTACTTAACTCGATTTGATTGTTCTTATGGGCAGCATTTTTACATTGATTTAAAATTTATGTTCATGAAACGAGAATTTTATAAGTTCTGTAAATGAATTTCACCTTGCACTTTTGTGTGCTATGTTACCAATTATAGAGATCCATCTCTGACTCTTTTTTTTTAGGTCTTGTCCTTAAGTTAGGAAATCATAGTCATGATCATCATAACCTTGTCCCAACAAGAAAACATAAATTTATCTAGTTATAGATCTAGCTTAATAATTATTTCTTGTTGACCAATGAATGAAGGCAAAGATTGACTTTGATCTTACAATGGTAATGGTTTGGGAAACAACATAGAAATTGTTTATCTTACTGGATTAGTTTATGTTCCTCAAAAACATCGCACATTCATGCTTTGATAGCACGAAAATCTGAGCACTCTATGTTATCTTTATTAACTGATCTGTAATGAATTGCGGCTTCTTTTTTATCTATTTTTGTGCTCATACAGTTCTGTTGCAAACAATTTAACCAAACAGAGGCAGAATGGTCATTTATCCAACAACAACTGTCAGCAAGTTGTTCTGAATAAACTGCGTCAAACAATGAAGCCAGCTTATTATGATAATCTGAAGATTATCAGATTATCAAAATAATCTGCTTATCAGCAGATTATAAATAATCAACAGCTGCCCCAAACAGACCCAAAGTATCTTCTTAGAACCTATATAAGCAAAACTACAAATTCTCTAGCCACAAGTACTTCATTCTTCTTCAAGAGGCCTTGACTAGCAACCTTTTGGCCTCTTTCTCTCGTGATAAATACTTGATGTGATGGTTTACGTTGCTAGTTAAATCAATGAAAAATTTTGCTAAGTGCAGAAATTTATTTTGTGCTCTTTACATCCAAGTGAGTAATACTTGAGTGTACAGGTGCTTCCTTGGAAAATGACTTCCAAAGACGGTGGGTGTGTTCTCAACAAAATACTGCTCTTGAAGTTTACTTTCAATATCATCTTTAAACATCCCAGATTAGTTAAGTTTCCAACATAAAGCTGCATTAAAATTATAATGGTTCTTTCTTTAATTTTGTATGTTTATTTCTCTCTCCGTTTGTTTTTACCTTACAAAAGACAAAATAAAACAGGTTAAGTTGCACCCCTTTGTAAATCTTCAACTAAAACAAGGCATAACACTAATAGACTTAATTTAAGGACGCTGAAAATCTACATTATAAAACTTATCAACTCATCCTGAATCAATTTGTATAATAGAAGTAGGCTTTTAAAAGTATGTCCCAAAGAAGAAGAGGTCACAATGATCATGCCTAAATCCCAACTATCACAAAGAAAAAATCTCTCACCAATAAAAAAAAAAAACCACAATGATTCCATTCTTAACCTTTAGCATGAAGATTTTGAAGTTTGGTCTCAAAAATCATAAATGCTGATGCATCCTCCAGAGCAAAGAGAAAGCATGAAAAACACCAAATGGAAATCATGTATACAACAGTATAATATGACTATAAGATGTATATCAGTCTGCCTTTCTAGTAAATTGAATCCAGATACTCAGATTGTATAATGTTAAATAATAACCCAAAGCAGAAATGGTTGGAGAAACGCAAACTCAATAAGACGTTTAAAAAGCATTGCCTCGAGAGCTTAAACCCCTTCCGGTACTTGCAACATATTCAATTCCTCTGTTAAATGAGGCATGATTCACAGTTGCATAAAATAAAAAATTGATACCAGCAGCTAATTGAAAATAGTATCTCTAGAATACTAAGAATCATTAGCATAAATTCTGAAAAAGTTAGTACCTCAGGTCCAGCGGAACCAATTGACTCAAAAGTTTCTAGGTCCCAGAACTTTACTGTTTTATCAGATGACCCTGAGTAAATATGCTTCAAGTTATAAGAGAACGCATTTGAATGATAAACACGAGTTTAAATAGAATTCATGTACAAATCAAGGTTGCTAAATGATACTGATGATGAACATAAACAGCTAAGTTAAATCGCTACTAAAAAAGAAGCCATCGGCGTCAGCAGTCTTATGATAGAAATATCAATTAAAATAATTATAAGCAGAGGCTGATGTTAGGAGGAATTTCTAGCAATCATATTAAAATAATTGAGATGGTTAGCCAACTCCAGAATTTTTTTATCTTTCTTTTTACATTTTAGCTTTTCTAACCCTAAAATTTACTTTGTTATGTATCAGAAAATTATTAGTTATAAGACCGTAAAATGATCCTCTGAAAAAAATTATTTAATTTCCATTGTCTGCTCTCAACAACATTATTATGCTTAAAAGAAATGGAATTATTAAAAGATAAGAAATATTTGCTTTTTACAATGATACTTGGTATCCAGAGTATACTTGAAAAATATAGGAGCATTTTTCTAAACCTTCATGCAGAAAGACTTACCTCTAGTGCAATTGTTACAACAAAAACAACAACAACAAAACCTTTATCCCTCTAAGTGGGGCCAGCTACATGAATTCTTCTTCTCCATTGCGTTCTATTTAGTGTCATATTTTCCTTTAATTCTAATAAAAAAATAATTAAAATCATAGATGTCCTTCAACCGCATAAAGCAAAATTAATTTATCCTGGTTAGGTTGTATCTAAGTAAAATTGAATTAAAAATTGAAAGAAATTCCCACAAAAACACAGGGAACCAAAAAATCTGAGATGCATGGACAAATGCTAAATATGCATGGAGTGTTATCAAAACCCAATGCGATGTGCAATGCTTTGTTTTAGCTTCAAAGCACAAAGCAAAGTGGTCCTATTATTCACCAAAGTGCTAATATGTTATATATAACTATTAATGGATAAATACATTTATGAAAAACTAATAAATACAAAATATAACTTAAATGTTGATTTAAAATATTAAAGAATATAGTACAATACATAAATTAAAGGCAAAAATTGAGAGAGAATGTTTATTTCTTTTGAAAATTAAAAGTTTGAAGTAAAATGTTTTGATATGACTTAAAATTTCTCTAAAACCTAGTCTTTTTTTTTCACCCTCGTTACAAAAAAAAATGAGTATTTACATAGATAAAACCCAATTTCTATGTATTTACATATTAAACGTTTAAATAAAACATTAAAAGTTGAAGTTTAGGTATTAGACAAGTAAATATATAGGAATTGAGATGCATGATCGGCTAAATTGTAGTCTAGGCCAAATTCGAATGAAGACTATAGCGTTCAAAGCGCACTTCAAAATCTAGGCCAAAGTCTAAGAAGATGCTTGGCACCCAACTATCGGCTCTTTGTGCTCCTTCAAACACCCGAATGAAGTCTTTATTTACTCTTGTTAAACCGTGAAACAAACCAACTGGCTTCAGCGCTTCAGCAAAGAGAAGCGAAGCGGGCGTCAAGCACTTCGCTTCGCTTTGCGCATGAAATGTACTTCGAAGCTTTTAAAAAAAATTTGTATGCATGTGCTTTCTAGCCTAACAATGTATATCAAATAGAATTAACACTTACAATGAAGATCACCACTATAATATCGATCCATAATTTATTTGCATTTTTATTTCAATCCTCCATGCGGATAATGATGGATTTGCAACAATTGCTACACATACTTTAGAGGCCATTTGGAATCATTTTTTTTAGTATTATTAAATAACGACGAGTTTGGTATCCTAAATAAGATTTCTTTTTGTTTTTGTTGCATATGAGGAGGATATGAAAGGTGACTATGGCAACCTACAGTAATGGTGCCCGATAATAACAATGACAGTCGAGTTCCGGTTAACTTTCATTTTAAAAAAAATAAAAACACCTGAAAGAATCTAAAAATTCTTTAGAGGTTTCAAGAGACAAATTACTTAATTTTCAAGAATGAAAAACAAAAGTAGCTAAAAAAAACAAACCAAATTTCTCTAAAAGAACAAAATATAAAAAGTGATCCCAAATGGCTCCTTAATTATCAAACAATTCTCAAACAAACAATTAGAAGAGAAGGAACATGGTAAAAGGGAAAAATGATGTTTATAGGTTTAAAGATTTACAAATTAAAAGAGCATAAATGGAGAAATGAAAGTGAGTGATGGGGGATATAACAAAATTAGGCATACTTGAGCTTGGCTTTGATTTAGTTCAAGAACCTTTCATTAGAGGAAAGAATCTCAAGCCATTTACATAACTTTAGTTGACATTCTACCTAGCTCTGAAGAGTGGAATAGATACACCTTTCCATCGATCTCCTCAAAATGTCGAAAAAGTGAGGGTGTCAAAAATTGAACTGACACGACAATCTAATCTGAACCCGACTCAAAAAGTGATAGTTTCGGTTGAACTGATTAACTCTCGAGTCAAGTTCGAGTTGACCAGCCAACCAAAAATCGATCCATAAAACCAAAACTCAACCAAAATTTGACCCAAAAACCCTTGTTAAATGTATGATTGTCATAAATATAATGTGCATTTGGATATCAATCAAAGAATGTTATATGATAGAATGCAAAGTTTAGACCTAAAGCCTCCAAATCCTCTTTCTTGTTCGTGAAATAACCATAATCCACCTATGCCACCAAAACCTCCAAGAAAAAACACCTACATGTTTCTTCGAGAAGAGAACTTATCATACCTAAAACAATTCATACAAGACAATATAAGCATCAAGATTTATTTCAATTTTTTTTTGCATTTATTTTCTTTTTTTTTTTTGGATTATTTCTAGCATTTTATGTCAATATATTATTTTATTATCATGAAAAATGGCTAACTTATTTATCATTTATATTAGGATAATACTTCTTTTATTTAAATGATAGGTTTTATCTATGTCAGGATTTAATATTAAATAAATATAAATGAAAACCAATCAATTTGATATCAACACTATCATAGTCCATCAATGTTTCATTCATACGGAGACAAGTGAGTAAAAACCATAACCAATTATATGAAAAAAAAATGGTGAGATAAAGCATGCCATACTAATTGATTAACAGGATGGTTCAGATTAAGTAGCTTATGAAAAGCAGTAATTCCAAACAAATTCACTATTGCAGCTAACCTGTTGCCAAGAGAAACTCATGTGGATGAAAATCTATGCACTGAATCTGACCCTCATGGCACTTAAAATCATGTAATAGCTTCCCAGCAGTAAGATCCCACAGCTGTCCAGAAATGTTTTAGTGCAAATTTTTAGCAAAGCTTAAACTAGTAAAACATCAATCTTAATTCGATCTCCTTATACAAACTACACAGATATTAGGTTAAGGAAAAATAAAAAAGGCGAAATACAACAGTATACTTGCAAAGTATGCAAAAAGAAAATTCACAAATTGATCTTAGACCTACTTCTCAGTAAATTACCTTAACAATGTTGTCTTCGCCTCCAGAAACAACCCAGCGACCATCTGGTGTAAATCTAATAGCATTTACCCCACGAGTATGACCTTTATAAGTATGAATGCACCCTTTTCTTCTAATATCCCAGATCTTAAGATTGGTGTCTAATGAGCCGGAAGCAAAAAATTCCCCAAACGGATGAAAGTCAACAGATATGCAATTTGACCTGTGGCCCGTAAGAGTGCGGATAACTACAGAAAAACAGAATTACGGTTACCAACAAAAAAAATTTGTTTGTTTATGGCTTTCGTCACCCAAACAAATAAAAATATTGAAAATTTTCCAGGATTATGTAAGGTGAGTACTCTTTGCCTCCTCTAAATCCCACAACTTTATAGTTCCGCTTGCAGCTCCTGCAGCCACCAACACTTCAGAAGAATCAAAACTGACTGATTCCACGGCACTTGTATGGCCTGAGAGGCTCTGCAAACAAGAACAAGACAATGCAGCATGCTTTTAAAGTTATAAGCTCTCAAGAAAAATAAACGAAAGAGAACACAAGGGCATGAATATGATTTGCTGAGGAACTCACCAAAATGGCATTTGGTTTCCCAATAGCCCAAAGATTGACCTTATGATCTTCCCCTCCAGTCACAAGAACCCTAGAAGTCCTCCTTCCTATCTTGAGGCAGTTCACGTTGGAAGCATGAGCCACAAATTCTTCTAAACATAACCATGTCAAGGAAGGAAACGAAAAAGGATGACAAAATTTTGGCAAAAAGAAAAATAAAAGAAAAAAATTTGTCATATGAAGATAATGAACAGATCCAGCAACCAACAAACCCTACAATCTTCACAAAAAGGATACGCAGCTTGTAGGCGCGTTTAGTGGTCATTATTAATCTGCGACGAAGCTACCACTAAATCCTCGCTCACTATTTCTTCTCCCCTTTCCGAAATCTAAGCCAAAACTCGCGGAAGATTCCACCTTTCTCATCTCAGATCAAGTAACTCCTGTCGGTAACAGATCTCGGCACCACAAATCAACATCTTTCTAAATCAAAAGAGAAACCAATGCCGCAAATCAAAGGATGCCGATGACGAGATTGCCGAATCGGTTGAAAAGAATGAGAGGGAGGAACTCCTGTTTCTGCTGTTTCGTTTAAAGTTCGAAGAGGAGAGGGGGAAGAAGAAAAGGAGCTTTCGTGCAGAGGGCCAGAAGGCTAGGAAGGTTCAAAAAGAACTCAGCTTTTTAATTCCTCTTCTTTACCTTTCTATAATTATTATATATACTCTCAATAGATTAAAAAAAAAATTGGATTTTTTTGTGCTCGTTTTTCATCTTTATGATTCCGTAATTTTTTTATTTTTTTTTTTTTTAATTTTCTCTTGCTCGTGCGTGGTGGGTACATGATTGGAGGAGGAGTCTATAGATAATGCATCAGCTCAAGGGTTGTTACGTCAATCATTTGTTTTTAAAATATTAATTAATTCTGAAATACAGTACATGTACATAAAACATAACGGTTAGGATTTAAAATTGGAAAGCAATATCTTTTGCCACCACAAATGTTCTGCCACTGTATAGAAGTAAATGTTATGTTGTTTGCAATGATTAGAAAGATTTGTTTGATTTTATTATTTAATAAGGAAAGATATAAGAATAGTTTTATGTGAAATAATTTTTTAAAATGCACATAATTTAAATTATTATTTTTTAGTTGTTTTGAATTTCCCCATTCACAAAAACTTATGTTTTTATAAATATTATAAGGGTCATGTGTAACTTTTTTATATAGTTTTGGTTATCTAATATCTTATAATGGTTGCTGAAAGGTGTTTCAAAATTATTATAAGGGATTTTAATTGGATTCTCACTATTAGTTTGTTGGGTTGGTTTATGTAAGGCTTGAAAGAAATCTTTCACCAAGGGGCTGTTTGAGTTACTACAAAAGGAGAGTGGTGTACTTTAAATGCTAGGAATTGAAAATTTGGTTATTTGGTTTGATGACAATGAAATAAAGTATAAAATTGCAAAGAAATTTAGATATAAAATTTTGCTCAATTTCAGTATATTTATTATATGTCATATTTGAGATATTTTCAAATACACTCCAAACAATAGTTAATGGTGAGACCAATACCAGCGACCATAGTCGTTATATTCTCCGTTGTAGGTTAGTGTGAGTCTTTAGTGCCCCTAATATTGCCACCACCTCAGCCTCAAACTGTCAGCCTAAAATTAAGGAATTAAAGTTGAAGTTTGGACTCATTGAGGCTCATCTAAAAATTATTGATACATTTGACCAAAAGGCTCATTAAATGTCATTTAATTCACGTCTTAAAATTCTCCAAGTAAGGTGTAACTAGCCCTATACCCTCTTAGAAATGTTTTAAACTCTCTTACACAAAATTCAAGTAAAATCCAAGCACAATAAAGCTTTTGGGCCCTTGACCCAAGTTGAAACATAATAAAATAACATGCAAGAAATTTGAGCAAGTACAGGAAATTTAAGTAAGTTGTAAGAAATCAAGAAGGAGAGAAACTTAAGTAAATCGTAAGAAAACACAAATCGGGTAAAACAAAACTCGTTGTCACATATAGAAGATCGAGGTTAAATGTAAGAATTTGGTAAAGGTGGGGGCTCAGAGCTGGGCAGTGTGTTTTATAATCAAAACTTTGGGTAAGAGCTACCAATCAATCTATATATGGAGGGTAGTTTATGGCCTCAATCAAAGTAACTAATAAGTGGACTTTCATAAGATTTCATCAATAATTTTTTTAATTATTCATTCATGTAAAGTAGGGGTGTAAACGAACCGAACACGAACGAACAGAGCTAGTGTTCGTGTTCGAAATGCTCAAACACATCACTGTTTGTGTTTGGTTCGTTTGCTTATCGAACGAACACGAACTTCCTGGCGAACCGAACACCAACTGTTTGCGAACAACGAGCTTTTTGACAGCCCTAGCTTTGATAGGACACTTCCTCAAAATAAACCAAATTGATCAGATATTTCGTACACATCAGGTAACCCATACTTCCTCAAAATGAAGCAAACCGAATAAGGCGTTTAGGGTTTTGATTAGAGTTTTATTTTAATATATAGTCTAGTATATTAATTATAATATTATAATATTTATATTAATATAATTAATACTATAATATTATTATTGTTATTAATAATTTATCATATATTATAATTTATAGAAGTTTAATTATTTAAAATATGATATATTTTTATAATATATAATTATTTTTAAAATATCATAAATTTTTTATATATAATTATTTTAAATTATTTTATATTTCGAACAATAACGAACCAAACACGAACGAACACATCACTGTTCGTGTTTGGTTCGTTTAACAAACCGAACGAAAAAAATTGTTCGTGTTTGTCTCGTTTGCTTATCGAACGAATCGAACACGAACTTTTTGGCGAACCGAACACGAATTGTTCGCGAACAACGAGCTTTTTGTGACACATCTAATGTAAAGTTTAATTAGTAGCTAAAAGTAGTAGTATCACAGGAAAAAATATTTTGTCATGTCATATATATATATATATATATATATATATATATATATATATATATATATATATATATATATATAAGTGTTACAGTAAATTAGATAATCCACAAGTTAATTACTCTGATCGGACCATAACTACTTGCAGCCTAAGAAAATGAGGGGAAACTTATTACCAAATGTTAGGAAATAGTATCATCGGTCATATCCACTCCCCGAATGTCTTCGTGGTAGGAGATACTATTCTAATGTCCCTCTCTTAACACACGTACATATTATCATCATCGTCATTGCCACCCAAACCTCTGACTTACGCAAGCTCGATGATCCATATGCACCAAAAATATATATGATTTTTGCTATATAATTTTACTCATTTTTGGTAATATTACACTTTAAAGAAATATATTTTTCATGATTTGTTGCAGGTATGATGATTTTAGGTGATTGGAGCGAAAAGAAACGAAAAGGAACGAATTGGGAGCAAAAATGAGCAAAAATAAGCAAAAGGGAGGAAAACAGGTTCTGACGCCGTTGGTGCCAGAATGGGCGCCGCCGCCGCCATTTTCCAGAGAGTTCAGAATTAATTCGACGATAGAGCGCTGCCGGTGCCCGATATCGGTGGAATTCAAATTTAAGGAGTTTTGGCGACTTTTTGAAGGGATGTCTATGGAAACTCTTGAGATTTCGTGCCTAACTTATAAGAAACTGTTTTTGGACGACTGTGTGTGACTTGTGTATTGTAGTGGTCTTGGTGTGTGTTAAGTGTTAGGGTTTAGGAGAAGAGTGTGTAGAAGTGAGAATTTGAGAGGAATTCTTCTCTAAGGAGTGAAGGAAAAGAAATAAAGTGAGAGATTGCTTCTTCCTTTCCATTATAAAGAGGGAATTAAGTGTTATAAAGAATAGAGAAAAGGATTCAAAGGAACTTCAAGGGAATTACATTGGGAAGAGAAAGAGATAAGTTGTATTTTCTTTTGTGGTTTGTATGACTTTTCTTTTATATATAAAATCCATGTTTTGTTGTGTCTTCTTCATGAATTCTGAGTAGTCTTCTTTGTCTTTCTTCTTGCATACAGATGTGATGATGAACTGATGTGGATTTGAAGTACTTTTAATGTATTGAAAAAATTGTGATGGTTTTTCATTTCGAACTTAATTTACTTTTCGATTTGGTCAATTGAATTGTTAAAATATGTTGATGAACATCAATTCTGAAAGGATTTAGTGTCCTACAACAAAAATGAAGAATCCATTCAATTTTCATGGATGAATTACGCAGTTCATGGGAATTGAGTGCAAATAAATATGGAAATGTGTTTTGATGGACTTCAATTTGGAGGTTTCAGGGTGACAGGCGGAGATCCCCAAATTGGTTCTAAGATTAGTAACTAAACTCGATGGTTAGCCTTCAGGTGAAGGGTGAGTGGGAGTTCTGTAGTGAGAGTCGGTATCCTTGCAGCCTAGCATTAGATTTAGTGACTAAACTTAGGATATTTCAATGTTCTTTTCATGCTTGGAAGAGGGGGTACTCTTTTAAGGGTAAAAAAATATTTATGCTCCTATTTGGTATAATAACATAGATATTTGTTTCATATCATCCACACATCATATTCTCATTGCAAGAGGAAAGATACTTTTCTCATATATCAAAAAACCTTTCAAACACATAATTTAGTGTGTATGTTAGTTAATTATGTTTTCAAAGTTATTAGAAATAATTGTAGTTGATTAATTATTATTGTTTTCTGCATAGTAGTAGTAGTAGTAGTAAGTATTAAACTTTAAGTGCAATTTGAGTGTCGGATTTCAGTGCTACATTATCTATTGTGAAACACTTTCTTCTACTTCGTAACTTCCCTGTGGGATCGATAATCAGGACTCCATTAGAGCCCTGTATTACTTGATATGATACGTATACTTGCGTTGAGTGCTTGAACTTTACAAAATCATTATAAACATATATAAAATTGAGTTTATAAATTCTTGCAATATAAAAGTCTGTAAAACATCCCGGTCAAGTTTTTGGCACCGTTGCCGGGGAAGGTAACGAAGTAACTAAGTAAGGAAGGAAGTATAAATGATATATATTGATAATATAGTAGCAGAAAACCTTTACTTTGTAGTGTGTAATTGTGTGTTTGTTTAATTTTTAAAAGTATTTGTGTGATTGTATATTCGTAGTAGTGGATCTATAGGTTTAGTGCCTTAAGATTCGGAGTTAGAGCATACTGTCAGAAAAATTAGAAAACAGCAAAAAAAATTGAACATCCTTGTGAAATGGCGAATAATCAAGATAATCAGAGAAATGATATTGAAAATTTTCCAAGACCTTTAAGAGATTATGCTAACCCAACAGCAGACGAAATTCACATAACTATTTAAAATCCTGATGTTGCTGTCAATTCATTTGAACTTAAACCTGCTATTATCCAAATGGTAAAAAATAATCAATTTGGAGGAACACATAATGAGGATCCAAACTTACATCTCGCTAGTTTTTTAGAACTGTGTGCTACTTTTAAATATGACGGAGTGTCTAGTGATGCTGTCAGACTTAGACTTTTTCCTTTTTCATTAAGGGATAAAGCTAAGGCGTGGTTAAACTCGTTTGAACCTGGATCTATTAGAACTTGGGGAGAATTATCGCAGAAGTTTATATCAAACTATTTCCCTCCATCAAAGACTGTTAAACTAAGAAATGATATTACATCTTTTGGTCAATTTGAAGGAGAGTCAATATATGAAGCTTGGGAGAGATTTAAAGATCTTATTAGGAATTGCCCACATTATGCTTTACCAAATTGGTTAATAATTTAAATATTTTATAATGGATTAGTGGGATCATTGAGATCTATTATAGACGCTGTTGCTAGTTGATCACTAATGTCTAAACCTTTTGATAAAGCAGACACATTAATTGAAGAAATGACTACTAATAATTTTCAATGGCCCTCTGAACGGGTAAATCCTAAGAGAGTAGCTAGTGTTCATGATTCAAATATGAACTATGCTAGTTTCTCAAATTGCAACCCTTTATAAGAAAATAAATAATATGGAATGAATTATTCTCAACCACCTCATGTGTTGGAAGAAAATTCATTTGGATAGATAACAGAATCTCAAACACCTTATGAGACTTTAAATGTTATTAATAGACCTAACAATCCTTATTCGAATTATTATAATCTTGGTTGGAAGAATCCTAAATTTCAATTGGAATAATAGCAATGCCAATGTTAACCCACATTAGGGTAACAGTTCTATAAATCCAATTGGAAATTCGAACAATCAAGGAAATACCAATTTTAGACTATCTTATCCTCCTGGATTCAATAAGAACCCGCAATTTAAGGATAAGAAGTTGTCTACTGAAGAAATGATTCTAAATATGGGAAATTAATTACAAGCTCAAGGAGTTGCTATGAAAAATATTGACAATCAATTGGGGCATATTTTCATTGCACTTAATAATAGACCTTCTGGAACACTTTCAAGTAATGTTAAGATCAATCCAAAAGATCAAAACAAGGAACAACTTAAGGCTATTCAATTAAGGAGTGGAAAAGAACTGGAAACTAGAGTATAAAAAGAAGTTGAAACAGAAAAGGAGAAGGTGGAAATCAAAAAAGGTTCAAACAAGATTTATCCAGACTTAGATTACCTCTTGAGCCAATGAAGATAAGTGTTAAAAAACCACAACCTCCATTTCCTCAAAGATTGAAGAAACAAAACAGGGATAACAGATTTGGAATATTTTTGGAGATCCTTAAGAAATTAACGATAAATATTCCTTTTGTTGAAGCATTAGAACAGATGTCTGACTATGCCAAGTTTATGAAGGACATCCTGAGAAAGAAAAGAAAGTTTACAGATCATGAAATTATTGCACTTAGGGAGAGTGTCGTGCAATTATTCAGAAGAAGCTTCTGAAAAAACTTAAAGATCCTGGTAGTTTCACTATTTCGTGTGCTATAGGTGAAAATTTTTTTGGAAAAGCCTTATGTGATCTGGGAGCTAGTATTAATCTTATGCCTTTATCAACTTTCAAAAGATTGGAAATAAGAGAAATTTCTCCTACATCTATGACTCTTCAGTTGGTCGATCGTTCCATTACTTACCCTAAAGGAGTGGTGAAAGATGTGTTAGTGAAAGTGGATAAATTTATCTTTCCTGTGAATTTTATTGTACTTGATATGGAGAAAGATAAAGAAATTCCAATCATTTTGGGAAGACCATTCCTTGCTACTGGAAGAGCAGTGATTGATGTTCAAAAAGGAGAATTAACTATGAGAGTTAATGATCAAGAGGTGATATTTAATATTTTGAAATCCATGAAGTATCCCTCAATGGAAAAAGATAATGAATGTTTTAGAATGGAGGTATGTGAATATTTGAGAAACGATCATTTTGAAAATATATTTGAAAAGGAAGTGGAGTATGAAAATATGTTTGAAGAAGAAATTGAAGATGAAGAAAATTCAGATAGTAAGAAGAATGAAGATTTGGAGTATGTTCAAGAGAGATTCGAAGTATTAGACCCTATGGAAGGTGGAAATAAAAGTTTAATTCTATCTATAATAAAACCTCCTGAACTTGAGATGAAAATTCTCCCTAATCATTTAAAGTATATGTTTATAGGAGAATCATCTACCCTATCAGTTATTGTATCATCGGAGTTAAACGATTATCAAGAACAGAAGTTGTTGGAAACTTTAAAAAGATACAAGAAAGCTTTTGGATGGACTTCGACATATATTAAATGAGTTAGTCCTTCGATTTGTATGCATAGAATTTTATTAGATGAAGAACATAAATCAAGAGTTGATCCGCAAAGGAGATTGAATCCAATAATGAAAGAAGTCGTTAAGAAAGAAATTTTAAAATTGCTGGATGCCGGAATTATTTAGCCTATTTCGTATAGTGCTTGGGTGAGTCCAATACATTGTGTACCGAAAAAGGGAAAAGTGACTGTTGAAGTGAATGAATGTAATGAAATTACACCCACAAAAAAATTAATGGATGGCGAATTTGTATTGACTATAGGAAATTAAATGCCGCCACCAGAAAAGATCACTTTCCTCTTCCTTTTCTCGATCAAATGCTAGATAGACTTGCTAGACACAAGTACTATTGCTTTCTGGATGGATATACTGGTTACTATCAAATACCTATTGCTCCTGAGGATCAAGAAAAGACAACATTTACTAGCTCTTATGGAACATTTATTTTTTGAAGGATGCCTTTTGGACTGTGTAATTCACCTACAGCATTTTAGAGATGTATGATGTCTATCTTTAGTAATATGATAGATAATGGAATAAAAGTTTTTATGGATGATTTCTCTGTATTCGGGACTTCGTTTGAAATTTTCCTGGAAAACTTAGCAAAATTTTTGGAGCTCTGCGAGAAAACAAATCTAGTTCTGAATTGAGAGAAATGTCAATTTAAGGTTGCAGGAGGAATTGTGCATGAGCATAAAATTTTTGAACATGGTAGGGAGGTCAATCCTGCTAAAATTAGAGTCATTGAGAGATTGCTGCCACCCACTACTGTGAGAAAGGTGAGGAATTTCTTAGGACACGATGGATTTTACAGATGATATATTAAAGATTTTTTTAAAATTACTAAACCTTTGTGCCAACTTATAGAAAATGATAAAAATTTTGATTTTAATGATGAATGCTTGAGTGCTTTCAAATTATTGAAAGAGAAATTAATCACTGCACCTATAATTGTTTCACCGTATTAGGAGAAACCATTTGAACTTATGTGTGATGCGAGTGATTATGCGATCGGAGTAGCATTGGGGCAAAGGCATAATAAAGTTTTCAAAGTCATTTACTATGCTAGTAAAACTCTTAATGAGGCACAAATTAATTATACCATAACTGAAAGAGAGTTATTAGCTATAGTATTTGCTTTTGAAAAGTTTAGACCTTATTTAATTGGAGCTAAAAGTATTGTCTATATAAACCATTCGACTATCAAATATTTAATGCAAAAGAAGGATGTGAAACCTAGGCTAATTAGATGGATACTTCTTCTGCAAGAATTTGATTTTATGATAGTTGGTAGGAAGGAAGCTGATAACCAGATAGTTGATCATCTGTCAAGATTAGAGTATGATAAATTATCTGAATTTGAGAAGGAAGTTACAGAAATTTTCCCTGATGAGCAACTTTATACTATTATGGGAAGCAATTTGCCTTGGTATGATGATATTGTGAATTATATTGAAAGTGATATTGCACTATCTTATTTAACAAGGCAACAACAAAAAAGTTTAAATATGATGCAAAATTTTATTTTTGGGATGATCCCTGTCTATATAAACAGTGTAAGGATCTGATTATTAGGAAATGTGTGCCACAAGAAGAAACGAATTTGATTATTCAACGATGTCATGATTCTGAATTTGGAGGTAATTTTGGTGCTGATAAAACTACTTTTAAGATTTTACAATCTGGATTTTATTGGCCTACTCTTTTTAGAGATATCTCTAGATATATTAAATCATGTGATCGATGTCAGAGAGTAGGTAATATCTCAAAAAGAAATGAGATGCCTCTAAATTATAATTTAGAAGTTGAAATTTTTGATGTATGGGGATTAGATTTTATAGGACCATTTACTCCTTCATTTAGAAATTTATATATATTGGTTGTCGTTGATTATGTCTCGAAATGGATTGAAGCTATTGCTTTACCTAGATGTGATGCTCGGAGTGTTTCAAAATTTTTAAAGAAAAATATATTTACAAGATATGGAATTCCTAGAGTGATCATAACTGATGGTAGATCCCATTTCAGGAATAATCATGTTAAGAGATTGATTGAGAAATATAATATTATTCATAGAATTTCTAATGCTTATCATCCCCGGACTTGTGGTTTAGCAGAAGTGTCTAATCGTGAAATTAAAAGAATTTTGGAGAAAACTGTGGATAATCATAAATTAGATTGGTATGCTCGATTAGATATTGTTTTATGGGCTTATAGGACTACTTTTAAAACCCCTATTGGAATGTCTCCTTATCGATTAGTGTTTGGTAAGACTTGCATTTACCGGTTGAATTGGAGCATAAAGCATATTGGGTGATAAAAGAGTTGAATTTTAATTTGAAAAAAGTTGGAGAAAAAAGATTTATGCAATTGAATGAATTAGAAGAGATTAGAAATGCATCTTATACAATGATAGGATCTATAAAGAGAAAAAAAATTGTGGTATGATCGGAAGATATTGATAAAGAAATTGGAATTTGGACAAAAAAGTTTTTTTATACAACACTAGATTGAATTTATTTCCTGAAAAGCTTGAGTCTAGATGGTTAGGACCTTTTACATTTGTAAAAGTTTATTCTTTTGGAGTTATTGAGTCATCTCGATTAAATGAATTATTTGTCGGGCTAATGACGTTAAACCAAGAACTTTATGGGAGGCAACCTATATGTACCTTTGTGGTGTGTTTGCTTGTTCGATGTAGTTGTGCTTTTTAGATAGTTATTTTTTAATCTTATTTACTCCTAAATACTTTTAAAATTAATAAATGGTGGATCAAATTGAGATATTGAAAGATTTTGGGCCAAACAAAGTTTGGTGAGAATTTTTTACCACTGGCGCCGCCGGTGCCAGAATTGGCGTCGTCGGCGCCCTATCACAGAGTAATTCTGAACTTACAGGTTTGAGCGCCGCCGGCGCCTAAAATCTGTTGGCGGTTTTTGAAGTTTCAACATGCGAGTTTTGGCGGTTTTGAGAGGGATCTTCATCCTTATAACTCCCTAAACTCCATTTTAGACTTCCTAACTCCAGAAAATCGAAACTACCATTCCCAATTCGCATCCCATGGATTTCTTCTCTATAGAAATGCCTGGATCACGCATTTTTAACCAAATAAAGTTTATAAGTTTCGAGGCGCAGATATTGTTCAATAAAGTGATGATAAAGAGGAGGATTATCTAGGAAAGAGGCTTCATAAATCGAGGTATGGATAATCCTACTACTAGAATTGAAGAGATAATTAAGGAGAGACGTTGGGAAGTGCTTTGCTACACTACCGTTGTCGTAGTTGTTCCTGTCGTGAAAGAATTCTATGCAAATCTTCACAGGATCAACAAAGGGTTCGTATTTGTGCGAGGTAGGTTTGTGCAATTCACTCCTATAAGAATTAACGATCTCTTTATAATAGAGAATGTACTTATTCGTCATTATTCTAATTTCAATGCCACGAGTGATAATATGAATGATGTGTATCATTATTTGACGGATGAGAATGAGGATTGGGAAATTAGAGAAAATGAATATATTAGTTTCTGATCTGCATTTCTAAATCTAGTGTCAAAGCAGTGACACTACTTTATTTCAACAAAGTTATTTCCAACATTCAAGCTTAGCAATGTAACCAAGGAAAGTGCCATTTTGAATTTTTGTATTCAAACTGGGAAGCCGATTGATATTGGAAATATAATTGTGAAATCAGTTTTGGGATTAATTGTTCATGGATCTAAATATGGGCTTGGACACCTGTCCACCATATTTCTGTTATGTAGTCTATCACAAGTTCCATACGAGAGTTGAGAAAAGGTTCTTCTTCCATGGAGGTCTATTGATCCAACTAATCCTTATGACTACTAAACAGTGGGAGATGAAGATGATACGAATTTGCTTACTGATCAACCAACACAGACTTCACAACCATTTCAACCATATTTTCTTGAAGGTTCCAGAATGATATTGAAGAGGATCAAATAGTTGGAGAAAGAGGTACAGAACGTTATGAATGCAATCAATAACATTTCTAATTTATTCAATCATATAGATTAGAGAATGAAGGAACAATTTGATCACACTGGTCGAATTGAGATGGGCTTGATTAACCTGATGAAGAAGAACATAGTGATTGCTGAGGATTCATCCGATGAATTTCCATTTCGTCCATTCTATAATTTGTTCGTGCATCAGCCATCAATTGGAGACATTAGAGGAGAGGATAGTTCTGAAACTGATGTGGAGTAATTATTGGATTCTACTTATGTTTGTTGCGTGTTTAGTTTACTTTGCTTAATTATGCTTGGTGTGTATAGTATTTGCTTTGCTTTGTAATTTGAATTTGGATTTGGATATGCTTACTTTCATTGTGTGCTTAGATTTTTAGTGTTTGCCTATCGTAGAGTACTTGCAACACTAAACATCTGAGAGTTGTTGATTTGATTTAAATGAGCATATTTAGTATTTATGTTGTAACTTGGATTTTATATATAAAAGTTTGTTGTGTATTGTTTGTGTAAAGAATTGTGTTAATTATTGCTTGTGAGATGAAGTAGATGCTTATTGAAGTGTTAAACATCATTGTGGAAGTCGAAATGATCGAAATTATGAAAAAATTTTCGGACCGAGAAAAAATTTTGTACTGGCGCTGCCGGCGCCCAAATCCAGAGAGTTTGGCAGTTTCTTTTAAATAGAGCGCCGTCAGCGCCCGAACACAGTAAAAGGCCGAAAAACCTCGATTTTGCAATTTTTACCATAGGACCCGCAGATTTTTTCATTGCTTTCGTCTTCCTCCTCCATTTTTGCGGTTTTGAAGATCTAGGGCTTGCTAGATCTTGGATTTGAGGTGATTTCAAAGTTTTTTGAGGCCGGATCTACACTTCACTTAGTAAGAGCTTCACTTTAAGTTAAAATTTTTTATTTTCACCATGGAAATCGCTCACATTGCTTAGGTTGAAATTTGTGGAGTTTTGAAGAGATTTTGAGATTTCCATGATGAAATTTGCTCTTACTTGTTTAGAATAGTATTTGGAGTTTGTTACAATATGAATTTGAGATTTATTGGAATTTTCTTGCAAATTTTAGAAATTCACTTGGCTCCAAGGATGAGTAAAGGGAAGAGGAAATTGGATTTTGATGAAGAAAAATTTATTAATATTAAAGCGCAATTTTGCTTTAACTCTTACCTTTACAATAAGAAGTGTATCCATGATCGAGCTTTTGATAGTCCTGGTGGATCTGTAAAACAGTTAATTGCAGAGCGGAACTGGGAACAATTTTGTTATTTTACTGTGAATGCTGTTATGGGAGTTGTGAGAGAGTTGTTTGCTAATGTGACATGGAATGTGTTAGTTAGAGGAAAAATGGTTGGGTTAGAGAAAAAATGGTTGGGTTTATTCCTCAGTGTATCAATGTTTTCTATCAGACTCGGGAACCATTTGCTTGTGAATATGAAAACTTTGACACTAGAGGGGAAAATATGAGAGAAGTGATTGCTTTTTTTACGGATGGAAGAGGGGAATGGAAAGTAAGTAAAAAACAGATGATTAACTTCCCCGCTTCCACATTGAATGTCACATCAAAAGTTAGGCATTATTTCATATCTGCTAGACTATTACCTTCTTATCACCACAGCGAAGTTACAAGGGATAGAGATATTCTGAACTATTGTATTCATAAGATGAAAAAGATTGATATTGGAGCTATTGTCTACAAGAGCATTCAGATTATTGCTAGAGGTGAGACCACTAATGGATTAGGGCATCCTACCTTAGTTCATGCCCTGTATGTTCAGTCTGGAGTGGAGTTCAACAGTTCTGAAGAAGTGGCTATACCATTGAGACCGATTACAAAGACTATTATTCGTACTTACGAGTCTCATGTGGGAGTTCGAGTTGAGAGTAGGAGTACTGATATTCCTACTACAAGTTATGATGTTCCATCTACATTTGAACCACCTACCTTATCTGATATTATGGAGCAACTGAGATTACAGAGTGCTAGTGTGGATAGACTCCATAGTAGGATGGATGTATTTGAGGCCAGGAGTGATGTAAATGAAGATTATCTGCAGAGGAGAATTGAGTTCGATATTGCCTATTATGATGCTCAGGTCAGATTTATGAGGGGGGAGTCTGATGTGATATTTCCTACTTGCCCTGCCTATACACCATATAGACCTGACCCTACTGATGACCCTGCTGATGATCCTGGTGATGGAGATTGGTAGATTGTTTGTTTCTATTTCTGTTGGTTTTATTGTGTTGTGTTGTACTGTTGTGATGTAGTAGTAATTTATTTTTCATGTGATGTGTAATCTTGTTGGTGTACTGTTATGTTGTATTGAAACATTGAAATTGTTAGCTAGACTGTATAGTGTTATGATAGTTTGTTTAGTAGTTATGGTGTTTTGTTGGATGTTTAGATGTTTAAAATTAATTTCTCTTTACCCATGCAAATGTTTAAAATATTTATATCACTGTTACTAATTGTTTTATTCATGCTAGTTGTAAATTTTGACTAATACCAGATAGCTGTTGAAGATTTCAAGATCCCAGCACAAAAAGGTTTGTTTTCTTTCACTCTCTACTATTTCAAATTTCCGAATAATTTAAGTTTGGGGGAGGGTGGAGAAATATTAACTTTTATTTGTTCTCAATTATTATATTTTCAAAAATTATTAGCATAACTTCTGGCAGTTGAACCTTACTGTAGATAACTAAAACTTTTTATTTCAGTTGAATATTATTGAAGGATTGGATGAAAGTTTTTAGTAATAAAGGTTAATTTTATAAGGGTAAGATATTTGATATGAAAGGATTTGATTATAGTTAACTATTTAAAGAAAAGAAAACTGTATTTTTGAAATGTCAAGGGACTTAAAGTATTGTGTGTTAAGAAAAGATTGTGACTTTATGATGAATAATAAAGCTTCTACTTAATTATAAAGTAAGGAAGTGTCTCAAGTTTGAACTTTAGAAAAGGAGAGTGAAGTTCAAAATCATTAAAGGCTATCCAGATATAGTAATCCTCATTAAAAAAAAAAGAAAAGAAAAATGAAAGAAAAGAAAAGAAGGATTGAAAAACAATCCCAAAAAGAAAAGAAAAAGGAAAAAAGAAAGAAAAAGATAATTATGAGGAGAAGCTTGAGGAGATGTCTAATAAAAAATTGGCTTCACTTGAGTCACCCTAAAGGGAAAACATGACTTCATTTCTGAATTTATGTTTAAAGTATTGGCCTACATTCTGATGAAGTTTGCATGAACTCCTTTTTCACATAGTCTTTCAAGGCACTCTTAATGTGACAAATTATGGTTTATCTTGAAATAAATAGAAGACTAGAACCCTTAGACTTGATTGTTGAATATTCTTATACCTGTAATGTTGACCTGAGTTACTGAATTTCTTTCTAAAAGTCTTACCAATATATTCTTTTGAATGAAAAATTTTAGTGTCCTATAGTTGAAAAGTACATTGCCTAGAGTTATACTTTATGTAGTAAAAGGATTACTTGAGGACAAGTAATAGTTAAGTTTGGGGGATTTTGATGCACCAAAAATATATACGGTTTTTGCTATATAATTTTAATCATTTTTGGTGATATTTCACTTTAAAGAAATGTATTTTTCATGATTTGTTGCAGGTATAATGATTTTAGGTGATTGAAGCAAAAAGAAGCTAAAAGGAACGAATTCGGAGCAAAAAGGAACAAAAATGAAGAAAACAGGTTCTGGCGCCACCAGCGCCAGAATGGGCGCCATCAGCGCCATTTTCCAGAGACTTCAGAATTAATTCGATGATAGAGCTCCGCCGGCACCCGATGTCGGCGGAATTCAAATTTGAGGAGTTTTGGCGACTTTTTAAAGGGATACCTATGGAAACTCTTGGGATTTCGTGCCTAATTTATAAGTAACTGTTTTTGGACGAAAAGGTGTGTGTGTCTTGTGTATTGTAGTGGTCTTGGTGTGTGTTAAGTGTTAGGGTTTAGGAGAAGAGTGTGTAGAAGTGAGAATTTGAGAGGAATTCTTCGCTAAGGAGTGAAGGAGAAGAAGTAAAGTGAGAGATTGTCTCTTCCTTTCCATTCTAAAGAGGGAATTAAGTGTTGTAAAGAAGAGAGAAAAGGATTCAAAGAAACTTCAAGGGAATTGCATTGGGGAAGAGAAAGAGTTAAGTAGTATTTTCTTTTGTGGTTTGTATGACTTTTCTTTTATATATAAAATCCATGTTTTGTTGTGTCTTCTTCATGAATTCTGAGTAGTCTCCTTTGATTTTCTTCTTGCATAGAGATGTGATGATGGATTGATGTGGATTTGAAGTGCTTTTAATATATTGAAGAAATTTTGATGGTTTTTCATTTCGAACTTAATTTACTTTTACATTTGGCCAATTGAATTGTTAAAATATGTTGATGAACATTAATTCTGAAAGGATTTAGTGTCCTACAACAATAATGAAGAATCCATTCAATTTTCATGGATGAATTGCGTAGTTCATGGGAATTGAGTGCAAATAAATAGGGAAATGTGTTTTGATGGACTTCAATTTGGAGGTTTCAGGGTGACAGGCTGAGATCCCCAAATTGGTTCTAAGATTAGTAACTAAACTCGAAGGTTAACCTTCAGGTGAAGGGTGAGTGGGAGCTCCATAGTGAGAGTCGGTATCCTCCCAGCCTAGCCTTAGATTTAGTGACTAAACTTAGGATATGTCAATGTTCTTTTCATGCTTGGAAGAGGGGGTACTCTTTTAAGGGTAAAGAAACATTTATGCTCCTATTTCACACAATAACATAGATATTTGTTTCATATCATCCACACATTATATTCTCATTGCAAGAGGAAATATACTTTTCTCATATATTAAAAAACCTTTCAAATACATAGTTTAGTGTGTCTGTTAGTTAATTCTGTTTTCAAAGTTATTAGAAGTAGTTGTAGTTTGATTAATTATTACTATTTTCTGCATAGTGGTAGTAGAAGTAAGTATTAAACTTTAAGTGCAATTTGAGTATCGGATTTCAGTGCTACATTATCTATTGTGAAACACTTTCTTCTACTTCGTAACTTCCCTATGGGATCGATAACCATGACTCCATTAGAGTTCTGTATTACTTGATACGATACGTATACTTGCGTTGGGTTCTTGAACTTTACAAAATCATTATAAACATATATAAATTTGAGTTCATAAATTCTTGCAATATGAAAGTCTATAAAACGTTACGTTCAGACATCAACAAAATGTCCCCAATTGTCCACAAGAGTTTGTGCACTTTATTCAAGGCCCATACCCTTGAGTATTGGGTTTTACTGTAAGATAAGTAGTGGCAGGGTTTTCATTAATAATTCGAGTTAAAAAGAGTCTTGAATCATATCTTGGTGTGTCCCTAAATTTTTAAGGATGATTTTATTCAACAAATTATAATAAGTTTAGATGGCCTTTAAAATATCCAAAATCTTGCAAAGGCATTCGAGGAATGACCCTAATCAACTTTGAAACTTTTTGGATCATTTTGAGTTCATTTTACCTTATTATATTGTTGAATTTATCAACCCTAATTGAGTTAATTTTCATTTTAATTCCTTATATTGAGCTCTATTTTATGCTTCAATTAATCCACGAGTATGGCAAATAATCACTTCTCTTGTTATGTCCGAGATTTGTATGGGTTATCACCCTTAGGGGTTGGTTTAATCACTTAAGGTAATTTTATTCTTGCTTTCTGAATTGGACTTGATCTTGTAATGTTTATGAGAAGTTATGTTCTTTCTTTCCTAATCTCTATAAATGATTTTTAAATCCAACATAGCTCACTACCAAGCTCCAAGATTCTTAAGGGTGAATTATAATTTAAAATAAAAAAAGTTTAATTAAAGGCATTCAATTCTTATTAGAAGATTAAATTATCATTTAATCATTGACCTCAAATCAATGAATTATTGTCTTCTTAACTTTTGCGCCTCATATTAGGATCATCCAAACTTATATATCCTCGAGACTATAACAACTTGATTTATTACAATCTTACCTTTTTGTAGAAAATGAAATGAATTTATTCCTACCTTTTAACCCTTTTGGGTTCCAGTCACATTCGAGAGTTATTTATGATTAATATTACCAATTTACATTTGATTTGACCTAAATCTTAATTAAGGTATAAAATCTCAAAATTACCATTTTCCTTTAAGGATTCTTTACTTCATATTTCCTTCAATTTAATTCCAAAGACTTTAAAGCCTGATTATTACCCTACCCATGAGTCAATTTACACAGTAGAGAAGAATTTAATTTTTACTAAATATTTTAGCCAAAAATAAGAATTTTCAATGTTAATTAATTTAATTAAATAAAACATATTTCTATTCTTTGGAAATTTCTAGGAGATTCATCTAGGTAAAAGGACAACATAGAATATTTTTCATGATTTTTTTAATTATATTTTAATTTTTATAATTTTTAATTGATTTTAATGAATAAATAAAGGAAAATATATTTTAATTTAAAAATTCTTTTTTATATTTTTCATTGATCTCTCTAACTTCAAAGAACTCAGAGAAATGAATTTCATATTTTATGATTTTTATTTTATTTTTTGTAATTATTTTATCCAAAAGAAATAGGGAAAATTACATTTGTACACTTTAAGAAATTATAAAACATTTATTAGTTGTTCTCTATAATTAGGGTGAGACTTATGACATTTTTAAATATATTTTTATTTTGTGATTCTTCGATAGTTTATTTAATTATTCTAAAATTAGAAAAATGCCGAAAAATTTACATTTTATTCTAACTTAAAATTTATTTTTCCAAAGTGCATCCGTCTCAAGGAAGACACTAAACTATTTTTCATAATTTTTTTATTTTAATTTTATTTTTATAAGTATTTTAAGACAAAATTCTTATTTAATTAGAAAATACATTTTTCTTAGTAAAAACAATTTTTATGACTTTTAAGCTTTCATACAGGCTTTTTTAGGATCGATCTCTTTAGTTTGGGATATTTTAGTGATTTTTTGAATTATTTTCTATTTTCTTAATTATTAATATTTTTTTATTAATTTTAAAATATAAAAATATATTTTAACATTTTGAATTTGATTTTCATTTTTCATAAGGTCCTCTAGCCATAGTCAATCTACCAAACTTGAATTTATATTTTTTTGGCTTTTATTTTATTATTTGTAATTTCTTAATTAAAAAACACTAATAATTCTAAAAAATTATGGCTTTTGATGCTAGGGGTGCTCTTTGACCTTGGAAAAATCGAAGGACCTCATCGGATCATTAGGAATAAACCTTCAAAATTTCATTTGATTTGGAAAATTACTTAATTAGTTATGATTTAATTAATCTCTGAAGTATTTAATTAATTTAAAATAAAATACTTAACAAATATTTTTTAATTTTTAGTTCAATAAATTTTTCTCTGTTCATTGAGCACAAAAGTATTTTTATTTTATTTTGTAATTTTTCTACACCAAGATATGAATTTTTGAAGTTGAATGGCATTTTCTGTATTTAATAAATTTCAAAACCCCCTAATTTCCTGTTTATCCAAGCGGCGACGCATTAGCCTCGCGTCGTCCCATGATTCGTCACACTTTACACATCGGCCGTTGACTCGACCCACAGTTCGTTTATCCTTCATCCATCAGACTCAATCTCCATTGTCTACTTGATACATGCGCGAATGGACGACATTTGTTCATCATCCTCAATCGCTCGTAACCTGTGAACCGTCTGCGTTCTGACTCTAATATCTCACTCGATACTCAGTTAAATTAACTGTGGCTTGTTCCTAGACCTTCATTTAAGTAAGATAAACACATATATACAACTAAATATGCATGAAATGTAAATTTCTTTCACAAATGTTCAAACCAAGGCAGAAATTAGGGATTTCAAGTTATACATTTGCCCAAGAGGTGACGCTTTGATTGGGTTGGTTAAGAAGCTTCGCCTTGCATCCACAAACCTCTTCCAAGTGGAAATTTAAGCTGTAGATGGGTCTAGGTAAGTTATAGACCAAAGGGAGGCTCGGGTGTGGTCTAGGGCTATGGTAGAGGGCTCAAAGGAGGGGCTTTTGATTGTAGGAGTGGTTTAGGGGTATGGTAAAGCTTGTGGAAGGTTTAATTTGAAGTTTTGGAGAAGTTGGGGAAATGATCGGGAAATGGAGCTTTGAAATTAGGGTTATGTGGCCGGTTTGAGAGCATGAAAATGGTGGGGATGAGCTTCGTGTGAGTGCTAGGATGGTTTGGAGACAATTATGTTGAGTTTCCTTTAAGTTAGCGCACTTCCTCTCTTTTGGTCATGGGATGGTGATGGTTTTATAGGCCCGACCATGGTAGCCAAGTAGGCAAGCTGAGGTGTCCAATGTGTTGTTGAGGTGGAGGGCTGACAATGACAAGAATCCACTTGGAATGAACCACATTGAATGCGTAGAATTATGAATGTCTCCCCTTGGGTTTGGGTTTTCCAATAGCTAGGGAAACTGGTCAGACCAGGAGAGGTCACTTTATAGTTGTGGGGAGTCGGGAGTAAAGATTTGTGAAGCCAATTGGGTTGGAGCATGGGTAGATGTGTTTAATCAAAATGGAAAGGTGATCTGAGTCACTTAGGTCTAGCTTGGGTTTAGGCTCATGGAAATGGGTTTGGGTCACTCCCATGGTGGCCAAGGCTGGTGGGGAGTCAGCTAAATTAGTTTGTTTAAGTCCCCATCAAGTATTTTTAGATTAAATTTATGTTTAAGTGAATCATGGGAGGAGTTAAACACTTTCAGGAAGGGTTGAAAAAGACTCTTCCTTTTGCCATTTAAAGCATGGTGAGTCACATGAGGCTTGTGCATGGCTTCATGGCTTCCATGTGGCTTGGGAAAAGTCACATGGCTTGCCCATGACTCATGCGTAGCCTACATGGCTTACACCAAAAGAGGGGTTAAATTTCAAGTATGAGGTCAAATTAAATGGATTCAAAGGTTAATTAAATCGTAGGACTTTAGACTTAGGATTTGATCAACTTTGATCAAGAGGGCTGAACTTTGTCATGTGGGCTTGGTTAAAGGGATTTGAAAGTTAGGCTCAAGTTAACGGGCTTTTGAATTCATATGGGAAGAGTAGATATTATGCTTGAATTTGGGCTTGGATTTTGATTGGCTTTGGCCTTGGAGATTAATATTGATGAATTTCATGAAGTCGTTAACTCATCATGATGAAACTTAGAAATTAGGCTTAATGAATTTGGATTTGGCATGTATGTTCTACTTTAGTGGATTTTGGACTTGGGGGAAATTTGGTGGCGAATTTGGACAATTGGTTTGAAATTGGTGGAATTAGGTTTGGATTTAAGGTTGGGATTTGAAGGGTTTAAATTTGAGGTCAAATTGGGGATCACCTATTTATACCCTAGTTAGGTCTAACCACATTAGACCTAATTAATCCTTTATGCCTTGCTTAAATTATGTTCACCTCTTTATACCCTAATTAGGTCTAACCATAATAGGCCTTAATAAATCCTTTAAGCCTTACTTAGATTAGGCTAAATCACCTCTTTAAACCCTAATTAGGTCTAACCACATTAGACCTAATAAATATTTTAGGCTAGTTACCTTCATAAACTCTAATTAAGTCTATCCCGTATTAGACTTGATTGATCCCTTAAGCCTTAATTAAATTAAGTTTAATCAAAATCTAAACTTAATAAGTCTAAGTTTGCATTAGACCTAAAACTTTAGGTATAAACCCATGTCAAACTTGCACTTCAATCTCTTAAGTTTAACCTAAATCGAACTTAACCCAAACCTTAAACCTTTAAGTTCAACCTAACTTGAACCTAAGTCAACATAAATCCTTAGGTGCAACCCAACTTGAACCTAAAACAACCTAAACCCTTAGGTTCAACTTAAGTTGAGCCTAATTTACCTAAAATCTTAGGTTTAACCTTAAGTGAATCTAAACCCTAAGTATAACCTACATTAGACATAATCAACCGTTTTAGATTCAACTTTGATTGAGCACAACCCATTATATCTTAGGTTTAATCAGTCAATCCAACTTGATTTAACTCGGGTTTAATTTGGTCATTTAAATCTTTGATTTGACTCAACCTTATATAGGTTGACTAGAATCCTATCTTAGGCTAATTCAATCCAACACGAATTAAACTAAATATGACTGAAGGTTAAGCAGGGCTTCTTCATAAAAAACTCTCTTAATCTCAGTCAAGGACAATCAAAACAAACAATCAAACCAACTTTTAAACAACTGACATAAAAATCAATAATTAAACTTTAAATCAACCATCATTAAAGTCATATTAGAAGATACTAAACTTTAACTCAAACAAAAAATACAACCTGGTTTGAGAGGATACTTTGGAGGATGCAACCCATGACTGATAACAAAGTATCCTTCAGTCATTTGTGACAAATCAAACCACAAACATTAATGATCTGAGACGACGAAACCATGGGATCTTAACCGTATCATCAAAAAATGCATATCCAAAAGAGTCATTTCAACACTGGTAATCCCTCACATCCAAATTGCACCATTACCATCAACAAAAAGACCAAAGCCAAATCCAACCATTCCCATCATGGTGAAAGTAGGCTAGCATCAAACCTAAGAGCTCATGTGCCAAATAAATCAGTCAACTGCTCCACTTACCCCCAACAACCTTAGATAGTTAATAAGTTCCCACTTTTCTTAGCAGTCATTATTTCTCATTAGATAATGCAGCATCAAGATGAAAAGCCAGCCTACATCACCAACGCCCAATTGAAGGCAAACATTAGACAGAGAGACACACACACCCAAGTCCAACCACTATCACCAACACTCAACCACCAGCAACAGTGAATCTGACAATTTATTTGAGTTTCACTAAAAAGAAAATCTGCTTTATACTACTAGCATTAACATTTGGCCCGGTAGTATTCCCTTTCAAATGAATAAAAAAAGACCTTGAATTTTAAAGTAATTGGTGTCACTGTAATAATTCTACACCCATGATAATTTTGAAGAAAATACAAAAGAAAGCAAAATTTCTAATAGTTCAGCCAAAATAGAAAGCCACAAACAAATCATGAGCAGACCACCCAAATTCCAGCAGAAATCAACAATTACATGTCACTTTTGTTTTATATGATACATGAAGGTCCTTCATGATACTAATCAGAATAGGTCCAACACCCCAGTCCAACACTGAAATAGCCAAACACGAACGAACAAATATTTGTTGTGTTCGTCAAGTGCAAAAAAAATTATTATTGTTTAGCTTGTTAACTTAGCGAACGAATTGAATACGAGCTTTTTAATAAGTTGAACACATACTATTCTCGAACATCGAGCTGTTTCGACAACCACCTTTCTCTACCCTCATCTCTAGCTCCTCTAAAAACAGCCCAAGCTCCTCCCTCTCTTCTCTAACCCACCAGCCTTCCTCCTTCCCTCTAGCATCCCCCTAAATGGCTCTCCCTCCGTCAAAGTAGTGATGGGACTGCGGCGTACAAAAATCATAGAATACCCTCTTTCTGAGCAGAGAGAGTGGACTGAAAGAATTTTCATATTCTACATAACTAAATGATATCTCAAAAGATATCAAACTTGTTTATTAATTTCAACAAAATATATTTGTTGAAACTATATAGTAAGCGAAATAGTTTCATACATACCTCCAACATATAGATACACGTGCGAAGGAGAACTCTCTCGCTTACACTGTGAAAGTTGTGTTATAGATCTTCTAAACTTTTCTCACTCACAACCCGATGGTGAGGAAACAAAACTATGAGGAGCAAGCTTAGTGGACCAAAACATTAAGTATCACATCTATTTATAGGCTCGCCCATCACGAGATCTACTAGTCACGATCCCATCATAGAGATCAACGGATGTGAGCGTAGGGCATATGAAGGGTGGCATATGAAAGTGTTGAACTTGGACTTAATATGGACCACATTCTAAAATTCATTTCCTCGAAAATATAATGGATTTATTTCCTTGAAAACACAAAGCGTTTCTAATGGGAATTGTAAATAATAAAAATAAATAAATAAATAAATTAGGGAAATAAATGAAAATCCCAACATGGACCCCTCCCTCTCTCTCCTTTAATTGGGCGGCCATATAAATGCGGACACTTGGATCTAATATTTTTCCTCTTACTCGAAACCACCAAGGGGATATATTCTTTTATTTATTTATTTTTTTATTTTTATATATCTAAAAAAAATTATAGATGTATATCACATTATTTTTTAAGAAAAGAAAAAACTGACATGCATGCTTTACTTTTTTAACTTGTCTGAGTTCTAGACATTACTATTTACATGCATGCCACCTTATTTTCATATTTAAATATCTAATATCTAAACTTTGAAGTTTACATGCATACCACCCTACCCTTATGTATTCACATATTTAATATTTAAATTTTACCATTTACATGTTTAGCACTCAAACTTTGATACTTATAAAACACACCATGAAAATCTCATGTGTTGGCATGCTCAAGGTTTTGATATTTACATACATACCGCTTAATTCCTATGTATATACATAATTAACACTTAATACTTACATATTTACACAATTAAAACCTAAAATATAATTTTTCATGTACACATCACTTTACATTAAATAGAGGAAATGTATTTCTCTCTTAAATAATTAAATAGTTGCATTTACTTGATGTAATATTGAAAATTTGAGGGTCATGTATGTAAAATGAAAATTAAAGTGTTATCTATGAAAATAAATATAAATTGTGTGGTGTTTAAATACACAAGAATACCCACCAAATAAATAACCCCTTAACTCCACCAAAATCCCCACTAAAATTTCCACCAAAATTACCCCGTGAACTACGAGCCATTAATCCATACGGAGAAAGTACACATCCGCACACATCTCCCCCAGTACCCATCCAATACCCTCCTAATACCCATCCAGTACCCTCCAATACCCACCTAATAGCCAATACCCAATACCCTCCAATACTCAATACACATCCAATACCCATCTAATACCCACCCATTACCCTTAAAATCCGCACCCAGCGCTGCGTACGTTGTTCATATGGAATAATTCGCCGTGAACTACTCAATCTTACCCAAAGGTCAAAGAAATCAACAATAAAGTGAGAAAATGCAACTTTTCATGAGATTTACAATTAATTGAAAAATAATAAGCAATAATAAAATAATATATAAAATATATATCAAAAAATACAAAATAAGTTGACTATAAAATCAAAATTTCAACCTTTAGAATCAATAAGTCACCTAAACATGAGTGTGGGTAAATTTGTAAATTTATATTTTGCACTTTAAGCCTTTATGTCCAAATTATAACCAAAACAAAAATTAAACCCTAAAATTTGAACAAATTAATTAAACTAACATATGAAATGAAGTGACTAAGTCAGACCTTAACTCGAATAACAAAAGTATGTATAAGGGTGAAATTATAAATATACAAGAAAATATGAAAATCACACCTTATAAAAATACTAACATTCCTAATTGATGTAAAAAATAAAAATAAGTGATTAATTTATCATCTAAAATACTTCAATGAAGTTTGACAAAGTCAACAAATCTAATTAATAAAGTTTCAATTAAAATAAAAAAAATTAAAATCTACCCTTAAGATCACTTATAGCACTTTGAGACCCCAACAATATTAAAGTTTAATTGAGACCTATCAATAAGAACTAGAACAGCCAAGATATAACAAAAATCAATAATCAATAAAGCTGGAGCGGACATATTTCTGATTTTCTCCAAAATTACAATGTGCATTTCTAACACTTAAAACCTTCAATTCAAACACTTAAGAATTAAAACTCAAATTATCACCAATTGACAAAATAAAAAAAATTAGCAAAATTCAATTAATCAAATGTAATTGAAGGTTTATTTGTAATTTCTCAAAATTACACATGTAACCTTTGTTGCCATTTAGCCAATAAAAGTAAATCTAGCAAACTTAAAACTGAATAGACATAAATTAAAATAATTAATGAGAAATCATATAACAATCAAACATTAAAGCTCAAATGTTTGAAGATCAATGCATAGGTATGTTTGCAACTTTTCCTAAGATTATGAACATACCCTTCTCATTGCTAAACTTAACAATTACTTTAAATTACTCATCAACAATTACTAAAACACAATAAAAAAACTTTCACATTGAGATTAAGCAGTTTAGTAAAAAATGATAAAATTGCAAATATGTGTCCCATAGACTAAAAAACGTAATAACATCACGAAAAAAATTACAAATCAAATGAAATCTTCACCATTAAATCAAGAAAATAAAAATGAACCCAATTATATAGAATCAAATCAATTAAATAATAAAATCATCAAACAAACATAACAAGTTATAAAAAAAAAAAAACCCAAATAAAACCTAAATAAAATCCATAAAATTCGTAAATTATTAAAACTTAAACTAAACTATGAAACTTATGATAAACTTTACTAAGACTTAAAATTGAATCTAATTAATCAGTCTCCTAGTTTATGAGGTATCTTTGGAAGAGATAACCCATGATTGTTAACAAGGAATAATTTGCTTATTCATAATCAAGCAAACCACAAACAATAATGACCTTGGGACGACGGAATGATGATATCTTGACTAGGTTGTCATATAGATAAATTAAAAGATAATCATATCAGAAAACAAATAAAAGATAAATAAAATAAAATACACATAACTCGTATAATCAAAAAGTTACAAAACATAAAGTAAAACCCTAATGAGCAAACAAAACTAAACGCAACTTGAACAATAGTTCACTCGGATCTACCACAACCTCTTAAATGATACAACCAATGGTTATTGATAGGAATCGTCCAATTAGATGGGATTAACTACTTCTTCTGATTAAGTTGACCAAGGACTGCAATGACCCAGAAGATGGAAATTTATTAGCATCTTAACCGAGTATTGTCACTTCTTTCTCCTCATTTGGTAATTATTATCTTTAAATGTCATGAGGCACAAACTCTCTAGCTTAGGTTATTATGTGTGTTATTCCTAGCTTGTTCTCTCACTAGACATTTGTTAAGACGAGTAGATAGTTTCCTTTTACGACACTTCCTAGGCATATTAGCCTTGGTTATTGTAGATTTTCTTTGCATATTTTTAGGTTGTCATAGTAAGCTTAGGATGTGCTAAATTTATTTTGCAAGACTATCATAATTAAATCTAAATTGTCATAATTTACTTAGGTTTTCTTTCAGTTGAGTTGTATTTTATTTTTAAAGTTAGGGTGTGTTTTTGTTAATCAACTATCAATATCCAAACTAAACATAAGAAGATGAAAATAAATGTAAATGATGAATATCAACTAAACCAACAATAATATTCAGATGAAGTTGACAGATGAGTTTGATGTAGGCTTATGATTGTCACACATTTTGTTGTCTTTAGTGTTCATGATAATAGGTCTAACCAAACTTTGGTTGATGACTAGTTTGGTTTCTTTTACCTAGATTATCATAAAGCCCATTAAGGATAACAAAAAAAAAACCTTTAACTTTCAAAATTAAATGAAACTCATAACCGAAATAAATTTACACAAAACATTGCATTCATAACCTTTGAAACATCATGCCTTTAATACAATCTAAATTGATATTAAATAAAATTGAGTAGAAATATCTTTGCATTCAGGAATAGCCATGAAAAGAAAATTTTAGGCATATTTAGTGCATATTGCATCTAATCCTTATTTTTCACACCCTCAATCATTGTATGAAAAAGGCTTATTTATTCTTGTGAGGCCATTGCCCTATAAAGCAGTTTACATTTGCACATCAATTAACCTTATGAATAAATCTTCTAAAAATTTATCATCGAGGACTTGCATAACCTATTACACAACTTGACACTAAAATTAAACATAAAATAATCAAATAGTTGAGCATGATGAGATATTAAAATGATTAAATTTTAAATTACAAAAATATATTCATAATTAATCTTAGGATATTAAGCATACCAGTAATACTTAGGAAGATTGATTATATAATTAAGTTGTAACACCTTTTTACTCTTAATAAAAAATAACATGTCCAATCTTACATTCATTGAGATTGATCATGCATGATTTTGCTGTGATTAAAAAGTTTAGATGGTATCCTTTCCCAGATATGATTATTATAAGTCTATTACATGTGTTTTTTTTGTATTCTTTCTCCTCCTTTAGACAAAGTTTCGAGGTTTCACTTCTTCAAGTGATCTTCACCTTTTGTCTTAAAATTTTGAGGTTGTTCTTCAAGTTATTACATAAATCCTCACCTTCTAGACTTTCTCATGATCATATATTTTGGTATTTTTGTTATAACGATCTAATAAAATGTTAAGATGAAATATCAAATAACATTCTTTCAAAATCATTAAAGCTAAATAATAGTATAATTGAGATGTCACTGAGTTCCTCAATACCTTCGACATCTCCTACTTTTTTTTCCTTCGGGTTTAATTAATAAATGTCCGTCTTTTGAGCTTTTCTTATTAGAAATTCTTGATAATCAATCATGGAAACCTAAACATAAAATTTTCTTGATGATAATTAAAACCCTAGCCTTAATCAAGAGTTTTCTTAAGTAACTTTGTTTACTTAATATATAATTAACTATAGGAGTTTGTCATTATAGAAAATTTGTAACTCAAATTTAAGCTAAACCTTGTTTAATCTTCAAATAAGATGGGAGAAGTATTTGTCAGTTTTTATTGTAGACCATGCAAATATCATAATTTAATTGAACCAGTCGTAAAGTGATATTTCTATCTCTCAAGATAACATATTAGTGTTGATACCATGTTTTATTATTTAAATAATTAAATATTAAAAGTTGTATGGTTCTATAAAGACACCCTTTCGAGAAATAAAACTGACAATCCTCTTTTTGTTTAAAGATAATGAGAGAATGATATCAATTTTTCACATTTTGAAAACAACTCTCAATCAATTTGGATATTCGTCTGTCGTCAAGCATGTAAAGTGTAGTAGCATTAATGATTAATTACCATCATGTGTTGCCAGTTGTAATGTGTAATTTATTTTAATCTTTTAATGATACATCAAAACCCCAAATACTTCTAAAATTTATAATTAAAATAAATAAAAATTAAAAATTAAGAAAAAAGGTTATGAATTTAAAAAATCAAGTATAATATATAAAATTAAATTGGAAGATAATAAATGACCGATGTTTGGTCTGAATTTGAGATTTATTTAAATTTTTAAAATTTTTAATTATTATTTAAATTTCTAATTTAATTTTCTTTCCAACACATTATATAGATTTAAGAAACCTCAAAAATATATAAAAGTATTAAGAATATCATTCTAAATACAAGTTAAAAATTTTAATTTAATTTGAGTTTAAATGAATTTATTATGATTTACTAAATTTAATTAATTATTTAATTAATTATGTTTAGCTTTATTGAACTTGTTTGAGATTTTCAAAGTTATACTCATGTATTTGAATTATTTAAATAAAATAATTATAATGATTCTATTATCTGCTAATATTCATTTGAACTCTTTCATAAGTCACCGTTAATGATCTCTTAAAGTTATAAAGTATGTTTAATAGTGATTTGAATGATGTCATTTTACGTTCATCATTTTTATTCATTAAGTTTCAATATTTAATTATTATTACAGTAAAAATGGGTTTTAGAAGAAGAATTCAAAATTTTTTCATCTATTCTACATCTTGCCCTATGAAAACCGCAGGAGTCTATTATGATCACATAATCATTCTTTGAAAATTTTAATTGATTCTTAAGTTTATTTTATTTATTATGAATTTAATATTTTATCTATTTATTTATTTGAACTAATTTTATTTTCATATGGCTTTTCTTAACATTAACTCTACCTACTGAGGTGACTATCTTAACATACGATAACACTAAATCAGTGATGCCGTATATTATTTTAACTTAATCAAAACGCTAAATTTACATGTTAAACACCTAAATCTTTTTATTCATAGGTCCAACACTCTCGTCTATAACATCACATAGAAAATAGAATATTTTTAACTTTTAAAGCTGAGATATGTTTTTAATGTATAGTTTGCGAGATAAAAGCAGCATCAGTGTAAATATTAAACTTTAAATGTTAGAAATGTAGAAATACAAGAACTGTGTAATACGTATGTAAACTTCTCGTTCTATGTATAAATGTAAGACCTACCAAATTCTAATTTGTCATTTGACGGGTAAAGATATTTTTCTGATTTTTATTCAAGGGATATAATATAATGATTTGCCAAACCTTATGCCTGATAAATATTTTAAAGAGAGATTTACATACATATACCACTTAATTTTATGTATTTACATATCTAATACCAAATCTTCCATTTTACATATATATGACGCCAGACTTTATGCTATGCATGAAAAGACCTATCTCACTTATTAAAAGTTAAAATAGTGATAATTTGGGTGTGTTACGAATAATTTGGGTGTTATAAATGTAAAAAGTAGAGTTCAGGTGAGAGATATGTAAATACATAGGAGTTGAGTGGTATGTGCGCAAGTGCCTCTATTTTAAATGGGCGAGTGTTATAGTCACTATCAAGGATAGCTTCATATCCCTGCTGTTGGATGTAATTTATTAGCTCTCATTTTAACCTCTGTTTCAATGGCCGAAAAAGTTCCAAATGTCTGAATCATACGTGGCCAATTGCGCGAGCAAATATATATATATATATATATATATATATATATATATATATATATATATATATATATATTTGTGTGTGTATTTGTGTGTGCTTCGCCGTATTTCTCGACGTTGCTGGCGATGTACATCAGTAAGTCCCATCAGTCAGTGAGTAGGCACATAGTGCGGGCCTCATCATGATGCTCAAGTGAATTTGAAATCGATATTTAGTGTCTCGTTAAATATCAGTTTCCTTATATATATATATATATATATATATATATATATATATAAAGGAAAAAAATACACACACATATATATATAAGGGAAAGGAACAGGTAATAGGTTTTTTTTTACTCTTTTTTTAAATAATGTTATTAGAAATTACTATTTTACATATTCGCTTTCATGTTAATTTTATGCATGAAAATTGCTACGAAATACAAAAAAAATAATATATCCGGACTTGCGGACGCAGTTTGTGTCTGTGTCCGAAGTCTAATGTTCAGGCGCCACGTGTCAAGTGGGCTCCACCGCAATACATTGACATTTGTCAATGTGAATTGCGGTGGAACCCACTTACGTGATGCCACATCATTGAACTCTAGATGTATCCAAAATCCTGATGCAATGAGTCATGTTTCTTTAAAAGAACTTAATGGATATTTTATTTCATGCAATTTAACATATCAATTGAACCCTATTTCTTTTGTATTTTCTGTAATATACTCTCTCTCTCTCTCTCTCTCTCACATCCCTCCTTGGTTCAAGAGTGTGCTTGCCCCGGGATGGTCACATCATCTATTTCCAAAAGCATTGTTGGGGCTATTAATTTCTCATCTCATCAAGCACGAACTATGATGCATATTATGAATCTTAATGCACACAGAAGTTGGACCTACTACAGATTATGCTTTCAGAAATTAATTCAGTTATAATAAATAAATAAATATATATCTGCTCCATCGCTCCTCGCTGATACCACCGAAGTGCAGGAATGCATGCAAGTGCCCTAAAAGGCGGTGGTAGGGGTCATTGTCAGTTGCCAGATGACTAGTAGCCATCCAAGCGATCCACTGACACCTTCTCCCTATAAGCTATGCCTTTATTAATTTGTGTCATGTCATGAATCATGATGAAGCTATTTAGGTTTGATGAATTTTATTCTTTTACAACCTCCATAGATCTTTTTTATTTTCAATCATTTACAACAAGATAACATTCAAAGAGAAGAAAATTTAGACAGAAAAATGATAGCCCATCATGAATACTTTAAAATAACTCTAAATTTGACCTTTGAATCTTCTTAGAAATATTTCTCTAAATCCAACTATTAAAATTACAGGGTCGATTCATAGTGACTACAATTTTTCTTTTAAAAGTGGTTCTAAAGCTCTAATGACAAAAATAACTTTTTTTTTTTTTTTTTGAGAAATTGATGTGAGTATTATAAATATTGATTTTTTTTTTCAAAAATCTGAAATAATAACAAATTCAGACCTGTCGAGGATGAATGTGGCGCCGCGTCAGATATGTATGAAAATAGCGATTTTCTTATTTATTCAAATCTAGAAAACCGAATAAACTTTGAAATTTTATATTTTTGTCTAGAAAAATCGTAAAAATATATATATATCCGTGAACTCACTAGACCAAGGAGAAAACAATGAAAATAGATTTGGCAATAATTAAATTGTATTTAATTTTTAATTAATCAAATACTCTCTGAAGTATTTTAATTATTAAAAATTAAAAATTAATCCAAAAATTATGAAAACTACAGGGATTAATCCTTACATCTTTGGCAATGTTCTCTGGTTTTACAAAGACGGTGGATATCCCTATAAGGAAAATGACCAAAATTCTATTTCTTGATGATTATTTTGAAAAATAATTATAAAAATTAGAAAATTGGGAAATAAAATATGGGAATTGGTTAGAAAATTCAAGGTGATAAACTTAACCCTAAAGTGACAATTATCATTCCCTAAAAAACTTTTAAATAAAAAAAATTAGAAATATACGGGTTAAATTGGTAAAAAATGGAAAAATCACACTTTAGCCCAAAATTTGTCCCCAAACCTAGTTTGCACCATTTGAACAATTTTAGGACCCGAACCCTAGGAGGTTAACAGTATGGTGACCTTCCTGACCATGAGCACACCTCTGCGATTTAGGGTTTGGTTTAATTTGAACATGAAAATTAGACCAAGCAGTGGGTCTAATCAATTTGAACCAGACCTAATCCTAAACCTTGGGTCTAAATTAGAGTAAACCCAACAAAAATCCTAAGCCCAATCTACATTAAGCCTAACCATAAATTTTGAGTCTAAACCACAATACGTCTAAATTAGACTCCAAGTTTGATCCAATCCCTTTTGAAATTCCAAAATTCAAATCCTTTGAAACCTCAAACTTTGAAATCCTTGAGAGCAAAACCACTGATCATTATCGAGAGTTTTCTTAAATGATTCCTGTCATTGAAGATGTAATTAACTATAGGGGCTTGCCCTTATATGGAACTTTAAGACCTCGGTAATATAAACCCCCGCTTAATTCCTTTATATTAAGCAGGGGAACTTGTCAGCTTATAAAATTGGTTCGCAGACTAAACGGATGTCACAAATCTTCTAGTTTATTTAATCGAGCCACATCATCAAGCAGTGTGTCTATTCTTCCGGATAGATACATGGTTTGTGGTGTGGTGCTCGTTTATATAAACTTCTTGGGATGTGAGATAGGTTTGATTTCATATCTTAAATTTTCCAACCTAAAATTATTTTCAAAATCAAATGCTATTTTCCAAATTATTTATATATAAATATAAATACAACACTCAACCTATAAATACGCCGAAAAATTTTTCTGGCGACTCTGCTGGGGACTAGTTCCTCTCTCCATTTTTATCAGATGGTTTTGCTTTCATAAATCGGTAGTGAATCCATACCCCTAGGGATCAAACTACCATTCTTTTCGTTGAGATACCATGTTCATTTCTGTCTTGAACAGGTATAGTTAGCTCTTCTTGGATTTTGGAGCCACTGTTTAGATATCCCTAAACAAAGAGGTTCTGGAATCCTTTTGCCTCTCGGAGGCGGGGTGGACCCCAAATAGGTGTTAGCTTAGGAGCGGTCCTTTACCTTTCTCTTCCTCCTTTAATCATTTCGTTCCTAACAAACCTTTTAAATTACAAGCGAACACACCTTTTAATTACAAACTAACGAACCTTTTAAACAAAAAAATAAAACGAAACTTGAAATACTTTACAGACAAAACTAAGAAAATGGATAAGAATGTGTTCGGACTCTGTTTTATAATTCCTTTTTGTCCCAAGAGCTTTATGACGAAAGGAAGCATAATTCGGAACTGATATCTAGAATCTACCTTGCAGAAGATGTCTGCACCGAAGCTGATTTTCTCCTTCACCAACGGATTGGACTTGGCCGTCAACAAAGACGAACTTCCTGACGATGCTATTATTCGCTTCAGACAAGGATTCGAAAACAAGGACATTAAGTTCGCAGATGTTAATCTCTTCGCACTAATGGCTAAAGTACCGGAAACCATGGAACCCGTAATTGAGTTCAATCTGAAGTCGGCACAAGAGTTTCCTACCCTACAGAGGGTCCCAGTCGAGGAACACACCACTGTCCGCAGAAGATTAGCTGCTACCCCCAGAACTTTCATTTATATCCCCACCGGTCTGATCATCACTGCACCTACCCCTGTTCCTGCCAAACTGAAGGGAAAGGAAGTCCAAGTTAGTGATGAGCCTGTTACCGTGGAGGGTTCGACCTTTGCTGCAATACCGTCTATTTTTGAGATAGGGTTCAGTTCGAGATTTGCACCCTTAACCCAGACACAAAGAAGGAATAAGAACATAAAGATTGCTAAAATCGAAAGACCGAGGTCGTCAAGCCGCATTTCTCGAAGAGATTCTCGAAGAATAAGAAGAACCGCCCGCGATCTCACCATTGTTAGAAGGAGCGAGTTCCACTCTCTCTCTGCAAAGCATCTGATAAAGAAGATGCTCGAAGGAACGCCGCTGCGTTACCCCTACCCGGATACTACGATGGTTGTAAAAGGAAGAAAGTGAAAACTACACTGCTTGCTCGATTGCAAACAGTGATGGAGAAGTTAGCAAGGAAAGAGGGATGCCCCGTGTCAGAGATTCTGAAAAGGATCGGGCGAGTGCCAGTTAAATCCCGCCTCGGACCAAAGGTGACACCCGTCACTGCCATAAAGAGACCAAGGAAGAAAGTACGAGCTAGCGAAAGGAGTGCTCCTGCATTGTATCAGGTCATAATATTAGGGAACACACCGCCTACCGACGTACAGCCGACAGACCGTCTGGTCCCAGGCTCCATACTTCAAGAAGGATGGTGTGGCAACCTATTATTGCCAAACCGATACAGGCAGACCGTTCTAGAAAGAGAAGTCTCGTCAGAGAGCCTAGATCTGAGGAGAGTACCGCGGTTTTGAAAGAAACTCCGGAAGATTTGATTAGGAGCTGTGCAACGTTACCTCAGGTGCTGACTACATTCCTTGTCTTGACAATTTAATGGCTGTGAAGAAGCCGAAGAATCGGAATCATTATGCGCACAGAGAGCGCCATTGTCCGGAGAAAAGTACGACTTGTCTTGTTCCTCTTCCTAAGGGGTATAAGAGGTCGATTGAATGGCCTACTAGCAGAGATAAGGTTGTTGCAGTAGTTCAACAGTCTTCACCTGATAACTGCGAGACCGTTTGGAAGAGACCACTTAAGGACGCTATAGGAAAGTGAAGAACTGACATCCAACTGTTAGTAGAAGAAAGAAAGGAGGAATTGGGAAATGAAGTGGATTCGTCAGAGTTCATGGATGAAGAATTTGTTGAGATCAATATGGTCGAGACCCGAGCGTCGTCAGCTTTGTAGGGAGCTCCATCAACTTCAGAGGGAGACGATCCAGAAGCGCTGAGACTACGTATGCGGGAAAAGGACGATATGATCTATCAGATGGAGAAGAAGATGGAAGAGATGGCGGACGCCCTAGCCACACTTCAAAGTCAGCCTCAACCTCAGAAGGAAACACCCCCAGAGATCATTCACATTGCAGATGGAGGAAAAGAAATTACATCAGTCAATGGAGATGAGCAGCCAAAGAAGTATTAAGCTCAGAGTATGATTCCTGAAAAGGATATTAAGAACATGGTAGAACAACAAGTGCGAAAAGCCCTAGCCCAATACAAGAGTGACGGGTAGACCTTACCCCAAAGAATTCGATGCAGACCAATACCCAAAGGGCTTCGTACCACCTCTGTTTAAGACTTTCGAAGATATGGAAAACCCCCGGCAACATGTCACACATTTTCATGCTGGTTGCTGCAACGCCGGTGGAAGTGATGCTTTGCTTTTTTGCTAGTTCGTCGGCAGCTTGTCAGGGATCGCCTTCGATTGGTACGCAGAATTGTCAAATGGTTCGGTCAAGACTTTCTCAAAATTGGAAAACCTTGTTAAACGGTTTGCTGGGGCTCAGCACCACATCACCATCGGTGATCTAGTGGTGGAGCAACAGAAACCAAACGAAACCTTGGTGGATTACATCTTTCGGTGGAGGAATCTCAGCATGAAGTGTGACCCACAACTTCAGGAATAGCACACAACCAGTATCTTGCTGAAGAGCATCCATGGCCCGATAGCACTTCTCCTCAAAGGATTTACAATTAAGACTTTCAAGAAGTTGCATAGCAAGGCCTGGAGCTTGCAAAAGGAGGCAAAACAACTGAGTTTCATCGACAAGACTGATAAGCAGAATCCCGCGAAAGCATTCGAAAAGAAATCTGGAATCGTCGCGGTAGTGGATAAGGGAAAACAGCCAGAACGGCCACAACCAATTTATCAACCGCCGCAACGAAGCTATCAACAACCTCAGCAGAGTGATCCACTTTAAAAATACTTATTTTTATGCCTTATTTATTATTCAATTCTTAAGAATAATATGCTGTAATGAAAGGTATTTTTATGTTTTTTGATGTAGGTAATAAAAAAGAGTTCAAGAAGGAAAAAGGAGCAAAAATGAGCAAAAATAGAGCTAAAAAGCAAAGTTGCCGAAATTTTAGGTATAGCGCAGAGGCGCCAGGATCCTGCACCTAAGCGCCAGTTAGATACTAAAGCAGTGAAGAATTTTTATGACTTTGGGCAGTTATTTTGACGGTGTTAAGCGGTTATTAGACCTTCTAAAAGACTGGAAGTTACTCCTAATACATAGGACATGTGATACAATGCATCTGGACACAGGAAAACGGTTTTAATCGCGAAGAGGTGTGATCTAAAGTGAAGAGGTGTGAAGACTTAGTCACGGACTCCAGCGCCTAGGCGCCAGATTCTGGTGCCTAGGCGCCACAATTACTTTTTAGAAGATACATTATATTTGGATGAATTTTGAAGAGGTGCCTTAAGCAACCCCTGGTCATTTTTTAAGATCTATAAATAGGAGTCAATTCTACAGAGAAAAGAGCCCCCTAGATCTATAACATCCAGAGATAGATTTAGAGAGCCACTATATCTTCTTCTTAAGTAATTAGTGAGTTTATTTTAGTTATTTTGAGTGTTACGACTCAATTTCTTGAGTTGCAAGTGTTGTTGCTGTTGAAGTCTTTCATTTTTGCATTGGAGTCAGTAGGAGTCAGCAGATCACTTGAAGGAACATTCCAGATAATTATTTGTAACTTGATTCAAAGTTTTATAAATATTTTTTATTGTATGAATTCAATGTGTTCTGAGTAGTTAGTTTTCTTTCTCCTTTCAACTATGAAGAGATAATAAGATAATTTATTTTCGTTGGAGAACTTAAACTTAAGTTTTATAAAAATTGTGATGATATTAATACCTGATCTTAATTTACTTTTTAAACTGGCCATTTGAATTTTTAAAACCTATTGAAGAATTCTGATACCTATCTAGAGATGAGTTCTTAACTAGTAGATATCACATGAATCCTTGGGTAATCGAAGGCTATATGCGGGTTATTCATGGTGAAGTGCAAATAAATAAGGAGATATTATTTATTGGGCGTATAATTAATTAGTTTTTAGAGTGACAAACTAAATTCTAATAATTTGGTTTATAGAAAGAGAACAGGTCACTAGTGGGGCCGACCATAGCCACCCTTAGACATCTAGAAGTGTGAGCCTAGATTAACCCATTCTACTAATAATACATCTTCAACCGATCTATAAATTAGTCAATGTTCTTTATACTATCGAGCGAAGGTAAAGAATAAGAATGCTTCTATTTGGCACAATCCCATAATTTCAAGTTCTCAACAAATGATAATTATTCTGAAAAATCTTAGATTAGTTGAAAAAGGAGAAAGTTGTTTTATTTATACTTGCATTAACATTTTTCTTTATTGCTGCTTACTTACATTTAGTAGAAATTAAATTAAACTTAAAAATCTGAATTTTGAAAAGAAATAAAAATAATATTTACTTTTAATTTGAAAATCTAAATATTTCTTAAATTCACTTTTCACTTAATCTTCCATGTGAGATCGATAACCAGGACTCCAATAGAGCCCTGTATTACTTGAAACGATATGTATACTTGCGTTTGAAATTATGATTTTTACAAAAATTATTATAAATATTTCAATATAAAATCATAAATTCTTGCATAAGTAAAGGTCACGCATCAATTTTTTGGCGTCGTTACCGGGGAAGGAAAGAAAAGAAAGAATATTAAGAAAGAATTTTTTTTTATTTCTCAAATTAAAATATTTTATATACTTTAATTTCTTTTAAAAAAATTATATAAAACAAAATTACAAAAACATTTATAAAAACAAAAATACCAAAAAGAATTTAATTTATTTTTATGCATAATTCTCGATCTGATTGATTATTACCTTTTAATTATGAATTAGAAAGAACTGTTAAAAGAATTAGAAAAGGAAAACAAAGAAAGAACTGTTAAAAGAATTAGAAAAGGAAAACAAATTCAAAAATATCAGGAAATTGCTAACTTACATAACAATAATCAAAATCCAATAGAAATTCATGAACGATATGTTTATAAACCATTAAGGGATTATGCAAACCCTACAGCTGATGAACTTCATATTAGTATTCAAATGCGAGCTGTAGATGCTAATTCTTTTGAGCTTAAACATTCTATTATTCATATGGTTCAAAATAATCAATTTGGAGGAACACCAAATGAGGATCCAAATTTACACCTTGCTAGTTTCTTAGAACTTTGTGCTACCTTTAAATATAATAATGTTTATGATGATGCTACTAGGCTTAGACTCTTTCTTTTTTTCTTAAAAGATAAAGCAAAGATGTGGCTTAACTCATTAGCAACTTGTACTATTAAAACTAGGGCAGATATGGCACAAAAATTCCTTGCTAAATATTTTCCTCCTAAAACTGCTAAATTAAGAAATGATATCACTTCATTTATGCAATTTGATGGAGAAACAATTTATGAAGCATGGGAAAGATTTAAAGAACTATTAAGAAAATGTCCTCATCATGCTTTACCAGATTGGTTAATTGTTCAAACATTTTATAACAGACTTATTGGATCACTTAGATCTATTATAGATGTTGCTGCTGGTGGTTCTTTAATGGCTAAGACATTTGATGAAGCTTATACTTTAATTGAAGAAATGGCTAATAACAATTTTCAATGGCCTTCTGAAAGGGTTAATCCTAAAAGAGTGGCAAGTATTCAAGATAATGAAGCATTTTCTATTTTAGCTTCACAAGTGGTTGTGATATCTAAAAAATTGGATAATTTTGCTATTAATATGTCGCATGTAAGTAATGATAATTCTGCAATTACTGATGATTCTCAAACAATGGAAACTTTGCAAGCTATTGCTAGTAAAACTAATAATCCTTATTCAAATTATTATAATCCAGGTTGGAATAATCACCCTAATTTTAATTGGAATAATGGACATCAACAATGGAGTAATAATCAAGTTAATCCAACTGGAAATTGGAACAATCAAGGAAATTCAAACTTTATTCCAACTTATCCTCCTGGTTTTAACAATCAGCAGAAAAAGTTATCTGTAGAAGAATTGATCTTGCAACTAGGTAATCAGCTACAAAGTCAAAACACTGCTATTCGAAATATTGAGAATCAAATAGGTCAAATTAATAATTTTATTAATTATAGACCTCAAGGAACACTGCCTAGCAATGTCAAAATTAATCCTAAAGAAACTGGAAAAGACCATGAACAAGCAAAAGCTGTACAACTTAGAAGTGGAAAGGAATTAAAAGAAAAGATTAATAATGAAATTAAAAAAGAGAGAGAAGTTGAAGAGATTGAAAAACCTAAGGAAACTCTTTCTCCAAGTAAAGATCAGACTGTAATTCCTATTAAAGTGGAAGTTGAAAGACCACCACCACCTTTTCCTCAAAGACTAAAACAACAGAAGCTTGACCATCAATTTTCTAAGTTCTTTGAGATTTTTAAGAAACTTACCATCAACATTCATTTTGCTGAAGCTTTATAGCAAATGCCGAGCTATGCAAAATTTATGAAGGATATTTTAAGCAAGAAACAGAAATTTGAAGCTTATGAAACTGTTGCACTAAGTGAAGAATGTAGTACAATAATTTATAAGAAATTATCTTAGAAACTTAAATATCCTGAAAGTTTCACTATACCATGTGCTATTGGAGAAAATTTTTTTGGAAAAGCCTTATGTGATTTAGGAGCAAGTATTAATCTCATGTCATCTTCTATCTTTCGAAGGTTAGACTTAGGAGAGATTTCTCCCACCACTGTAACCCTTCAGTTAGCTGATCGATCTATCACTTAAACTAAAGGAGTTATAGAGGATGTTCTTGTTAAGGTGGATAAATTTATCTTTCGTGTGGATTTCATTGTACTGGATATGGAAGAAGATAAATAAATACGTATTATTTTAGGGAGATCGTTTCTAGATACTGGACGTGCAATGATTAATGTGCAAAAAGGAGAATTAACGATGAGAGTTAATGATCAAGAGATAACATTTAATGTTATGAAATCAATGAGGTATCCTGACAAAGAAAAATACTATCGGGTGGATATTTTTTATTATATAATTGAAAAGCATTATCAAGAAAAATGTAAGGTCATTTCTGAAGAAAAAAAATGATGAATCTGTGTTATATAATGAGTCATTAGCTGAAGAAATTGAAGAAGTAAATGAAGAAAATTTATCTGAAGAAACTCATTATATCATGATAATTGGTAAATTTTAGACACAACTAAAAATGATATACTTTTACCCTCAATTGAAAAAGCCCCTGAACTGGAATTAAAAATGTTACCTTCACATTAAAGTATGCATTTCTTAGAAATTCATTAACTTTACCTGTAATTATATCTTCAGAATTAAGAAAAGATCAAGAAAAAAAATTAATAGGATTTAAGAAAGCTTTTGGTTGGACTATTGCAGATGTAAGAGGAATAAGCCCTTCAGTCTATATGCAAAGGATTTTAATGGAAGAAAATTGTAAACCCACTATTAAACCTTAAAGAAGATTGAACCCAAATATGAAAGAGGTTGTTAATAAAGAAATTTTAAAATGGTTAGATGTTGGAATTATTTATCATATTTCTGATAGTCAATAGGTAAGTCCTATTCATTGTGTTTTGAAGAAAGGAGGAGTAACTGTCATTGTTAATGAAAAAAATGAATTACTTCCTACAAGACAAGTTACTGGATGGCAAATTTGCATAGATTATCGAAAATTAAACAACTCCACTAGAAATGATCATTTTCCTCTACCTTTCTTGGATCAGATGCTGGATAAACTAGCTGGACACTCATATTTCTGTTTTTTGTATGGATATTCTGGTTATCATCAATTACCGTTGCTCCTGAGGACCAAGAGAAAACAACATTTACAAGTCCTTCTGGAACATTTGCCTTTAGAAGAATGCCTTTCGAATTATGTAATGCACCTGTAACTTTTCAAAGATGTATGATTTCAATATTTTGTGATTTAATTGATAAAAGAATTGGAGGATTTATGGACGATTTTTCAGTTTTTGGAACTTCTTTTGAGTCTTGCTTGGAAAATATAATGAAATTTCTGAAAAGATGTGAAGAAACTAATTTGGATTTAAACTAGGAAAAATGACAATTTATGGTCACAGAAGGAACTGTACTTGGACATAAAATTTCACAAATAGGCATGGAAGTTGATCAGGCAAAAGTGAAAATTATTGCTGAACTTCAACCACCTATTATTGTTACTGATGTGAGAAGTTTTCTGGGTCATGTCGGATTTTATAGGAGATTTATAAAGAATTTTTCTAAAATTGCTAAACCTCTTTGTCATTTATTAGAAAAAGAAGCTAAGTTTGAATTTAATGAAGATTCTCATAATGTGTTCAATATTTTAAAAGAAAAATTAATCACTGCACCTGTTATTGTTGCACCTGATTGGAGTAAACCTTTTGAATTAATGTGTGATGCAAGTGATTATGCAATTGGAGCTGTATTGGGACAAAAATATGAGAAAATTTTCAAAGTTATATATTATGCTAGCAAAACTCTTAATGAAACTCAAATAAATTACACTACTACTGAGAAAAAGTTTTTAACAATAGTATATGTCTTTGATAAATTTAGATCTTATCTTCTTGGGACCAAATGTATCGTACATACTGATCATTCTGCTATTAAGTATTTAATGTCTAAAAAGGATGCTAAACCTAGATTGATCAGATGGGTTTTACTTTTACAAGAATTTGATTTTCAAATAGTGGACAAAAAAGGAGCTGACAACCAAATTGCTGATCATTTATTAAGAATTAAAAATAATGAGAAGATTTATGAAGAAAGCATAAATGAGAAATTCCCTAATGAACAATTATATGTTATTCAAGGATTACAAATGTCTTGGTATTGTTGACCTCATTTCTTATGAGGCTCCTTCTTTTCTCTCCTTAGTGCTTAGGATCTAGCCATAGGACTTCTCCTTGACTATCCTAGAAGATTAGAGATGGAACCCACCACTTACAAATTCAAACACTTCTTAACTCCCTTCAAACCCCACATGTTTGATTGTAAACCCCCAGGCCACCTGGAGGGTTAAAACCAATATGTGAAGGTTTAAAGGATGAGTTTCTTATAGGGCTCTTTGGCCTTAGGATTACCCTAGGTGGTCTGGTCTTGGTGAGGTTCAGCTTGCACACACCACACTCTCACACAAATTCCAAATCCTAAAATCATTCTTACCCAACTTAGCTTACTGACTCATGTAGGTAACTCATATGGATGGACCTCAACCCCTAAGCCCCTGGCTAAGAAGGTTAGGAACAACATATTGAATGCCTAAAATGAGTCCTCTCATGGCTCTTGTGAGCTTAACATGGCTTCATGGCTCAACCAAAATGGTTTCACTTTACTCACACCTAATCAATCTTCATTTTTGCCAAATTTCAATTTTTGACCCCCAGGGCCCTAAACCCACCAAACCTACCAAATATCCTTGAAATTGCCCAAAACTTCCAAAATTGTCTAAATTACCCAAAATTTCTCAAAATCAATCTTAAACATTCTCCACCACTCAAATTGGTCATCCATGGCCAAATGTACCAAAATTTCTAAAAATACCCCTCAATACCCTCCAAATACTCAAAATACCCTTTTTGACCCAAAAATCCAAAAATTCCCAAAAAAAATCCATAAAATCTCAAATATTTCCAATTTCATTTTGTTCAACTGCCACATACCCCAATTTTGTCAATTTAACCCAATTTAATTAAAAGTCCCAAATTAGCCCTTAAGGCCCAAAATGACCAACCAACCCAATCCATCCCAAATTCAACCCAAATGTCATCCAATTTTCCCTAAATTTGTTTTGAAATCTTCGTAACATCCCCACAAAAAAAAACTCTACCTTAATTTACCCAATATTTGGACCCAAACTCCACCCAAGCCTAACCCAAACCAAAACTCCCCAAATTGTCCTAAACCAACCATGAACCCAAACAAGCCCAAATCCTAAAATTATGATCCAACCAAAATTGAAAACTCTTTGTAACACTCCCATAAACCTTTTACAACATTAATTTTACATCAAACCCAACATTAGCCCAACCTTAGCCCAAGTTAGCCCTATTTGACCCACTTTGGTCCTATTACTAAAAGACCCAAATTAAACTTAATTCAACTCCAAATTACCTCAAACTTGTTCCAAATCACTCATGGCACATTCCTAAACCAATTGCAATATTTATTTGGCTCAAACTTTTATCAAAATTTTCATCCACAAATTTATTTTAAAACCTAAAAGTCCACTTTCCTAAGACATTTAAAAGCCAATTTTTACCAAATTTGAAAAAGCCCATGTGACATTTTTCTCATCATTCCTTTAATTGATATCATCCCATAAGTCCTAAATAAATCATCAAATAATCCTAAATTAAGTCTCATGCCAAATCACCCATAAATGCCAAAACTTCTAAAACTTATTTCCATGAAATTAAGCCAAGCCATTCCTAAGCCATGAGCAAGCCTTGGAGCCATGCACAAGCCACATGAAAGCCATGAGAATCTTAGGTTTGTTAACACCCCATAAGTGGAAAAAGGAGGAAGGCCTTTAAGCACTCCTTAAAAGTCATTAACCTTACCCATGCTTCACCTTAACCCATGATTAATCCAAATATTCATGGATGTGGACTTCACCACCCTTTCCTAGCTAACCCAACTGATTCCCTCAGCCCAAAATCAGACCTTGATGGGTGCACCCAACCCATTTCCATGGCTTTACCATTTTAAGCCCAAAAATTAGCCCTCCCCCCATTCCATTTTAATCAAGCCTTAGACACATGGCCAATGCCAATTCTTTGCACAAAACTCAAACCCTGACCTCACTGGTCAAGATGGTGACCCATGCCTGCCGGCCAGCCACCTGGGTCGCCGGAAAACACCACATTCATGACCACCCATTTCATTCACAAATTCAAATTTAGCCAGCTGAGCTGTCCCAACCCAAGTGGATACCATGGTTGTTCTTCTCCTCCCCTAGGCAGCTGATCTCAGCCCTTAACTTACCCTGGTGAGCCCTCTAGCCATGGCTATTTAAACTCCTCACCTCCACGGCCAAAATTTTGGATGCACTTGGACCTTACAAAACTCGCGCCGATTGATTCCAAACTCTTCTCCTAACTTAGAGCAATTGATCCCCACTGAAATCCAGCCCTAAAACACCCTCTGTGAGTTCAATTTCTGAGCTAAATTTTAAGCATAAAACTAGGACACTCCACCACAGTGAGTCAATCTTCAAATTGATTGACTCTACACCTTCTCCAGACCAAGGGAAGAAGTTCCCCAGCAAAAGCCCCCTCACCAGGCCAGCCATTCCTCCTATCGGCCAAGCTTTGAAATCGGGCTTGGACGAAGTCACACCTAGATAATTCACCAGGACCAGAGGCTTCATCCCTAGACTCCTCCAGCTCCAAAAAACATGTCGAGCACATCCACTCGAGGCTTCACCTCTTGGACCAAGGTATGGAAACTCCCCTTGCTCCCGAGCTTCCAACGATTCTCCATTTTGTTTCACTTGATTTCGATGCATGTTAGCCATATGGATAGACTCCTCTAGGCTTGACGAGCATGTAGGAAGAAACTGCACTAGACTTGGTTGAGTATCGAGTGAGATCTTAGGGTTAGAAGGTGGACGGATCTCGGGACACACTAGGCGGAGACGATGACCATGGACTGTTCGATCGCGCGAGTTTCCAACAGACGGCTTAGATGGCGTCGGATGAGGAGATGGAACATGAACCGTGGGCCACGTGGCGCTGACTCAGATGGCGCCGTCGAATGAAAGTGCGCCGCGTGGAGTTTCGGAGCTGCCGAGAATGACAAGGCAACGTGCTGGATAAGTAGGAAATTAGGGATTTTCTGAATTATTTAAATAGCCAGAACTTAAAAAATTCATATCTTTGCATAGAAAAATCCTAAAAATAAACTAAAAATACCCTCTTGCTCAGTGAATAGAGGAGAATAATGTGAAAACAGAATTAAGTTAATTTGTTGAGTCTATGATTTTTAATTATTTAAATACTCTCTGTGATGTTTTAATTCTCCATTTACATATATAATTCATCATGGCATGAGACCATAGGACTTTTGTAGCCTCTGTTTTTGGGAACATTCCCTGAATTTTTTAAGACCAGAGGCCATCTCTATGGAGAGTTACCTAATTTCTAAGAATATGTGTCTGTTTTGGTATTTTAATTCTAGTAATTAGCATATTTCTTAGAAAATTTCAAAAAAATTAGGGGAGGTATCTCTAGAAAAATTATGGTTTGATTTAATTCCTTAAGAATAACCCTAATTAGCCCAAACACTTAAAATTGAACTCTAATTAATTAGGAGTAACCACACATCAAAATTACTTGAAATCAATTCTCCACTGTCACTTAGGATACAGAGAACCTAAAATAAAATTTTTAAGTCAATTAGAGTTAATTTAACCCACTAAATGAATTAATTAAGTGACATAATTATTTTAAAAATTAAAAAATTCATAAAACCCAAAATATATTTCAAAATTTCACCAAATTGGTTATGTGGGCTCTCTGGTATCAGAGGAGTCAAAGAAAACTAAAATTTGATTTTTCTAAAAAATTTCATTTTTAACCCTATTTTTAATATTTTAATAATTAAAAAATTAAAAAATCACAAAATATTAAAAATTAGGAAAATGTCATATTTTGCTCTCTAATCACTTAGGAACCAACCAAATATTTTTAATAAGTCTCTAGGTGAAGATATTGAATTTTAAAAGCTTAATATAATTTTCAATGTTAAAAAATGAATTTTCAAACCTTCCCACTAAAATAATTCTAATAAATCAAAGAAAAATCAGAAAGTTATAGAATTTGTTTATCTGGATTCCTTGAGACCTGAGAGATTTAGGAAAATTATAAAACTCAATTTTTCAAATTTAATTTTATTTTAAAATTAATTAATACTCCAAAATTTAAAATAATTATAATAAATAAAATATAATTCAAAAAATCACCAAAATTGGTCCAAGTGATCCACTAGTCAGTAGAAACATCCAATAATTTTCCTAATGATAGAAACTTTACCTTGGTCATGTTGTTGAATTTTCATTGAAAATCCCTATTTTTCATTAAAATAATTATATAAATTAAATTAAAAAATAGAAAAATCACATTTTCTTCTCCAATGTCTTAATTGACATATGAGTAAAGTGACATAAAAATTTCAAGTTCATTTGAGTTCAATTTGATGAGTTATGAAATAAATAAGCCTAAAGGGGCATAATGGTAATTAAGGAATTTTAACCATAACTAAAATTTAGGCTAAACCAAAGGGAGGGGTAAAATATTTGATCTTAAATTCTTATTGGATGATTGAAACATAGGACATTTAAGGGGTAGAAACCCATTAATCACCTTGAACATTTAAAGAAGAAACTTTAATTAATTAAATCACCTAAACTTTGGAAGATTAATTAAGCTTGAATTATTAAGATTAGGGATGTAATATAGGAGAGTTTTAATTCTTTAAATTGAATCCCTAATCTTTGATTTGATCAAATATTATTTAAACATCAATTAATAGGACTCTAAAAATGATGATTGGAACTAATAATTTAAGAAAGAGAATGATTTTTTTAAAATTTTATAATTAAATTAAAAGATATTTATATTAATCTAAAATTATTTGAAAATCAAATTGAAACAAATTCAAGATATTAAGATTAACTTGAAATTGTTTAGAACTTAAATTAAAACAAATAAAAAAAACATTAAGGTTAATTCAAAACAGTTCATAGTTAAAACATTAACTTAAATAAGTTTAAAACATTAAAATTAACCTAAAATATTAAAATCATTTAAAACATAAAGGTTTAACTAAATTAAACAGCTTGAACACTTTTTCAACTCAAATTGATTTAAAACACCTAAAAGGACTAACCAAAACATTATAATTAAATCAAAATCACTCTAAATCTTTAACTCAAAACTCCGATTAAGATTGGTTAAAATATTTAATGAACCAAGTTACCCCTAAAGACTTTCATTATCACAACTCTTAAACGAAGCATCAAGTGAAATGTTACTTCACTCATCGGACAATCAAATGTCCAAGTTCACTGAGCAAGAAATAAAACTTAACTAAATTATCGGATGATTAAATCACCTGTATAATGAAATTCATTTGGACTCGAAACAATCTCAGAAGTATTGAAGAGATGTTCAAGATTAGTCCTAAGCACTTTCTCAATATGATGAGATGTTTTAGAAGAACAATTGAATTTAATTGTTCTTTGATGAAGAAAGTCATCCTTAATAAAACAGCAGAACCTAGACGTCATAGGAATTGACTAGCGATAGGATTAGGATTTTGGTTGACAACCAGTACCTTCCCTTAGCTTTATCTAGGTACTTGTTGTAAATATTTAAATGTTCTGACATGTGTTTTAAGTGTAGCTGTGTATGACGAGAAGACCCTCCAGGTACGCTTTTATTTTATTGCAATTTATTTTCCTGCACTATATTTTACTTCTCTTGCATGTTAAACAAGAAAGTCACCCAGCATGAAAACTGAAACTTTTAGGATAGCCACAAAACTGAAACTCAAAACTAAATTAAAATCAACACAAGAAAAAATTCAGCACCATAAAATTCAAAAGATAAAATAACTCAAAATTTAATCACAAACAGAATAATAAAACTACAACTTCAACTAAATTAAAACGTCTCGTTGGATGATCGGGAATCCCTCAGATGATGTAACCCACGCGTTGCTAACGAGATTTCCCATGGTCTAAATGAAAGTCGCTAACTCATTTAGTTGAGTTTAGCAAATTCATTTAGACTAAGTGAATCCGATGAAAATAACGGTGTCGGGATGACGGAACCGTGGGATCTTAATCGGTTCTGTTTAACCAACTTTAAGATTTGTTTTAATTAAAACATAAAGACATTTGAACCTTAAGACTCTTCTAAACCAAAACACTTCTCTCATCTTTTGATTGTCACTTTCTAAAACTAAACCTTCTGCAACAACAAGGAGCATGAAGCATAGTGGGCAGCACGGTCATCGTCATCAGCAAAACTTAGATCTACATCAGCAAAACCCTTCTTAGAATTAAACAACAAGCCATAGGATTTCGAGGTAGTTTGCCTAGTACAACATAAATCCTTAACTTTTTGTTAGGCATTTGTATAATCATGTAATGCAAATTAAGCCCTAACCGGTTTTAGGACTCTGAGATAGTTGTTTTGTACGACATAAACCCTCACATCTTCGAGGCTATTTGTGTTATCATATCATACAAGCATAAGTCCTAATTAACTAAAATTGGCAGGATTACAACATTAAATAAACTCTCAAATTGAAACCAAACCATAGGATAGTTGGGAAGTCACCAAAGTTCACTTCGGGTCTGTGACATCCCCTACTTCTCTTCCTTTGGACTCATAAAATAAACTGTTCCAAATTTGAGCTATTCCCTATTGAAATTTCCAAAATCCAATTTGTTTGAAAACCTTAAACTTTGAAATTCTTGAGAGCAAAACCACTGATCATTATCGAGAGTTTTCTTAAATGATTCCTGTCATTTAAGATGTAATTAACTATAGGGGTTTGCCCTTATAGAGAACTTTAAGGACCCAGGTAATATAAACCCTGCTTAATTCCTTTATGTTAAGCAGGGGAACTTGTTAACCTATAAAATTGGTTCATAGACCAAACGGATGTCACAAATCTTCTAGTTTATTTAATCGAGCCCCATCATCAAGCAGTGTGTCTATTCTTCGGGATAGATACACGGTTTGTGGTGTGGTGCTCGTTTATATAAACTATTTGGGATGTGAGATCGGTTTGATTTCATATCTTAAAATTTTTAAACTTAAAATTATTTTCAAAATCAAATGCCACTTTTCAAATTATATATATATTTAAATTAAATATAAAGTCTGAAAGTTCGTCGACAACTTCTGTAGGCGACCCCTTTTCAAAAAACACAACCTAAAAATATGCCGACAGGTATGCAGATATAGTTAACTATTTGGTTAGCAATATTTTACCGTATGGATTGAATTGCAAATATATTAAGAAATTCAAGAATGATTCTAAATCATATATTTGGAAAGATCCTCATTTATTTAAAATAGGAAGAGAATATGTGATTCGAAGATGTGTGCCTTATGAAGAAACTTTTACAATTATTCAAAAATGTCACGATTCTGAATTTGGAGGACACTTTGGAGTGGACAAAACTGCTTTTAAAATTTTAAATTCTAGATTTTATTAGTTTACATTATTTAAAGATGTTGGACATTATGTGAAAACTTGTGATCGATGTCAAAGAATGGGGAATATATCCAGAAAAGATGAAATGCCTCTAAACTATATATTAGAAATTAAAATTTTTGATGTATGGGGTTTAGACTTTATGAGACCTTTGGTACCATCATCTGGAAATTATTATATTTTTTAGCAGTTGATTTGTTTCAAAGTGGATTGAAGTTGTAGCTTTACCTAACTGTGATTCCAAAAGTGTATTGAAATTTTTAAAGAAGATGATTTTTACAAGATTTGGAATTCCTGAGGTAATTATCGCGGATGGTGAAGTCATTTCGGAAATATAAGAATTCGATCATTATCGGAAAAATTCAAAATTAAACATAGAATTGCAACTGCTTATCACCCACAAACAAGTGTAATGGTTGAAGTGTCAAACAGATAAATTAAAAGAATATTAGAGAAGACTGTTAATCCTAAAAGAACTGATTGGGTTGATAGACTTGATTCTGCATTATGGGCTTATAGATAGGGCTGTCAAAACGGCTCGTTATTCGCGAACAGCTCGTGTTCGACTCGTTAAGAAGCTCGTGCTAGGCTCGTTCGCTAAGTTAACAAGACTTAACGAGCCGAACACGAACAAAGATTTGTTCGTTCGTGTTCAGCTCGTTTTAGCTCGAAATACTATTTCTCAATTATATATATACATATATATGTATGTATGTATGTATCTATATACATATATATCTATATATCTATAAATATGTTATATATTTATATATTGATGAGAAGTATTTTAAAAAATTTTAAAGATTTATAATCAATTAAAATTATTAATTAAGTAAATATAATAAAAACTATTAAATTAGATTCAAATGATGTTTTAATATAAACAATAATTCTTAAATCTTGCCACAACCCTTAACATCTTATGGTTACGTGATTAGAGTTGTAAAAACGGCTCTTTGTTCGTGAACAGCTCGTGTTTGGCTCGCTAAGCAAATGAGCCAAACACGAACACACTTTTTTGGCTCAAAATATAAACGAGTCGAACACGAGCTAGCCTGAGCTCGCTCGTGTTTGACTTGTTTACACCCCTACTTATAGAACAGCTTATAAGACACCTATTGGAATGTCACTTTATCAGTTAATTTATGGTAAACATTGTCACTTACCTATTAAACTGGAACATAAAGCTTACTGGGCGATAAAGGAGCTCAATTATGACTTGAATGCTGCAGGAGAAATGACTATTACAACTGAATGAAATGAAAGAGATAAGAAATGAGTCCTATGAAAATGCAAAGATTTATAAGGAAAGAATGAAGAATTTGCATGATAAAAAGATTTCAAGGAAAATATTTGAGCCTGGATAAGAAGTATTATTATTTAATGCTCGTTTAAAAATATTTCCTTAAAAATTAAAATCTAAAAGGATGGGACAATTTATAATTGAGAAAGTATAACCTTATGAAGCTGTGGATATTAAAGATCCCAAGACGGAAAAAATATTTAAAGTTAACTGATTAAGACTAAAGCCTTATATGGGAGAAATGAAATCAAGTTACAAGGAGGCTTACGAACTAAGTCTACCCGATTAATTCAACTGATTAGATCAGGCTGACGATGTTAAACCAAGCGTTTTGTGGGAGGCAACCCATATATTTATCATTGTGATTATTTGTGATTTGAATTTATCTTTATCGATGTTTATGTGTTGATCATACCCTTTTAATAGACCTATTTTTAACTCCAAAACTTTGTAAAATTGACGATAGGCGAATCAGAGTCGAACGTGGTTCCGGCGCCTAGACGCCCAAATTCAGCGCCTAAGTGCCAGTATAATCAATGGTATCGATAGTCCGGCGCCTAGGCGCCAGATTTCAGCTCCTAAGCGCCCCAGTTACAGAACGTGTAAAAACTAAAAATTTTCAATTTTTCACACGAAATCTCCCTATAAATTGCCCTATCTTCGTCCACAATCACTAAGTAACCCAATTTTCGACCAGAACAATTCATTTTGGAGGAGAAGAGAGAAGTTTGGAAGCAATGGAGAGAAGAAAACATGGCAATGAGGTAAGAGACAAATCTTCCAAAAATCCTCAACCTTATTTTAATGATTTTTTTGCAGTTAGTATGGAGAGGTTATTTAGTCGTTTAGAAAAGAATGAGGTGGAACTTCAAAGCAGCGGGAATCATCTGCATTAAATGTATCATCAAATTGAGCATTTGGAATGGCAGACGAAACTTCAGTTCGATCATATGGCGGCCTATCAAGATGCTCAAGTAGCAATATATGAGAAGAACAAGTGGATTGATGAGAAGACGACTTTGGAATTTCCAAGGGCGTTGGTTTTCTATCCATTCAGGCCTAGCGATCTTCATTGCGAGAGGGATGGAAATTAAAGTTCGGTGTTGAATAGATCTTTTATGTGTTTTAAGTATAATTGAGTCAAGTTTTAGTGAGTCAAAGATTTGGTTTGTGTGTTTGCTTTATTATTCAATGTGTGTTGTTGGATTGATAATTTGCTTTGAATTAGTGTTGTTGTATTTTTTATAGAATGATGAACCTTGTTATAGTCTTTTTCTGGAATTTATTGAGCTTGGAATGAAAAATATGAAATGGAATTCAAGAATTTGGTTATATCTTGAGTTTGAAATGTGGATCTAATTTATCATTTTAATTGATTGTGGAAATGTTTGGAAGTTAGAAATTGGAGTTATACTCTCATGTGAATAATTAGAAGTTGAATTTGATAAGTTTTGGTGGAAAATATAATTTCTAAATCAAATTTTTGGAAAGGCGAGTCTGGCGCCTAAGCGCCAGAATTTGGCTCCTAAGCGCCGATTCAGCCTGAACCCGAAACTTCACCTTATTAAATCCTTCAACGCCATTTTTGATGCCTAAGCTCCTTGTTCTTCCCATTTAAACGAAAAATAGAGCCATAGGATCCATTTTGAGGCCGGATTTTCAAGTTTTTGAGCTTGGAAACACTCGATTTCTTCATCTTAAGGTTAGATCTACATTCTAAACCATTTATTTTCGAATTTCACCATAGATTTTGCTCTCTTTGAAGAAAACTGAAATTTTGAGAAAAAATTTTGATTTTTAGAGTTAAATCCATGGATTTTTAAGCTCTTTCAAGTTTGAAAAGCTTAAATTAGTTCATTTCCTTTTATCTTGTAAATTTATTTTGTGTTTTTATTTCACGTTTAGATGGCACCTAAATCTAAGCAAGGAAATGAACGAGAAAATTTTGATCACAGCAAGTTTGCCACTGCCACGACACATTTTAGTTACAACAATTTTACTACAACAAGAAAGTTTATCTCGGAACAAAGTTTTTACAATCCTGGTGGAAGGATTGAAGAAACGATTATTGCACTCAACTGGCAACGATTCTGTTATTTCACTGTTGTTGTTGTTATCCCTGTCGTTAGGGATTTTTATGCAAATTTCTTGGATGCTGAAGAGTATGAGATCTTTGTAAGAGGAGTTGGAGTAGGATTTACTCCAGAGCGAATCAACATTTTCTACATCCTGCCACCGAAAATTGAGTGTTATTACTCTGGATTATCTCCATCTGAGGGATATTTAGAGATGATTATTTCTTACCTGACTGATGGAACTGGAGATTGGAAGATCCGGAAAGAAAAATGGGTAAATATTTCATCTTCTAAGCTAAATGGTGTTTCTAAGGCATGACATTACTTTATTTCTGCTCGCTTCCTTCCATCCAATCATTTGAGTGAGATTACTGATCCATGAAAAAAATACCTATTTTTATGCCTTGATTTTTATTAAATTTTTAAGGATATTATGCTTTAATGAAAGGTATTTTTGTGTTTTTGGATATAGGTGATGCAAAAATGTTCAAGAAGGAAAAAGGAGCAAAAATGGAGCCAAAATACAAAATTGCCAAAATAATGGGTCTGGCGCATAGGCGCCAGAATCCAGCCGCTTAGCGCTGACTCGATACCAAAACGATTACGATTTTGTAACTACTTTGGGCAGTTATTTTGACAGTTAGAGCGGTTATTGGACCTTCTAGAAGATTAGCAGTTATTCCTGGATTATAGGACGTGTGATACAATGTATCTAGACGCTTGGAAACGGTTTGGATCGTGAAGAGGTGCGATCCAAAGTGAAGAGGTACGAAGAACTGGATGCGGAGTCCGGCGCCTAGGTGCCATAATACGGCGCATAGGCGCCATACACAGTTTCTAGAAGATTCATTAAACTTGGACACATTTTGAAGAGATGCTTTAGGCAACCCATGAAGCCTATAAATAGGAGGCAATTTCTACAGAAAAGAGCCCCCCCCCCCAATCAGAGAGATAATTTTAAATATAGGGCCACACTTTTAGTTTACTTTCTTTCATAAATTAGTGAGTTCATTTTATTTAGAGTTTGTTTTGAGAGTTTGGAAGAGTTGGTGCTTTTGAAGTCTATTTCGCTTTGGAGTCAGAAGGAATCAGAGGTTCAGTTGGAGAAACACTTGAGATAAATATTTGTAATTTGATTCAAAGTTTTATTTATATGTTTTGTTATTTAAATTCAATGTGTTCCGAGTAGTTACTTTACTTTCTCCTTTCAATTATGAAAAGATAAAGAAGATAATATAAAATTTTTGGAGAATTAAAAACTAAATATGTTTAAATATTGTGATGATATTAATACCAGATCTTAATTTACTATTTAAATTGGCCATTTAAGTTGTTAAAATCTGTTGAAGACTTTTGAGACCTAGAAGGAGATGATATCTTAACTAGTAGATATCACATGAATCCTTGGGTAGTTGAAGGTCTTGTGCGGGTTATTCAAGGTGAAGTGCAAATAAATAGGAAAATTTTATTCAATGGGCGTAGAATTAATAAGTTTTTAGAGTAACAGACTAAATTCTTTTAATTTGGTTTATAGAAAGGGAAAGGGTCACTAGTAGGGCCGACCATAGCCACCCTTGGACATCTAGTAGTGTGAGCTCAGATTAACCCATTCTACTTAACAATTCATCGGACCTGATCTATAGATTAGCCAATGTTCTTTATACTATCGAACGAAGGTAAAGAATAGGAATGCTTCTATTTGGCACAATACCATAAATTTATATTCTCCATGAATAAGACATTATCTAAAAAGTCTTGGATTAATTGAAAGGAAGCAAGTTGTTTGCTTATTATTATTTACATCACTCATTATTTTAGTACTGCTTTATTTCTGCATTTAGTAAATTAAATATTAAATTTGTAAATTTAAAAGAAATACATAAAAATAAAATTAAAATATTTAAAAATCTATAAACCTCCTCGTGGGATTGATACTGACTTTATTTAAAGCCCTATATTACTTAAAACGATACGTATACTTGCGTAGTACCTCTAGTGTGTAAAATATTTTCCATAAAATTATATTTATATACACTAGCCACTATTATTGTTTGGATCAAAGTATTGGCTAAAACATATTTTTGGAAGCATAAATCACTGCGTTATTTGCGGTCGGGTCAATTACCAAGGACAGAGTTATCCTTAACTTCTGCATACAAGGGAGGAAGCTGATTGATGTTGGGAGTGTCATTTATGATTTTGTAGAGGCCACTGCTCGTTCTAGCACTTCTGTTGGACTGGGATTTCCATCTTTGATTTATTCTCTATGTAAAAGTGCTGGAGTAGTTGCTGACCTTTCAGAGGAGAAGCTCAAATCTACAAAGCCCATCGGACGAGAAAGTGTCAGTATTTACGATCGACTACGGGGTAAGAGTTCTACCGCACCTTCTAGTTCATTACCTACTTCTGGTAGACCTTCTTCTTCTGGACCTTCTACTTCTGCTGCTGAGCCACCATCTAGTTTCTGAGAATCCATGCATGATAAATTTATGGAGCAGCAGAATGAGTTATTTCCAACTCATTGTAGAGTAGAAACTATCGATAAGAAAATTGATCATCTTTCTGAGTACACCCAAAGGAAAAGTGATTATGATGTTGAGTATTAAGAGTCTCTTGTTAGATTCCTGAAGGGTAATCATGATGTTCAGTTCCCTACATGTCCTAGATTCTTACCTTATGTAGATCCAAAGGATGTAGAATTTTCTTTTGGTGACAACGATGATGAGGCTACAATTAGTGATTAGTAGTTTGATTTACCTCCTAAGATGTGTTGATTCTGTTTTTAGTATTTTATTTCTAGTATGTTAGTACTGATGAGTCTGCTTTTATTGTTATTTGTTAGTGTTGATTTGTTTAATTAACTTTATGTGGAAATTTAAAGATTGGACTGTTTTAGATCATCTATTGTGTTATGTATTAAAGACTGAAGAATGAATGAATTTTTATTTTCTATGATAAATATTTGTTTCTGTTTCAGCCTACTGTTTAGTATTCCTGAATAGTTAGTAATGTTGCATGTTTAAAAAAAAATAAAAATTGTAGAAATTAACTTCTGCTCTGCAAACTTTTCTATTTATGCTTAATCATTTTTGTTACATACATATTAAAGCATGTGTAGAAGTAGAATTGAGTTTTTCCTTACTTCATCATCATTGTACCTAGACAAATTCCTGTTTATTTTTTTCTCTCACTCTTTAAAAAATTTTATGATGCATGTTTATACCAAAACTGAAGTTTGGGGGAAGGGAAAATTCTTTGAAATTTAAATATTATTTGTCCTTAATGTACTAATATTTTCTTTAAAACTATTAACATAACATAAGGAATGAAAAATCTATTTAAGATCACTTAAATTTTTGAATTTATAAATAATTTAGTAAACTTAACTAAAATTCCAATAATTTTGATTTATTCTAAGAATAGAATTATTTAACTTAAAGAATAATAAGATTAATTTTTTTTCTATTTATAGTAAACAGAATTGTATTTTTGAAATACTAAGGAATAAAGATTATTACTTGAAAAAGAAAAGATTGAAATAATTTTTGAAAAATACTTATTAAAAATGTCATATTTATTAAGTAAAAATGTATAAGTTTTTAAATATAAGTTAAGGATAGTGAAGTTCAAAATCATTAACAGACTATCCAAAAATAGCAATCCTCACAATTTAAAAAATATATAGAAGATTAAAAAATATCCTTAAAAAAAGAAAGAGAAAAAAAAAGAAAAAAAAAGTGAGGAGAAGCTTGAGGAATTGCCTAATCAAAAATTGACTTCACTTGAATTATCTTATAGGAAGAAAACTAATTACATTTTTAACTTAATTTTCATGTACACATATTTTTACTAAGAAAAATGTTTCATTAAAATCTTTTTCTTGTAAATATTCTATGTGACCTTAATATGATAAATCACAATTATTCTTGAAATAAATGAAAAAATTGGAAGTCTTATAATTCGGTAGTTTAATATTCTTTAAATTCTTAAAATTAAACTTAACAAGTGAAATTTGGTTCAAGATTTGCTAAAGTATTTATAAAACCAAAAATTACAAGGAATCTTAAATATTTAAACTTCATTCCAAATGTTATATATTTTATGTAATTAAAAGGGTTGCTTAAGGACAAGTAACATTTACGTTTGGGTGAATTTGATCCACTTTAAAAATACCGATTTTTATGTCTTATTTATGATTCAAATCTTAAGGATATTATGCTGTAATGAAAGGTGTTTTTATGTTTTTGGATGTAGGTGATAAAAAAGAGTTCAAGAAGGAAGGAGGAGCAAAAATGAGTAAAAATAGACCTAAAAAAGCAAAGTTGCCAAAATTTTAGGTCTGGTGCCTAGGCGCTAGAATCCAGCGCCTAAGCGCCAGTTCGATACTGAATTAGTGAAGAATTTTTGACGACTTTGGGCAATTATTTTGACAGTGTTAAGCGGTTATTAGACGTTCTAGAAGACTGGAAGTTACTCCTAATACATAGGACATGTGATACAATGCATCTGGACACAAGAAAATGGTTTTAATCGTGAAGAGGTGCGATCCAAAGTGAAGAGGTGTGAAAACTTAGTCACTTTCTAGAAGATACATTGTATTTGGACGAATTTTGGAAAGGTGCCTTAAGCAACCCCTGGTCATTTTCGAATCTCTATAAATAGGAGTCAATTCTAAAGAGAGAAGAGCCCCGCTAGATCTCTAGCATCCAGAGATAGATTTAGAGAGCCACCATATTTTCTTCTTAAGTAATTAGTGAGTTTATTTTAGTTATTTTGAGTGTTACTACTCAATTTCTTGAGTAGTAAGTGTGAGTTTGCAAGTGTTGTTGCTGTTGAAGTCTATTGGGTATAAAATTAATTAGTTTTTAGAGTGACAGACTAAATTCTAATAATTTGGTTTATGAAATGGAACGGGTCACTAGTAGGGCTGACTATAGCCACCCTTGTACATCTAGAAGTGTGAGCCTAGATTAACCCATTCTACTATTAATACATCCTGAACAGATCTATAGATTAGCCAATGTTGTTTATACTATCGAGCGAAGGTAAAGAATAAGAATGCTTCTATTTGGCACAATACCATAATTTCAAGTTCTCAACGAATGATAATTATTCTAAAAAATCTAGGATTAGTTGAAAAAGGAGAAAGTTGTTTTATTTATACTTGCATTAACATTTTCCTTTATTACTGCTTACTTACATTTAGTAGAAATTAAATTAAACTTAAAATTTTGAATTTTGAAAAGAAATACAAATAATATTTACTTTTAATTTGAAAATCTAAATATATTTCTTAAATTCACTTTTCACTTAATCTTCCCTGTGGGATCGATAACCAGGACTTCATTAGAGCCTTGTATTACTTGAAATGATACATATACTTGCATTTAAAATTGTGACTTTTACGAAAATTATTATAAATATTTCAATATAAAATCATAAATTCTTGCATAAGTAAAGTTCGTGCATTCACAGAGCTATCAATAGCCTCGACCGAGTTATCAGCCGCCGCAGCAGCATGATCAACCGCCCCCTCGCCCGTCACGTGGCCTGAAGGAGCTTTTGAATAAGGAGTACCCCTTCAAAACTGAAGCAGTGACCAAGATGTTTCACGGTTTGATTAAGACGCCCGACTTTCAGCTACCGGAACCAGGGAGGCCAGAGGAAGTCGACAAGAAAGATCATATGAATTACTGCCCTTACCACAGAATGCTCGGACATAAGATAGAGGACTGCTTCACCTTCAAGTGCTGGCTCGAGTATAACCTCAATCGAGGGAACATAAAGATCCTGAAGGAATACATGAAGGAGCCCCAACTCGACCGACGATGGATGGAGTACCGTTTGGGAAAAGTCTTCAAAGAGAATTTTGGATCACATCCAAATCTCTTCGGCGCGCGCTTCAATTTAGAGTTTGAAACCCACTGAGCTAGTACTATCGATTGTGATTGATGAACGGCCCCAGAAGGAGGAGAAGATCACCGAAGAAGAGAAGACTGATGCTCTGAAGGTTAGAGTAGGGGCTGCTTTTCCTAGGATGGTTGTTTCTGATTCGGGGGAGAAATACCTCGTACCTCTAACTCTGTATGATTATTTGCTCACCCCGGCGGGATCTTATAATGATAAGAGTTATGGTGTTGGCTATGTTTTGATTGTTTCTAATGATAATGTAACTAACAATAACCAACCTAACCCGGATCTTGATTTCGATACGAATAATGATTCTCAAAACATACAAAACCTCGACAACATCAATGACGGAGAGGATGTCCACGAGAGCGCCTACGAAAGCCCAAGAAGCGACGAGTTCATTTGTGAATTCTGAGGAGCTCCAATTGCGATAGAATTGGAGTTATCAGATTCTGAAGCAACTTCAAAAGAGCCATTCGTTCTGATTTAAGAAGAGACACCGACAGATCCAACACCATATTCAGAAGAGATAACAGAAGTTAATTTGAGAAGAGGAAAGTTCTACCCCCAAGAGATAATGGAAAGCAGGTGGTTGCTTAGGAAGATCCAACCCCGGCGGAAGAATTTCCCATTCAGGAAGAGGCTGAAGAGCCTAGTAACAAAGTGGATTATAGCGTGCTAGCCCATCTTAGGAAGCTACCAGCTAAACTAAGCATCTACGACGCTCTGATCCTGTCTAAGAAGATGAGGGAAACTCTGATCAAGGCCTTACTCGATCCAGAAATTTGCTTAGCTCAGATGGTCGGTAATTCCTTAGATGATGTTTGCTTGTTAAAAGGACAGTACGGTGTTACTTTTACGGACAATGACCTACCGCTCGGGACAGCTGATCACAACCGACCTTTGTACATCTCAGTCACTATCGGAAAGTTCACGCTCTCCAGGATGTTAGTTGATCCAGGAGCATCGATCTATATAATGAACCTTCACACGTTAGCATACTTGGAAATTGATGCCCGCGAGCTTCAAGCTGACAGAATGTTACTAAAAGGCTTCAATCTAAAAGGAGAAAGAGCTCTTGGATCAATAACACTATCAATGAAGATCGGTGATTTGGCAAGGAAAACCATAAAGTTTCATATAATTGATTCTGAGACATTGTTCAACGCTCTACTAGGTCGACCTTGGATCCATGAAAACTGGATGGTATCGTCGTCTCTACACCAGTGCATAAAGTATTATGAAGGAGGAGAAGAACAATATATCAAAGATGATTGGCAACCGTTCTCCGTGCACGAAATTGGAATCCATGAAGATGCTGCTTACTATGCACCTCCGAAGAAAACTATCTTCTCCAAGAATGCCACACCAAATGAAGCAAAAGAAACTCAAACCAAAAGAAACTCCTGAAGTTCTAGTTCAACAATTACTCACCACTCCCTTACGGCGAGATGGTGAAGGTTTCTCCAGAACTCGCACCCGAGGTCGAGGCCGGGGATGAGGTCGAGGAAGAAACGGTGGAATAGTTGAACAGAAGAATCCATTAATTAATACAAATTGGGAGAACAACTCCGAAGAAGAAGAAAGCAAGAAAGAAGCAGTAAAGATAAATCAAATGAAACCCTGGTTCAAGATCTCTCTCGAAGACGAAAAGAATGAAGAGTACAAAGCAATGTACGAGAAGATTAATCATCATGTACAGACTATGACCCTAACCCCGATCTATCCTAGCAAGGTCAAGGGTATGGTGGTCAAGGAAGTACATGGTGGCAGTGCTATGCCGATCAAGTTTTACCGTGGTGCTTCTTCTTCCAAAACTGAAAATGATGTAAAATTTGAAGATGTTGCTTCATCTGAATTAATGGAATTGTCTTTTGAGTGGTATTCTCCTTGTGTTCAAAATTTGATGCAACGTGGTGTCTTACCAAAGCAGTGGACGAAAGATCAATCTCAACTCTTTGAAAGTTTATGGAATAATGTCAGTCGGCCCCCCAATTCAAAACATAGTCTGGGATTCAGCACAGTAGGACCTGCTGATGATACAGGGTTCTGCTTGGTTGTCACTTGCGAGCCTGATAAAGACTGCCTGGAAGCTTCAGATGATCTCGAGAATCTACCAATCGGAGTCGCTCCTCCAGAATTTGAAGAAGAGATTAAATCTACAATAGACGAGTTGATGGAAGTTAACTTAGGTACTAGCGAAGAGCCTAGGCCGACCTTTGTTAGCTCCTTACTCAATAAAAAAGACTCTGAGAATATGATCAAGCTACTAATGGAACCCAAGGACTGTTTTGCTTGGAGTTATAATGAAATGCAGGGATTAGCTCCGGAAGTTGCAGTTCACAAGCTAGGAGTGGATCACACTGTCGTTTCAGTCAGACAAGCTCCGAGAAGAATGCGTCTAGAAATTGAACAACAAGTGATAGCTGAAGTTAAGAAGCTAATCGACGCCAAATTTGTCCGTTAAGAATAATATCCAACTTGGTTAGCCAATGTGGTACCAGTCAGAAAGAAGAATGGTCAGATTAGAATCTGCGTGGATTTCAGAGATTTGAACAAAGCTTGCCCAAAAGACGAGTTCCCGCTACCAATTCCAGAGTTAATGATTGACATCGCTTCGACGTACGAAGTCTTTTCTTTCATGGATGGGTCATCTGGATACAATCAGATAAAGATAGCACCGGAAGACGAAAAACTCACAGCCTTCAGAACGCCAATCAGAGTATACTGCTACACAGTAATGCCTTTCAGATTGAAGAATGCAGGAACAACTTACCAAAGAGCAATGACAAGGATTTTTGATGATCTCATCTACAACCAAGCCAAGTGTTACATGGATTATGTGGTCATCAAGAGCAAACTGAAGTAAGATCACTTGTATGATTTGAGAATTATTTTCGAGCGATTAAGACAATTTAACCTTAAGATGAATCCCCTGAAATGCGCCTTCGGTGTCACCTCTGGAAAATTCTTAGGATTTGTTGTCCGGCATCTTGGAATTGAAATTGATCCGGGGAAGATTAAAACTATCTTAGAAATGCCGCCTCCTAAAACTTTGAAACAACTACGATCCTTTCAAGTGAAATTGGCATATCTTTGACGCTTTATCTCTAACTTATCAGGAAGGTGTCAGCCTTTTTCTGCTTTGGTTAAGAAGGATGCCAAGTTTACTTGGGACTCCAAATGTCAACATGCTATCGATGACATCAAATAATATTTAATGAAACCTCTTGTATTAGATGCCCCAGTCTCGGGTCGACCGTTGATACTTTATACCGCAGCTTTAGACGACTCCCACGGAGCCCTGCTAGCCCAGGTCAAAGACGAGGGTAAAGAAAATGCTCTCTACTACTTAAGCCGTCGTCTAATTCCAATGGAGGTAAAGTATCCTTCGATTGAGAAGCATTGATTAGCTCTGATCTTCGCTGCTCAAAAGCTCAGGCATTACATGCTTTCTCATAAGGTCAACCTTATCTCGAAGTTTAATCCATTGTAATATTTGATGACACGCCCGATGCTTTCTGGCAGACTTTCCAGGTGGTCGATGATATTATTACAATTCGATATAATATTCGTTCCTCTTCATGCCGTAAAGGGACAAGTCCTAGCAGACTTCCTCGCAGCACACCCTTTACTGACAGAATCACCTCTCAACGACGAGTTGCCAGATGAACAGATAATGAGACTAGAAGACCCCAATGATCAATATTAGGAACTATACTTCGACGGAGCATCCTCAGCATAGAAGGATAAAGAATTGCAAAAGATAGTGCCCGGTAAGGCAGGAATCGGACTAATCTTTATAACACCAGAGCGGGGGATGTTAAGGTACTCCTACCATTTAAGAGAACCGTGTAGGAATAACGAAGCAGAATATGAAGCCCTTATAACCGGACTGGAGTTAACCATTCAGATGGGTATAACTGACATCAACATCTACGGCGATTCACAATTGATCATACAACAGGTCGCAGGACAGTACAGAATTCTGAAACCAAGACTCGAGCAGTACTTCTAGTATGCAATGAAGTTATTAAAGCAGATTCCGAATGTGACGATCTACAAGATTCCCACGAGAGAAAATGCTCTCGCAGATGCGTTAGCCCGCCTTGCAAAAGACTTTGTCTGCTTACAAGATGAATCAGTTGAAATGTCAGTTCGAGGATGACAGGTCCTATCACAGCTCGACATGGATACAATGCACAAATCAGAAAGAGGAGAAGAAATAGTTGCATCAGTAACAAAAACTACAGAAGATTGGCGACAACCATTAATAGAATACCTGCAAACAGGAAACCTGTCGGACGATAAGTCAGTAGCCCATCAGATCTAGAAAAGAACTCTGTAATACGTATTAATAAATAATACCTTATACAGAAGATCTTTCGATCAGATGTGGCTAAGGTGCCTGAGCGGGTCCGAGGCCTGTGAAATTATTAAAGAAGTGCACTCAGGACTTTGTAGCGCTCATCAGTCAGGTCTGAAGATAAAGATGAAGATTAAAAGACCAGGGTACTACTGGCCCTCAATGATGACCGATTGCATAAAAATTGCCAAGGGCTGTCACCAGTGCCAAGTGCATGGAGTGGTTCTACACCAACCTCCAAATGTGCTACGTCCGACAATCGCATCGTGGCCATTTGAATGTTGGGGCACAGATATCGTGGGTCCGATAGAACCGCCTTCTCCAAGAGGACATCGCTTCATCCTTGCAGCTACAGGTTACTTTTCCAAGTCGGCAGAAGCAATACCGCTCAGAGAAGTGAAGACACATCACATGTTACAATTCTTTAAGAATCAAGTTGTCTACCGTTCCGAGGTACCGCGCAGAATTATCTCAGATAACTGGTCTGCGTTCAAGAGCATGAAGATCAACAATTTTGTCAGAAGGCACGAGATTGACTGATGTTATTTGACAATCTACTTCTCAAGAGCAAATGGCTTGGTCGAGGCTTTTAATAAAACTCTCGTCCAAATCTTAAAGAAAACTTTGGACGACAACAAAAGAAATTGGCATGAGAAGTTATTAGAAGCCTTATGGGCCCACAGAATGACTTTCAGAACTCCTACTTAGTCTACACCCTACGCCCTAGTGTACGGGTCCGAGGCCATCCTACCGTTAGAGGTTCAGCTTCGTCTCTCAGAATTGCAGTTGCGAACAAGATTACCACAGAAGAGAATGCCAGACTACGGCTAGAAGAATTAGAAAGCTTGGAAGGGAAATAACTTTCAGCACAGCAGAATCTGGAATTGTATCAAGCCAAGATGATCCAGGCCCATAATAAACTAGTCCGCCCAAGGACGTTTAGAGTCAGTGACTTGGTTCTAGTTCTCAGAGAACTTATTCTTGCACACTACAAGATAGGAGGTAAATTTGAACCAACATGGGAGGGACCATTAGTGGTCGAGACAGTCTACTCAAGAGGTTCCTACCAACTTGTGAATTACCGTGGAGAATCATCTATGCTTCCAATCAATGGATGATATTTAAAGAAGTATTACGCAACCTGATGTTTCGAAGGATGAACTTCAGAAAAAAATGAAGTCTCATTCCTAGAAGCACGGGTAGAGTGATCACTTGTAACTGGGTCCGAACCCAAAATTCGATAAGAAAAAAATGATGAACAAAAAAAGTTTATGTTCAAGAAAACATGTGAATGAAATCATCTGAATAATAAATTGTGAACTTTCCTTTCAAATCAAAACTTTTTCCTGATTTTTCCCTTATCTTTCCCTATCTTATTAAAACTCAAATGAAATAAAAAATTGAAAAATTTTCATTAATGAATAAATTTTCTTATTATTCTCGTTCTTGATACAGCCCCTGATCCATTCCTTGTTTTCGCATGGAAATGTCGAACGGGCGGTAGATTCCAAACTTCAAGAATGGCGTGAGTCTAGAACTTGATGAAGAAAGATGAAGGATGGTGTCGTGATTGAGATATACTCGGATTTCACACCGGCTGAGCTATAATACGAGAAGGCCGATTGGACACCGATTGACCAGGAAGAGTTCCACAGCCAGACAGTGGTGAAATTGGGTGGCTCGAGTTAGCAGACTACCAGCAAGAAAAGGAAAGTGACGCCTCTCTGATGACTGGAGCAGACAAGAAGTTCAAGTCCGTAGTTACTACAGCAGAGGGCAGGCTTGTCAGTGCTGTGCCCACAGAGGTTCAAGAAGTAAGGAGAGCTACTCTCACTCCTACCCAGCGAAGAAACAAGAACCGCCTCATCCATAAGATGCTAAGCAAGCTAGCGGCGGACCAGCAGGAAGAAACAGTTTCCACCGCCAGTGGAAGTACGTCAAAGAAGCCGATTCGGCAGGTATCCGAAAAGAGGATATCAACTCCGAGAATAGCAAAGAAGACAAAAGAAATTCCAAAAAGAGCAGAAATAGAATCAGCGCCACGGTGTCAGGCCGACATACCAGTTCTAAAGAGTCTTGTTGCGAAAGCAATCCTGGAGGATTTATTGACAGAGACTATCCCCGAGGAGGTGAGACATGCTGGAGAGCGTGTTGGGGTTGCGCCATACATCCTGCAGTACGTTACCAGACCCCGATGATTTCAGATAATTCCATAGTACGAGATGGAGAGACTGCAAAAGTTGCGAAGAAGACCTTAGAATATTTTTAAAGAATTCAAGGAAAGAAGATCAACATTCTGGAGGGCGTTGAGCTACACACAGATGAGTTTTCAGACTACGAGCAGCAGCAGATTGTAGATTGCGTCGTCGATCTTCAGAAATTGGGCCGAGCAGGTCGCTTAAGGGCAAAGACCTACTCAGAACCTCGGAGATGGATGAAGCGAAAAGGAAGAGTCACAATTCAGTGTGGATGTTTTACAACTTTGCCAAAGACAGGAAAGGAAATCTACCAGGGATTCTCTGTCACAGCGATGTGGATCTGATGTCAATAATTATCAAGAGGATGGTCAAGAGGATGGTGACATGGAGGGTACTGCCTGCATATTGCATACCCAATAGTTGCATTATCAACATATACGAAGAAGGCGACTGCATGCCTCCACACATAGATCATCATGATTTTGTTAGACCCTTCTGCACAGTATCCTTCATAACCAGTGCAACATCATGTTCGAATCAGACCTCCGGATAGCAGGCCCCAGAGAATTCCAAGGCCTAGTGGAGATACCTCTACTGGTAGGTTCGGTTATTGTGTTTAAAGGAAATGGAGCGGACATAGAAAAGCACTGCATTCCGAGAGTACCTTTTAAACGAATCTCCGTCACTTTCAGGAGGATGGACAACAACAATATGCCCTTCCGCTTTCAGCCGGATCCAGAGCTAAAGAGCCTCCAACCTTACGAGCTGTGAGCTACATGGAAAATAGCACACCTCCAACGTACATCCGAACGATATTTCCTGCCAAGGATGGCTTGGAAGGTGATGTTATTGTCCATGTATCTCACTATTCATACATGGATGTTGACAGATGCTTTTGAAGAAATCGACAAGGATCCTACGCAGTCCATTTTGGAATTATATGGATTGTATGAGATGCTAAATTTTAAGGAAAATATCATCATGTTTTGGATCACGCTATATGATGTATTTTCAGCAAATTGAATGGAAACGACCGTGTCGAATTTTGCCTTCATTTCTTCTGTGCAAATTGACAGGGAAACGCCATTAAGTTGAATGAACCTCGAACGAAGAACAATTTGAAAATAAATGAATAAGATAAAATGAAAAATGAACATAAAACAAAGAAAAAGAGAAAAGAGAAAGAAAATAAAATGATAAAAAAATATATATAAAAAGAGAAAATGAACGAGAACTCTTTTAAGAATCTAAATGTCAGAACGAATTCCAAAATAATAACATGAAAACGCAGAAATGAAATCGAATCACTAAAACAAACAAAATGAATCTAAACCTCGAATTGAATTCCGATCTGGCTCCATCACTTCGAATCTTTCAATTCTTCAAATTGAAATCTGTTTGAACCTCTTCCGAAGTTTGAATCATTTCCTCGACTTGTCACCAGGTCGAGTTTTTTCAGCTTGGTACACTTACCAGTTCCTTTCAAATCTTTTCTCTGTGTGTTGGAGGATCTACTAGTTCTATTGACATGGAACCATGAATTTTATTCGATTTGGTTCTGATGGCATGGGACTGGGTCCCTCTTCACACGGATCTCCTTTTCGAGAAAACCCTTCAAGCGGGATTTGAAACACCTTCATATCTCATTCAATTTCTATGGGTGGAGCCTAACTTCCAGCTCTCTTCTTAAGGCTAGAGCCTAACTTCTAGCTCTCATTCAATTTCTGAGGCTGGAGCCTAACTTCCAGCTCTCTTCTTGAGGCTAGAGCCTAACTTCTAACTATCATTAAATTTATGAGGTTGGAGCCTAACTTCCAGCTCTCTTCTTGAGGCTAGAGCCTAACTTCTAGTTCTCATTCAAAATTCTGAGGCTGAAGCCTAACTTCCAGCTCTCTTCTTGAGGCTAGAGCCTAATTTCTAGCTCTCATTCAAATTTCTGAGGCTGAAGCCTAACTTCCAGCTCTCTTCTTGAGGCTAGAGCCTAACTTCTAGCTCTCATTCAAATTTCTGAGGCTGGAGCCTAACTTCCAGCTCTCTTCTTAAGGCTAGAGCCTAACTTCTAGTTCTCTTTCAAATCTTTGAGGTTGGAGCGTAAAATCCAGTTCTCATTCAAATCTTTGAGGCTAGAGCCTAAATTCCAGTCCTCATTCAATCTTCAAGGCTGGAGCCTAAATTCCAATTCTGTTTCAAATCTTTGAGGCTGGAGCCTAAATTCCAGTCCTCATTCAATCTTCGAGGATGGAGCCTAAATTTCAGTCCTCATTCAATCTTCAAGGCTGGAGCCTAAATTCCAGTTCTCTTTTCAATCCCGAGGTTGGAACCTAGGCTTCAATTCTCTTTTCAAATCCAGAATTTCCACGAAATCAATCATGAAATTAATCTCAAATCAAATTTAAATAAAAACTCTGATCAAATCAAAATTCAGACTCAAAATTAAAACTTGCAAAAAAATAATATAATTTAAAAAATGAAACGAATGTAAAATCCAATCCCTTGCAAATCTTGTGATTTGCAATTCACCTCCTTTTTTCCCAGCGAGAGTTCTGGAATCTTCAGTCTTGGAGATTTACTTGATGCTCTCCAGCGAGAAGTTTTCTACTCTTCGTTCCAAGTGTGACACTTAGACGTCTGTGTTGGTTTTGTTGATCTCCTCGGTCAACACTAATATGCGTGGTGTGCTTGGTTAGCACACCACACCTATTGGGGGTCCATTTGCTGACCTTATTTTTGGTGAGGTCTTTTCTTTCTTCTTAGTGCTTAGGATCTAGCCATAGGACTTCTCCTTGACTATCCTAGAAGACTAGAGATGGAACCCACCATTTAGAAATTCTAACCAAATCTTGACTCTCTTTGGAATCCTACATGGATGGTCATCAACCTCCAAGCCACTTGGAAGGTTAGGACAAATGTGTAAGAAGACAATGATGAGTTCCTATAGGATGCCCAAGCCTTAGGACTGCCCTGGGTGGCCTAGTCTTGGTGAGGTATGGCTTTCACACACTGCACTCCTACAACCATCCTAAACCCTAAACCATCTTTACCCAATCCCGGCTCCTGGTTCATTAGAGCACTCATATGGATAAGCCCAAACCCCTAGCTCCATGGCTAAGAGGGTTAGGAACAACATATGAGATGTTCAAAATGAGAATCTTCTTGGTTCATGGCTCACTTTAAGCTTCTTCACTCCCTCTACCTTAACCAAATTTCAATTTCCCAAAATTTCTGATTTTGACATTGGATCCTTAAACCTACCTAAAATTACCTAAATTTCCCCTACAACCACAAAACTCTCTGAAATTTCCCAAAAATTACCCAAAATTCCCAAAATTCCCAAAAACCCTAAAAATTATTTTAAAACAATCCCCACCTCTTAAATCTACCAAAATACCCCAATACCCTCCAAATAACCTCTAAATACCCTAAATAGCCCCTTTTGGCCCAAAATTCCAAAAATTCCCAGAAAATTCCAAAAAATCCTAAATATTCCCAATTTCATTTTGTCCAACTACACCAGAACCTAATTTTGCCAATTTCACAAAATTTGATCAAAATCCTCAATTTGACCCATTTTAACCTAAGTGGACCCAATGTCAAACCAAATCAACCCATTTGACCTCAATTTTGCCCAATATCAATTCTAAAATTCAATTCAACATCCACAATGTCAATATAATCCAAATCAAAGTCCAAATTGATTCACACTTGAGTTCAATTCCATTTGAAATCCAAATCCCCAATTTTACCAATGTAATCCAAAAATCCCCCAATTAACCTAATGTCAACTATTTCCCCCCAAATTTAAATCCTAAACCCTCCATGGAACTCCTATGAAACCCATGCAACATTCAATTGTTCTAATTTGAGCCCAAGCTTAGCCTAAATCCACTTGAAATCCAAGAATACCCTATTTTAACCCAAATTGGATACATGCCCTAAATCTACCAAATTGATTGGCCTAGTCCTAAAATTTCCTCCCAATTGATGTTGGAAACTATTCAATACATTCCCCTAAACCATTTAAAACATTCAATTGGGTCTAAACCTTACCTTAAACCAATTTAGACCCAAGTTGACCCAACCTTACCCAAATTGATCAAAAGCCCAAAATCCACCAAATTGACCTCTCAATTAAACTCAAAACCATTTCATGTCTTCATGAAAATTCTTCATGGCAATCATTTACACAATGTTGCTCAAGACACTCAAAAATAATTCAAACCCAAACCCAAGTTAGCCTAACCTAAACCCAAGTGAGCCAAATTGAACCTATGGCCTAACCTAACCAAATTGAACCAAATGTGGCTAAACCAACCCTTCCATACCACCATTTAAACCCTAGGAACCACCCTATATCCACCTAGACTAAGCTAAGTGAGCCATGGACTAAGGCTCCCCCATGTTAAGGGATTCCTTCCCTTAAGTGGATAAATCCTCTTTTGCCTCACCCCAAATCTCCCCACAGCTGACTAATCACCATTAAACCCTACTCTCTGACTCACCTGACCTGAGGGCCAGCTCCCCTGTCCTTGCCGGCCGGCCTAGACACCGGAGGGAGTCAAAATCGAGAGCAACTACCCACCTAAACTCACCCAAACTTCCCTAACTGGCCACCTCAGCCAAAATTGACCTTGGAGCCTCTTTATCCTCCACCTAAGCAGTTGAATCCACCCACCAATTGAACCCTAACTCAACCCTATGTCATTGGCCATATAGGCACCTCCTTTCGTCCATGAAAAGGTGTTGAAATTTTCCTCAAAGAAACCCTTCCAAATTGCTCCCAGAGCTCCTCCCAGCCAAGAGAAGCTCAGCTCCATTGTCCTTCTGGCCTGAACCCCACTGGCTGAGCCCAATTTCTCAGTCGAAAATCAGGCCAAAAACAGGACAATTCCTGAACTCCAAAGAAATCCAATTAAACTCACCCACACCTTCCCAACACCAAGAGAGGAAGTTCCTCAGTGAAAGCCCCCTCACCAGACCAGCCATTTGTTCTATCGGCCAGAGCTCCAAATCGGGCTTGGATGAAGTCATACCTAGACGATTCACCAGGACCAGGGACTCAATCCGTAGGCTCCTCCAGCTTCAACGAACATGCCGAGCACATCCAATCGAGGCTTCACCTCTTGGACAAAGGTATGGAAACTTCTCTTTCTCCCAATCTTCCAGTGATTCTCCATTTATTTTGATTCAATTTCAGTGCACATTAGCCATATAGATGTGTAGCTCTAGTCTAGACGAGCACGTAGGACCAAACCCCATGTGATTTGGTTGAGAAATGAGCGAGATATTAGGTCTAGAAGGTGGACGGTGCTAAGGTTGAGTCAGTTGGGGACGATGACCAGCAGCAGGTGGATCGCGCATGTAACGGATGGACAGCCAGGATCGCGATGGACGGAGAGATGGAACGGAACCGCGGGTCGCGTGACTGCCGAGTCAGATGGCGGTGCCGAATCAAAACATGCCGCGTGGAGCTTCGACCCGTCGTATGTTGAGGTGGTGTCGCGTCACTTAAGTAGGAAAATAGTTATTTTCTGAATTAATTAAATACCCATAACCTTAAAAATCCATATCTTTGCATAGAAAACTCACAAAAATAATTTAAAAGTATCCTCATGCTCAGTGAAAGGAGGAGAACAATGTGGAAAAAGAATTAAGTTATTTTGTTGAGTATTTAATTTTTAATTAATTAAACACTGATTTGAAGGTTTTAATTATCCACTCACACAGAATTCACCATGGCATGAGACCATAGGGCTTTTGTAGCCTATGAGCTTGGGAACATTCCCTGAATTTTCCAGGGTCAGAGGCTATGTCCATGGAAAGTTATCTATTTTCCAAAATTTTATGTCTGTTTAGGTATTTTAACTCCAATAATTAGCATACTGTGTAGAAAATTCCAGAAAAATTAGGGTAGGTTTCCTATGACCATAGGAACTCAAGAAAATTATTTTATGAACTAAAACATTATAAATAACCCTAATTGGCTACTTGACCTAAAATCAACTTTGAATTAATTAAATTAAATTAAAAATCAAAATAACTTAAAATCAATTCTTTACTATTCCATAGGATAATAGGAACCCTCATAAAAATTTTGAAATCAATTGGAAATGGTCTAACCCATTAAATGGATTCTCTAAATAACATAGCCAATTTTGAACTTAAAAAATTCATAAAACTTAAAATACATTTTAAAAATTCACCAAATTAATTTTAGGGGCTCTCTGATATCAGAGGAGTCTAGGAAAATTAAAATTGAAATTTTTTTAAAATCTTCATTTTTAACATAATTTCGAATATTTTAATAACTAAAAATTTATAAAAATTATAAAAATATTAAAATTCAAAAAATGTCATATTTCGTCCCCTAATCACTTAGGAACCAACCAAAAATTTTTCCCAAGTCTCTAAGTAAAGATATTGAATTTTAAAGGCATAGGGTAATTTTTTAATATTAAAAATTAGATTTTCCAATTCTTTCACTAAAATAATTCTAAAAATTCAAAGAAAAATTAGAAAAATATAAAATTTCTTTCTCTAAGTTTTTTGAGATCAGAGAGATTTAACAAAAATATAAAAGATAATTTTAACTTTAATTTTATTTTATAATTAATTAATACTCCAAAACTCAAAATAATTATAATAAATAAAATATAATTCAAAAAATCCCTTAAATTGGTCCAAGTGGTTCTCTGGTCAATAGAAACTCTTCATAATTTTCTTAAGGACAAAAACTTTTTCTTGGTCATGTTGTGAAATTTTCATTAAAAATCCTTATTTTACATTAAAATAATTATATAAATTAAATTAAAATCAAAAAAATCACATTCTCTCCTCTAATGTCTTAATTGACATGTGCGTGAGATGACAAAAAAATTTCAATTTCATTTGAGCTTAATTTAATAAATTATGAGATGAATAAGCTTAAGAGGGCATTAAGGTAATTAAAAGGCTTTAACCTTAATTAATCTTTAGGCTTAACCAAAGGGAGGGTAAAATATTTGATCATAATTTTCCATTTGGATGATTAAAACTTAGGGAATTAAGGGGTAGAAATCCATTAATCACCATGAACATTTAAAAAAAAGAAAACCTTAATTAATTAAATCACCTAAACTTTGGAAGATAAATTAAGAGATGAATTATTAAGGTTAAGGGATGTTGAATATATGAAAATTTTAATTCCTTAAATTAAATCCCTAATCAATAATTTGATCAATCTTATTTAAACATCAATTAATAGAACTCCAAAAATGATAACTGAAACTAATAAAACGGAGATAACCTAAGAGTTCTATAATTAAACTAAAACTTAAAACATAAAAATCAATTTAAATAAAGAAAAATCAAATTAAAATAAACCTAAAACATCACAACTAATCTGAAATTGTTTAAAACTTAAACTAAAACAAATTTGAAATATTAAGGTTAATATGGAATAATTTATAATGGAAATGTCATATTTAGACTTAAATCGGTTTAAAATATTTAAAAGTTAACCTAAAAATATTAAAAACTACTTAAAATGGTAAAATTCAACTGGATTGAACAACTTAAACATTTTTTTTCTCTTTTCCAACTTGAGATATTTCAAAATATTTAAAGATCAACTAAAACTTTATAACTAAATTAAATCACTTTAAACCATTAAGACTTCAATTAAGAACGATTAAATTCTTTAACAAGTTAACTTGCTCTCTAAAGGCTTTTTGTCATCATAATCTTTAAACGAAGCATTAAATGAAAATGTCATCTTACTCACAAGGATAATCAAACATTCTAATTCGCTGAGCAAGAGTCAAAATTCAACTAAACCTGGGTGATTGATTCATCACCACAATGAAACTAACTGAACTCGAAATGATCCCTAAAGTATTTAGGAAGATGTTCAGAATTTAGTTCCGAGCACTTCTCTAACTTGATGGGATGTTTTAAAAGAACAGTGAGACTTTGTTGTTCTTTGATGAAGAAAATCATCCTTAACCAAAACCAAGAACCTAGACGTCATAGGAAGTGACTAGCAACAGGATTAGGACTTTGGTAGACAACCAGAACCTTTTCTTAGCTTTACCTAGGTGCTTGTTGCAAATATATAAATTCCTTAACATGTGTTTTAAGTGCAGGTGAAAATGACGGGAGTGCCCACCAGGTACGCATTTAAGTTTATTGCAATTTACATTTAGCAATTTATTAAATGTCTTACTTTCCTATACTTGCAAATGCATAAAAAATGATCAAACCCAGCATGCTTAAATAACTCAAAATTTAATCTCCAACAAAAACAAAACTGCAATTACAACTAAAATTAAAATGTCTCATTGGATGATCGGGAATCCCCTGGAAGATGTAACCAACATGTTGCTAACGAGATTTCTCACGGTCTAAATGAAAGTGTGGAACTCATTCAATTGAGTTTAGCAAATTCATTTGGACTAAGTGAATCTGATGAAAATATTGGTGTCGGGATGATGGAACCGTGGGATCTTAATCGGTTCTGCTTAATCAACTTTAAGATTGGGCTTAATTAAAACATTAAGCCATCTTAATTTTCAACCTCTCTAAACCAAAACACTTCTCTCATCTCTAGATTGTCACTTTCTAAAACTAAACATCTGCAACAGCAAGGAGCTTGGAGCACGGTGGGTAGCACGGCCATCTTCAACAGCAAAACTTGTGTCTTAATTAGCTTAACCTTTCCTAGAATTAAATAACCAAGCCATAGGATTTCGAGATAGTTTGCCTAGTATGACATAAATCCTCAACTTCTCTTTAGGCATTTGCATGATCATATCATGCAAATTAAGCCCTCACTCATCTTAGGACTCCGAGGTAGTCATTTGGTACGACATAAACCCTCACATTTTCAAGGCTATTTGTATGATCATATCATACAAGTATAAGTCCTAATTAATTAAAACTGGTAAGATTAAAACATTAAATAACTCTCAAATTGAAGCCAAATAATAGGATAGTCGGGAAGTCACCGAAGCTCACTTCGAGTCTGTGACATCTCCTACTTCTCTTCCGTTGGACTCTTAAAATAAACTGTTCCAAGTTTGATCCAATCCCTTTTGAAATTCCAACATTCAAATCCTTTGAAACCTCAAACTTTGAAATTCTTGAGAGCAAAACCACTGATCATTATCGAGAGTTTTCTTAAACGATTCCCGTCATTTAAGATGTAATTAACTATAGGGGCTTGCTCTTATAGGGAACTTTAAGAACCTGAGTAATATAAACCTCGCTTAATTCCTTTATATTAAGCAGGGGAACTTGTCGGCTTATAAAATTTATTCGCAGACCAAACGGATGTCACAAATCTTCTATTTTATTTAATCGAGCCCCATCATCAAGCAATGAATCTATTCTTCGGGATAGATACATGGTTTGTGGTGTGGTGCTCGTTTATATAAACTATTTGGGATGTGAGATCCATTTGATTTCATATCTTAAAATTTTCCAACCTAAAATTATTTTCAAAATCAAATGTTATTTTCCAAATTATTTATATATAAATATAAATACAACACTCAACCTATAAATACGCTGACACCCACCATTTTTGCCCAAACCATCGTCTTCTTCCTCCAGCCAAGGCTGATTTTCGCACCTAGGGCTCACTTGCATTTGGATTTTAAGCAATTTTGTGGCCAGAAAAGTTTAGATTTCATCTTCTCTTGATAAGAGCTTTACTTTAAGCTAAATTTTTTCGATTTTGACCGTGGAAATCTCCTACATTAGGAAGATTTGAATTTTGAGGTTTTTAGAGACAATTTGGAGATTTTCCATGGTGTTGGAGTTCTTATCCATTTAAATTTACTTTGGAGTCTATTACATTGTAGTTTTGAAATTGATTTGGATAAATTTGATATTTTTAGAAAAATGGCTCCAAGAATGGCAAAAGGGAAGAGAAAATTTTATTATGATGAGAAAAAATTTGTGGATTTCAAAGCCTATTCCCGCTTTAGTACATTTCTTAGCAATAAGAAGTGCATTCAAGAAAAAACCTTTAAAAATCCTGAAGGTGTGATCAAAGAATTAATTGTAAATTGTTAATGAGAAATTTTATGCTATTTTACTGTTGAAGCGATGCTGGGGATTGTAAGAGAATTTTATGCTAATTTATACTATTATGAGAGTAAATATATCCTTGTTAGAGGACAAATGGTAGAATTTATCCTCGCGTGCATCATTGCATTTTACCAGTTGAGAGAACCTTTGTGTGAATACGAAAATTTTCCTGTTACAAATGAAGCATTGGATATGGTTATGAATTATTTGACTGATGGAAAAAGGGAATAGAAAATTAAATAGAAGAAAAAAAGTTAACTTCCCCCTGTCTACATTGAATTCTATATCGAAAGCCTGACATTATTTCATTTCTGCAAGACTTATGCCTACCAGCCATCACAACGAAGTTACTGTAGATAGAGCTGTTCTGAATTATTGTATTCATATTATGAAGAACATCAATATTGGGGCTATCATTCATAAAAGTATTTTGACTAATTCAAAATGAGAGACTACAAGTGGACTAGGACACCCTAGCCTGATTCATGCCTTGTGTATTTAGTCAGGTGCAGCAACTGAAGATAATGATGGGTAGTTCATCCCCTGAAGCCAATAAGTAAACTAAATTTGAAAACCCATGAAGTCCATGTAGGATGGAAATGGAGTAAGAAAGCTGATGTACCTTCTTCTAGTCAGGAGAGACCATATACATCTAGGGAACCTACTCTGCATGATGTTATGGATAAGTTAGAAAAGTTGAACACCAGAGTAGAGGGACTAGAAGCAAGGAATAAGATAAATGATGATTATCAAGTGTGGTAGCGAGAATATGTGACGCACAGATGAGATTCCTCAGGGGAGACACTAGTGTTGTATTCCATAATGCCCTTATTACACTCCATAACAGCCTGATGAACCTGATGATGGTGGAGCTCCTGCAGATGATGATTGATAGTTTAGTATTTTTATTTTCATTGCATTTTGTATTTTTTGATGTACCTGAGAATCTTATTTGTATTTGTGATGTAATTGTTTGCGAACTTTATGTTGAATTGTGATCGATGTGATATAATTGTATTTAGTCTGTTAATTTAATCTATGATTGTAAGAGTTGGATGTTAATGTTATGTGTTTAGTTGATGTTTTATGTTTTAAGATTTCAAACTTCTTCCCTTGCAAATTTCTAACTTATATTTGTGTGTAGAAATGCTCTTAATTATTTCAGGCCTACTATTCTAATTTATGAAGAAGACCTGCTTAAACTCAAAGGTATGAAAAGCTCAACCTATTGAGGTATGAGTTATATATATGCTTAGATCTTTTCTTTCTTCCTATGCTAATTTTATTGATATTCAAAAATTTAAGTTTGGGGGAGGGAAATAATTAACTATTAGTTGTTCTCATTTAAAAGTATTTTCAAAATTATTATTAACATGATTTCATGTGATAGAGCTCAATTTCAGATAACTATATTTTGATTTTATTTAAGTACTTTAGTGGACTTGAATGAAAGTTTTTGGTAATGAAAAGTAATTTTGTAGGCTAAAATATTTGGTATAAGAGAATAGGACTATAGTCAACTATTCAAAGTAAGAAAAACTGTATTATTGAAATATTAAGAATCCTAAAACTTTTTGTGAAAGGAAAGGATTAAGACTCTATGATGAATCAATAATAAGTTAAAGAAATGCCTATAAGGTAAAGGATTGTGGTTAGTTTCAAATTTAGGGTGAGAAGGGTGAAGTTCAAAATTATTAAAGGTTATCCAGATATAATAATTCTCACTTGAAAAAAGTAAAAAAAAACAGAAGTAAAAAAGAAGAGAAAAGAGAAAAAGAAGAAAAAGAAAAGAAAAGTGAGGATAAGCTTGAGGAGATGCCTAATAAAAAATTGGCTTCACTTGGACCTACCTAAAGGGAAAAACTTTATGTTTGGATTAGCATCTTTACTAGTATTGTTCTCATAAACTTCTTTTCATATAATCCTTTTAAGTGCCTTAATAGGACAATCTACGGTCATTTTTGAAATGAATAGAAGGCTAGAACTCTTAGACTTGATTACTAGATAGCCTTACACCTGCAAAATTTACTTAAAATTTTTCAAAGATCTTTATGAAATTTTTATTATTATATTTATCTAAGTTAAAATTATGGTATTCTAGAAAGAAAGTTCATTGCAATGGATCATTATTTTATGTATTAATTAATATACTTGAGGACAAGTAATAGTTAAGTTTGGGGGATCTTGATCCACTGAAAATTTGATAGTTTTTAATGTCTATTTCATACATGTTTTTAATGATATTGCACTTTAAAAAAAGGTATTTTTCATGATTTCATACAGGTACAATGATTTTAGGCCTTTGGAGCAAAATGAACCAAAAAGGAGCAAATTTAGAGTAAAATGGAGCAAAATGCATTTTATTGAACTAGCACTGAACGACACTGTTACCAACGTCAGACCAAGCTAATTTACAGAGAGTTTTAACCAGAAGGTGGAAAATAACACCGGACAATGTCCTATCCTGCGTCAGACCATACCCTATCCCAATTTTAAACTAGATTCAATATATTTAGCCTGATTTTGGAGGGATGCTTGAGGAAACTCTTGGGAAATCAGTTATGGATGAATTTAAACTGTTTTGGAGCCAAGTTTAGAGAGGGGGGAGAGAGTTTTGAGTGTGAGGGAGTGAAGAGTGAGTGTGTATTTTAATTTGATTTGTGTAGAGAGTCCATCTAGGATTTGTGTGTGTTCTCTTCTAAGGAGTGTAAGAGGATGGAAAAGTGAGAGATTTCTTTTTCCTTACTTATCTAAAGAGAGAATTGTGTGTTGTTGTGAAGAAAGAAGAGGAGTCAAAGGAATTCCTTGAGATTCGCTTGGGGAAGAGTTTGAGATAAGTTGTCTTTTCTTTACTCGGTTTGTATGACGTTGCTTTTATATGTATAATCCATATTTTGTCATCTTTTCCTCATAAGTCTTGAGTAGATTTCTTTGTCTTCCTCCTTTTCATGTGATGTGTTTATGATGTGATATGGAAATGATGTGTCAATTTATTATGGAGAATTTGTGATGATCTTTTCACTTCATACTTCATTTACTTTTTTATCTGGCCACTTAAATTGTTAAAAATTATTGGGAAACATATGTTCCGAAAAGATTATGAGTTCCACAACAAAAGTGAAGGTCACATTCAATGTTCATGAATGAGTGACATAGTTCATAGGGGTTGAGTGCAAATAAATAAGGAAATATATTTTGATGAGTGTAGACTTGGAGATTTTAGAGTGACAGGCTGAAATCCCCAATTTGGTCTTAGGGTTTGGAAACCAAAGCGAGAGTTAGCCTTCAGGGGAAGGGAAGTGAGAGCTCTAGAGTGAGAGTCAGTATCCTCCCAGCCTAATCACGGATTTGGAAACTGAACTTAGGATTAGCCAATGTTCTTTATGCGCTTGGAAAACGGTAAAGAATAGGAATGCTCCTATTTGGCACAATACATTTGCATCACTAATCTATGTCACTAAATAATCACATTATTATTGGAGAGGAGGAAGATTCTTTCTTACAATTGAACTTTTGTTATAAATTTAGTCTTGTGTTATTTAACTTACTAGAAATTTAGAACGTTCTTTGGTAGAATTAGTAACTGCAACTGTTTGTTCCTCTTTTAAAATTAGTAAATACTTGCAATTGTGTTGTGATTCGTGAAGTGCTTTCTATGTTACATTATAAAATTAATTGCCTCCTCGTGGGATCGATAACCAGGACTCCATTATAGCCCTGTATTACTTGAGCGATACGTATACTTGCATTTAATTGTGTAACTCAATAAAAAACTAAATTAATATATATATATATATATATATCTGAGTTCATAAATTTTTTGCAGTTTAAAAAAAGTCTCACCAATCTACTACTTGTAGTATAGGACTTGATGTTACTTTCCTTGATAAAAACACTTTTATTTTGTAAGAACAAATTTTAACCTTAATCGGGAGTTTTCTTAGGTAGTTTCAAATACTTAAGATGTAATTTACTATAGGTATTATACCAAAATCTCGTGTTATGAGGTTCTTCATGTGGTCTTCCTTGTAAGAGTATCTCCAATAGCAAACATTTTGGAATTCACTCTGCAACATTTTTCACAAGAAAGATCTACCCACACTATTCTTTTATTTGTTTCTATTACTACTCACCCTATCTTCTCCTCCAACTCCTTATTTCTCAAGATTATTCACTTCATCTAAGAGAAATGGTTATTCGGAGAAAAGGGCAATGTAATAGATAGCAAAGTGGTGACTCTTCGACAATCAACAACAGCATCAACTAACGACACCAAACAGCGGAACAGAGAATTGGTAGCGGCGGCGATAATGTTAATGTGACCAAACCATCTAAATGACTCTCTCTAATTTTGTCCTTCACCGGATCTACGCCAACCCTATCACAAATATATTAATTCAAATCTTGGACCATAAATAAAAAAAATTATTTCAAACATATTTGGTCTCATAGCTTTTCAGTTTTTTAGGTTTTACATAAAAAAATCCATCACATGTGCATTGCAAAAACTCTGTCACATGTGCATTGTATTCTACTTTTCTAATTTATCAGACTCATCATTCAAAACAAAGACAATTAATTCTTTCAACCTCAGTACTGAGATTATATTCATGCCTGGAGCAATTTAATATTAATTTGAAATGGCTTCAACCATAATTTTATGTTATTAAACAACAAAAGAGGGCTTAATGAATGATGAAAATGAGGGACATGAATGAAGTTGCACATGCACTTCCAATTTTAATTATTTGCCAAGGAAAGGTCTGCCCTTTCTACCACGTCCACTTCAACAAACTTTTCAAGCCATCAAATAAGATTATTGATAAGCCACCAACAAATTTTCATCATCCATCACGAATCACGAGGCATGACATGAATCTTAAGGCATGACACGAAGCTCGAGGCAAATTTTGAGCAAGAAACATTCAATCTTTAAGTAAGAGTCATCCAGAGTTCTGATTTGAGTAAAGTTATAGTCAAACTGATTAGCTCGATGAGAAGGACCCAATGATATAAATACTATTTCAATTTGAGTCAAATCAAGCCCAAATCAAATCATTAAACCACTCTTGGAGGATTATCTGACACATTTTGAAGGTAAAATGGATATCAAATCTAATGAGTTTATAGTTGAATCGAGCGACTAGACAAGACAAATCCAACGAGCCTAAGATTGCTCAATTCTGACATTGTTAAGGCACTCAAATGTCCATCAAATTCCATCTGATCAAGGGAAGCTCTCCGAACTGTCCAATCAAAATGGTTCATATTCCCTCATTAATTGCACCCAGAACACTAAATAGATCCCCACTCCTCACATGAAGGGAGGACGCTTGAGAGAGAACTTGAGGTTTTGAGAAGGAGCGCAAGTCCAACATCATCCATGTCATTGTTGATCGTCATTGACCACCCCCGACCTCAGTCGACCACCCCCGACTATCATCGACTATCGTTAACCACCATCGATCACCACCGACCTCCGTCGACCATCACTGACCAGCCGTCGTCAGTTAATGTTGTGACATGGAAAATCTAGTAACCCCTTCCGGTCTGTGGAACAAGGGGCCTCTGTAATCATCAACATCTAGTGGATTTTTATAACTGAGCTAGGTCGCGTAGTTTTTTCCCTTTACGGGTTTTCCACATAAAAACTTATGGTGTCATCACAAGTTGTTTCCCTTTCATCTGAGTGTGTGTTGAATTTTTGTACAACGCTAAGACGCTAATCTATTACTCTATCGCCACGAATTTTCTACCATGCATCGGTTTGGCGCCATCTGTGGTAATTTTTCAATCCCACCAATGAAGTACTTACACGATTTACTACATGGCCACTAGAAACAATATTCATAATAACGGAGCATCCCACTCCAACACCTATTTTTCCAGGGAGCAATCGCGAAGCCAAAAGCGGCATGTTTCTTCATCTTCTCGCCTTGGAAGACGTTATCTATCAACGAAGGCATTCCAGGTCCTTCTATAGAAGACCAAATGTGCAGAATGAAGGAGTATCAACTAGAGATTTTACAACTCCTACACGGAGCTCAATAGCCACTGTCCATGACCCTCGATCCGCAGCAATGCACCAAAAACTTGGTTTGCAATCGCCAAACAATGCAGTAATTTATGCTATCAAAAATATGTTATAACTAATACTTTGACTCAAATAATAATAGCGACTAGTGTATATAAATATAATTTTATGGAAAATATTTTACACACTAGGGGTACTATGCAAGTATACGTATCGCTTCAAGTAATATAGGGCTTTAAATAAAGACCCCAGTATCGATCTCATGAGGAGGATTATAGATTTTTTTAAATATTTTGATTTTATTTTTATGTATTTCTTTTAAAGTTAAAAAGTTGATATTTAATTTACTAGATGCAGAAATAAATCAGTAATAAAGTAATGATTGATGTAAATAAAAATAAGCAAACAACTTTCTTCCTTTCAATTAATCCAAGAATTTTTAGATAATGTAATATTCGTGGAGAATATAAATTTATGGTATTGTGCCAAATAGAAGCATTCCTATTCTTTATCTTCGCTCGATAGTATAAAGAACATTGGCTAATCTATAGATCGTGTCCGGATGTATTGTTAGTAGAATGGGTTAATCGAGGCTCACACTACTTAGATGTCCAAGGGTGGCTATGGTCGGCCCTACTAGTGATCATTTCCTTCTCTATAAATCAAATTACAAGAATTTAGTCTGTCACTCTAAAAACTTATCAATTCTACGCCCATTAAATAATATCTTCCTATTTATTTGCACTTCACCTTGAATAACCCGCGCAAGGCCTTCGACTACCCAAGGATTCATGTGATATCTACTAGTTAAGAATTCATCTCCTTCTAGGTCTCAAAACTCTTCAAAAGATTTTAAAAATTTAAATGGCCAATTTAAATAGTAAATTAAGATCTGGTATTAATATCATCACAATGTTTAAAATATATATATAGTTTTTAATTCTCCAATGAATTTTATATTATCTTATTTATCTTTTCATAATTGAAAGAAGAAAGTAAAGTAACTACTCAGAACACATTGAATTTAAACAACAAAACATATAAAAAAAACTTTGAATCAAAATGCAAATACCTATCTCAAGTGTTTTTCTAACTGAACCTCTGAATCCTTCTGACTTCAAAGTAAATAGACTTCAAAAGCACCGACTCTTCAAATACTCTCAATACAAACTCTAAATAAACTCAATAATTAATAAAAGAAACTATAAATATGGCCCTTAAAATATTTCTCTAATTTCTCTCTCTAAATGGAACTATGGGGCTAGGGGACTAGGTTGGGCGTTGGTGGTTTTTGGGCCTTTTTCTCTGAAGGAGTAGCCTCTTATTTATAGGCTTCAAGGGTTGCCTTGAGGCACCTCTCAAAATGTGTCCATGTTTAATGAATCTTCTAGAAGATGTGTCTGGCGCCTAGGCGCCGGAATCTGGCGCCTAGGCACCGGACTCTGCGTCCAGTTCTTGGCACCTCTTCACTTTGGATCGTACCTCTTCGCGATCCTAACTATTTCCAAGCGTCCAAATACAATATATCACATGTCCTATAATCCAGGAATAACTGACAATCTTCTAGATGGTCCAATAACCGCTAACACATTCAAAATAATCGTCCAAAAGTCATCAAAATTCTTACATAATTCTGTATCGAACTGGAGCTTAGGCACCGGATTCTGGCTCTTAGGCGCCAGGCCAATTATTTTGACAATTTTGCATTTTGACTCTATTTTTGCTCCTTTTTGCTCATTTTTGCTCCTTTTTCATCCTTTTTTCCTTCTTGAACATTTTTGCATCACCTACATCCAAAACAAAAATACCTTTCATTAAAGCATAATATCCTTAAAAATTTGATAAAAATCAAGGCATAAAAAAGGTTATTTTTTCATGGATCAACCCACACCGTTGAATGAAGCTCATATATCGTTAACTCAACGAGTTACGGGAAATGCACTACTCGGAGGAACTCGTACTGAACCCCGTCCCCAAGAAGGAACACTTCCACTACCAGGTCATGAAGCTGAACTTCTAGATACCGCAAGTTCCACTCATCCATCTCATGCAGCTTACCTGGCACCGCCACGTCTTACTGCCATTCCAGATGAAGTCATTCATAACAAACTACAACGCTTCATTCAGGAAGAGTTCCCTCTAGAGAAAAAGGATCACCTCCACCCTCACCGTAACGTCCATGAATCTTCTCCCTTAGCGGATGTGGTCCTCCAACACCCCATTCTAATAAGCTTTAAGCTTCCAAACATCGACGTAAATGAAGGAATGACTGACCCCTACGAGGATATTGATTATTATCGAACCATCATACACATTTAGTGTGCCTCCGATGCACTTCTGTGTCAAGTGTTCCCGACCACTCTTAAAGGACAAGCTCGAATCTGGTTCTACTCTTTGTCGGGAGGTATTGTAAACACCTTTAACAAGCTTTCCGTGTTGTTCATGGAACAATTCATAGCAAATCAACATATCATCAAGGATTCATTCCATCTCTCAGGAATTCCTCGAAGTGAAAGAGAATCACTCAAAGACTACTTCCACAGGTTTTCTGTTGAAGCCCGACAGATTTCAGAAGTAGATCCGGACTTACTAAGTAGAGTCTTCATTGGGGGGCTCCGTCCAGGTTCCTTCTACTCATCATTGAAGTGGGAGATAGTTCGTTCTTATGCTAACCTTGTACATCGTGTTGAGGCACAAATCTCTGTAGATGAGATCATCATTGCTCATAAGGAACAATTTGAGCGATTGGGGTACAAACGCAAGAATAACACTGGGGATACCAATCAAATCTCACATCGAAAAAGGTTTATACCACATAGGAATCATGAGAAACAATCAGAAAAATAATATACACCACTCAATACGTCACGTGTTAACATCTTAATGGCCATCAAGGATGAAGAGACTGTCAAGTGGCCAAAGCCATTAAGAAATCCAAATGGTGGAGACCAGTCTCATATTGTCATTTCCACCATGCAAATGGACATTCAACAGAAAGATGTTTTTAATTTAAGGAACAAATTGAACGTCTGATACGCCAAGGTCACTTGGGTCACTTCTTACAAGAACAATGTGAGGGGAACCAGAAGAGAATCGTTGGAGTTATTGAATGAGAAGTATAACTCCAACTCGTCTTACCTGAGTAAAAGAATGGCTTATTAACTCTAAATCATATTTTAGCAAAATTTTCATGTAGCTTTAAAATATCATTTCATTGAAATTTTCTTATTTTCTCATGAAAGATTTTTGTGTGGAAAGCCCCCTTGAGGAAAAGGGGTACCATGCCCCTGGAAGTCGAGCTCAAGAGACAAGACTCGACGGGAAGATACGGTATTTCTGAAAGTCAAGCCCAAGAGGCAAGACTTAATGAGAAGCTACCATGCTCATGGAAAACGAGCCCAAAAGGCAGGTCTCGATGAAAAGCTAGTAATCGACAGTGTCCTCATTAGAAAGACTCTATGAGAACAAGTGGTTAACATGGTCTCCACTCAAAGACCTCAGAAGGCTACAAGCCTTAGAAGGCACAGGTACATCAAAGACCTCAGAAGGCTACAAGCCTCAGAAGACACACGTGCATAAAATTCCTCAGAAGGCTACGAGCCTCAGATTGTACCGATTCATTTCAAGCTTCTTTAACGCATAAGCCCGAGAGGGGATAACTCGAAAGACAAGAGCCTAAAAAGGTACATGATTCATCATTTTATAAAGTGTGGGCTAACTTTAATTATAGAATTTTGCACAATTAAGAAACCACAACAACCGTGGAAGCAACAACGAAATACATTGTTATCGTTTACAATTGTCACATCAGACGATTAAAAAGACTACAAATACCAACATATACATGCACAAGGGCTACAACAAATCAGTTCAACTTCAATTAGAAACGGCATCACATTCTTAAAACTCCAGTACTTCTGATAATCGTCAAGGGGTCTACAGATATCGCAACCACATAAGCATGAAAATCTCCCACGTGGCACGGCGAGAAAACTACATCATTTCTTCATCACCTTCAGAACGTGCAAGAGTGTCACAAGAATCTCCTCCGGAATACGCGACGCACCGCAACGCGTCGCCGCGGGACACCGCTTGAACCGTCGCGTCACCACGCACTCTGCCGCGATGCTCTTCGCCGCAACTTTTCGCAACAACTCTTCGCCATAACTATTCTCCGCAATGCGGGATGACTTTCTCCTCTCATCAAATGTGATTTTTTCCCCTCATCTAAGGCCGCTATTTATAGATTTAATATGAGATGACCTTAAAAAAAGAAGAAACGACATTTCATTAAAAAAAAATAACTACTCATTAAAAAAACAACAGTTCAATAAAAAAAAAATAAAACTGTTGTTCTTCACAAAAAAAAATAAAATAAAAAGTTTGTATAATAAAAATATATATACATATGAAGTACTTTTTTTAATTCAATTATCTGTTTTTCCTTCATTTTCCGGTTCTCTTGCCTGCTAGGCCCGAAATTCAGCCCAATAAATATCTGTTATTATTATATTTTTTGGCTTGCGCAGGGTTTTTGAACCCGTGCCTTCTTTGTAGAGCAAGAAATAACAGTCAACTGAGCTGAGCTTGAGGTCGCAAACATTGGGATTTATATTATTGTTATACTTAAATAATGAAGTGTATATATATATATATATATATATATATATATATATATATATATATATATATATGCATAATTGAAAAATGAAAAAAACTCTAAATTTGGATAATTTCAGACGATTAAATTTGACTCGCCCAAAAATAGTGAAGCAATAACCAACAAATTTTCATCATCCACCATGAATCTCGAGGATTGAGACGAATCTCGAGGTAACCTTTTGAGCAAGAAACATTCAAACTTCAATTAAGAGTCATCCAAAGCTCTGATTTGAGTAAACTTATACTAATCTGAGTCTGATCAAGCCCAGATCAAATCATTAAATCACCCTTTGAAGATTTTCAGACACATTTGGAATGAAAAACGGATGTCGAATCTAGCGAGTTTACAGTCTAATCGAGTGTCTCAACAAGACGAATCTAACTTGCCTAAGATTGCACAGTTCCGACATCGTTGAGGCATTCAAATGTCCATCAAATATCATATGATTGAGGGAACTCTCCAGATCCGATCAAAATGGTTCATATTCATGCATTAATTGTACCCAGAAAACTATAAATAGAGCCTCAGCCATCACATGAAAGGTGGAGGATTGAGAGATAACTTGAGGCTTCGAGAAGTAGCTCAAGTACAACATCATCCCTGGCATCGTCGATCGTCATCGACCACTGCCGACCTCCGTCAACCACCGCCGACTATCATCGATTGCAGTCAATCACTGCCAATCACCGCGGACCTCCGTCGACTACCGTTGATCCGTATGTGGGACAAGGGGTCTCTGTAATCATCAACCTATTGCGGATTTTTATAATTGGCAAGGCACCTTTACCAATCAAAGTGTATGGAGGCGGGGCCCACTTTACAAGTTCGGCTCGTTTTGACACGTTTTGGCCCGAAATACTATTCATCAATTATATATATATATATATATATATATATATATATATATATATATATATATATATATATATATATATATTGAAGAGTGTATTTATAAAAAATTAATTGACTAAAAAGCTATAAAGATTTATAAATAATTAAAATTATTAATTAAAAAAATAGAATAAAAATTTTTAAATTAGATTTAAATGTTGTTTTAATTTAAACAATAATATTTAAATATAACCCCAACTCTTAAAAATCCTACAAATGCGTGATTAAGACTTTGTCAAAACGACAATTTGTTCACGAAACGGCTCGTGTTCGACTCGCTAAGCAAAAGAGCTGAACACGAACACATTTTTTCTGTTCGAAATATAAATGAGTCGAATATAAAAAGTGATATTTTTTAACGAACCGAATACGAGCTGAACTTGGGCTCACTCGTGTTCAGCTCATTTACACCCCTAGCGAGCAGAAAGTTTTAGAATTAAGGCTTTTCATCATATATGTTACACGTTTATAATTAAATTCCCTCAAATAAAAAAAATTACAGTCCAAGAAAATATGAGTTAAAGACTTTGCATATATGGTGTGCCTATGTTTGTAATTAAATTTCTCAAAATAAATAATAATAATAATAATAATAATAATAATAATAATACTTAATATTTTATTTCAATAGCAAGATGAAGAGGAGAGAGTTGTGGTATTCACGGCATCCTTGTTTACTTGCAAAGTTGCTTCCTTTAACAACCATCAGAGCTTGAAAAGGACGGCAATGGTTCGCTGAAACCCATTGAAGCATTGACTCTTGCAAGCAATTATACATTTATTTACAAAGTTGGAATGTTATTTATTTACATATTTATTGAGCTCACACTCCCTTCGTGCTCACAACGTGAACGAGTGTAATGCATTTTGATTCACACCTTGCCTTGAAATAATGGGCGTCATAACTATATTAGGAATTCTATATCATATATATATATATATATATATATATAAATGTGTGTGCCAGTCTTTTATCTTTGGTTGGCATAGTTTGTAAGATCTCGGGTATGTACAGAATGAAATTTTTAGACACATGAGGGTGGTCGAGATATAATATATATATATGGGCATATCAAGTTCTTATAACCATTACTTTTCATAGAAGTATTTACGAGCACAGCTTAAAGGAGCTCATAACTTGTTCGTGTCCAAAATAGCTCGCGAATAATTTGTTCAAGTTCAAATCGATTCAAATTAAGCTAGTGTTCAAGATAAACTTTCAATCCAAATTAAAATTTAAACATTTTAAGAGGAACAAAAAATATTATTTGTCTACGTTAGAAATGTTCCAACCACGCAAAGGTAGAAATTATATTAATGAAATATCCTTCAATGTCCGAATCAAGCAACTATATTTTTCTTCTGAAAGAAAGTTTTAGATTCTGCTTTAATAGAGGTTTTCTCACTCATTCCTTTCCATCTTCCTAATGCGGGACTAAATTCATGGGTGTGAGATTACGCTGGCACATGGCATGTGATCCTCCCCGTTCTGTCTTCTTGCGGCCAAGCCGACTTTAGGAGGCCCATTTACATACATACCACCCAAATTCAATTTATTTACATGTTACACGAACATATAATTTTCCCATAATTATACCACCTAAATATAATTTAAAAATAATGAAATTTAGTTTTTTTTTTAGTACATATAAAATTTTAATATAAAATAATACAAATAAATGTATTTATTTAATTATTTCATGCTAAAACAAATCGAATTGAATAAAAGAACATTTGTTCATCGACATGTTTATAAATCAAGCCCAAATAATTATTCGTGTTTGACTTGTTTGCTGAACGAACAAATCAAACATGAGTCATTTAACGAGCCGAATACAAGTTATTTTTGAATAACGAGCTTTTTTAACAACCCTACTACTACTTCAAATTCTGCTGAATTTTATGTTATGGAGGATTCTGCAGACAAGTGACAACTCATAGTGATGGAATTTACACTTCCAAAGGAAGTACTGTCTCTAACCCATAAACTATGAAAAATGAGGTGGAATAAGTTGAGGTTTGAAATGTGGTTCGGTAATCCCATAAAGCCTCCACCAACTGCCCATGCTACTATCAATTATTGTTTTCATGCATTTTTAAGGATCTGAGCCAATGTTTTAATGAATGATTTAGCTAGTTCGTTCGAACAAAAATGGTATATTGTTGAATATCTTCAGTCAATGTTATGTCACTTCATAAGATTATTTAGTTTGATACTTATTAATCAAAGTCATGGTTTGATGTGACTCATTAGGGAAACTGAATCAGTACATGACATGATCTTAAATAATTGTAATACATTGCGAGTTTTTACATCTCTCTAACAAATGACATCCGCCTAGTTTGAGAAATAATCAATTGAGCAAAAAATTCCCTTTAGAAAGTTTATGGCCGCGCAGAATGTTTCCTCCAGAAAATTAATTATTTGCACGGAAAGTCCCGTTTGAATGATGTATCATTTGCGCAAAAAATTCCCTTTGAAATTGTCACGGCGGTGTAATAAATTCTCTCCAGAAAGTGTAAAAGAAACATAAAAATTCCTCCCTAAAAAATAGAACGTTGCGTGAAAAAGTCTCTACAAATAAACAAAATAGTTCCATAAGAAATCCCTTCTAGAAAATGCATGCAAAATCCTATCTAGTAAGCATGATGGCAGCGCATAAAATCTCCAACAAAAAGAACAACAACAGAGCATAAAACTTTTTATGAAAAACATGAAAGTTCAGCAAAGTCCCCTCCAAATAACGAAATAGTTGCGCGAAAAATCCCCAATAGAAAATGTACAAAAAATACTCTCCAAAAACTGTGATGACAGCGGAAAATCTCCAACAGTAGCATGAAAATTTTCATCCGAAAAATTTATGAGCTTGAAATAATTGAATAACATAACAATATAAAGAAAATCCACTCTGAAAACCCAACATTTGCATGAAAAGTCCCATCCATAAAATGTAACAGTTATGATAAAAATTCTCTCTAAAAAATTGCTAAAATCCTCTCCAAAAAGCACGACGGCAATGCACAAAATCTCCAACAAAAAACACGACAGTAGCACAAAAAGGCCCCTACGGAAAACACAATAGTGGAGTGGAAAATCCCCTCCATAAAACAATAATACAAAAATTTCCCTTATGAAAACACAATAGTTGCGCGCAATTTATCTCTAGAGAAATTCATGGGAATGCGAAAAATATCATTTAAGGTGAGCAATAACAATGGAAGAGGAAGCTACACAGATTGCACGAATATGCTAGGAGAGACTGATTTTTTCTCTCTTTCTAGCTCGGGGATCATTGAGATGGTCGCTCGCTGTCTATCAGAATGCCCCGGCGTCCCAGTGTCCGTTCTTGCATCCCTCGAATCACTAGTGTGGTTGCTCGTCCTCCACATCTATGGATCATCGTTTGTCATCCGTCGGATCACTCTTACCTCCCATCATCCGACCAGAGGCCTAGCTAACACAGTCTAACCCATCACTACTTCAAGACACCACTCCCAGCCACCGCTAGGGGCTCATCCTCTGTGTGCCACCGCCATCACTGGCCTCGACCTCTGATCAGTGACACCAACCTTTGCCTTCAATAGTTCTATCAGCTTCCATATCTTTTATTCACTGCCGACCTCTGTCTTTAGCCACCATCGTCATCAGCCTTTAATTTGCAATCACTACCGTCTTCGGCCTCCACCTCTAATTGCAGCCTCCGGTCATTGCCTTCACCTTCGACCACCGTCGTCAGTCTCTACCTTCGACCACAACCATCGACCTTTGGTTACAACCGAACCACGACCTCCGCATCCAGCAACCACCACCGGATTTCACCTTTGGATGCCGTCGCTGTTGGCCGCCACCACCGGCACAAGGCAAGTTTTTTTTTTTTTTGAAATTTTCAATAGTTTTTCTTGATTATTTTGAAACTTTTTAGACAACTAAGTAAAATCACCTAAATATTCAGGGGCAATTTACATGCAATCAACAAGTTTTATCATTTGGCATGAATCCTAAGACGTAACACGAATCTTGAGGCACGGGACAAATCTCAGAGTATTTTTATCATGAAACATTCAAACTCGAATTAAAATTCTTCTAGAACTCTAATTTCAGTAAAGTTATAGTGAAACTGACTGACTTGACGAGACAAAACCAAAGACACCAAAATTAGTCCAATCAGAGTTTGATCAAGTCCAGATCAAGTCGTTAAATCACTTTTGGAAGCTTTTGATACCTAATTGGAATGTTAAATGGGTTAAAAGTTTGGCAAGCTTATAATTAAATTGAGCGTTTTTATGAGATGAATTCAACTAGCACTAGTTCACTCAGTTCTGATACTGTTAATGTACTCAAATGTTTACAACACCATTTGAATGAAGAAATCTCTCCAAGTAGTCAAATGGAATGGTTTGTATTACTTCTTTATTTGCAGAGATGACTCTCTCATACTCTATAAATAGAGTCATACTCCTTTCATGAAAGAGATACTAAGACCTCAGCTCGGAGCTGGATCATGAGGGAAAAGAATTGTAGCTAGAGTTGGATTAAGAGAAGGACTTGAATTCCATTGTTATTCTGCACCAAAGACCCGATGAACCCTTCCTGCTTTCGCAGTTGCCGACTACTATTGACCACCACTTGTCAGCCTCCATCGACCACGTTGGTCGTCATCTACTTGTTGCAACAAAGCTTCTTATGGAGTCACTGCTTATGTTGCAGATTAACGAAGCAACATGAGAGTAACAACCAACATTATGGAGTAGCGAAACATTCTACAAAGAAACGTTCTTCGAAGACGGTGTAACAATGCACTCTAAAGATGGTGTAACAACGTCATAAATATGGTGCAACAAACACCCCACATACAGTGTAATAACGCACTCTAGATACAGTATAACGCCCTGTAATAATTGCTTATAACTGTCGTACTCAAAAGATGGTGATCTTATTCAGATTCCTGAAGTTCTCTCGTTATAGCTGCCAACCACAACTTACTGCCTATGTGATTCACTACAACTATAACGCCTTACTGCAATCATGGCAACCAACTGACGCTACTACAGCTCTCCACAACGGCTTTTGCGACCAACTATAGCCTACATGGCCTATAGCTCATGCACTACCTAAATATAGCCTTTGTGGCCTACAAACATTATTTCACCTCACCACTATGGCCTACGCTGCTCCTAATTATTGCTTCTATGGCCTGTGAACATTTTATACCCCACCACTACAGCTTATATGACCAACTAAATCCTATGTGGCTCACAGCTCAAATAGCTCCCTACTAAGACAGTTGTAGCCAAAAGACGATATGAAACTACTGCCTATGACCTACATCGCCAGATATTACCACGGTATTCAGCTACGGCCAAATAGTACCACAGTTTATGGCTATATTTCCCTCGTGCATTTTCTTATGCGTTCGAGAAGAATATTTGGCCGAGCGATTGCTTTATAATTTTACTGTCTAGATTAAGCAAACTACGGCATCATATAATGGTATAAGTTTATTTATTTTTGTTTAGAATTTTTGACTGAGCTGTTTTAAATAACTATGAGTTTGTATGACAACGCAATATCTTTGATAAATGTTTGTTTAAAAGTAATGTCCCAATAAGCTTCATTATAAAATTGAAATCGATAAAATAATGTGTTAGTTTGAAAAAAGCAACGTCCCAACTGCTTATTCGAGGTATTTTGGACATTTTTTATTTTTAGAACAGCGAAACATTGGGGCTGCAATCCCAAAGCCGTGGTGATCTTGCATTTTGAAATGGAGGGGAAATACTTGTGCGGTCATGCAACTCACAAAGAAGGGGATGAAACAAACGCAGGCGAATGATTCTATCATCGTTCATTGCAACACAATGGACCAGAAACTCGTTCCCAAACAGGGTCTAGATTTTTAAAAATGTTCACGAAGGAACCCCATTATTTTTCGGTCGTATAACTAATTTTTCTTACCTTGTTTAATGTGTGGAATTTCATTAACGTTGTGTTAATGATTTTTCTGTTTCACCGTGGTCCAGATAACTTGGCATTGAAAAGAAGAAACTTATATTAACTCTTGCTGCTTATTTGCTAGAAAATTTTGTTCCAAACAAGAGAGAAAAGGACACAAAAAATGACTTATTTATACAAGCTAGAAAGTATTATTATTCCATATTGATATTACATCTTCATCTCATTTAACAAACCAAAAGATGAATTTGACTATAATCAAACATTATTCGTGAGTTTCCAAGACCAAATTTTCTTTTGTATTCTTGTGGTGACTTAGCATCAAGATTTGCTAATTCAATATAAGTGTACTCCATGTTCCTATATCACAAAATAACTTCTGTTAGCTCTTACGATATCACAAACTAATTTGGGGTCTTCTACTCCATGATTAAGGGTTGGTAAGCCAACTTAAATCATTTACTAATCTAACTCTAATTCAAGTATGATTTAATTCTTTCAAGTCTTTCACTCAGTAATGACACATTTTTCAAACTCAATCCTTTCATGACAGATTCGAAAAATATTTGCAGTCAATATTATAACCAAACATTCCGTAGTATCCATCACAAATAAAATTAGACTTAATTTACATACCAACATAAATATGTGCTTTAAGTATCATATCACCTGGTTAATAAAAATTTTAACCAATCATCTTATTGTATTAACCCCCCTTACACACCAGTGTAAGTCTCTAATTAGATGTTGATCTGAAGTTATTTCGTTAAATATTTTTGTTCGTCTACAACTAAAATGTTGATGATGCATCTAAAATCAAGTGGAATGTCATAATAAAGACTGCGTCTATATTTCAATTCTCATCAACCAATTCAAATAAAAGAGAGTTGACATCATACCATGATTCATGCAATTCGGCCAACTTGGCAGACAAAACTGAATAAACTATATAGCATAGACCTTCTGAGCTAAACTACTAAACATATTATTAAATAATTATATTATAATCACCGTTCATCATACATTGAGATTCTTGCAAGTGATATGATTGGTTAACAACAAAATTAGAAATTCCTATCGAATACTCATCCCCCAATAAAAAGGTATTCGCTCCATTTAATGGAAAATGAATGCTCGATAGGAATTTCTAATTATAAAAACAATAAAATTATATATATATATATATATATATATATATATATAGACACTCAGCTTGCATACTGCTGATAACTTGTGCTTTTATATTAAATAAATAAATTTCAGCACTTCCCTTGAAGCGAATAAAACTAAAAATCATTGGAGGTGTAAATAGGGGTTCCTTATCATTTGTTGCACCACAATTGCACAAAATTTCAGGTTCAAAACAAGCTGGAGACATGATGAACATGTTGCCCAGTTCAAAGCGTCAAGAAAGCTATTTGACACATGTTTTCAATACCCAGAAATAAATATTATTCAAACAACAATGCTCATTTAACTTCGTCAAATTAGCTTGCCTGAGTAGCTACTCGCCAACTAAAAATGAAGCACCAGAAGCTTCATCAGAACTTGTCCTCTGAAATTTGTTGAATTCTTTGTATTTTAATAACTACAAGCTAACTAGAATTGTTCATTTCACATGAATTGTACATTGGCACAAACCTACAAAGGTGGGGGACAGAGGAGGTTTAGAACATTAAATCATACTCCACAATTGTAGAATTACATCAGTTTTCTCTTTAATCTCTCTTTCTATGTCACCCACAGAGAGATTCAGATCCAATAATAAGTGTGTTGAATTGAGGGATACGAAAATACGCCACTTCGTCTTCGAATTGGGAGATGAACCTCTCACCAAAAATCTCCATGTTTTGTCTTTCGAATGCTTCACAGTTGCAAGGCACATCGCAAATTCTCGTATGTGTCCTGACCTGCTACAGTGCCAATCACAGTTGAAGTGCCCTCATTTCTCAGAATGCTGACGCCTTTAAGGACCTAGAGCACATTGAACAACTATAATTTTTTTTATAAAGAAACTGAAGCAGACGCACAGTAAACATACAATGCAACAGAACATACCGTCAGAAATATACCCAACAACTGATACGATCAACACAGTAAAGTTAAACTTCAGCGGTACAGCATCTACAAATCAATTTACTTAGAAGTGAATCAAACTTTGTTCTAAGTTTTAATATTTAACCCATAAATTTATTCCATTTATGGTGTGAGCGTTTAAGCATACATTAACATCAGAACAGCGATGAAATATATACATGCTAATGAGCGATCATGTCCTTATTTGTCTACATTCCCTAATATTTCCAAGACAAGCAGTCCCAGAATTTTGCCAAGATAAAATAACAAAAACAAGTGGAACTAAATATTGTATAACGCAAAAATAATGAAATGACAATATTTCGCCTGGCTTCTGTTAGTAGTAGACAGACCTCAAATGGGAGAATAGAAAAGTATTTTTTTTCAGTTAGATTCAACGTATACGTCAAAGATGGATTTACTCGAGTGGAAAGTTGTGTTCCTACAAAGTGTCATAATCTGGTATATGAGATTTGAATGTCATTGAATTGAAATTGGAAGAAACAATCTGTTTAAAATTAATATACTGAAAATTTCTTTTCAAAGTTATAATATATTTCCAAGTAACAAAAAAACCCCATCCATGTTCTATTCTAACTTCTTATAGCACCACAATGAAGAATGTAAGCCACCCAATCATTATTGAGCATTTCCGCTTATAGTACCACAATGAGGAATATAAGCCACTCCACTATCGAGGATTTCCATGGGCATTTTTCACAATAGATCGAAACCACTGCCTCCTTCCATTTGCCATATTTTGTCAAGTCCATTTGTCATCATACTGGCCAAGATACCAATAGAGAGATTAGGTAGTCATGCAGCTCCAGAAAAGTCCCATTATTCATATCAGCATAGATCTAAACATTTGTCCAGGATCTACTTCAATATATCAGTATCCACCTTCCACTTGGGCCTCTCACGATTGACAATGTACTAGCTGATATATTTGATAATGCAAATTTGTTCAAACGACCTCAGATGGTGAAAGGAACTACGCAAGAGTGTCCAGAACATTGAATTTGCAAAAGGAGGACAACCATATCGATAGGGTTCAGTGCATGAGCCGATAATGAATAAATCGAGACGTTTTTAAATTTAAAAAATATATAATCATAATAAAAAATAAGAAAAAAAGAAAATGAGGGTTTTAAAAGCCTCACAGCTAAAAAAAAGGAGGCCCTTTTGGATTTCTTGCCAGATGTCCTAGCAGACGCGACTGTTCCTCGCATCGCATGCTTCGACCCTCTCCTCCTCTAGTCGGTGCCGCTCGGCGGTCCCACTCCCTCGCCGACGCTCCTCTTCGGCGATCGCACTAGATCAAGCGCCGCTCCCTCCACACGCGCGAAACCACCTAATCGGTCCCCATCGCCCAGCCGTTCACCCCTTTTGTTTTTGCGTCGAAACTAGCACCCCCACTCTCCCGCCGGCAAAACCCTCGCCTTTGCCACCTACGAACCTAGCAATGCCACCCCAGCCAGCTCTAGATCTCCATGTTGCAACCTGGATTCTTACGCGATACCCTGGATTTGCGCCTGCTCCCTTCTCTCACCGGTGATAAGAGATCTGAAACTCCCATAATTTTCTCCCGGACTGCTCCTACCTGAAACCATAGAGGCACATGAGGGAAGGTAACAACTAGATCGCACCACACAGAGGTCCGAGCTTCTCATCTTTCTTCTTTTTTCACACTACTCCTACCCAAATTCATTGAGGCGGAAGATTTGGAGAGGACTTGTCTTGGGGAAAGAGGGCTTTTGCTTGGCGGAATGTTGAGGAGTGTTAGGAGGTGTTCCTTAAAAGAAGAAAGATACCAACATCCCTCTCTCAGGCAAAACCTTACTTGTTGGCCACCTTCCTCCTTCGGACAGCACTCCCGCCGGCTAACTCCTCTTCTTGACGACAACCTCATTAGCTTCCTTCCACTTTTTGGCCGGAAGCTTCACCGGAGCTACAACCACTTGCAGGGTGGTGACCGCATTGCGGCACAAAGAGCCACTAACGACCCCCTCGCAAAGGTACGTATTGTTCATATTCATGTATGCTATACTCGTTTATCAAAGATACTTGCATACGTCCTGCACTCATTTGCTCCTTCCTTGTTCGCTCGACTTGTGTTGAGATACATCAGTGTGTGGTCTGGACACCAACAGCTTAAATTAGGCAAAGAAACACACCATCAACCGTCACGAGGGTGAGATCTTCTTTAAAACTCAATGCCCTTTCTTTCCTGGCAAGCCTTTAGAACTTTGTGCAAGAGAAAACTGCTAAATTAGGAAGCCTTTGTCGTTGCTTTTCCTATACAAACCCACAGAGAGTTCCAAATCCCTAACTCATAAAACCCAAGGTCGGATTTCATTAATCCCATGATTTTGAGTGGCTCCAATCGTTTATGCAGAGGTTGGAGCATTCGAAACTTTGAGGATGAACAAGCTCCTTGATCATTTCATTCTTCAAGTTGTGAGGAGTTTTCTCCAATGAATTGAAGAAAAACCTCCCACTTCATTCGCTGAACGGGTGGTAGCTTCGCTACAAATTCATAAACCAAACCTTAGGATCTTATTTGATAACGCTATGATGGGTTTAATTTGCTATCAAAAATGTATTCGATTCATTTCCTTGTATGGCTTGCATGTCACTGTGTAAATATAACCACTTTGGTTCGATCGACCACCAAGGTCTGATCACAAAACCAAATATTTTGATTCGATCGGCCACCAAGGCCTAATCAATAAAACCAACAACTTTATTTCGATAGGCCACTAAGGCCCAATCACAAAACCAAACACTTAGGTTAGATCGACTACCAAGGCCTGATTAAAAAACCAAGTCACCCGGTTCGATCGGCCACCAAGGCTTGATCATAAATCAAATCACTTTGGTTTGATCGACCAAGGCTCGATCAACCGATTATATGGGTTCAATCGGCCTAATCATTAAACCGAACACTTTGGTTTAAACGGCCACCAAAATCTGATCATCCAACCACTTTGATTTGATTGGCCACCAAAGGCCCAACCATATATTCGAACACTTTTGTTCAATCAGCCACTAAGGCCTAATCACAAAACCACCTACTCAGGTTCGATCGGCCACCAAGGCCCGATCATAAAGACAACCACTTAGCCTCGATCGGCAACTAAGGCCCGATCATAAAGCCAACCACTCCGGTTTGATCGGCCACCAAGGACCGATTAACCGATCATTTTGCATGTTGCATTCGCTTGCGCTTACAACTGCATTCCTTATATGTCATCTCAATTGCTTGATTTTATACTTGTACGCATGAAAAAAAAAAAATCAAATATTATGTGATGTCTTAATTACCATTGCATAAAAAAATTAAATTTTATCTTGGGCATTTGCATGTGGTGTCTCCTTGAGCACCAACACTTAACGGTATCACTACACACATGCCACCATGTGTGTGTAGCTTAAAACTTGCAAAATTCTCGGTGAGTGGTGGCTAGCAAAGCTAGCCTGCCAGTGTGCAAAGACCTCCTAAACAAAGAACATGTAGTCTCATCTCCTATGGTATCACACTTGAATGTCATAGGCAATTCATGTTGTATGCTCAATTTGGGTCACACTATAAAGCCACTGAACTCATCGACTGTGCAGTTGAGTTTGTCATTTGCATGTTCATGCCTAAGTCTTGGCGCCCATCGTGAACGCTCGTACGATCACGGTGTGGAATCTTTTTGCTTGCATGCATTTTGCCTACATGTTTTGATAGCAAATTAAACTCGTTCGGTGAGTTAACTCTGTTGCTCGCGATGCCTTAACGAGCATTGCTTGTCAAGTAAACCTCGGCGAGCAGTGCTAGTTATTGCAGTGGAATCAACACAAGTATGATTGTACTAAGGTTTGAAGGGATCAAACATTGCAAGTTGCGGACTCACATTTACTAGCCTGCTATATTTCCAAAACTATGCAATTAGCCAAACTAGCCCACATGTGAAAGCAAATTTTTTAAAATCCCTTTAGTTGGCATACTTAAGATCCCTTCGATCTTTAGGACGGGGCCGAAATCGGCAATCTCATCAAAGACACATGGTAGTCTTACCTCTGCACTCGTGCACACACTTAGATGTTGCAACTATGACACATTTTGTTAGATAGTATGTTAAGCTAGGACTTGAATGCTTAGGTAGTCATTGTGATGTCCTGACTATTGTTCTCTGCTAGTTTGGTTGCCCTAGCTAAACAACTTTTTTGCGTGTTCATTTGTGTATCTACTGGGTCTGGATTTTCGCATTAATATATTAGGAGCGATTTTCCGTGCAAGGAGTCGTGCCTAAAAATAAACAAAAAGGGAAGAACAAATAATGACTTAAAAGCTAACATTATCTGCATATGTTGCTAAACTCTCCTCCCGCGAGACATGGCTCATGTGTGTTGCATAATATGACCCGTTCTAACTCTTCTGCAGGTCGAGTCCTTTCTTTTTTACTTTATCATGTATTTACTTAGAGTCCATATGATCGAGTCTGTATCGAAAATAAGGTACTTGCACAAGTTCCAAGATGCATGACACAACCGAACCACTAAGGGTCCGTTTGGTTGGAGCTTTTGGAGCTGCGAGGCGAGCGAAAGCCGCGGCCCTCGAATTCGCCTTGTTTGTTTCGCAACTTCGCAGCACAGCCGCCGCGAAGTTAATAGGAAGCCCACCGGTGAGCTTCCCCTCGCGTCGCGACTTCGCCCGTGATTTTTTGCCCTATACCCCGCTCGCGCCCCCTCTCTGCTAATCCCTCTCGCCCCGCACGCTCCGCTTGAAGCTTTCTCTCTCGCGAACCCTATCCTTAGGTATGGCAAATCCACCTCTTCTCACATCATCTTTGCGGATCTGGCATGCGAATGAAATGGTTTTTGTTGGAGCTTAGGTATGGCAAACGGATTTGTTTTTTGCGTGAAATGATTTTTGTGCGTCATATTATGTTGAACGACTATTTTATGGTGAACGGTTCTATTTTTTGTTGGAGCTTAAGTATGAAAAATGATTTTTGTTGAACAATTTTTTTTTAGTTGTATGGGATTAGTGAAGTTTTGGGCTTTCTTGTAGCTCATTTTGGTTGCATTTTTTTCATTATTTTTGGAGCTTTTGGGTCTCTCTTTGCTCCTGAACTCGTGGTTTCTTTTTGGCTTTTGGGTCTCTCTTTAGTCGGATTCAAGTAAAGCTACATTTGAGCTTTTGTTTTGGTGCCTTGGGGGAAATTTTTGGATCATAAAAGCCAAGCATTTTTCCTCTGTAATGCATCTCTCGAACTTCTCACAAGTCAGAACAGGGGCTGGAACTTCATTTTATTTTTAGTGTATAGTATGTGCTTACTCACATCTTATACAACTTCTTTATGGGTTACTTGCCCGGGAATGTGATTAATCTTTCTAATCTGGGTTACTTGGAATTGCCCCTCCCTTAATGCATTTTCTAAATGAATTTAATTTCAGGAATGAGAATGGTTACAGGAGTGAGGAGTTGAAACATTTGAGTGGGTGTGCAAATTAAATTCTTGTTGAATGAAAATGATTACGGCATTACCTGACGGGATGCCAGAGAGGCTTCATGCATTTGACATTCAATTCTTGTGCTTCTTACGCTTATTTCACTTAAACTTTGTTTCTTACATACACACCACTATTGCATTGCATGGTGTGACTATCATTTCATGTACAGCTAGTCTAATTATCTATGCAATAACTTCCATAGATTAATTTGGCCAAAAGCCTAATTATCTTCGCAAAAAAAAAATGTTTATAACTAGAGATCTGAGTAACGTTTTGGATTTGGTGGCTCTAATTCATATTTTACCTATCTTGGTATTCCACTATCATGTGGCTTTATGGTTAAGCTTTTTCTCAGAATTGGTTTTATAATAATGATATTATTGCTGCATGCTTTAAGTGAACATAATTCATTTGTGCAAAACCTGAAATCGTGAGGTGACATTTTTGCAAAATCTGAAATTATTGAGTTGCATTTTTGTAAATCGTTATCCTTTTGGTAATATTGCTCACATAGAAAATGTCTTAACAATTGCTGTGGAGCTCGTGAGATGAGCAAATCTTTAACCATTGAATTTCTTGCTCACTAAAATTATGTCTGGTGCCTTCATCCACTTTTCTTTTTACTACTCCAAGAGCTTTTTTTTAGTTATGGCAAATTTTCCGTGGCTGTTTTATTTATTTATTTAATTTTCTGCCTATTCTTGAAACGTTTTCATCTCCCATCTCCTACCCTACCAATTATATACTTTGCAAAATCTGGAGAGATTTGGGGGTTTTATTTGCAAAACCTGAGAGCTTTGCATGATTTGTTTGTAAAATCTGGAAAGTACTGGGGGGGGTTTATTTGCAAAATTTGGAAAGGTTCGGGTGGTTTATTTGTAAAATTTGATAAGTCGGGTGTTATAGACTTAAGATTTGGGCGAATAAGCCAAGAATCGAGTGGAATATTTGTAAGAATTTGGCCTACCTCTCTTTATTTACTTTGCTTGTTTGGTGAACTCTTGTTTATTGAAGTGAAACTTGTTTGTTATGCTTAATTTAATTGTGCATACTGGTGAAATCTTATTTATTGCAGTGAAACTTGTTAGTGAAATGCATGAATTAATATGTTAGCAAATTGCTTGCCCAAACATAACAAGGAGTGTTAAAAGTGAAATGCATGAATAGCTTATGGTTTTAAGCGGGTGTTTGGCATTGAGTTAATTGTTGAAAAAATGGATGTTGTTATACAAGTCTTGGCTCATTTTCATTGTTGTGATATTGTATATATGAAAAGAGGGATGTTGTTATACAAGCCTCGGTTTTCCCCCTAGCTGGACTGGTTTGGCTCCCTGCTATAGCTCTTGGTTTGGCCCTTATAGTGGGCTCGGGTTCCCTGCTATGGCTCTAGGTTTGGCCCTTATAGTGGGCTCCCTGCTATGGCTCTCGGTTTGACCCTTATAGTGGTGTTTTATATGTAAATATTTTCAATGAAATAATGCAAGTCTTTACAAAATATGTATATAGAGGACTTTGTGCTATGTTGGAGGAAGTCATGTATGAATGAAAGCCTTGTACCTACCTCTTTAATCCTCTAATAAAATTTCCATCTTTCTTTCCCGTGGATGTAGGTCATATTGACCGAACCACGTTAAATAATATGTCTCCTTTTATATTTTTGCGAATTTTTGTTAATTTTATGTTTCAATTGGATGTGATGAAAGTTTATAATCTGTTTCAAATGTTAGTTGATTTTTAAATTTGAATGTATATCATTTCTATATGTGCTTTAGCTTAGTATAACATGATCAGTAAAGGGAAGGAAATTGGTCCACCTGTAATATGGGAAAAGGACATAAAATATCTTTTTTGCGATCTATGCATAAAAGAGATAGAGTTGGGAAATAGACCGTCCACATTTCTCAATAAAGAAGGTTGGGAAAACATTGTTAAGCATTTTAAAGAAGCAACTGGGAGGACGTATGATAGGACGCAGCTAAAAAAAAATGGGATCAGCTCAAAAAGGAGTGTAAGATTTGGAAAGATTTAAAACGTGAGTGTACAGGTCTCGGTTGGAATCCAGTTAAGCGCACCATATATGCATCTGAGGAGTGGTGGGCACAACGACTTGCGGTTAATATATACATTCATTTCTTACAATTTTAAATGTTTATACAATTTTTGCTTAATTTTAAATGATCCAATTTTGTCTCAGGTTGTTCCTGCTGCTAGGAAATTTAAACTGAGTGGAATTGAACCCGAACTTGAGGAGAAGATGGATTGGATGTTTCAGGGTATCGTCACCACTGGCAAGTATGCATGTGCACCCAGATAGGTTGGATTTGCTGAGACCCAGGAGAACGTGGCCGTCAGTCTATCAGAGGATTCTCCTGTACTGCCTAGCCCTGGACATACTGAGCTACAGTCAACGAATCGATCAAAACACTCTCTTTGAAGGTAGGAAGAAGAGTGAAGCTGCCTCATACAGGGCTCAACTCTCTTACTTGGTCGAATCTTCAAATGATGCACCTCATAAAGTGCAGAAATCCTCAGTGAACGATGTGGTTTCAATTTTGGAGAAGGATGAAGACATAGCAGATGATGATGATCTGTACTACTTCGCAGTTGAGCTGCTGCAGGATTCGGTACACAGAGATTTCTTCATCACAATAGCTAAAAAACGTAGGGTGAAGTACCTACGACATTTTTATTACAGGAGGAACATGTGACTTGGGTCCACTTGGGTCCAATTTGTATTTTAATTTTCACATTTGGACTACTTATTTGTACTGAACTTATGGTTGGTTGTATGTTTCTTTGAATGATATATTCTGATCATAACACAATTTTGTTTCGTCTCTTTCATATTGTTCTGAGAAGTGTTTAAATTATGCATATGAATTGCTTAGTGATTTGAATTTTTTTTTGTTAAATACACAGTAAGATCTAGTATGGATCCAGAGGAACGTCGTCGTAGGAGGAGAAACGCAGCAATAAACTTAGCAATCGAGTACTACAACACCTTCATTGAACGTCCCCGATGTTACACATCAGCACACATTGGAGAAAAATGGGTTGTGGAAATGTTAGAAGGACATCCAACCAGATTCCACAATATGTTTAGAATGAGTCAGGAGGTGTTTAAAGATCTTTTAGCGGAGCTTGTTGACTCTCATGGACTGCACGGGTCTGTGAGGACAACAAATCGGGGGTTATTAGCAATCACTATCTACATACTTTCACAGAACGAGTCGATGCGTTCAGCGATGGAACGGTTTTAACATTCTTCAGAAACAATTAGTAGGTATTTCACAGTAGGTTTGAAAGCTCTAGTAAGCCTAGGTAAAGATGTTATCAAGCCACTTGATCCAACATTCGCACAAATACCAAGAGAGATTCGTAATGATCCTCATTACATGTCATTCTTTAAGGTATTCATCTAATATTCATTGTCCAATTTTGAGTCTACATACAACTAAACACATATATTATGTGACTAAACATTGTTAGGATTGTAACGGAGCAATTGATGGAACACATGTCGATGCATGCGTTTCGAACAATGAAAAAGTCGCATTTATCGGCCGAAGTGGAATACCAACACAAAATGTCATGACGGTATGCGACTCTAACATGTGTTTTACATTTGTCATGCTTGGTTGGAAAGCAGTGCACATGACATCAGGATATTTAAAAGTGTAACAAGAAATGAACAGTATTTGTTTTTCGGATCCACCAAACGGTATGCATATTTTATCAAAATTCAATTATGTGATATACATCAAACATTACTTTCAAATTTGAAACGGGAAAATATTACTGCGTGGACGTCGGTTATCCGTTGCAACGAGGTTATATGAAACCATTCCTGGATACGAGGTATCATATACCGGATTTTGAAAGAGCAAGTAATGTGACACAAACCCGGAAGGAGGTCTTCAACAAACGGCATTCTTCCTTAAGTGTGATCGAGAGGACATTTGGTGTTTGGAAGAAAAAATGTGTTATATTGAGAGACATGCCCTCTTATCCCTTTTCTAAACAGGTGCAGATCGTTATAGCAATGATGACTGCCGCATAATTATATTAGAGCGTCATCCGTCACGATTCGATATCGATTTCGCAGCTGCAGAAATGAATGAACAAGAAGCGCGCACCACGATCAGAAAACCAAATAGGTTCTTCGACGTTAATAGATGATAGCGAGCAGCCTAACATTTGCACTAAAAACGGCGGAGATGCTGAAGAAATGACACAGCTTCGGGAAGAAATAACAAATGCATTGGTTAATATGACATAGACTTGTATTTCGTTATGGAGATTTTTGGAGTATTTCTATTTTGACTGTATAAGTGATTTGTCATTTGAGTACTTATTAAAATCTTTTTCGTATAGCATATGTTCTACCTTTTGAATTAATTACACCATCAATCACTACTTCATTTGGTCTATACCCCCTATGCTATGAAGGCTCATCTTCTTCATCACATGCTTTCTCTACTTTTCATTTAAGATATAGCCTTATCCACATCACGTGATGAAATGAAGACACTTATTTTACAATTTTTCTCGTAATATAACCCATTTAATAATTTTACAAAAGCTGATGAAAAACTTATTAAATTAAAGTTAGTGGCAATTACATAGACACCGCCTGAAACTTGCTATTTACAAATCAACCACCTTCTTTCATTTATATTTTTTATTATTTTATCAAATTCTCAATAATTTGATTATGACACGTGTAAATATATCGATTTGATAGTCAAAATAAAAATCATATGAATGATTTATTTGTATATATCAATATTTTGGATGGTACTATATCATGCAAAATGATATCAACTCTTCTCGCTCAAGTTCAAAGCGAGTGTTGCATGACGACAGAATTTTTTAACAGTTTTACCAAACGAGGACGAACAGTCATTTCTCCCGAAAGCAATGCTGCACGATGTGTTCTCAAACAACTGCGAACAAACAGACAACTAACTTCTCCGCAATGTTTTCCGCAATGGAATTTCCTGCAACATGATTCAGAATTGCTAGTTCAGAAGCTCAATTGCGCTAAACGAGCCCTAAGAGAAGATGCACATGTCCAGTATCTTAATTCTGAATTTATATTCATGTATAGAACAAGAATCAGGCATGTATATACAGAATCAAGCCACTTTTCCTACTTTCCTGAGATATGTTGTCGACCCCGCGACATCGGCCTGTTATATATTTTGTTTGGCTTGCTTTACTTGTTGCAGTTTGCTTGACATTTATTATTTCTTTGCTAGTGGTTTGTTTGAGCCCTTAAGAAAAATACAATCTAGGATCATTAAGGACCCTAAATATATTTTCTGCAAAAAAATCCTAATAATAAAATATTCAAGATAAATCAACACTTGGGAATCAAAATTTAGGATTATCCCAACTTTAAAATGAGCATTTTCTTACTGCTTTGACTTTCCTGCAAGCCTTCAGGCCCAATTTAAAACATGTTACATTACATGACTATTACCCAAATCATTCGAAATAGAGTCTCCACGTTTAAATTTAATTGCAAATAATTGCAGCAAATTGCATGTCCAAAGGAAGGCAAGCATAAATTTCTATATAGGAGGTTGTTGTCTAGTACAACTAGGGTGTTAGAGGCTAACCCAACCCAGACAGGGACGCAAGTCCTTTGTAGGGTGGTTCTAGCTTCGTAGTTGGACCTCCTTTCTTTCGACACTCTAGCGGCATCTCCATCATTTAATGGACGGGATTAAGTCTCACCTTCTACAAAATGTGCCTCTTAGAGGGTCATAGGAACCAGTCTTCCTTCTTTTGACTTTATGGCAACCAAGGTCTCCTTGGACTATGCAATTCATAGATTGCTAACAATGGATCTTTGGTTTGGTTGGGTCAACTACCTTCACGACCAGGTAGACTTAGGGTCTCCATAGCTTGGGACTACGAATCTATGGTAACCCGACCCGGCTACTATCTATTTAGCTATTCCTCCCCTTCCTGTTGAGATCTCTTTTGAGTCTTGTCATTCCTTTCAAAAATCGTTGATATCGTCTCATGGGCCTCGCATGCCTGGGCGCCGCTACCGTTGTGGATACAGTGATTCACCATCCGACCTATGGCCCGGTACAGGTGTCGAAAGTATCGGGATTGCCTCATTTAAGAAGATAAAAAATCTTTTGGTTTCCTAAATAACCTAATCATAAATTATGTAAGCAGGACTCTTGTTATCAATACTTTTCAGCATCCCCCAAGATGTAATTAATCAAAAGAATATGTTCTTTTGATAGTACTCTTAAATAGGGGTGTAAACAAGCCGAACATGAGCGAGCCTGGACTCAACTCGTGTTTGGCTCGTTAGAAAATCACATTGTTCGTGTTCGGCTCTTTTATATTTTGAACACAAAAAAGTTCGTTCATGTTCGGCTCGGTTGCTTAGCTAGCCGAACACGAGCAATTCTCGAACAAAAAACCATATAGCAACCCTAGTCATGCATGCAGTCGTTAGAAGTGTAAACGAGCCGAGCTTGAGCGAGCCCAGACTCGGTTTATTAAAAAATATTATTATTCGTGTTCGGCCCGTTTGTATATCGAGCTCAAAACATTTGTGTTTGGCTCGCTTACTTATCAAACTGAACACGAGCTATTTTGACAACCATAATCACACGGCCGTAAAATGTTAAGGATGGGACGAGATTTATATCTCGTTATTTATATAAAAATATTCATTTAAATATATTTTTATTCTATTTTTAATTAATAAGTTTAATTGATTATAAATCTTTGTAGCGTTGTAGTCAATTAAATTATTTAAAAATAATACTCAATATATATATATATATATATATATATATATATATATATAGAGAGAGAGAGAGAGAGAGAGAGAGAGGGAGTGAGGGAGGGAGGGAGAGAGACAGAGAGAGAGAGCCAAAACGAGCCGAACACGAACGAACAAAATTTTAATCTCGGGTTGTGGGTTGCTTTCGTAGGGTTTTTCTTCGCAGATATGTTTCCAAGGCATTTTCGATCCGATCTCGCTTCGGACATATGCACTTTGGTTATCACGTGAAGTTTACCTTATAAAAGTTCTCCACGTTCTTTTTAATTGTTTGTCTATTTTTTTTTCAAATTTTCTTTTTCTCCAGTACTCATTTAAAGAGAGGTTTATTTGGAAAGAGAATTATACAATGAAAATAAGACAAGCTGACTACTCCAAAAGCTCAACAAAAAAATGGAAACACATAGACCCATTTTATTCCGATATTGCCTTACATTTGATTCAATATCATTATGGCAGCAGTTCACTGGGGCTGCCATCACTAGCTCACACTTAGAAAAACATCTAAATACTAAAAATAAATATTATATAATGCCACACGAGTGCTTCGGACAAAAGATTACCTTTTGCTGATGAATATTATTATACTAGAATCGCCTCTTCTGTTGAGGGTAGCCTGTATTCTGCATTCCCATTCCAGGATCTTTTCTCCTCAACTAGTCCATAGAAAAAGCATGCATATGGAATAAAAACAAGGTATAACGGAAATAAACAGATTTGAATTGAGAGACTACCTGCTGTGGATGTGCCTGAGCTGCAGCACCCCGCTGAATAGGAATACCTCCAGGATTCAGTCCCCCAATGCCAGCTTGGGAGGCAATGTTGAATGCTGCCATGCTAGCTTGTGGCATTCTCGGCATTCCAAGCATAGGCATGGGACGAGGAACACCTCTAGGAGGCACAACAGATGCTGCTGCAACACTCCCAGGAATAGCAACTGCTGCTGATACCTGGATCCCATAGATTGAAATATGACTAACCAGATTAATCTAAGAAAAAATGTCAAGATTAATTATGTTATCATAACTACTGGTTTGCTCGGCATGAGCAATGAGGAGATTAAGTTTTAATGAATAATATATTCAATAATATGTTTACTGCATAGTGTTTATGTGTTCTTTATATAGATATAGATCCTAAATCACAAAATTAACTATATTGAATTAGAAATTTAATAAGCCCGTGCTTGTAAAGTTCCCCTGGACAATCACCTCTTTCAATTAATATTGTTACATCACTCTTCAAGCCCTTTTCACTTGTCATCATAATCATATAACTGAAAGATACTTCAACCTTTTTTCCTCGTGAAACCATTTCTTGTTCCCAGATTCCGCTTGATTTAAGATGCTTTTAGATATTCCCTGAATGTTATGCTCAATGAAAATTTTAATTTATTTCTATGATTCTTAGTTTGATGTGCATCTATTGATGATAGCATTTGGCACTGTCAATCAGAAGCCCTACCAAGGAAGATTTGAGAGTTACAGGACCAATGCATTAAAAATCCAATTGGCAGTCCCTTGATCTGAAGGATTTGAGAATTAAACTATATACTAAAGATGCTGGCAATTCAGAACTAAACGACAGGAAAGCATTAAATATATGGTTGAATTACTATGGGCGTAAAAAAATCAGCCAATATGCAATACTTCAGTTAAGCTGAAATACCGGTTGAGGAGGCTGAATGCTAGTTGTCCCTTCAAAATCAGTAGATGTATCAACAGGACGAGCAGGATAATTGATAAATTTCTCTCCAGGTTGTGTTGGTACGAGTGCACTGATGTCCATACAAAAAGTCAAAGCAAGAGTCATACAAGGATGCTTGATATGTAAATGATGCGAGCACATTTATGTTATGCAAAAAAGAAAATAAACAATAAAACTCTAGGCTGCTTCAAAAAAAATTATTTAGAGAACTGCGGATTTTTTACAAGAGAAAGTAAAGTATAATAGTATCTTACTTCCGACCCGGTAGAGGATCAATTCGGAAGTACCTGTACAAAAATTGCAGAAACTTTAAATTAAACAGATAAGTGTACAGTGTAACCATACTTCAACAAATTTTCATAAAGCAGCTAGAGTTTCCTGAATGGCATGTTACCACATGGTACAAAAAAAATACAATTCAAGCATATAGATACAATTATAATGGTAAACATAGCTCCAAACAAAGCATTATGAAATGCTACTTTGTAAAGTTAATAAATGAGAGTATTAAAAAAAATATTTTAGAACAATGTAATGAACAAAATAAAGGTGCATGTCATCAAATGATCCGATAAAGTAAAATTGAATTGGCAGTGAAGAAAATCTATTAAGGTAAAATTTAGGTTCAAATAAAATTTTTTATTGGATTGAACAGTTAAAAAGAGAAATTTATTACCAAGGTTGGCTTAAGAAAACTTTTCAATGATAATTGAAATGCTAAATAATCAAACAAAAATATGTTAGCACTAATGTTGACAACATAAAAAATGTTAAACATTGTGATTATTATAAGAGAATTAAACTTACAAAGTTATGCAATAAAGTTAAGATGCCACAAATTAATAAAATGAAGAATTGTTAAAAAAACTATACCAAGCATACAACAACAACAACATGCATTTATCCCACTAAGTGGGGTCTGCTACATGAATCTTTTTTCTCCATTGCGTCCTATAGAGTCATATTTTCATTTAATTCTAATAAATTAAGATCATTTTTTATACAATATGCTCAAGTCGTATTAGGTCAACTTATGCCTTTCTTAACATAAGTTGAATCTAAAACATCTACTCTCCTAACTAGATCATCAGATGGTCACGTTTAATGTAACCAAACCATCTAAAACGACTCTCTAATCTTGTCTAAAGATAAATTGAAATTGTGGAGATGATTTTTATTTAAATAAAATAAACAAAGAAATATAAAGAGATGAGAAAAAATCTTATATGTATAACAAAAATTAATTTGGTGTGGAATGAGAAATAAAGGTGAATGTACAAAGTATTTTAATAAATTACGATTACTATAATAACTAATGGAATAACTGTAGAGATGCTAGTTATACTATAAGTTGAATCTAAAACATCTACTCTCCTAAATGGATCATCAGATGGTCACGTTTAATGTAATCAAACCACTAAAATGACTCTCTCTAATCTTGTCTGAAGATAAATTGAAATTGTGGAGATAATTTTTATGTAAATAAAATAAACAAAGAAATATAAGAGATGAGAAACAATATTATATGTAAAACAAAAATTCATTTGGTGCGGAATGAGAAATAAAGCTGAATGTAAAAAGTATTTTAATAAATTACGATTACTATAATAACTTATGGAATAACTATAGAGACACTAGTTATACTAGGATCACATTAAGAATCAAAATTAAATGCAGATCTTTTATATTCATTCTGGAGATGCTTATGAAAGACAATAATAAAAAAAAGGGGTAATATGGTATTCTTTAGATGAATGATCTATCCCAACTCGGTGATACATCCATTACAATAGATGAAAAGTTAAATAAATGATCAAATGTTTGGAAGATAATGTGCATAGCATTAGTAAAATAAAGGTTAAAGATATAATCTTTCAATACTAGTCTATGGAATATTAACAATTACAGTCAATATTAATAGAAGATAAAGCAACACTTAGATGTGATAGTTTAAGTATTTTAGATATATTATTTAGAGGAATAAGGATATATATGAGTATATAACCACTTAACTGCACTAGAGTTATGGTTTAATGGCTGAAATAGTAAAGTGTCTTGAGAGATTAAAAAGTAAATTTTATAACTTCGTAATTAGACTGCCTATATTGCATGGATCCAAGTATTGGTCGAGAACAAATTATTGATAACGAATTTAAGAGTGATAGAAATGAGAACAATAAAATAAATGTGTAGCAAAATATAATGAATAAATTATGGAATGGTTATTATAAAGAAATGGTCGGAGCAGAATACATTAATGGTAAAATAATTGAAAATAGATCCTGTAATTTGGACATATTGAATGCGGTTTAGATGGGCAAATAAATTCAATGCTCAAGAATTATGCCCTAATCTAACATGTTAGAATTAAGAATGATTGCCATGGTGAAGACTACAATTTAAGTTTAAAAGTTAGTCACTCATGCTACTAAACCAACTTGGGTGGAATGTTTTGCATTATTTTCTTTATTAATTATTTCTATATTTTTTGTATTTTTGTTTCCATTCATGAAATTACATGAATTAAATAATTCTCTATACCTGGGATTTGAAGCAGTCCTTAGCTAGCCATGAAGTTGCATGGATATATGCATACATGAGTTTCTTCATAGACATGAAGTTGTATAGATATATGCATATCTGTTACTTCTCTAGAATGTGAGCAAGAATTTTTTTAAGAGTCAATTCATTCTCACTTTTTGATATGGTATTAGAAAAACTTATGCAAATGTCTATTTTTCTTCCATGACAAAATTTGATATGAAAACAAAGAGACAACTCGATTTCTTAAGAGCCACCTCCAATCCTAAGGTTTGTTGCTTCAAATCATAATGGAGGGACAAAATGCACTCTTCTCCTAATTAATGGACACAAACTAAATTGGGTATAGCTTCTTTCAAAGGTCCCACTCAGTGTTGATGTTCACTTGTGAGCAATAGAAAGATTACTTTATAGGACTTAACACTCAACCAAAGAAGGAATATCCAATATTCAAGGGTTGTAAGAAAGAAAATAACAGGGTGAAGTTCTTCTTACAACCAGATATCTCATTTGTTGATAGAATGTCCTCTAAATCTCTTTATTTTCAAATATTGGTTCAAATCTTGCAAGCTTCCAATCCAAACACCAAGATCTCCAATGCCACAAAAGTCTTTGGATATTCATCGTTCAATCATGTTCATCCTCGTATCCATAATGTGCTAGACCCAAAATATATCAAATGCCTCTTCATAAATTACTCTCATAAAAAAAAAGAGATGCCAGTGTTATTCACCAAAATTAAAAAAAAAATACAATTCAATGAATTTAATTTCTTTTAGCATCAAACTTGCTACCCTTCTTTCTAAATACAATGTCAGCTTTGCCATTTGTGATAAATAAAGTGCTAACCTGTAAAATGATTTCCATATCTTGTTTGTATACACCTCTATCTCTCATATTTTAAAATGTCTCTATAATGATTTTTGATATTTTATTCATCTATTATTAACTTGGATCAAGCCTTTCACTCATAAGAGAAATGATTTCATAAAAATAAAAAATACAAAATACAAAAAAAAATCTTTAGATATCAACAAGATGTCTTTTGCTTTGTATATGTGAAAGGTTATCTTAATGCATTTCATGTAAAAAAGACGAGACTCTTTTCTTCAACAGAATAATCCTAGCTTACTAGTTGATAAAAATGCAAATGGCAAAAATTTAACAAAATCAACAAGTTTATAGAGGAGAATCATATTGATTCCTATGCTCATGAATTATTTTCTATTTTTCCTAACTTATTCATCTTCTATAAAATTTATTTGTATGTTAACCAATAGCTTCTTGTAATGGTATTACAGCTGCATTTTTCTTCTAATTAAAAAAAAAGTATTAAACGAAGTCATATTTAAGCTGACTTAAGTCAAATCATTTTGTAGTCAAACTATCCCAAACTTACTTGGACAAAGAGGAGTTTTAGAGAGTAATCTTGGTGAAGGGTTGACTTTAGTCAATCCTAGCAAGGCCATGGTGAACTGAATAAAGAATGATTTTCATTTGCTTTGAGGTGAGTTCACAAGAGTTAGGGACACGAAAGAGCTAAGCTTGATTAAGGTGAACACAAGCAAACAGAAATACAATAGCTTAAAGGTATTCTAAGTCCAAAAAAATAACAAAGGTCAGTCAATGAGCCAACCATGAACGCTCCAAGGGTCCAATCAATGCCTAGGATCTAATAATAGATAACATATGTACAAAATGACAAATATTGGAAACTTAAATAACAATATGAAGCTAACAATGTTGGGTTGGCAAACAATTAAGAATTCACATGCTACATTAGAACATACAAGCCATAGGAATTGAGTAACCAGGTCAGACTAATTTGGTCCAAAACAAGGGAAAGAGAATCCACTCATATTGAGAGTGTGTTCAATGCAGCTCCCAAGGGCCAGCCCTAGACTACATGTATATATATGATTACAATGGTTAGAGACAGTTTGACGAGTATTTAAGGTCAACTAGGGTGAAGCTAGCCAGAGATTCCTTGATCCATATTTTAGAGGTCAATAATAACTAGAATAAATGACTGAAAAAATGTTGACTCATAAAGCAAGTCTCAAATAGTTCGAATAAGACTACAGTACCCACACAAGGACTGATATTTATTCATAATAATGCTAATGATCATTGATATCTAAAAAAACTCTATAAGAGTTTTAAGTCCTCCAAGGTGAGAACTTGCATAAGTTTTGAAATCAATAAGGAATTATTTCATTCCGAGAGATTTAAGTGTACTGCATTTCAAATATATGGGTTTTAAATTTTTTAGTGTTTGGTTGAAAATAAAACAAATTCAATGTATTTATTTAAGGACTTTTGAATACATCAATCAATTTCTTTTTGGTGAATTTCAAATTAACTTGATTCGGGTGAACCCTAAATTCATCCTGCAATGTGACACATCTTTAGAACTTTTCAGCATCCTACTCACAACCTCACCATGCGACATTCACAAGGCAAAATGCCCTCATTGTACTCACATCCTCACAACACAACTCACATAATCTCGCCACCTCGTCCTAGAGAAGTTGTGCCATCCCCTACAACAATAAAACTCTAGCACCGATCATTCTTTAAAATGATAGTAAAAATACAAAAAAAAAAAGATTTTTTTTATTCTCAACCAAACACTAAAAAGTAATTTTGCATATTTAACAATCAACAAAATACATTTGAGCATTCTAAATAATTCAACTAACTTTAAACAGCATTTAAAAATTAAAATTCACTTGAATTTTAGATACAACCAAAAACCACCTAAAAAATGAAAAATAAAAACCTCTTTTATATGGTATTCTATTTCCAAGACAATCAACACCCTGATAAAGACAGATGCATAAATTACGAGTTCTGCTCAAATGAGGACCATGAATGTATTTAATTTTAATCAAACACCACTAGAATTACCACAGGGTTCAAATTGTATGGAACTACAACTTGACTATTAAAAGATACATATTGATAATTATCATGAGAAGTGTTTTATGCAGGAAGAAACTACCTTTGCTTCACCAAATTATCAAGAATATGTGTTACAGAACAGATAAAGTTATGAAGACTAACTTTAAATCACAAATTTCTTCATTTTATTTATATTAACTAACTGAATCAGGGCGAACCGATAGGATCAGCAATATTCCGTATGCTTCAACATCATTTAATTAAACGAATAATAAACTATCCAAAGAAAAGCTTATACATGGGGCCATATATATATATATATATATATATATATATATATATATATATATATATATATATATATATATATATATATATATATATATATATATATATATATGCTGATGAAGGCCCGATTCCCACTTAATAAATATCACATTGCTTTTAGCCTTTAGAGACTTGTTTGGGAGTACTTCTAATCAAAAAGATTTGCGTGAGATGTATTAACACCCAATGGTTCAAGATCTTTTGCATTCACAATGGATAATAATGATTTAAAATACTAAAAAATATAGAATGTCTAGATGTACCCAACCAACTTTTAAAATCTTTAAAATTACCTAGCAATACACGGGTTTATGCAATTTTGCAAAATACAAAGTCTCTACTATTAATTGTAGCTAACATCTACACATATTCATATGGAAAGATAAATCCAGCAACATTATATACAACATCCTACAGAAAAAGAAAAAAATCAGGTGAAGGATTATAAACATTACTCGTGTTCCAAAGCCTGTGCAGCAGTTATACGTTTCTGTGGATCATATCTGCAATGATATATCAATTGTTTTGTGAGAATCAAGCTGATTAACAAGGATGCATTCACCATAAGTAGAGCTAGATATTGCAATAAATAAACATGCTCGTACAAAACACAATGAGCTACATTGATTCGAGGAGAACATTTTTTTAATGCAATATTAGGGGCAATGGGTGGCTACAGTATCAACAAAAGAATAATAACTGTTCAGTAAATACTCAGTCTAGTTTTTCCAATTTCTTCTGCTAACCAACCAAAATATTGGACAGACTGTCAAAAAGAGGGTATTAAATATGAGACATTAAAACAGAAATTCAATTAGTTTATAAAAATAAAGAAAAGATAGCAAACCATCCACAAAGTTTACCAAAAAAAATCTAAAGAGAGCAAAAAAAGAATTATGGAATAATGGATGTGAATCTTACATATCCAAGAAAGATGAATGTGAATCTTTTAAAAAAAAACATAATATTTTCTATTTTATTCAACGTGAATCTACAATAATTTATCATTTTTTAACTTGTTTAAATGAAGTAATTAGGATAGAGATAAAAGGTAATTTTTTCTAGCAAGAAAATAGAAAGGAAACGTCCATCATAATTGCACTCCCACGTAGAATGTTCATTAGAAATGTGAAACTTCTCATAAATGCCTACAAAGTTAAATGTGTGATAGTTGGGTGGCTGTGAAGAAACAGGGTTACTTTATCCGTTTTGTTCCTAAACCAGTATATTTCTGACTACAATATACCAGGATATGAATATGGATGATGAAGTGAACGAGGATCCAGGGCGTGTTGATGTACATTTAAAATTAAGTGCATAAAAATCACACAAACAAAAATTTATACATAAACAGCATTCAAGTTTTAACAACTTTATGTTACTTCAGATGAAACCAGACATATGAAGAAATCCAAATAGATAATGACTAATAGCATGCTACTAGACAAAATGGATGGAAATTTTAAAACATAAAAATCATATAACCGGTTAAAAATGATTTCACCGTAGAAACCAAGACTGTATTGAACTTTAATTAAAATCAATTGCATGTGCAGGCCATTTGCGAGATTTAAGATTAGAAATAAGATAGAAGTAAAAGAAGCATAAATCAAACTTCCAATATGAAAAAAGAGACGACATCTTCCAAAAATCTCAAATCTCCAACTTAAACTAAGATAAAAGAATTGTGAATCAAAGTAGACTTTTACAACAACAACAAAGCCTTAATCCCACTAAGTGGGGTCGGCTACATGAATCCTTTTTCTCCATTGCGTCCTATTTAGTGTCAAATTTTTGTTTAATTCTAATAAATTAAGATCATTTTTTATGCAATAAGCCCAAGTTTTCCTAGGTCTACCTCTGCCTTTCTTAACATAAGTTGTATTTAAAACATCTACTCTCCTAATCGGATCATTAGGTGGTTGACGTTTAATGTGACCAAACCATCTAAGGCGACTCTCTCTAATTTTATCCGTCACTGGTGCAACACCAACCATATTACGGATATATTCATTTCGCATTTGGTCTCTAAGTGTAAAGCCACTCATCCACCTAATCATTCTCATCTCGGCAACACTTAACATTATGCTTCTCTTTTAAAGGCCAACATTCAGCACCATAGAGCATTGAAGGTCTCTGTTGACCTCATTTTTATGAGGTCTTAGGTTTTTCTTTAGCACTCTGTGATCTAGCTTTGTGAGTTCTTTATCGACCATCCTAGCGGATTAGTCACGGAACCCACATTACATAGAGCTTCGAACCACTTCTAGACTCATTTTAGTAAGCACTCGCATGAAGTAGTCCAAGACTCGACTTCTTTGCTAGCGGCAAGTGACTAACACGTAGAGGCTCGAAAACGAGTTCCCATAGCAGACGACGGCCTCAGCGAACCCTTAATGACGTTCGAATTCGCGCGCACCAATTTGACACTTTTTTGGCCCGATCGTCGGCGAAGTTGTCCGGACGACCTCGGATGACGAAACGGACCACACGGATGCGTCCGGGACGTCGAATTTAGCTAGGAAGCGTACCCATATTGCTGTGGTTCTGAGCGCGAGCTGTTAGCTGTTGTAAAAAGCTGAAAGCTGCTGTAGGAGGTTTAGAAAGCTGTGAGATGCTGGAATTTGCTGTAGGCTGCTGTAGGAAGCTGTAGAATAGCTGTTTGCTGTTTGAAAGTGCTATGAGGGCTGTTGTTTGCTGCAGAAAGCCATGGGAAAGCAGTTGCTTGCTGTGAGAAGCTGGAATTTGCTGTAGAAGGTGCTGTTAGGCCTAGAATTGGCTTTAGAAAGCTGCTGTTGGCCCTTGGGAGAGCTGTAGGAGTGCTGTGAGAGCATTGGAAGTGCTGTCCAGTGCTCGGAATTGCTGTTTGGAGTTGCAAATCTCTGTAAAAGTGTTGTTCGATGATTAAAATTGCTGCGAGAGTTGTTTGGAAGAGTAAAAGTGATGTTTGGAAGAATATAAGTGCTCTTTGGAGTGCTCGTAAGTTGTAAGAGAGCTTTGGAAGTCACGTGACGTTTATTTGGAAGCCATATAACTATTGTAGGCGAGCGGGAAAGTGCTGTCCTGCGCTTAGAAGCGCTGTAGGAAGTAGTTTGTGCCTTGGAAAGTGTTGTCCAACATTTGAAAATCATGTAGGAAGCTGTAAGAGAGCTGGGAGAAGGGTATAATTGCTGTTGGAATCGTTTGGAAGTCATATAATTACTGTTTGAATTGTTTGGAAGTCAATTAATTGTTGTTTGGAGTGTCTAATCACTGCCCCGAGTCGTAGGAGGTCGTAGAGTCGCCGCATATGTTTGCTAGTAGCTGCCCTGAGTCGTTGGAAGCCTTCAAATTGTGATTTAGGCCCGGTTCACTTGCATTTTCTTCCCTTTTGGCTTTTGCTGGTTTCGGAAGTGAGCCGGCCTTCTCCTTTTTCATCATTTTTTTTTTTATTATTTTTTTTATTTTATTATTATTATTATTATTTTTAATTTTCTTATTTTATTGTTGTTTTAAACGGTTAAGTCACAAAAAGGGGAATTTCTGATTTAACTTGAGGAAGGATAAGTCACTCTTACTACTTCAAGACAAAGCTAGAGCAGCATGCTTCCTGACCTAGGAACGACACCCTGCAGCGAGTCACCCACCTAACCTTAACTCGCAAACTTCCTAAACCTTAGTGCACGCCCTGTGCGAAACCTCATTTACCTATTTCACAACATACGCTTCCTGCGACCCAGGAGCACACCCTGTAGCGAGTCACCCACCTCGACCTTAACTCGTACTTCCTAAACCTGCAGGTGTAAGCTTGAGTCAAACCTCCTTTACCTAATTCACGAGCATACGCTTCCTAAACCTCAGGAGCGCACCCTGAGGTGAGTCACCCACCTAACCTTAACTGCAGATTTCCTAAACCTAGAGAGCACACCCTGAGTGAGTCACCCACCTAACCTTAACTCGCATTTCCTAAACTCTAGGAAGACACCCTAAAGTGAGAGCCCATCCACCTGACATTCAAATGCACAAGAAACTAGAGACTCGACCCTAATTCACGAGCTCGATCAAGCACACTGCACTGCAGAATGCACCGAGCGTCGGTTCACCCTTCCTTAATTAAATCAAATAACGGAATTCCCGAAACGACTTAACCAATATCAAACCCAACGCTCCGGATTTAAGCTCGAGCATTACGCTCAAATCCTCCCGCAATCGTGATATTTGTTTTGTCACATATGGATCATCGGATCGGTAGAAGTCGATGTCTAGAGGCAGAGGCGACGATGATAACGCTTATGTGTGCTATATACGAGGATACGAGGATAATTGGAATAAGATCTCCTACCTCGAGTGACCTCCATGAGCGGAGAGGAAAGGACTGATCAGTACTATTCGCCAACTCTTGGTTAGAGTTGTTTCCAGGCGATCTTAGGTCGTCGAGTAGTTCTAAGACGATTAGAGTGACTAACTACGTTGACTATACTATTTTACAAAATATTTACAAAAACAAAAATAAAAATCTCTTTGCTTATAAAAGTTAACTCGCATAAAATCTTAAACGACTTTTGTATGAAAATAAAAGTTAATTTTTCCTTATAAAATATATAAAGGCCTATTACAATACTTGGATCGTGTGAAGGATTACCCTCCTTAGATCATTAGGTTGGCAGCTCTTATCCAAGTCGCCGAAGACATTGACCAAATTCTCCGAGCCTCCACTCTACCGATGTCTTATACTTAGCTCCGATCTTTCATATGCGATTACGAGTTTTGCTCACGATTTCTACGACTTGCTTTCTTTATTTTCCGACTTTCGTGTCGGTTTTTCGCTATACTTACTTCCTCGCAGTTTATTTAGTTCATCAGTAAGTCATACTATACTCGTAATACAAATTATACAATCAGTAACAAACGCCTGCGTACGCTTTTTACGCTTTATTTATCGTAATTTACTTTACCGCAATCCACTTTATCGCGCTTTACTTTCTGAAGAATTTTACTTCGTAATTTACTTTATTCAAGCATGTAAAACCGAAAAACAACAACACAACTCGAAACATTGGAACACATTTGCAAAACTCGTTTGAACCTTAGACATTAGGCATCGCTACTTCAAGCCAGTTAGTTCCTGAGTCGACTCCGCGAGCAACACAACGAGGAGTTTGGGTCGAACAACAAGGGATCTTCAACAAGAAACTCTTCCTAGCTTTAAACAACAAATATATGTGACTTCGAGGCATTTCGCCCACTGCGGCGCGAACCCTCACTCTCCTCTTGAGGCTTCGTGCAACCGTGTCATGCGCAGTGTAAGTCCTAACTCGCTTTAGTGCTGAGATTGTCGTACGGTACGACGTAAACCCTCTTATCTTTGTGTCTATTCGCATAGTCGAGTATTACGCAAATGTAAATCCCAAATAATAAAATCGGTGTGATTAAACATTTAATTAACATCCTCTCCAAAACGCAAGCCGCACCATAGGATAGTTGGGAAGTCACGGGCTCGCCTCGGATCCGTGACATCTCCTACATTTTTTTTTTTTGACTCCTAAATAATCTGTTCCCATTCGAGCCACTCCCACTCGCTTTCCACGTCCTACCGTGAAAACCTAAACCCTCGAATTCTCGAAGACGAACCACCGATCATTATCGAGAGTTTTCTCAGTCGACACCGACTCATTCGAGATGTAATTAACTATGGAGGCCACTTCATAGTGAGTTTGGAACCTGGGTAAAATAAACCCTACCTAGACTTTTCTATTGGTAGAGGAACTCATCTGTCACACATAAAGGTCATGAGACCAAACGGATGTCACGAGTCTCTTAGTTCGTATGATTGGGTCTACCGTCGCAAGATACATTACTCTTTCGAGAACGTGTATCATTTGTGACATCAGGCACGATTATGCAAATTACTGGACAAATGAGATCCAGGCGGTCTCATTTTCCAAAATTAAAATACACTGTTTTCAAAACTATTTTCAAAATCATATACATTTTTATATTAAATTAAATCATTAAAACTTATATTCTTTTAAAGCAAAAAATGTTGGCCGACAGTCTCACCACCATCTTATGAAATTTTCCTTTCAGTCTAAGCGGTACTTTTCTATCACACAATAGGCCGGACGCATTCCTCCACTTCAACCACACTAACTCGAATTATACTATTAACATCCCCATTTATATCACCATCGCTTTGAACAATGGGTCCGAGATATCTAAATCGTTCACACATTTAATAATTTGATCACCCAAAGTTAAACTTCTGTCACTAGACCTACTAGACTTTTAATTAGAAATAATTGATTAAGACTTTAAATGCCTCAAACTGTTTTTAGAATCACAACATCTCACAGTTTTACAATAAAAAAAGAAAAAATGTAAGTAGTACTACACCATAATCCTTGAACAGATAACTCCTATTGTTCAATTTGTATAGGAGATACCGATTGATTGTTAAGAAAAAAGACAGCCTACCACTAATACCCGATCAGACAAAGAAAAATAAGCATACAATATTACTTTAACAGAAAGATAGAAGATCATTCATACTTGCTAAAGCAAAAAATTCCACAATTGCTAAAGAATCATTTGCCAAAACTGCACAATCTTGATGAAAATTATTGGATTTAGGAACTATAGGAACATCATACACAAAGTTCAAAGGAGAATAATTTTGATGCTTTTTTTTTGTTGCCAATTTTAAGAGTTGAAACTTTGTTCGATGCAATTATTTTTATGTATGTCATTGTGCTTCTCATCCTAAGTTACATCATCCAGCATCAAATTAACATTGAAGTTTATGACTGAGCTATCATATCAATTAAATGTATGAAATAACAATTAGGTCAATCATAAAATTTTATTATAAAAGAGTCCACTCAACTAAAATCAAGTAAACTATAGTTCAAAAATGAACACAGCATAACTACTATGAGAAAATAAATTATATTCATATATTTATAGGAGGTATAAACTTTAGAAATTTTTAGGCTAGATTGATAATTCATATATTTTTTAAAATTACCAAGTATTTGATTTAGAAAGAAATGAATATTCTAAATCAAAACTATTTTAAGTCAAACTCAATCTTATTGAAAAATTATTACAAATGAAAGTAAACCAAAACGGGAAAAAAGAAAACATAGAATTAAAATCAATATTTTTTTCATTTGGCATAGATATGGATAGACTCCCTGAACGATTTAAGCAATATAAACTAGTAGAATAGAATTATATGAATACTATAATATGTTTTAAGAGTTTTGTACCTATATAATATTTTCATCAAGACTGCTATTATTATTTTTTGTTCAAGTAAAAAATAAACATAGAGCTGAGATTTTAGCTCAAAGATTATAAATTGATTAATAGTTGAATCAATTTTGGCTTAGAGTGAGCTCAAATAAGCTAAACAAGCCAAGATATGATGCAATTTTTTGTCTCAGCTCGATATTTGAGTATTTTGAGTTGGGCTTGGATCAAATTGAGTCAATTACCTTAAAAAAGAAAAGGTAAATATATTTTTAAAATTTATATATGCATATATGTGTATAAGGGAACATTGTGCCTATTTAATATATTTTAAATTTTTAAAATTTTAAAAGGGAAAATAAATGATTTCGAGTAAGCTCGATATCAAGTTGATTGGAGTCCACCTGGTTCAAATTGAATTAATTGATCCACAAGCTAATTTTGAGCGAATTTATATGTTTGAATCAAGGCTAAATAGAATTGAAATTGAATAGCTCTCACTCCAAGTATTGGGGAAAAGATTAATTTTAACCCAATGAGCTTATTGGACTCACTTTTGGCTCGCTATAAATTTAATGATAACAAATTCTATATATATCTCCTAATGGTTTCCTAAGTAAATTTAAGGATTTTCATATTCTAGAAAACATCAAGATGAAAAGTGGTTTCCACCAAGCAACATGGATTGCTTGCTTGGGGGATGAGCTCAAAAGAATAAGTTAAGAAGACTTAAAAAGAATCAAGACGCCAAGCTTTTGGGCATGGCTTAGTATAATTGGCTTAAACTTATTGTAGATGCATTTTGATTTACCAATGGTCTTAAGAATGATAAATACTAATAAAATTAATTAGAAATATTCAAAACTTATTTTCAAACTTATAAACAAATTACTTTATAATTTTTGTGCATTTAATTAGTTAATTATCTAGTTAATTTAATTATTTTTTTTAACCCAAAATTTACTTTGAAATATTATTTTATTTTACATGCTTAATTGCTCATCATCACGGTTTTGATCATATATGATGCCTAAACAGTGTAATTGATCCCAGATTTCTTAATACATCAATTAAGATTGCTTTACGCACGTAAATCATATTAATTTTTTTCATTAAATGTAATTAAGAAAAATAACTTAATTTGAATATCGTTAATATTCTTTAGTTAAGTAATAGTATTGTTTAAAAATTTACTAGATTTTGCATGTTCCATTCATTTCATTAAAATTGCTTTAAGTTAATTAAATGTTTATTATGTACTATATAGGTAGTTATGCTATAGTTAATGAATTTAGAATGAGTTTGAAATCCATTGAATTCATCAAATTCATCACATGCATCTTGATATAAAATGCAATATACTTGTGAAAATATTATCTAATTTATCATTAATAAAAAGTTCGCAAAAATTACACTCATCATCTGTATAGTTGTCAAACACACTCTAAAACAACTAGTGTCGAACAAACTCTAGCATGACCCTTAGAATCCTGTTGTATTCTAGCTATGACAATAATGGCTAGTAAAATAGCCACGGGAGATGTTTTGACTAACCATTATCGGTAGCTTTTTAAGAGAATTTGTCACAAGTTTAATTATATCATAATAAGCTAATTAGAACTTATTAGAGCCTAAAAATATCTCATATATTTGAACTAAAATGGCTAGGTAATATATTTGTGGAATGTTCAAGTGATAAAATAAAGAAGTACGCGTCAACAACATGGAACTTTCGAGGCTACTATTTGGTATAACATCATTTACCTTAATATCCAAGGATTATTATAAAAGTGTTTTTCTTCTATATAAATTTTCATAACTTGTAATAAAAATTAAGTTAGTAGGCGAATGCATTTTTCACCACTCAGATTCAAGAGAACTTCAGTTATGTTTATTAGTTGTAAACTTTAGTACCTGTGCGAAGTGAAATTAAGTGGGTGTGCTTGTCCTTCAAAAATCATGTAAAGGTTTCTTTGCCTTGTTGAAGAATGAAAGAATGAACTTGTGTTAAGTCTTATGTAGTTGAATCCTAAGTTGGTGGAGAGCCAAGACATGGATGCAAATCAATAAGAGACAAAAATCATATAAAAACCTATCATGAAATATCTTTGTAGCTTAAATTTAATTTCTTATCAATTTAATTAATTGATTACATATTTTTGAATTTTATATGGTGAATGCAAGATTAGTTATTATGCTCTAGTGTTGAGTAGACTGTTAATCTTGTACTTAAATTTTTATTGCTAACACTTGTTGCACTTGTAAACATAGGTGCTTAATGCAATAATTCTTGAAGCTTGTGTGGTTGAGTCACTCATTTACGATATGCTCAATTGGCATAAACTGACACACAAGTTAAATCAGTAATGTACACCAGAATTGCAATTATGTATTGTCCTTATAAGATTTAATCAAATGATTATAAGGATGTGTTACATAGTATTCATATGTGTAATATTTTTTATGATGAAAAATACTTATACACTTAATATTTAGTTTATTCACGGTGGAAAATAAGAAGCAAAATTTTGTAGATTAATATTTGCAATTGTTTGTACGTAAATTTACCTGTTATGGGTTTAAATTTAGAGTTTCTTGCATATTAAACATATTTGACAGCCAGATTAATTCATGCAAATAATTTTTGTTACTTTCAATTTTAGAGTATATTTGCAAAAATTAAATATCAATTATTACTAGTCATATCGTATTACTTGTTCATACTAATAAACTAATAAATAAATTGTTATAGATACATTAAGGATAAGCAGTAAATGTAAATAAAAATGATTATAGCAGATAAAGATGATTGATAAAATATCATGTATGTTTTGATAGGTAGACATCTCTACTAATGGCTTGTGCATGGAAGGCAGTAATTCTAAAGATATGAACTTAACTTTGTTAGAAAAAATGATCAATTTTTTTACTTCTCACATTAAAGTTAAACGGGACAGTTAATATCAAAGGGTCATTGATAAAGCATAAGGTTGAGACGATGAACTTATATCAATGGCCATTGTAACGCACAGGTAAGGTGATGACACAATAAAATGAAATAAATCAAAATCTATGCAAATATAATGACATTTCTGTTACAGAGAATATTGAGAATTAAAAATGAAAATAAAAGTGAAGCAAATGTACATATGATTTTGCATAGTATAGTGGCTTGTATAAATTATCAACAGCAATTATGTTTTCTTAGGACAATTGTTATATCTATTATTCATATGCATGGTTTATTTACTATGTAAGTATCAACGCAGGGTTATCTATTTTATTGTTGTTACTCATGTTAGTCACGAACCAGCAAACTCGTCACCCTTCTTTTTGTGTGTTTGATTTTTTTTTTTTTTTTTTTTTTTGGCATTATTTATCTCACTGAGCATGTAGCTTACCCGATAATATTAAATTGGTTTTTTGAAAGAGGTAAGGAGTGAATGAACTGTTAGCCAAGTATCTATCATTCAGAGGTATGCATGAATTCATATTTAATTTTTTATAAGCTCTGTTCTTCATTTAAGGATTATTTAAATGCTTCCATGTTTAATATGAATAATTCTATATTTAAAGATTTCAAATGTAAGAGTTCACTTTTGATGATTTACTAAGATTAATTTTTCATTCACTCGATCATGATGAGTACAAGTCAAAATGAATGTTAGCGCAAATTGAGTCTATGTCGTCCTCTTCTATTACACGTTTAGTTGATTTGAAGGGAGTTAATTGGGGTGTGATATTTAATATATCTAATTGAACTTAATTTCATAAATTTACTTTCATTAAAAGTAATTACTGCCTACTTTCATCCCATCCCTCCTAAATCAAATCAATACTTGACCAAATGAATATGTTCGTCTTGTTCCAAAAACTATCTTATGTATAGGGGTTGTATAAACAGTTGATGGTGGATATATCAAATTTATTGTGCTATGGGATAATTTTTTTTTTGAACTAATTAATTATTACTTTGAACATTTTGAACTTTTCTAAACAATGGCTCCCAATTAACTACCATGTTGGATTCATCAAAAATATACGATTAAACTAATTTTCACAAACACTTAATTGTGAAACAAAGATAATACAAACTAATGTGTGAAGAAACAATAGTAATACAAACAATAATATTGAATGAGGTGTCAATAAATTGTAAGAAATACATACTCAAGCATTTTTGAAAGAAGATCATATGCAGGGCTTTTCGGAGGTAAATGAACATAGCTGTGGAGACATGAGCTTTCACTGCACATGATAATTTTAAAAAATAAATAGCCTTGCGTCCTGCACGACGTTAGTGCAGAAATCTACTGGTTAATTTATCAACTGATTAAAAAAAACTTACTACTTAACCGTTTGAATATGATGCTGATCACTCTGATAATGCGGAAGATACACTAGTGTAGGCCACTTTTCAGGGTTAGGGTTCCCTGTAGTAAATAAATATAAGCAAATATAGGCGTATATAAGTGTGACTAGAGTTCAGCCACAAAACTGTTGTTGTCTTACCTAGTACCTTGAAAATCTTGTCCAGCTGATCAGCCTGACATCACCACCACAAATATCAGTCAAGGTACAATGATATAATTGTGGCATGTTACTGGTCCTTTTGAGTCAATGCAATGAAAGAGGTGCCACAAGAAAATTTGAAATAAATCTCCATAAATAGTACAAATAACTAACAGAGTGTTGACCTCACTTTTTGTCGAGGTTTAGTATTCCTCCTAGATTTAGGATTCTAGCCTCAGGAGCTTCCCCGATGATCCTAGATTTCTGGTGATGGGACCCACCTCGTTTTAGAGTGTCTGGAAGCCACTTCGTTACTCTTTGAAATCCTGTACGAGATTTCGTACCGCTAGTCTATAGCCGGTCGAAGTTGACGTCAGGAGTTCAAATCGAGTCCCTATAGGACCCCTGGACATTAGGATGCGCTCGTGCACGTCTTACACACTCGCACCATTGCTCGATCGATCGAACTCGAGTCGAAATTTGTGACGAGACCAAATTTCGACGCAATTTTGACGCGACCGTCGACAAGGTTGCCCAGACGACCTCGGACGACGAAACGGACTGCGCCGATGCGTCCGGAACGTCGATTTTACTTAAAATGGACGTTAGGTTTGCGACGACGGCCTGTCGGGGACTAAAATTGTGATTTAGGGTTTAATTTTTAATAAAATAATAATAAATATGTATTAAATTAAACCTAAGCCCTAAAACCTACTTACCCCGCTCGGTTGACTTCGTCTCTCCCGCGTGAGCTCCCTGGAAGCTTCGCTCGATGCCTCTCCCGCGCTCGATTGTTCTCCCTTTGCGGTCGTTACTCCTCGAGCCTCTTGCGATCACTCCCATTCTCATCCCTGCAGCATCCCTGCGGCATTTCTTGAGCGAGGGTTATCCCTGCGTCGCGTGCGCAAGTGGCCCGATCCTCCTTGCGGCATTCTCCCCCATTCTCTCGTACCTTACCCGAGCCTACTCGACTCCACAGGTATGGAGCGGCACTCCTCTTCCCCCTTCGCCTATAAGAACCCCATTCTGGGATGGTTTAGGGCTGGCCGAATTTCATCTTGGAGAAGGGGAAGTGCTGTAGGATTACTACCTGTGCTTGCTATTCCTTGTGTGTGCTTCCTGTCGTCTAGTAACCTCCTTCCTCCCCTCTATTCTTCTCGGTTTGGCCCAGGGAACCCGTGACTCCTGTTGTTGATTTGGTTCTCCCTGTTTACTGTTTCGGCTGGGAACCTATATGCTATGGAATGTTTTACTTAGTTGCTTAAATGATGATTCATTGCTTTCCCCCCCATAGTGGCATGCTAGTGTGTTATTGCATAAGGATTTGAGGGAATTTCTTTCTAATACTTGTAGCAAAAATGGGGAGATGATCTGTATGCTAGCCTAAACGATAGTCCCTCCTCTTCTTTTCTTTCTAGTGGCATGTTGGCCTTTTATTATAATTTCATTTGGGAGGGAGGGTTTATTATTCAAGCATGATAAAGAGCCAAATATGAGCATGTTTTAGAAGTAGGCTTGACCATTTGCTTATGGTGGAAACATTGCATGGTATTAGCTTTTTTCTCTTCTCTACTTGCTTTATAGTATGGCATTAGCTCTCTTCTTTTCTTTACTTGCTTAAGATGACAAAATGTAGTATATTTCTATTTCATATGGTTAAAGAAGTTGAAACATGGCCTTGGAATAATGTTGGTTCTTCTCTTTTCTTTTGTTCAAAGCAAGTTGGGATATGTATTGTAAGGCTTTCTATCAGCTTTGGCTTGGCATGAATCATGGAAGAATTCATTTAGTATTTTTTTTTAATATATATGTGGGGCTCAAGTTTGGCCCTTATGTAGTTTACCTTGGAGAGGGATCACTTGAGTCTTGCAAGCATGTTATAGGGTTGGTTATCATGGCAAACTATTAGCTCTTCTAATCAATGCTTTGAATAGGGTTCTTCACTAGCTCCTGTTGTTATGAATTGTTGAAGGAACTCTTGTTCTTTTATATGTATGTGGGGGCTTGTTTCTTTCTCCTTACACCTTTCCCTCACAAAGATTGCATGCTAGGATGAGGCTTAGTTTAATTTGAGAAGTTTCACACTTGTTCTTATATAAAACATATGGTGGCTCTATGTCTTGAATATATAGAAGCTTAATTCTTGGGCTTCTTGTATCTTAGCCCTTCATGAAAGCATGTTAAACGAATTTGAAAAATTTCTATGCTCATTCTTGCTTGCAAGTATGTGATAGTTTTGTAGTTTGATATATGAAAGGCATAAAGGTGTTATTGTGGCCTAAGATCAACCTCTTTCGTAGTTTCAAGCCAAGGCAATGTTTAAATATATATGTATTTCATTTAATTAAGCTTTTAAAGAAAATTGATGTGGCCTTATGCTGGACTTGAATTTAGTCTCATGTGGCTCGATTTTTGTGGAGTTTTGTTGTGTCCTTTGTTTTGGCTTAATCCATGATTTGATTTTAGTCTCATGTGGCTCAGTTTTGACTCTTTTGGCATTTCTGATTTTTGGCTTTGAGTTGAGACTACTGTAACCTGATTTTAAGCTTGTTCCCAGCCTTGCTATGGCTCGGGTTAGGCCTGCAGTGGCTCGGTTTTGCCCTTGTGGTGTTGTTCCCTTCCTTGGTTGTGTCATGGGTGGGTTGTAGCTTGGTGTCGGCTCGGTTCTTGCCTCATGGTGGCTCGGGTTTATACCTTGTGTTGGCTTGCTTGTGGAATGAGATGATTATCAATTGGATTTGGGGCATCCTTCCTATATTTTACTTGGTGGAATTGGAGCTAGTTTGGAAGACTTGTGAGAGTTTACCCATTTACTTTCTTATGTGCCAAAGGTTATGTTTGGGGCAGTCCTCCTTTTGTGCTTCATGTTTGTACCCTACCCGTGAGTTCCTTGGTGCCTATAGTCTTGGTCGTGAGCTTTTGTTTGATTGTATTGGAGGATTTCATATTTATGATGTATGTGGAGGTTTGAATCACACAGAGGGTTGGATAATTTGGGGATTTGGATGTACTAGCAAGGCTTCTCTTGGATTATTTCCTCTTTTACTCAATTTGTAGAGTTTGGGGAGGGAATGTAATGCCACACTTGGGAGGTTTTATATGATGAAATTGGAGTTAAATAAATTTTGAAAAGCTTGTCCATTCACTCCCTTATAAATTTGGAAGCTTGTCCTTTCATTGGGAGTTTAGGGATCTTCTTGTTGTTGTTGACTTGGTCCCGAGCCAGATGGTCGTTTTACTTTTAGTCACCCTTATCTATGGAATTTATTATGGTGATATGGGGTTTTCTTTAGCTTGCTAGTGAGGAAAGATCTCAAGAAGTTGTTGATTTCTTTGAAGTTTGGAGGGTTTAACTCTAGCAAGGGTTTGGAAAGGTTAGCAACCAGTTCTCCCCAAGCCAGTCCTCTTTGTTTGATTTTAAAGGCTTTGGACGATTTTCTCGGAATTTGCTTTAAACTCTTTTTGATCTAATTGCACCCAAGCGAGAAAATGACACCCTCGGGGTCGATTCGACGATCTTGAGGCTTTCTTTCGGTGTTTTATTATTACATGTCTTCTGGGAGTTTTAGATTAACTCCACTCGTCGTCTTAACCCTTCAAATTCGAAGGTGGATTAGTCTTCTTCCTTCCCCTCTTCGTTGCTTGACACATTTTCCCGCTTCACTCGGAGTTGGCTTTGTTTTTGTTTTAGAGCGATGACGGCGATGATGCTAAAGGCACGCTGAATGATAGAAGTAGAATGATACCCCATCCTACGACACCGGGATCCGCTCCGGGGCCGCGTGCAACCGTAGGATGACGCGTATCATTCACCGCTATAAGCGCTATGGCACCCGTACCTTCTTAGGATTGTTTGTGATCCTACACCCAACAAAATAATCGACTCGTGGACAATCCTAATTTTCAAAGAAAATCTGATAAGAATATGATACTACATTTTGCAATAAAAACATGTTTCTACCACAATCAAAAATTAATATAAAACTCTCTTTTGTATGCTTGAAATTCACGTGTATGCTTAAAAATATAAAATATAAAACCATTTTATAAAACTTGGTTGTCCACTTGTTGATTATCGGTTTTGGGTTAAGGAACACCTCCTCAGTCGGATTAATAGACACCTTCTAGGCCGAGTGGCGAGCTCTATACACTCGGGTGGCTGAAGTAAGCTCTGACGACCCTTCGAAGCAGATCTTACATGCGGTTCGAGCTTACCGACCCGAGTCTTCTGCGGTTTCTTCGGATTTTCAGATGATGTTTTATGAGGCACTCGTGGTCCTTTTTTCGGGACTTTCCCGAGGTTTTTGATGGTTTGATTTTGATTTTTGTTTATTTTCTCCGAGTTTTCTACCGCGAGTCATTCGTTGTTCTTTTTCGGGTTTTCTGGACGATGTTTCTTTTTCTGTCTGGCTTTCACTTATGCGACACACTCTAGCCTGCTGCATTCAAGAAAATAACGGATCTCCTAGGTATATAGGTTTGTTTATATTTACAACATGTTATTTTTTTCAGCTACTCTATCACGTGCTTTCATTGTTTAAGCACGTTGTACTGCATATCTGCTGCATGTTTTAACGTTTTCTTGCATCTTACATCGCTATACATCTGTACGACATTTAAACATACTTTGCATAGGATGTTTAGAGAACTCAACCATGTAGCACACTGATTGAACATTTTAACTCGCTACCTTAAAACTCAACATTTTCACGTAGGAGACTTGAAGCTAGCGTGATAGGCAAGACTGACTCATCTTCAATAGCGAAGATACGTCTACATCGACTAAACCATTCCTGTAGTGATTAAACAACAATCCATAGTGATTTCGAGGTTGTTCGCTGCAGTACGACATAAATCTCAACCTCTTGTTGGCCTTTATATAGCTTTCTTTATCTGATATAATGCACTGACTCGTTTTAGGATTCAGAGGTTGTTGTTCGTCACGATTTAAATTCTCACATCTTCTAGCTATTCGTGCGATCATTTCACACGAATGTAGCCTCGATTTCATAAAATTGGCAAGATGAAACATTTAAATAATATCTCCCCTAAATCGAAGTCAAACCATAGGATAGCTTGGGAAGTCACCGAGGTTCACCTCCGGATCTCTGACATCCCCTAGTTCTTCCTCCTTTGGATTCTACAATAAAATGTTCCAAATTTGAGCCAATCACCTTTCACACATTTTTGTCCGATTTCGTTGAAAAGTCCTATCCTTTTGACCTCCTTGAAGATAATATTTTCTGATTTTTATCGAGAGTTTTCTTAAGTGATTTCGGTCATTTAAGATGTAATTAACTATAGAGGTTTGCCCTTATAAGAAGCATTTCCGAACAAAGCTTAAAATAAACCCTATTTAATCATTCATATTAAATAGGTGAACTTGTCAACGAAATAAAATGGTTTCACAGGCCAAACAGACGTCATATATTTCTTGATTTATTTGATCGAAATTTCACCTCAAGTCTGTGTTTGTCTTTCGGGATAAATGCATGTAACTTGAGGTGTAGTGCTTTTTCATTTAAACTATTAAAAATATGGAGTCGATCTGATTTTATATTTTTCTAAAAATTATATATATATATATATATATATATATATATGTAAATTGAAGCGTCTTCCGAAGCAGACGACGGGATTTCGATTCCGGCGACCGACAGCTTCTTACGGGCACTTCACACCCAAAACAACGCCGACACAGAACTATTGAGTTCAAAATACATTCACCATGTAATAGATAAATAGATAAAGATCAACAAGGAATAAAGAATAAGTCCATCAAGGGAGTGCAAGAGATGACATTTATACCTGGAAAGGATTAGGTGTCCCTTTGACTTCCGCCCCTTGAAACAATGGCTTGAGCGTCAGTAGTTCAGCAAAAATACAGCCCACGGCCCACATATCTACATGTAATGTGTAAAATAAGTTTACAATTATAAAATAACCCTACAGCTTAATAATCAAAGTTGAAATAAAAATAAAAAAATTAAAAAATTAAAAAAAATAAAAAAGAAAAACTTGTAAATCAAGATAACCATCCTACCAACAGCACTCGTATAGTGCTTTCCTCCAAGAAGAAGCTCAGGAGCCCGATACCAAATCGTTACAACAACCTGTCAACAAGTTTGCATAAAACTATTAACAACAAGGGAAATAAGCTGAACGCAAAAGGACAAATAAGTAGGTCCACTAAGAAATAGTCTCACCAATATCATAAAATCTATTATGGAAAGAAATTGAATTCACATCATGGAAAATGCGGTTTAATTGGCATCAAAAGCACCATTACCACCACAACCAAACCTAATAATTGTTTAAAACCAAGCCTTCTAAATGTCCGCTTGCAATCTAGTGTTTGTCTGGAGCAACAAATGGGCATTTTCTTTTTCCTTTTATTTTATATTTTTTGAAGTCTTACTCTGAGAGTTGGGAAAAATAAAAATTTCATTTGAGCGTTGTTAAAACAGTGGGTATTCTACTAAAAATTTATGGTCGTAGAGATAAGACTCTAGTGAAGTCATAGGCGTATGATGCAGCAATAGGATTATTAAAAAAAAACAATGTAAATTATTACAAAGGAACGCATGGATCAATAATAACAACGTTAGTAATTGCACAAAAATACTTTTGCTGAAAAAATTTTATACGGAATGTTGCACCAGGTGAGTGAAAGAGAACGTGAATTTATAAAATAGACCAAAATAGCTGGAATAAAGCTGGTGGTGTTGAGTATGATTTTGAAAACTGTCAGAGTTAGCCCACCACTTTTAATTAGGGCTGTAAACGAGCCGAGCTTGAGCGAGCTCAGGCTTGGCTCGTGTTCAACTCGTTCGAAATTAGCTCGGCTCGAAATCGGCTCGTGTTCGAAATGGCTCGTGAAAGGTGTGTTCGTGTTCGGCTCGAATTAAATATTCTCGTTCGTGTTCGCTCTTGTTCGACTGAAATCGCTCGTTAAAATTAATTGAAAAAATATATGTCTAGCTACGGATTCGAACTCGACTAAATGAATTGAAATACGAAGATAACCACGCTACCACATACAGTAGCTATGATTTAAACTTAAATATAAATATATATAATATATTAATATATAATAATATATATAATAAATTATTATATAAATAATTATACGATTATTTTTTTATTTTGAGCTAATTCGAGCCGAACGAGAGCGAACAAACAATATGTTCGTGTTCGGCTCGTTAACATTTCGAGCTTAAAAATTTGTTCGTGTTCGGCTCGTTAGGCTTAACGAACGAGCCGAACACGAGCTACTTAACGAGCCGAACACGAGCTGTTCGCGAACAACGAGCCAAATTGCCAGCCCTACTTTTAATGATAAGTGATTTCGCATAAATCTTGATTCACACTTTATTATTATGCCTCTTGTCCAGACAGCACGCGTGCCCAGGTTAAATAAATATGTTTATCATAAATTTACCCTCAATGTCAACTTTTATTAGGACTTTCATTAATATGTTTAAAACCTTGCGTTGAAACAATTCCTTGTTATTTCAATGGCAATAATTTAACACCAAATTTCCACATGCTTTTAGCACTTTGATCCTAGTATATTACTTAACCTCTAGTTGATTAAAGAAAAATATATCCTACAATATTGTTCGATATTTCCAGTTCCCCCTCCCTCCCTTTCACTTTAACACACCGACTCACATTTTGGAAAAAAAATCAGAAAAAAAAAACCACCAAAAAATAAGTCAAGCATTTTTCTAGCAATGAACATGGTACTTTTTTTGCAAAACAAAAAACCTTATAAAAATTGTTTATGAGCATATGATTAATTAATGGCAAATATTACAAAGCTCGTAAAGAACAAAATGGTGAAATAACAGATAAAAAACTGGATTTTTCCAAAAAAAAATTCATACAGAATTATGCCTAGCAGCATAACCAACTACAAATAAAAAGGTTAATATATAATTGCTAATGGATAACACATATGAAAACAAGAACTTAAGCATGATAAATATTCCATGAGAGAACTAAGTAGGTACGTATAATATTCTTGCAAACTTGAACTTACAGCGAATGATTGGTTTAACTAATTTACATGTTAGGCTTCATTCTACCAACAAAACTAAGAAAAGAAAAAATGTTGTAGCCAGAGACTGCCTTAATCAAAAACAAATAATACCCAAGGAAAACAAAGAAACCGAAATAAAATGATAAGTTCATCATCAAGAAAATAGAAACACCAAGTTAATGGTTAGCTAAAAAATTAAATGCAAGATTTTATCTCAAGTCTGCTTCCCAAAATGCTAATTTTGATAGCAATGGAACCCAGAATCCTTACCCCATTCTCATAAAGAGCCTTCAAGGGAGCTTGGTAAATCCTAGCAAGTCCAAAATCAGCAATCTTTACAACTCCTTGTTCCTCCCCTTCACCCATGACCTGATTTAAGTAGATCAAAATAAATGGCTGCCAGTATTTAGAGAAATAAAAAATGGGCATGCGCCAAAATGATAAGCTGCTAGAACAAACCAATATATTAGAAGGCTTGAGATCACGATGAATAATCCAATTGCTGCAGCCAAAGATTTGAATGAAGCTTAGTTATCATAAAGGAATAAATCATCTAATGAACATATAACCACAACTAACCAAAAACATATTAGTTGAATCCTACTCTTCTTATGACTACACATACAAAATATGAATATGCAAACACATGACGAATCCCACCTGTGCAGATAGTTCAGTCCATTTAGCAGCTGCCAGAGCAATGACTTGACAGTATACTGATTAATAGAATGGTTAAGCTTCTCACGATGATATCTTATGATTTCCTGCAACATGGAGTGCGTTGGGTGATAGATTGCAACAAATACACAAAGTTGAAGAAGATATTGCACGTCTCGCAATGATAAAAAGTTATAGGGCTAGAAAACAGCCACTCAGATAGTAAGAAAATAGTTGCCCTTAGTTATAAACCAAATGAGCACAGCTTGAAAAGAAAATAGTATGAATACAACTGTTTAAACATCACTGCATAGGCACATTAGAAAGATAAATACCCCAAACATTCAGGAAAAGCCTTGTATTTTTCTTCACAGTATCAAAAAATCCTGTTAACCCTATCTTTGTTTTATCTTCACCGCATCCAGTACCACATATAATCAATTTAATTAGTGTCATGCTCTGCCAAGTATAGAATTTGATCATGATATGCCATATTACGCAACTTGTAGTGAAATCCAAGTTATCAAATAATTTAATGGAATCCTAATGTGGAAGCATTTCCAAACAAAATGCTGCAAATTGTAAAAGGAAATCCCTCATATTTAAAGCACATTGTTAAGTGGTTAAAAGATGCCCACACAAAGACAAGCTAAAGCTACACTGATTGAATTGGACTATGGCATGAGAAAAAATGGAGATCTCAAATCCATCGAGAAGAATGTGAGAGAGCGAGAGCGAGAGAGAAAATAAAATTAGCTTGCAATTGCTCAATATTCAAGCTTTTCAACACACAAGCCTCCCTTATGAAAGGAGCAACTACAGGAAGGCACAAACAAAGAAACTAATTCAAGAGAAATAAAGGGGAATCAATTAGAATCTTTGATAGACATAAATATGAAAGAATTCGCTAAAGTCGGATCATTTCAGTACCAAACAAAATAACGCAAAGCAATATTTCACAAGTGAGTCGAATGACGTATCAAATATTGATGGATTGCAGCTTTATGTTGATGGTGCGTTTCATATTCCCCTCCTAAGAAAAAGTACTCTTTGCTTGAGAGTGCAGACCAAGATAGTCCTCTAATACAGTAGAGACGACATGTCATGGCTCTTTAATAGACAGCGAAGTTGTTGACCTCATTTATGGATAAGGTCTTTGTTTCCCTCATTAGAGCCTATGGTCTAGCTTTAGGCTTCCTCTTTGTTTGACCCTCTTAGAGGACTAGTACGGGACCCACACTGCTTAGAAAATTCGAGTCACTTCTTTACTCATTCGAGTCTCGCATAGGCGGTCCCAAATTCTCGGCATTTCGCTAAGTTGATTAGAACCGACACGTGAACTCAAAGTTGAGTTCCCACATGAATAGGAGCAACCCCTAAGGGAACCTTTAGTGCCTCACGCACTGGCGGACACCACAACTCACACATTGACTGAACCACGCACGATATTGGCTTAAGTCGGGTCGACCGTCGGCGTATTCGTCCGGACGACCCCAGATGACGAAACGGACCACACGGATGTGTCCGGGACGTTGACTTTAGCTAGAAAAGACATCCATATCACTATGATTTCGCACGCGAGTAAACGGTACAAAAATCGATGAGCGTTTTTTTAATTAGCGGGGCCGGGTCTAGGTCTAACCTAAGTTCAGTCCGAGTCCGAGCCAGGCTAAACGTGGGCTAACTACTGCTCACCTGATTTTTGAATTTCAAATTTTAAAATTCAAATTTATCATTTAATTTCATATTAATTAAATATAATCAAGTGCTAAGTTTTTACCAATTAAAGGTCCCCGCATATGGAAGGTAATTAATTCCCCGTCGAATCACCTGTGACGAATATTTTTTAAATGTCGGCTATACGTTTGGCGAGGTCCTCTGAACTGGAATCAATTCGACGCGCGCTCCTTCACACAGAAAGGAATTCGGTTCTCCCGCTCGCCTCACTCGCTCGAAAGCTCGCCATCCTCATCGCCTGCATCGCCTCCCCTTCTCCACCAAAGCTTTTACCTGCGTCAGTTTCCCCCGTTCGCCTCTCTGCATCGAACCTGTCTAATTCCCTCTCTTCTCTGCGCTAAAGAAACCCATTCGACTCCCCCTTCCTCTCTCGCCCAGAAATCGGTCGCCCCTGCTCCTCTACCTCGCTCGAACCCTTGCCATCCTCCTCCGCTCGCTTGCGACTCTCGATCCCGCCACCTGCTGTGATTCTCCCATTCGGCACTCTCTCCTGCTCGCCTCTGTCTCTGTCCTCTCAACCGAAAGCCCCATTCGAAGCCCTCACCTGCTTCCATTCTCCCAGCACCCGGTTGCCTGCGCTCACTCTGTTCCTCTCGACAGAACCCCAGCCTTCCCTTCTCTCCTCCGCCGAAAGCTCCCGGTTCTCTCTTCCTCACTCCTCAACGCCCGAGGTCATCATTTCCAGAAGGTCCTTTACGATCAAGAGGAGAAGATACTTTGGTTTTGAAAGGCCTACCTTTGTGCCAATCTAGGTACTCTGAGTATGTTTCTTCATTTCACATTTTTTTCTCATCGCAGGTGACCATTTATTCTAACTGATCTGTTTAGACAGCATGAATTAAGTTACATGTGGTTTTCATTTTATTTTCTAAATGGAATTTGATAAGTTATGTATTGCACAGGTTTTCGAATTATTAGACAAATTGCCTCTTTGATCTGATTTTCTTTTTTTTTTTTTTTTTTTTTTTGTGTAAGCACTTGATTAGATCAGCCCAATCATTGAGGAGCAAAGAAGTTTTGCATTAGTTTAGAAGAAATATCATGCTATTTCAAATCATGTTGTAGACACGTTTTGATTAGCAATCCTTAATATGCAAATCTTTCTACTGTCTTTCTATTTCAGATTTGTACTGTTATGATCATTTATTGTTAATTTTACTTTGCTCCATCTGTTGATCAATAATTCTATTGCTAGGAGAACATTCAAATCACTTAGAATGGTCCTATACTTGAATTGACACATCATGCCATAAGATGCATGGGAAGAAACGATTTCTCCCAAATTTTTTTTACTTGATGAACATATGTTATCATTTGTGTGTCCTGATTCCTTATGTTGAAGCATCACACGTTACAAGAGCTTGGATATTGATATCGTTGTTTATAAAGTAACTTTTCCTCGACTTATTTGCAACTAATTTAAGGGCATTTACATACATAACACACAATTTTGTTGTATTCACATATCTAGCACCTAAACTTAAATCCTATGTTGTCACAAGATATTACAATTCATGCCAAACGATTCCTAAGCATTTACATGTCTTAAACCTGAGCTTTACTTTTGTAGTTATACCACCCAATATTTCAACTGTTTTAGAGTCTTTTATATGCCGGTTTAGGGGCTGGTTTTGTGCACTCTTTGGAGTCATTTATATGCCGGTTTTGGGGCTGGTTTTGTGCACTCTTTGGAGTCATTTATATGTCGGTTTGGGGCTAACTAGATGCTGCCTAGTGCTATAGGTGATCGTTTGGAGCTACCTAGGTGCTGCCTAGTGCAGTAATTAACTATTTGGAGCTAATTAAGTGTTGTTTGAGGTTTAGGATTTCCGTAGAATGCTGTTTAGAGCTAACCAAGTGCTGTTTGAGGTTTAGGATTGCCGTAGAATGCTATTTGGAGCGACCAAGTGTTGTCTGAGGTGTAAGGTTGCTGTTTGGAGTTGATTAAGTGTTGTTTGGGGTTTAGGATTGTCGTAGAATGCTGTTTGGAGGAGTATGGTTGCTGTTTGAGCGTTGTTAGAGGCCTATAGTTGCTGTTGGAAGCTTAAAAAGGCCATAGGAGCGCTGTTGGAGGCTTAGAGTTGCTGTTGGAAGCTTAGAAAAGTCATAGGAGCGCTGTTGGAGGCTTAGAGTTGTTATTGGAAGCTTAGAAAAGTCATAGGAGTGCTGTCTAGTGCTTAGGACTGCTGTTCGGAAACTTGGAATTGCTATAGGTGGCTGTTTAAGTGTTTAGGATTGCTACCCGGAGTGGTAGGAAGCCTTAGGACCCTTAACCGAAGTTCCTAGCTGTCGCCCAGAGTCATTGGAGGCCTTAGGATGGTTGTTTAGGCCCGATTCACTTGCATCCCCCCTTTTTGGCTTTGCTAGCTTTGGAAATAGGTCGGCCCCTTCCGTTCTCGTCTTTTATTATTATTATTATTATTTATTTTTTTAATGATTAAATCAAAAATGAGAATTCCTGATTTAATTTATTTGGAAGACACTTACAGATATTTGAGGGTTAGCTAGGAAACACTTAACTGAGGCTAAAACACCTTAGATCACTTCAAGATCACTTCAAGCACAAGTTAAATTGCAGACTTCCTAGATTTTAGGAGCACACCCTAGGTGAGAGCCCATCTACCTAATCCACAGTGGAGATTTCCTAGAATTTAGGAGCACACCCTAGGTGAGAGTCCATCTACCTAATCCACAGTAGAGATTTCCTAGAATTTAGGAGCACACCCTAGGTGAGAGCCCATCTACCTAATCCACACTGTAAGCTTCCTAGATTTTAAGAGCACACCCTAGGTGAGCTCCCATCTACCTAATCCACACTGTAGGCTTCCTAGATTTTAGGAGCACACCTTAGGTGAGAGTCCATCTACCTGATCCACAATGTAAGCTTCATAAATTTTAGGAGTGCACCCTAGGTGAGAGCCCATATGTCAAATTCACAGTGTAAGTTTCCTGGATTTTAGGGGCACACCCCAAGTGAGAGTTCATCCACCTAATTTTCAAATAGTGAAGCTAGGCACTCAATCCTAAATCACAAACTGATTAGGACACTAGACATGAGGATACACCGAGATATGGTTCGCGCTTCCTTAATCAAATCAAATAATGGAATTTCCGTCATTACTTAACCTACAGTGAAACCCAATGCACTTGAATTTGAGCTTGAACCTTACACTCAAATCCTTCTGGCAATTTGGGACATTTGTTTTGTCACATATGGATCATCGGACTTGTGTAAGTCTGAGGTCTGGGTGGCTAGGGCGATAATAATAATGCTAATGTGTGCTAAACGAGGGATACGATGTGGGAATATTTAGAATAGTATCTCCTACCTCAAAGAACTTTAATAAAGGTGAGGAAATGACCGATGATACTATTCGCCGACTCTTGGTGAAAATGTTTCCCCCGACGATCTTAGGTCTCTAATAGTCCAAGCCCGATTAGAGTGACTAGCCTGTGGACTCCACTATTTTACAAAATATTTACAGAAAACAAAACAAATATATATATATATATATATCTTTTGTTTGTTAACAAGAACTATGCATAAACAAAAAAACTTAAATAACGGCTTTTACATGAAAATCAAAGAATTATTCTTATAAAAAACTTATAAAGGTCCATGGTTAGTCACTTGAATTGAGGTTAAGGACTGTTCTCCGTAGATAGTCAGATTGATAGCTCTTGTTCAAGGTCGGGAAGCACACAGTCCAGCTCTCAGCCCCCCACATTTACTGATGTCTTACACTCAATTCCGATCTTTCATACGTGATTACGAGTTTTTCTTGTGATTTCTATTACTCGTTTTTCTGCCTTTCGTGTTGGGTTTTCTCGCTTTGCTTACTTTTCTTGCATGTTTATTTAAATCTCTTGTAAATCATACTATGCTTGCAATATAAATCAAACAGCAGTAGCAGATGCCCAGGTACGTTTTTACCGTTTATTTACAGCATTTTACTTTACCGCATTTTACTTTTCAAGTACTTTTTATTTATTTGCAATTTGCTTAGTCTGCATACAAAACCAAAACTGAAACCAAAACCAAAACAATAACAACAAAACTTGACATACACGCTGCAAAACTATAAACCCTAAACCTTGAAACTGCGGAATTACTACAACTGCAACAAAGAACTCGAAGCCAAATTGGTGGGCAGCGCGGCTAGAAGCATGGAGCAAAACTACAAGCAGAGTTGGTTGACATTTTACGACAGCTAAACACGTCTACATCAACTAAACTTTCGTAATTTAAACAACACATAAGATTTCGAAGTTGTCCGCCTAGTGCGACGTAAATCTTCACACCCTCTATAGGCCCCTGCACAACACGTTGTGCAGCGTAAGTCCTAACTCGCTTTAGATTTCGATGTTATCGTGTGGTACGACGTAAACCCTCCTATCTCTGCGGTTATTTGCATAATCAGGTTTTATGAAAGTGTAAGTCCCAAATAATAAAATTGGCAGGATCAAACACTTAAATAACATCATCTCCAAAACGCAGCCACACAATATGATAGTTTGGGAAGTCACTGAGGATTTTTCTCAGAATCTGTGATGTCCCCTACCTTTCACTCCTTCGGACTCCTGAAAATAACTGCTCCACATTGAGCATTTCCCACTTGATTTTCCATGTCCTAACGTGAAAACCTAAACTTTGAATTCATGAAGACTAGTACATCTGATCATTATCGAGTTTTCTCAAATGACCTTACTAATTCGAGATGTAATTAACTATAGGGATTTGCCCTTATAGAAAACTTGGAACCCAGATAAAATAAACCCCTTAATCTTTATATTAGGTGGAGAAACTTGTCGGTGGCACATAAAAGGTTCGCAGACCAAACGAATGTCACAAACCTCGTAGTTTGGATGATTAGGTCCATCGTCGCTGAATGTATTAATCTTTCGAGAAAGATGTATCATTTGTGGTATCGAGCATGATTATACAAACTATTAGGCAAATGAGATATATTTGGTCTCATTTTTCAAAAATTATAATACCACTATTTTCAAAACCAAAATTACATACTTTTTATACAAAATCAAATTTTAAAACCATTGTTTTTTTTTCAAAACAGACGACAGACAAGAGTATCTACAGAATATGGGAGAAACTACCAGGAAACTAAAATGGCGTTGTCCTATAGAGCCAGTAATGATATTATCAAGATGATCTCCTCCAAATTACACATAAATGGCAAGGCACACATACTAGCGATCATGTTAGAGAAACTAACATTAAAGGGCAATACAGTGAGGCTCAAAATTTTCTCCAAATGATTTCTTCAGTATTGAAAACAATACTAATATGGCAGTTAAATGATGATGGGAGAGAGTTCAAAATGCACCCAAACCAAACATGATCTCCTGGATGAAATTTGCAAAATATTTTGATTAACATTAGCAAAAAAACGTACACATTTCAGTTGGTAAAAAAATATAATTTTTTACATCAGCATGCAATTTATGCCTATATTCAGCAAAACTAAAGGAATACAAAAAATTGTATAGGTGGTAGCCTGGTAGATAAAATGATAAGCCCAGTAAGGTCTTGTACCTGAAAAAATTTAAAGAAGTTACCAGTAATTTGCAAAATATTTTGATTAACATTACCATATTCTGTCCCCACCTGCTGCCTTAGCCACCCCACTCCACCTTACAACCTGCTATAACCGGCCATTAGACTGACCCTAGCCACCCTTCCTACGACTGTCGCAGCCAATCCACCACCTGCCTGCTATACAGCCGGTGTTCACAACCTGCACCCTCACCGTAGGGTGTCTTTTATATTTGTGCTATTATTTGTCCTATTATTCAGAGTCCTTGTTTTTAAATCTATGGAATTTCAGAAATAATATTTATTTTTCTATTGTGATTTGGGCCAACTCCGGTATCACCATGAGCCACCAATGAGCTCTATCTCTTTTAGTATCTTCATCTTCTTTATATTTAACCATAAAGATTTACATCCTTTCAAATTCTTACTGTAAAAAGAACAACAATATATAAAGCCATGTTTTTATGGACGACTCTTATTTTTTCAAAAAGAACTTCCTTTTGCATTGATCCTGGAAGAGCTTCATATATGTTACTTGGAACAAAAACATTTTCACTCTTGGTGATAAAAGCTTGAAACTCAGAAGATAGCCATAAGTAATTTCCTTTTTATTAATGAGGAATTATAAGTACAAAAGAATATATAAAAAGGAAAAATCGGAATGCCCTAAACACTAAAGTTCATTACATAATATCATAATTTCAAGTGACAGAGAGAGACACAAATTAGGAGGTTTGAAGATCAAGAAGTAGAAGCAATTTCTTTTGTTACTACTGCCAATCATCTTCCCCAAAGACAAGCTACAAAATTTACAATGAGAAAGAAAACATGTTACTCTATAATCCGTATCTCGAGTTAACTTCCTAACATATAGTATTTCGTAAATCAACTTAGGTACATGAACAACTTTTAACTAAAGATTTGATGCACAATCCATCCCTAAAAAGAGATTTATTTCCATTTGTGACCCAAGTATCAACAGAAAATATATTTTTCTATATTACTCTTCATATGATCAATATCCCTATACATCCACCGTCTAAGCAGATTAGTTGACTCTGTCATATGATCAACATCTCTATACATCCACACTCCGTAACATTGTTCAAGCATCAATTTTCTAAGTATAAAGTGTTTAGTTTAGCTTTTTACATCACAAAACATTAGATTCCTTTGATTTATTTAAATTAGTGACATGCATTGGTTGTATGAATAATTAACAAAATATATTTATTTGTTTTATAAAGAAATCAATTGGTTTGATAGTTTTTTATTTGAAACGAGCTATGCGATTCATATATATATGGTACTTATGTTTCCAATCTGTTGATATTCCTGGAGGTCTCATTTTGGTCATGTGTGATATGGCGTATGGCGGATGACCACACCAGATTTTCTCTTGAAATTGGTGTTCTAAACTTCCATCCTTCTTGCTAGAAGCAAGAGTGGAACATGAGATTCCAACAAGCTTGGTATCCAATTTGTTGAGTTCATCATCACATGCAATTTGATTTCCTCCCTTTTTAACTCCAGTAAAGGATTCACAAATGGTCAAAACTGGCTTCATCTCAAGCAATATTACTTATACTTTGATGAGTTTATATTGAGATATTGGAGGAAGCTGAAAAGAATTTCCTTTTCAAGAATCTTTTCTATACATTTAAACTTCAACCAAACAATTTCATGCCATCTCATAGAATAAATTCGTCTCCTACCATAATTTTTTAACAAAATATGGTATTTAGGGAAATTATTATTGACTTGATGAGTTATTTTGATTTTAAACCTAATTCCACAATATAAGTTATGTTATTTAGATCGCACTAGATCTCTTAAAAAGCTTCCCAAATTACCTTTGTTGTCTTGAAAAACAGGTAGGTTCATCCAACCTTAGGCTCTACGGAATTGACAATGGAATTTTTAACGTCAGAATGTTGTAATTTGGTGCATCTTCGGATGGATGAATTTTAGCTTATGTGAGTTGCCCAGCATTTCCCCTACCTTTGGGCACAAACATAACAAATTTGAAGCAGTCAAGGAAGTTGAACCCATTGAGCTTGTGTTAAGTAATGTGTATTATGGATGAGTTTTAGCTTATGTGAGCTACCCAGCCTTTCCCCTACCTTTGGGCACAAGCATAACAGATTTGAACCACTAAAAGTTGAACCCATTGAGCTTGTGTTAAGTAATGTGTATTGTAAGAAGGAGGATGGCCCATAGGGTTGAGCTTCCATGTATGGAACATCTTGTAATAGATAATTCTCCAGGAGTTGAAATGGATTTCTCTCCAGTTATTGTAACAAAATTTTGCTGTTACCAGAAACATCGTCCTTATGCCATGAACAAAGAAATTTGATCATGAATACATTCTTATCCACTCGTACAGCATCATTGATATAAACAAGCATTATATACATGTAAAAAAGGGGAAAATATTTACAATTTTTTTGTCAAAACATGAAAGCAGCAACACAATTAAAGATAATCTGCAACCACCACCGAGATGTCCAAGGTAAATCAACCAAGCAAGCAATCTGGCAATTACAAGAAATTAATCAAAGAGGGAATATGGAACCCAGCTTATTGATACAAAAATTCTGCTGGAAATCAAGAAAGTAACTTGCGATTTTGAGCAGCAATCCAATAAAGTAATACAACTATCATGGCTGAAATAGGATATGAAACAGAAAGCCAATATGGTATGCAGTTTTAAAAAAAGACATTTGGTAATCATCCAATCCAATTCTTTAATAGATAATTATGTAAAGCGTGGAACCTAATATTTATGAAGTTATAAAACTCTAAAACCTCTTGCTTCATGGTTGCAAAAATAGAATCATTTCCGATGTAAACAATAAATATAGCATTCGGTCTTTTTTTTAATTGCAGAAAACACCTGACAGGAAAAGGCGCAAGTAACAGCAGCATAAACCATAAAATGAGAAATTTTAGAGTGTCTCATCCAAATTAATCGGTTACATACAATTTAGAAGGACAAGTTACTGCAGAAGATATGGAAGCACTTACATATAGGTCATGATCAGCATAGTCAAATGCCAGATACAGTGACATGTCAGCATGGTTGATGTGTACATTAACAAGTTTCACAACATTCTCCTGTGAAATCTCCCGCAACAACTGCAACAACCAAAATATATTATTAACAATGAAACTTAGTTTCCGTTCAATGGCTAAGACAACTGAATACTATAATATACATCTAAAGACAATTTTTTGAAACAAATACATGCTGCTTTTTCCAAAATGCATGCAAAAATGGAGCTCACTACAACCATCAAACAATGGGAAATAAGAAAATTAAATCAATGGCTGGTCGATATCAAGCACGCGTGTTCTTAATAGTTAAAAAATAACAATATATAATTATTTATGTTTCAAGGCATCATAATCATTAATCTCATCCCAACTATTTGAGGTTAGATTTATAAATTTATTTTTCATTCATCTTGTTAAGTGCTATCTGAGGTGTTAAGCTTAATCTTCGCAAATCAGTTTCAACAACTTTCATTTCAAGTGAAATGAGTAAAATCATAAGAAAAAATAATCAAAAAAAGCTGCTTTAATCAGTACTCATCCCACTAAACAATTTCTTGCTTCAATTGAAGAATTAAAATTTGATCAGATTGCAGCCAGTACTTTTGTTGTCTTTTAATTTATACTATACAAGAGTTTAAAATATTATTCCAACATTTTGGCATTTCACTCACCGAAATACCTTGCCACTTGGCTTACAAATGAGAAAATTTTGCCGTGGTTAGGATTGTAACCTAGGTCCTTGATTCCATGTTCATAAAACTAGGCCAATGAAGTGACGTGTTCGATTGACAAATTGAATGTTGATTATATTAGAATAATATTTAAATAAAAGAAAAATAATTTAAGACTATGTAAGAAATGAGTTCAAATAGGTGAGCTGGTCTTTAAAACATCTGATAACTGAGTTAATAAAATAAATTTAAGTTTCTAAATATAAATCTCACATCAAGAAGCATGATCCAAGCTTAGTAGGACCCTTCATTATTAGATTCCAATTTGTTTCACAAATTAAGATCACTCCACCTTCCAAGAAAAACATTATAATGAAAATCATTCAAATCTCCCTCCAAAAGTTTATGGTCAGCCACAAAACAGAAGATCCATGAAGATTTATATGAATTAGAACCACTATATTTCCTTGACTTGGTTGAAACTGAACGAATAATATACTTGACAAACCCAAAAGTAATTTTGGTAAACTCCTTATTCTATCCATATGCTTTGCTCTCTCAATACCTCCCCAGTCACCTCATTATTCCCCTATAATTCCAAAACAATCCCAAAGACACCCCCATAGTAAAAGATCTCCCTCCCCAGCATCAAACCGTAATTCTGGTTCTCTCAGTTCTCACTGTTCTAGTAAACCTTAAAAAAATCCTAGCCTCTCCACAAGGCTCCACAATTCCTCCACATAATACTAAACTATATAACCATACCACCAGTAAGCCAACCTCTTTTAATTGGTTATAACAGATCCCTCACCCCTACATGCTTACAAAAAATAATCTCCTCTATCATACAAGAACTCTGCCTCCACCCTTTTCCCTCCATCATGCAAGCTCTAGGCTTCCCTGCCATCATGCATCACATGTTGTATTACATGACTAAGTGATTCCTGCATCATATGCTTTATTACACTATAACATCCTTTATGTTACAAGATAATTTCAATTATAATATGATGCTTCACTCACCTTATTATGATAATATGCTATTCTTAATTATGGTTTATAATTGACATCATATTTCATTACCCATGGTTGTATGGCATATTTTATATGCTTGGTTTGGAGTCATTTGTGGGTCAATTATTTCATAGCGGTTGAGAACTGGATAAAGATCTAAAGAACCAATGAAAAAAATGGTAAAGGAGTTGTGAGTTTATGTTCAGCATTAGTCATATTTTAGCTTATCAAGTAGGCCAAGTAAATCGTGTTTATACATATTGAAACCTTACTGGTTGTAACTTCTAGAATGGATGCTTGTATAAATGACTTGTAAATGGAGTGCTTGATTTAAATTTTTATATCAGTGGAACAGTTCTGTTGACATGCTTGGATTTTGATGCTCTGAATCACTTTTTTAGATATAAATTGTTATGAATTGTTGTATAAACTGTCATATACTACTGAATGTAAATTTTCTCATTGGAGCCATTTTTTCATTATGCTGCCAAATTACATTGGATCAGGGCATGACATCAGCCTTTTACTACCCGTCAAACACTGATATGTATATATCCTGTCCAACACAAAATTACACAAGGAAATCATGCAGGGCCAACAACTTCTCTGAGCATTACTTGATCGACAATATAAACTTAAGAGCACCGAAAAAGTAACAAAGTGGGTTTTGGCTATCATAACTTCTCCTGAATGGCGGTGGCAAGACGTCAATACCATCCTTCTTTCCACTTAGATCGAAAAACTGCAAGATTCAACTTAGTTTCAACTCATCAAAGTTGTTCCTGCTCAACCACCTAGCCGCAAAACACTGACTCCATGTGAAATTGAAAAATTAAAAATAACTAAACTAAAAAAATTTAAATAAAAATATAAAATAAATAAATAAATAAAAACAAAACAACTGATTGCATCGGAGACATACATGGCGATCAACTTATCCAAGTACCACTTAATCGAAGATGCCAAACTAAAAGAATTGAACAAGAAGATGCATAAAAGATTTTTTTACCATAATCTCCCGAATAGCAGTGGGGGAGACGCCATCTCCGTCCTTCGACTGCTTGAACTTCTTGATGGCGATGCAGCACTTGCGGAGTTTGGTCTTGGCCAGAAACACGAGACCGTATGTCCCCTCTCCAATCTTTCCCACAAGATCGTATTGTTGTAGCCATGCCGGACGGTTGCTTCCTCCGCCGCCACTGCCCCCGGCAATCCCCCGACCATCGCCCATTTCCGAGGCCGTCGGAACCTTCTTCTCTTTCGGAGTCGGTAGCCTGTTGGCAAGACTCCTGGTGCCCGCTGAATGATCCATTGCATTTTATTTTAGGGATTTTTTACATACTAATCTTCCTAAATATTTAATATAACATTCCAACACAATTATTAACTTTATATTTATCACATTTTTTATGTCACAAACCTATCTATGAATGTAAGAAGTAAACGTATCGTCTATAAAATAGCTTAAAAACAATATATTATTTTTATTGTTATTAATATTAAAATTAATTTCTAACCTAAATTAGCCCCACTATTTTAATTCCTCACATTTCAGAATTTTTTTTTTGCATTTAAAAAATTTTCTCACAACATGACTATCATCTTTACCAATGTGGGACTAAATTTATCTATTAGGTTTCTATAAAGCATCTATCAAACGATTCATTGTTCGTGAATCAATTTCATGTTTCATTCATGAAAAGCTCGTGTTCATCTCGTTCACTAAGCTTAACAAGTCTTAACGAGCCCAACACGAACAAAGATTTGTTTGCTCGTGTTGCTCATTGCTATGCTCGAAATAAGACTTCATCAATTACACACACACATATTGATGAGCAGTATTTTTAAAAAATTTTAAAGATTTATAATCAATTAAAATTATTAATTAAGTAAATAGACTAAAAATTATTAAATTAGATTCAAATGATGTTTTAATATAAACAATAATTCTTAAATCTTGCTCCAACTCTTAAGATTTTATGGTTACGTGATTAGGGTTGTCAAAACGACTCTTTATTCGTGAACAACTCATGTTCGGCTCGTTAAGCAGGCGAGCCGAACGCGAACACACTTTCTGAGCTCAAAATATAAACGAGCTGAACACGAGCTGAGCGTGTTCGGCTCGTTTACACCGCTAGGTTTCTACAGTTAACGTAAAGCTCCGTTTATTTAATTATGGGAGATATTTTCATACATTCCACTCAATTATGTATATTTACATATATAAAGTTTATACTTATATTTTTTATAAACTTAGGATCATTCAAAAACATATAAAAAATTAATATAAGATGGAATAAATAAATATTATTATTTAATTTTTAAATTATTTTCGAGCCTAAACGAGCAGAATGAGAACGAGCAAATATTTGTTAGTGTTTAACTCGTTTATAAATCGAACTCAAAAAAATTATTCGTGTTCAGCTTGTTTACTTAACCAACGAACCGAACTTGAAGTATTTAACGAGTTGCACGCGAGTTGTTTGTCAACGATGAGCTTTTTGACAGCCCCACTTGAAAGGTCAATTTCATTTTTAAAATATTAATAATTATGATATTCTTGTGTAGTATTAAATTTTTTAATGTTATGAGTATAAATATGAAATTTTAATTGTTAAATATAAAAATACATAAGAATTATGTGTTATGAATGTAAATCGCGCTTTAATTAATTTTATGTTTTTTAAGCAAATAATAATAATAATAAATACGTGACTCAGAAGCTTATTTTTCTTACAAAGTAATTTTCTCTTTTAATTATTTGGCAGTATTTCACTTATTGTTAATTTATCCACTGTTAAATGAGTTAAAATAATCATGAGTTATTAATTTATTTTTATTTAATCTTTAATACAGTTTAGAATATTATTGCTTGCTAGTTAAGATATCAATTAACTTTTTATGGCAAAACTATTATGATAATAATTTAGTCCAAATATATTAAAATAGAACATTAATGATAGATAAGCGAATAAAAATATTAAATGATTCATTTTAATTGGAAAGATTATGAGGTAATTTCATGTTGAATTTGATCTATTTATAAAGGGGGGAAAGTGTACAGTAATGAACAATAATTTGAATCGTTCAGTAGTATTTTTTCATGAAATGATTCTCTTATTTATAGAAGGGGAATAACAATATATGTAGTTACATGTTTGCCCTTGCTTTAATGGGGCGTTATATGATGTTTTAAGTATTTTACATGTATAGGTCTTCAGCTCGGTTACATTATGACTTCGTTGAACTTGGTTGGCTGTAATTAGTTGGCCCCGGCTTGGTAAGACATGTTCGTCCGACTTTGTTGAATTGGGATTTTAGGTCATCATTTGATGGTCTACGGTTAAGCAAGGCTTAACTCTATCAACTCGACTTTTTTTGGACGGCTATTCTAATCAAGTTGCCGAATATTGATCCTTAGATGAGAAACTCTAGTCAGCAGAGTAAGGCTAGGCTATTGAGCAAATGGTGAATCATCGTAATCTGATAAGTAGATCACTCCTTAACAAGATGATTATTCGGGATACTCTGTATGATTATATTATGCCAGATGACAAATCTCAAGGGAACCCATGATATACCTAGTGAAACTGAACTCTTCTTTTTAACTGGGTTGTAGCTAGAGGTATGCCGATGTCCTTACTCGTTTCAATTGGCTTTGGCCTTTGGTTCGGATGACCTGCATTTGGTCGGCCTCTAGCCTTGGTTCAAAGGGGGCTGCTTTCAGTCAGGTAGGCTCATTGGTATTCTGCTGGTGAACCCTTAGTCTTTTGCTAGTAGACCCTAAGTCTTTTTTCTATATGCTCTTGGTTTACGCCTGTGAGCACTTCTTTAGTCATGCTTCTTTATCCTTTTTGTCTGTTTGATCTCATTGAGATTCGTGCATATGTTTTTTCTGATGTACATATAAAAACTGTAATTGATGTTTATAATCGTATATTAATAAGCATTTTCGTGAGTATTTAGTGGGATCATAAAACATTTATTTGAATTAGCTTTATTTTTAGTTATTGCACAAATTTTAGAGAAGTTAAAGGAGATAAAATCAATCGTTAACTCTATTTCAAAAATTAATTCAAAATTCAAATCAACTCATATGATATGAAGTTAAAAAAACATTATAAAATATGACAACTTAAAAATGTTTAAACATGAGCATCGTAGCTGTCATAATCAATAGAACCAACATAAATTCGCTCAGGTCTTAGTTAAATTGGTCTTCTCTTGCATTTGAGCCTTGGACGTACATAAAGGAAGTAGGGACAACGATGAATAAGTCATTGTCATTAGCGTCAATCTTTAATATGCAACCAAACTTACTTTTAATAAAGCTTTAATCATTAACATTTTATTGGTAAGATTTATCAACAATATTTGATTATGAGATTGGTATGACTTAGTCTTGTAAAGTTTGGTTTAATCTCTCTTTTTTTGTCTAAGTGTATTAAGTCTTATCAGACCACATTCATTAAACATCTAATTGAGCTGATTAAATCAAATCCAAGGCTTTCCTTTGTAATCTTATCTGACCAAAACTCTGAAAGAAATGATGAAATCTTAGTTGTAATTATCTTAGGGGGTTTATGTTTATTATTAAGTGTTTCCTTGTTTATCCTATGATTCCCAAGCATAATATGGAAGTCAACTATTGACAACCTATTTTTGGCTTATTTTAAAGCCATTTCCCAGTGAGATGACTCAAGACCCAAGGCACTATTATTCGAAACACATGTGTTCAAACTCCATAAAAAGACTTTGGTGTCACGACACCAATACATAGTGTCACACGACCATAGCAAGGATAATCACCATTACAGTGCTACCCACCCACATCGTAGAACTACATGTGTAATGATTCACTTTCATGAACGTGGTTTGTCATTACATGCTACTTAACCCGCGTCACAGTGTTGCACTCCAACATGGCAACGCTAAATTGATAGAATTGATGAGAGGGGTTTTTCAGGACATTTTTTAAGTACACCACATCCCTGCGCCTTGATGCTATACCAATTCGAGTAATAACAATCGCTCGTGACAAATAGGATTTTAATCAGAGTTAACAGGAGGGGCCACGTAATGGACATCACAACATCATGACGCTAGTGTGTTTATAAATAGAACTTAGGGTCGAAAGTTAAACCACGCGACCCCAATTCTCTAGACATCTAGCTTCTAAATTTTAGCATTCATACTCTAAGAAAAACTCCAAAGATCATATGTTGTCTGGTTAACATATCAAAGGGAAGAGGTCTACATTCAACAGTTTTGATTTCCACCATTTCATCATCATCAAGGTGTAGAAAAGGTACGAGGAATCCTTTACTTCCTTTAAGTTGATACTAAAGCATGGATTTTGCAACCTAGTTGGCTCCATTGCATATATAATAATAAATAGGTGTTGGGAATACACATGCTAAAGAATGATCAAACGAGCGGGTATACATCATAGGGAAGTTGGCTTTCTTCTACATTTCCACAATCAACTCTATTTACAGCCTAGCCTGATAAAATGTTGATCGTTATAACCAATTCCTTGATGAAGGACGTGATTCTAACGAGGTCCTATATTATTTAATGTAGGGATTTAAAAAGAAAGAGTGGGAATGGAAAATCATAAATTTCTTCACCAAGGCTCTCACTCGTGAAACCAAAGCTTGACATTTCTTTCATTTTTGCTAGGTCGTTGCCTAGCTCCCCTGTAAGCGAGGTAATGTGAGATAGGGTGGTATTAAATTATGCCATCTTGAAGGAGTATACGATGTCAGTGTTTTTATCTGAGAAGCCATTATGTATATGGCTCAAAGCAGCACGACTATTTGGATTGATAACCAACACTGATCTACGCTTTGTGAGTCAAAGTGGGGGTTTTCATGAGAAAAATAGGAAAAGAATATTGGCCCCAACACATGATCAAAGAGGTTAATATTCATTTCTTTAAGGGTCCAGAAGTGTTAGCCCCTTTTCACTATTATCAACCACCCCTTACTACATCACCGACTTGATCTAAGAGTTGTAGGGCAACGTGCCCTCAATTGGATAGAGGGTGGAATCGCCTCAATTATCACCGCAGTCACTTGGTGTAGTAGCATTACTAGCAGTTCTTGTGGCAGACTCAAGCCTTTAGGCAATAACTCTGCATTGGACAACCAGGATTCCCCAAGACACTCCCTCCTTATTAGTTTTATTAGAGGCTTGGACCAAGCGACGCCATGAGTTGTGATGATGATAACGCTTATGAGGATTCCATTGGGGAGAAATATTAGGCCCTTCTTTTTATTATTCCCTCGTATGTATAACATTTCTTTTTTGTTGTCAAATTAAATATATCTTGTGTGAACTCCTTTATATTTCAGTTAAATTTTATTTTGGCACGTTTATTTATTGTTATTTCCTTATGTTAGCATTTGTTGTAATTTCCGTGAATGTGAAAATTGTTAAGAAATTTTCACAACTATGTTTAATTTTATCCTGGCACCACAGTGCCATTGTACAACATCACAATGTCAGTGCCCAGGAATGTTGCTCTATCTGTAAAGCATCACAAATCTGACCCCACTTGAAAAAATTACTTTCAAGTTTTTGATTTGACGCTGCAGCACCAATATCTAACGCCTGAACTTTCTCTTTGTTGATTATCTTGAGTAGGTTCATAGAGTTATGATACCCAAGTACAACATTGTTGTAATATCAAAAATGATTGTCCAACCCATAATGATGTGGTACCACCTAACAAAACAATAACACTATTTAAGTTAGCAAGGTCAATTGCACTTGTTCCAATGTCGACAATTGATTGGACAGTTGTAATGATGGTTGCTAACATGACACTTCCATGTCAATAGAGCCATGACACTACTCTAGCTATCATAATAGAGCCACATGAAATGTCATTGAACTGATTTCATACAAGTGTTAATGCAATGCGATGCAGTATCATTAAGTTGATTGATGTGGCACTATCCTATCAACAAAGCCAAAACACCATGTTTGACTAGAGCTGCAACGCTATATTAGATGAAAAATTGGTACCTGACACATGTTAGTGTGGCATAATGAGGCCATCATTTAATTGGTTGATGTGGTGTTGACATATCTGCAATGTCATATCACCGGGTTGAAATTTCACCCTATAAAAGGGATGGCCCATGAACACTTCAAGGGTTGGCTCCCTGAGTTATCTAGACTGATTGTGTGTTTCTTTAGCCTTCCACCTCCACCCTTTCTCCCACCTTATCCCACTTCATCTTATATAAATTATTACTCGTGTTTTGGTCTGTGATTGGATCTTTGCTAACCGATGGAGTTGTAATGGTGCAAGAAAAATCTAGCAAGTCATCTTGAAATGTCATGTATGTGAGTATCCTCCAACCATAATCAATTCCTTTTTTGGGAGCCTTTTAAACAATTTTTAGAGGATTAAGGTCTACTATTGTTAGAGGAAGACCCTTAGGTTAAGCGTCTTCTCTCATTGCCTATAATTTTATCCTTATGATCGAATGGGCTGATCAATTTTATCCCTAATGTTGGCACCGTGGCGATCAATTGTTTTGAGCTTAGCGCCATGAATCTACCTCATATATAAAATCATGTAATGATGCTTAAATAGGAGCAATTATTTATTTTCTTAGACTTTTTGTGAGTGAATAGTGTGTTAATCTTAATTTTATAAAAAAAATATAATAATTTTAAAATACCATAAGCTATAATGTAAACAACGAAAAGCATGTTTTAAGGGATATAGAGAATTTAATAGTGAACATGCTAGTTGTATATTGGTTAAATTTTAATATAAAATAAGAAAAAACAAAATTTAAATGGCATTGATTGTTCAAAATAATTATACTGCTTATTTAAGGGTATTATCCAATTAGCAACGCAAGTAATTATACATTTCCTTATTTGAATTTTGAGCACAATCCAACCAGTATGAGCATGACATTAAGATAATATTTTCTAAGCTAATGAATTTTTAATAACCTTATAGATAATTTGAGAACACTTTGTGATAGCATTTACAAATATTTATTTTTTGGAGAATAAATTTTAGAATTTTTATTATGGTGATTAACTTAATTATATCAAACTTAATGATGATACTGAATAATTAAAAATTAATTTTAATTATATTGATCACGCTATTAACTTTAAGACTAATCATACATAAAGTTTAGGTACATATTTAATCATTTCAGTTAGCAATTTTTTCAACATGAAGTGCCAAAATTAATTAAAAATTTGTTGTTTGGGCAAATATCAATCCATGAGCTATAATATAATAGTACTAAAAGCTACATAATAAAAACTGAATTAAGATTTCTATGTTGGTTAATATTTAATGTGTCTTTCCTTGAAAAGGATTCATGGGACCAAACCAATTTATATTATAATGATCACATTACTTATGTGTTGTATAGACATTTATGTGTGTATAGTATTTAAAATACAAATACAAGAGCATTATTAATCATTGTGCTAATAATATAATTTTATTTAATAAAGATAAATTATGTTTAATTATAATATCATAATCCTTCTCAAGGTTTCCATTTTTTGTTTCAAGTAATGAGCAAGAGACTAATTTATTATAAAGAAAATGACATGCTTGAGTTATTTATTCTCTTTTTCTAAGATTTCAATTCTATTTTGCTATTATAATATTAATTATTAAAAAAAAAAGAGCCTAAAAAATTAATTTCAATTGATATTTGAAATTCCTTCATCAATAAATTTAGTTACCTCATCTTTTTCTTCATTTTCTTTATTTTCAAGCATAAAGACTACATGAGCTTTGTGTTACTTATTCTCTTTTCCATTGCCTTTCTTCTTATTTTCTTCCCTTTTATCCTACTTTAGTTCATTAGAAGAGTGCTTTGAATTCTTTATGCTAATTGATTTGTTAATGTTCTTCAAGAAAATTTTATTTTTGCAATGATCTTTTGACTTATCTTAAAAGTATCTAAAGTATAAAATTTGAGAACATCTCAATATACATGATAATTTTCTAACAAGTAGTTCGTATAATTTTCTTTCGATATTAACTAAGTCACTATTTAAGATATGATATCAACTTCTAAGAATATAAAAGATGATGTGCAATAATTCAAAGTAATATGACATAACATGTAATTAATGATCATCAAATAATTTAACATGTTATGTTTTCAAAATTTTAAAGTAAGGTTTGTTAATTATAAGCAATTAAAAAATTTTCTCGGCTAAATGACCATTCAAAATATGATATATATTAAGACAAATAGAAGAGCTCTCATTCTAATGCCACGTGTAAGTTGAATGCACACACTATGTCGAGGGTGAATTTGGTATAAAAAATCTTCTTAACTAAATTCGTTTAATGAATATGAAATGTAAAAGGTATATTATGATAATTACAATAACTATGATATTAAATAATCAATAATAATAATAATAATAATTTGTGTACTTTTTGGATTTATAATTTTATGTAAATAAGTGTAAGAAGAAATAGTACCAGATGTAATACGTTGAATGTGAGCAATCCAATTTATACAAAATAGTATTATTATGTTGATTAACTGTGCCCAAAATAAAATATGATTGTGATATAAAAAAAGGAATAATACGCTAATTGATTATTCTAATTATATTTAATCAACTACTTCTCATATTAATAATTAATCAAGTAGGTCATCACATGAACATAAATGCATATAAAAGACAAGTAATTATTTGAGTAAGAATATAAATAATAAAGTAATTTGGTACATATAATTTTTATATAATTCAAATACTCTTGACTTGTGATTGCACTTAACACAACTTTAACATTCCGAGAAATATGCTTAACTGATATATAAAAACAGAGTTTACTTTAATAAATCTATATTGCATGTTATACTTAATTTTTCAATCATAATAAGTAAATTTGGATAGATCGTGCAATATGAAATATATCATACTATATGATCATATTAATGCAAAATTTATATCTTATTGTATATTTTATACATGCCATTCTGTTAATTTTAATTTTTTAAATCATTTGTTTATTGACTATATTAAGCCATATACAATTATACAATAAATTGTTATATTATAAGATTAATAGTATGATCATTGGTCATATTGTATAATTGCCAATACTATCAATTTTATAATTCTTATGAACTTTAAAACACACTGTTTTTTATGATATGTACTTTATAATACATTATATAGTATTAAGAACTTTATAATACTATATAAGTTGTACAGTTTTCTTTGACATGTATCACACTGTATAATATAGATAATATTGTATAATTTATTTAATTTTATAATACATGTAAACATGTTCTTATATTTGTCATTAAATTTTAAGAGCCCAATATGGTTTCAATTGATATTTTCAAGTATATACATTTTCTTAAAAGCATAAGTAACTAATTTTTACATATAAAAATAATTTGGCTTAATTTTTTATTATGTTTTTTCTCTCTTTGCTTATTTTATGAATATAATCTTAAAGATTTCTACCACAAAGCATACTCTTTTTGCACTAGACATGACACCTTGTATTTTGCATTTTATGCTTAAGTTTTCAGAATGAGTTTTTTTTTTGTACTTCTTTTTCAAATGAACAAACTCTAATTTCGTTCAGTTCTAAGTAAATAAAGCTTTAAGCATCTCTAACACAAAATATTATCATCATAATATCATTATATAAATAACCTATAACCTTAAGAAGTCTTGATAAACCATTATAAATGATACAACATTTTTATTAATAATAAAAGTTTAGAAAAAAGAAATTATTATTATTATTTAATAATAAATTATTGTATTCAATGGTATTTGATAAATTATGAATGGCTATAACATACAACATGAAATTTGAAATAATTATTTTAAAAAAGTAAATAATTTTAAAAATTATAATTGATTATATTGTATCATATTGGATCATATACTATGATTTATATAATTCTAAAAAATTAATTAATCAAATCAATCAAGTAATTATAGATTAATTTATTTCATCCGTGAGTTATTCTAAACTATACTTAATTCGATAGATCACTGCGTGCTGATTTAAAATTAAATTTGAGAGATAATTATCTAACGCCCTACTTAATAAAACTAATTTATGAATAAAATCATAATGTTGATGATAGAATGAAATCTTTTATGAACAATATAAATCAAATTATATGATCATTATCATATAACATGATCATATGGTGAAATATGTTCTTCTAGTTCATAGATTTATATTTAAATTATCATTAATTGTTCACTAGATGCACAAGAACAAAACCTTTAAGAATATTATTGAAAAGAGTGAATATAAATCTAAAGTGATTTATTTTGTATTTATTATTATTTTTTCTGTGTTCTTCCTTCACAAATCATTCCTTTTGCTCATACTTTGATCTGTGAGTCTTTTATATTTCATAGAGAAACATTTAACATAAAAAATGTTATTCTTTATAAAAAGATATATCTCAATTTATTGTGCTTGGATCAGACAATTCAACACTTTCAAGTTTAAATGTTTTGACCTAGAAAGTTATATTATGAGTAACATGACTTTCACTTCGAATAGAAGCAATGGTGGCTTTATTATTCCTTAAGGAGGAATTGTCTTTAGATATTTCTCTAGTTATAACAGTGAAGAAGAGTTAGTGTCAATCCTTAAAGGACTTGTGAGTGGGAAAAAATATTATATCAGGAATATTCACGTAGAGCTACGTGCAGAGTCTAATAAAATCATGCCACTTGGGACTCACAAAAAAATAAAAAAACTTGTTTTCTTGTGACCCGACCCGATCGCGCAATTCGTCCTGTTTCAAACCAAAAAATAAATAAGACCTCAATAACACAATAACACCTCAATACCACTACAATAACACCTGAATAATGTGGAATTACAAGGGGGAATATTCCTGTAACAACGCAGAATAACAATGAGGAATTTTCCCTAACACCGCGGTATAAAACTATTGGGAAATATTCCCTAACACCCCATAATAACACATGAATGACGCGAGATAACATGGGAGAATATTCCTGTAACACTATGGAATAAGACAGTGGAATATTCCCAAACATCACACTTTAAAACTGAGGGAATTTTCTCTAACACCATAGGGGAATATTCCCCGTAACACTGGGAATATCCCTCGTGTTATTCTACGTTATTCAATTGTTATTGCGGTGATATTGATGTGTTATTGTATTATTATAACACCAGGAATATTCCCCTCGTGTTATTCTTCGTTATTCAAATGTTATCGTGGTGATATTGATTTGTTATTGTGTGTTATTCATGTGTTATTCCGCCGTGATACAAGAATATTCTCGATGTTATGAGCAACCGAGAATATTAGTCGGGTTTCGGTCGGGCCGGATTCGCGTGTTCTTAGTTGGGTCGGGATTCCACGTGGCTCCCAGCGATTGGACTCCACACGTAGCTCTACATGTGTAGTTCTGATATAATGTATTTTTCTATGAGTGGATAGAGGCGCATTTATGATTAATCTGCTATAGCTTAGTTAATGCATTTACTTTTGAGGATTTAATATTTTTATTATTATAATTATTCTTATCACTTCATTATTGTCTCCTAAACAACATTGTGCCTTTATCCCACTAAGTGGGGCCAGCTATTTGAATCTTTCTTCTCTATTGTCTTCTATTTGCTAAAAAAGGTGTTATACATGTAAAAATTAAAGTTTAAGAATTAGATACGTAAATATTTAATAATTGAATGATATTTATTTAAATCTTTCCAAAATCTAATAATTTAAGTAAATTCAAGGGTTATTATTATCGAAAAGATAAACTAAGAAGTAATTATTTCACTGCAAAACCACTGCAAAACCCTAAATCCTGTGCTGTGCTCAAGGTTCAACCTCTTTCCCTCTTCTCGCGAAGAAATTATTGCGTCCGCGGGGTCGAAATTATAGTAATTGCCATTGCAGCCGCGCGAACAAGAAGATGGTGGCAAGATTTGTGATTGGAAGGGCGTCAAAAGCCCTAAACCAATTCCTACACGCTTCTCCTGTACTTTCCCATTGCCTCACCGGAACTATATTAACGGTTGAGAAGCAATCCTCCTCCTATAACAAACTAAGTCCTCCCAATTCGAGGTCAATGGTCTCCAGTTCCACTCCTAGACATGACCTAGCCGAGGCTGTCTCCTCCGCTCTCGATGTTGATGCTAGGGTTCCTGCCACTGTGATAACTGGCTTTCTCGGCTCCGGGAAGGTCTCAAATTACTGTTGTTACACTTACATTTACCCTACAAATGGAATTTCATGACATTTTGCAACATAATCTAGCTGAATATCTTATGTTATGCCAAAAAGAATTGAATTTCATTTCATAGTCATGAAAATTGAATCTGATTGCTTGATATTGTTATTGATGTGGCGATAGCCCGGTGAAGGTTTTCCCTATCCCAGTCCTAGTAAAAGAATAGGAATGTCATGGGTTTTTTTGATTATTTGCATGTTGTCTTGACCCCAGCCATCAAAGGTCTTCAGCTTTTTGAGAAGCTTTCTGCCTCTGCATCCAAACTGGATGCATTCCTACTGTTTCTGGTTTGCTCATTTCAAGCACAATTTAATATCCACATAAAAAAAAAGGTACGGGAGATTCCCATCATTAAGATGTATGGACCTATAACGGTATAGTAATATTTTTAGTCTTGCGGACGGGCTTCAGAGAAAAGATGAACTCATGCATGTTTTTGTGGAGTTTGGGTTGTTAGAATTGGTTGGCTATTCTCTAAAATATTTGGTTAAATCTGTTGTGTTTGTCATTGACATCTAAGCGGAATTCTTGTAAGATTGATGATCGATGAAGTTATGGATAACATAATGCATCCTCTTTTGATGATAAACTCATCTAGAATGAGGTATTTAGTGTAATTTTTAGGAATGCATGACACCTATTAATTTGCCATTTCTGAGTTGACACTAGCGTTTTTGTTGTTTTGTTCGCGAGAAAGAGCTTATATTAGGCAGTCTCTGGTTTTCTTGTTTTATTCGGAAATTTGCATACATAGCACCCAATTCTTATGCATTTACCCATCTCAAACCCAAACTCTTCTTTTTACAAAATCAGCACCCTACCTATAGATGAAAATGCGGAGTTCACTATTGGAGAGTTGTGAAAAAGTTCAATTGGGTGCTTGGTTTGTAAAAATGAGAGTTTGGGTGTGAGATAGGTAAATGCATAAGAATTGGGTGTTGTGTATGTAAATTCCTCTTTTTATTTATGAGGTTGGGTATTGATGTGGTTTTTAGTTTAGCCTATTTTTCCCATGCCTATATATATATATGTTCGATGTAGTAATCAGTTCAACAATTTAAATAAGAGACATAATTTCACAGATTGTGTTCAATATAGTAATCAGCTCAACTTAAATATGATACATAATTATGTTGCATCACCGGAGTCAAGGGTTCACAAATGCTTTTGTGATGTGTTCTTTTAGTGCATTTTGCTCGAAGCAAATTTTTCCTCCATCATGCCACCACCACCTTCATGGTTAAGGTCACTTTAACATAGGTTGATTCTTTAGTGTTCTTTTAGTTGCTTATATTGGGACAACATTGCACAAATTCCAACTCTAAAGGCATCATTATTGATGGTGATGACTATAAATATGGGTAATGATTAGATCTGGGTCGTTGCTAAAGCTTGTTCAAGTAACTCAAAAAGGATTCCAAATTGTTCACTCCATTGGAAGGCACCCATTAACCTGCAATAATATCCTAGTAGGATGAGGAGTCCATGTTGTTTTTCAGTCTTTGTATGGGCCACTCCTGCACGATAGCAATTTTCTCTTGATTTTGACTGAGATTGCCTGCATCCACTATATACTCTAAGCATTAAATGTGTGGTTGGACGATCAAGCACGAGGATTATCTGTGGTGGAATTTGTTGCTGGAGGAAATGAAGAACTCTTTGCAAATTTTGTTGTCTGATCTATCAAAGAGTCACCAAACACTAGTGCATCTCAAAGAAAACAATCACAAATTTTCTCAAATACGATGTCTCATCCGTTTTAAAATGTTTTTGGTGCATTTGTTGACTCAAATTGCATGACAAGAAATTCATGGTTCCCATCGTGTGCTATCATTCATATGTTTGCAGCTGCCATGCAAACTTTGTGGTGGCCTGCCTGCAAGATCAATTTTGACATAATTATACTGTTGCAATGTTCATCATCAATTGCGATGGCGTAACAAACTATTGCTTGATTTCAAATCCAACAGTATGGAGTTGCCATGTGTCATTTTTAATTGTCGAGTAAGTGGATTGAGGAAAATAGGCTAGTGCTAAGATGAAGCTTTGAATTTTTAGTTTCTGCATTCCATGTACAGTTCCATGAATTTTTCTTTGCTATTTAAATTTCATAGAGAGGGAAGTGTGATAGGTGGTTACATTGCTGAGCAGTTGTAGCCACTGGACTCCCAACACAAGTGCATTGCCTTGCATTGCCTTGCATTGCCTTGGATTGGAAGTTCATACTACTTGGCAACTATGTTGTACTTTTGTAGATGAAGTTTGATATTCAGGCATTTTTATTGTTAGAAAACTTACCTAGGGGCATTGACGAGAGACATAAATAAGACACAAAGTTTTGTCAATTTTTCATGAATTAATAATTGAACCATTGTATGCTGTAGTTCACCTTCAACTTGCGATTTATCAGGTCATGTTTGGCTTGGTAGTATGGGAAACTTTTGCTAGATATGGTTTGATTGGAGGATCAATGTTGGTTGTAGGTACAGAAGCAATAAAATTCTCCATGAAAAAGTTGTCTCAGGAGTTGTCACATCAATAATCATTAGTGTTAACGCTTTCCCTTGCATATATTATTTTTTATTAAATTTTTTGTCATAATTATTGTGTATAAACTTTTCTTGTCTCTTTATCATTTCTATAGCGGTTAAGAATTTAATGGATAGTAGAGTTTAGGTCATCTAATTTTTTGGTTATGGAAGTAGGTGCAAAGCTTGTAATTAGAGTAATTGTGGGTGGTGGAGAGGTATGAATTGAGTCTCCATTGTGCAACTTATCCACAATTAATTTGGCAAGTTGAATTCCTTGGTCTAGAGAGGTTGGCATGTGAATGTGAACTTCTTTTTGTATGTTACATAGTTCGCCTATCTTGATAATGTGATTTCAGATCTCTTTGAATTGGATTTGATGATCTACTATGAAAGTTGTTTGAATTAATTTGTCTAGTTCTCCCTAGAAATTGCAATCTTTGAATGGGCCAAATGATTGCAGAGGTTGGTGAGAAACTTGCTCCATGAAATTCTTAGTCCTGGATAGCCACTGAACCATTCTTTTGTGGGTCCATCCATATGGAACAACCTTTATGCAAATTTTTCACTGTTAGTGAATTTGTGGAATTCATAGCATCTTTTGATTTCGATGGTTTGGGAGTTTTTGTTTGAATGTTAAGGGATTATTATGTGCATAGTTTTAATGGATTACTTTCATTGCAGTTTTCACCGAGTGTTATGTTTTTTGGCTATTGTATGGTTACTTTAATTGTTTTGTTTGTTTCTTGTACACTTCCAACTACGTCGGCTGTAGCTAGACTCTTATTAATTAATGAAGGGCCTAGAGTTGTCTATTGATTGATTGGGGGATGTCGAGGGGTATTTGGCTTTTGATCACGTATTGCTAACTATAGATATAGTGGAGATGTGTAAGAGCAATTCTTTGTTCTATGATTATACTCACTTGGGAAGGCTCAACAAGATTATGAAATAATAGGTATTTGCATCATTTCACGTCGGTGGGTAGTGATAAAAAATAACAAGAGAGGCCCTGTGAAAAGAAAAATAGAATAGATTAGATGAAAAAAAAGGTTATATTAATTTTTTTGCATAATTTTCTTTTATTTCTCCACATCTATTCATGTTAAGACACCCGTATTACCAAATAAACTTCTAACTTCTGAATATTTCTGTTAGTTGCTTTAGAGGATTTCTCTTTCTACCTATTATCCACTTGGATATCACGATGCCATGCTGAAGTCCTTTTCTCCTTTGCCTTTGGCGGTCTTTTTTTTCCATCATCAATTGTTGTGTTGTCGTACTTTTTCTTGGCCCGGCTGTTATGTGCCTACCATAGTAAAATTTCTTTGAGCCTCTAATTTTATTTTATTTTTTACTTCAATGCAAGAATAAAAGGTTTTTCCCAAATAGTTCGAAAATTCACTGACATGTAATAGCGTACTTGTAATTCTCGGTTATTGTAAACTGCACAACCTTATACTCTGCACTACAGACCTGTTCTCTTTTTTAGATTAGGGTTAGCTCTAGATCATGCATTTTGAAAAATATAATTCACTCGGCACTGGCATATTCTAAGGAGGCTATTAGTTAATTGTTTGTTGTTTGCTTGAGTAATTGTAATTCATTTAGGGTATATTTAGGTTGGCTAATGGTTCATTAACTGCTGATTGTTCTAGTATTTTTTCTCATTATATTCCTTGATTTATTTCTCAAGCTTCACTGTTGTTTTGGAAATGATATATTTGTCATCTCTATGCAGACAACTCTGTTAAACCAAATTCTAACTGCCCAACATGGAAAGAGGATTGCTGTAATTGAGAATGAGGTAATATTGTCAATTAATCCTTATATTTTTTTCCTAGGTTTTAGTTTCTGTTCTCTGTCATTACAAGCCTTTAGATCCTTACAGAAGGCAGCTTGAACAAACGTTAAAATGTACAATCTGATTCATTTGCAAATCTTTTCATAGATGTACACGTTCATTGTCAAAGTTATATCTTTGGGAGTCTACTATTTTAGTTTTATTTGCAAAACAAATGCGTATTTTTCTGTTCTTTTGGTGTTGCCAACATATTATTAGCCAATTGTGTTGCTTTCCATCTTATGCCATGCCTCTACTTTTGGGCTTTTTGGTTGCTTATGAATACAAGTTTTGAACTCTTAGATTGCATTATAGTATCAATGCTGCAAGTAAACATAGAAGAATTCTTATTATTTTCTCACACTATTAGAAGGCCTTACACGATTTCTACTTATAAAAGAAGCTAATGCACCGAACTAGTAATAAATTACACCATTCCAACTTTATTTCCTAATTTACATTGTGATTCAAACAAAATATTCCTGTCTGGAATCAGATCCCGATTTGTTATTTTTCTTTATTTTTTCTTGCAATGGGTGCTTTTTGAACTATAAAGTAAAAATAAAAAAGGAAGTACACAAAACTATGCCTCTTGGGCATAAGAAAACAAATCCTCGTCCACATGGGAGAGGAGGGTTCCCAATGTTTTGGGTCAGGCAGTTATTGCTATGATCTAATTTTTGAATTCCTCAACTCATCAACAACTTGCCATCCATATTTGTAATTCCTTTCTGTTTTTTATCAGTAGCCAGTCATACATTTTAGCATGTTCTTGCTGTTTCCTTGCCCTAGCCAAAATCTCCAAATTGATTGGTCAAAATTTCCTCAAGCTGGTTTGTATTTTTCTCCCTTTGCTTTCCGACTGAGCTATTGTTTTATTTCTTGTAAAGTACCTTTATTTGAATACTAGGAACTTGTTTTGTTGTTGGACTGTTTGCCGTTCAGATTATGCCATTGTCAAATTTTTCTTTAATGAAGTGCTCAACTTCGGCATATTTTGTTTTGTCATGAAGAACTAGATTGTGAGATTTTGAGATATTTGCCTTGTTATCCAAGTCAGGCTTCATAAGTTATGAAATGGAAATCTTTGATTATTCCATAATCTTTTTGATCCATATTGCTTCATAGCTTCCATTTGTATGGGCTCTAAATTTCCATGTAGGATTGCTCATAGCGACCACCTTATACATTTCACTATGCTATGTGATGAAATTCCCTCCAAAAAAGGTGCAATAACTATATGTTAACCTTCTATTCTTTAAGGTTTCTTGTAAATTTGCATTGGTATATAATTTGACTTAAAGATGTCTAAGTAGTAACCCTTTTCATGAAATTGCCATTTAAGTATGCCATGGTCTTATAGACTACATGAAAGTGATTCGACTCTGGAGAGTGATCTTGTAGACAATATGAAAATGACTTAATTATGGAGGGTAAAATAATCAGAATATATGAATGTGTATAAGATAAATAAATTAGTCTTCCTACCATTTTTTTCTAATATTTTGTATTTAATGTCCTCATATTCGACAACTTATAATTTCTATATAGGTTGAATGTGTTTTAGCCACCTTGCAACCAACTTGTCTCATTAAGAAGGCAATGTATATGTTTCTATTGATTAACAAATATATCTTTCTTCAATGTTGCAAACTCAATCCCAAAAATTATTCTAACTTTTGTTATTACATGATCTCAAAATCATTCACAAATTTCAGCAATATAAAATATATAAAAACTTTTTTAGATCAACCTCTGCCTTTCTTAACATAAGTCGAATCTAAAACATCTACTCTCCTACCGGATCATCAGATGATTGACGATAAATGTGACCAAACCATCTATGACTACTCTCTCTAATCTTGTTCGCCACTGGAGCTACACCAACCCTATCACAGATATATTCATTTCACATTTTGTCTCTGTGTCAAGCCACTCATCTACCTAAGCATTCTCATTTGAGCAACACTTAACTTTGTTTTATGCTTCTCTTTTAGAGGCCAACATTATGCGCCATAAAGCATTGCGGGTCTCACCACCATCTTATAAAATATTCATTTTAGTCTAAGCGAACTATCACACAATAGACCCAATGCATTCCTCCACTTCAACAAACCAACTTGAATTCTACTCATAACGTTCCAATATTTATCACCATCACTTTGAACAATAGACCCGAGATATGTAAAACGTTCACAACTTTTAATGATTTGATCACCCATAGTTAGAACTCTGCCACTAGACCTACTTCTACTAAAATTATATTCCATGTAATCAGTTTTAGTTCTACTTAAACGAAGGCCTTTAGACTCCACTATAGGCCACCATAAAGTTCAAATAATCTTCGATGAATAAAAAATAATTCTAATCAAATCTAGAATGTTTAATTTTTATTTTAGAATGTAAGCTTATAGTCAAAAACATGCATGAAACAACCTATGTTCTAAGACATAATAGGTCTAATAAAATTTTGGAACTTGTCCACAGCTCTATTTGACATATCTTGACCTATCTGATTTGATTCCATATTACTATAGTGATCAATTGGTAATGCATCTATGTAACCTCTGCCGTGTGCATAATTGGATTGCCATAATTCCAGTTCATCAAAGCCACTTAGTTAACACATTAGAATATCCAAACATGTGTTTCGTATTATTAAAATCAAACTCGTGAGTTGAGAGGCCCATAGGTTTAGCAATAAGTAGATTGATGTTCAATACTTTTAAAAATTTTTCCAAGGGTTTATTGAAATACTCTTTTTTGTTATCATGGTGGAGAATACATTTTTTTGGTTGAAATTAGTTTTCAATCATGTCATAGAAATCCCTAAATAATTTTTTGACACTAGATTTTTTTTTTCACTATTATATATATATTTACACACACAAACACACACACACACACTGTTATAGTTGATTTAGGTAAATTCATTATGATTATTAATGAATGTCACAACCCACTTTTGTCAAAATTATTAGTCACGCATGATGGGCTTTAAAAATCACCATGCATTTAATAAATAATTCTATAACATATAGGGTTTGGAGGAATATTTAGTATGCTGGTTTTTTTAGTAGTAATAACTTTCACATTCTAGTGTAGAACAACCCGTACTTTTAAATATGCAAGAAATAAATGTATAGTAAGAAAGTTAGGATGTCCTAGACTCCTATTCTATATTGCCAAAGTGTTATTTGTTCAGTTACATGGATTGAACTTGTACCACGAAGGCCCTGAGAAATTTTATTATTGAAGGAAAGTGCATCAAAGTGGTAAAGTCCTTTGGTCATTCTAGAACTGCAAATCAACTTCCAAAAGCTTGTCCTAAAATATAAAGAAGGCATGAAAGTTAGAGTCTCTTGACAATTTACTTGCTTATTTTAGATTACAGGGAACGTATGAATCCTGAATAATGGATTTTGGACTAATGTTTTAAAAAATCATTCTTAATTTCCCAACAATTAGCGAGGAAGTATCAAATCATGAAATAAGATGGATATAAACATTAAATTATCAAAATAAGCTATGATATTAAAGTACATGTCGGCGTTGTTTTGGGTGTGAATTGCCCGTAAGAAGCTGTCGGTCGCTGGAATCGAAATCCCGTCGCCCGCTTCGGAAGGACGCTTCAATTTACATATATATATATATATATATATATAATTTTTAGAAAAATATGAAATCAATCGATCCATATTTTTCATAGTTTAAATGAAAGAAGCTATTCTGTCTCAGTCGTCATTTATCCCGAAAGATAAACACAAGACTTGAGGTGAGGCTCGATCAAATAAACTAAGAAATATATGACGTCCGTTTGGTCATGAAACCATTTTATTTGCTTGACAGCTTCACTATTTAATATGAAGAATTAAATAGGGTTTATTTTAAATTGGGTTCGAATCGTTCCTATAAAGCATGCACTCATAGTTAATTACATCTTAAATGACCGAAATCACTTAAGAAAACTCTCGATAAAAATCAGAAAATATTATCTTCAAGGAGGTCAAAAGGATAGGACTTTTCAACGAAATCGGACAAAGATGTGTGAAAGAGGATTGACTCAAATTTGGAACATTTTATTGTAGAATCCGAAGCGAAGAAAAACTAGTAGGATGTCGGCGATCCTGGAGGCGAACCTCGTCGACTTCCCAAGCTATCCTATGGTTTGGCTTCGATTTAGGGGAGATATTATTTAAATGTTTCATCTTGCCAATTTTATTTAATTAGGGCTTACATCTGTGTGAAACGATCACACGAATAACCTAGAAGATGTGAGGATTTAGGTCGTAATGAACGACAATCTCGGAATCCTAAAACGGGTTGGGGCTTATATTGTACGACGAGATTATACGAATGCCAAAAGAGGTTGAGGATTTATGTCGCACTGGCGGACAACCTCGAAATCACATGGATTGTTGTTTAATCACTAAGGACTGGTTTAGTTGGTGAAGACATGTTTCTTTGTTGAAGAGGGTCGTGTCGCCTGATCTTGAGCTCCAAGCTCGCTCGTCGTGAAGAGGTTGAGTTTCTAAGGTGGCGAGTCACGATATCGAATCAGTTAGCTCTATGGTTGAGTTCTCCTAAACATCCTATGCAGAGTATGTTTAAATGTTGTACTGATGTATAGCAGGGTATGTAGCACGGAAAACGATAAAACATGCGACAGAGTATGATACGACGTCTTAAACGATACAAGAAGTAGTGACGTAAAAGTAACACGCTGTAAATGTAAACAAACCTGTATACTTGGGAAATTCGTTATTTTCTTGAATGCAGCAGGCTAGAGTGTGTCGCACAAGTGAAAGCCAAACAGAAAAAGAAACATCGTCCAGAAAACCCTAAAAAGAACGGCGAATGAATCGCGGTAGAAAACTCGGAGAAAATAAACAAAAATCAAAATCAAATCATCAAAAACCTCGGGAAAGTCCCGAAAAAAGGACCACGAGTGCCTCATCAAAAATCATCTGAAAATCCGAAGAAAACCGCAAGCACTCGGGTCGGGGCTAGGCTCAGAACTGTGTAGTACTGCTCGAAGGGTCGTCGAAGGCTACTCGGTCACCCGAGTGTATAGAGCCCGCCACTCAGTCGAAGGGTGTCCTACTGGGCACGACTCGGGAGGGTGTTCGCTTAACCCAAAGCCGATAATCGACGAGTGGACAACCAAGTTTTATAAAAATGCGTTTTATATTTTATATTTTTAAGATGTACGCGTGGATTTCGGACATACAAAAGAGAGTTTTATATTCATTTTTGATTGTGGTAGAAACATGTTTTTATTGCAAAATGTAGTATCATATTCTTATCAGATTTTCTTTGAAAATTAGGATTGTCTACGAGTTGATTATTTCGTCGGGTGTAGGGCCACTAACAATCCTAAGAAGGTACGGGTGCCCCGCTAGCCTTATAGCGGTGAATGATCATCATCATCATACTGGCTCACTAGTGCCCTAAAGCGAATCCTGATGTCGTAGGATGAAATATCATTCAACTCTACCACTGGTGTGCCTTTATCATCATCATCGTCACTGCCCCAAAACAAAAACAAAACCAACTCCGAGTGAAGCGGGGAAAACATGTCAAGCAACGAAGAGGGGAAATGAAGAAGACTAATCCACCTTCGAATTTGAAGGGTTAAGACGACGAGTGAGTTAATCTAAAACTCCCCTAAGACATGTAATAATAAAACACTGAAAGCAAAGCCCAAGATTCTCGAATCGACCCCGAGGTGTCATTTTCTCGCTTGGGTGCAATTAGATCAAAAAGAGTTTAAAGCAAATTCCGAGAAAATCGTCCAAAGCCTTTAAAATCAAACAAAGAGGACCGGCTAGGGAGAACCTATCGCTAACCTTTCCAAACCCATGCTAGAGTTAAACTCTCCAAACTTCAAAGAAATCAACAACTTCGAGATCTTTCCTCACTAGATAGCTAAAGAAAACCCCATATCACCATAATAAATTCCATAGATAAGGGTGACTAAAAGTAAAACCACCATCTGGCTCGGGACCAAGTTAACAACAACAAGAAGATCCCTAAACTCCCAATGAAAGGTCACGCTTCCAAATTTATAAGAGAGTGAATGGACAAGCTTTTCAAAATTTATTTAACTCCAATTTCATCAAATAAAGCATCTAAGGGATGTCCCAAGTATAGTGCTCAATTTCCTCCCCACAAGCAAACCAAAGGGATACTTCCAAACCATTTCAATCAATCTCATAGGCAAGAGTAGCAAAAGGTAAGGCTCCCATTTAAATCACCACATTAAAGCTCACGGCCAAGGGTGCTACAAGGGTCAAGGAGGCCCACGGCCAAGACAGCAAAGGGCCACACTAGCACTCGCAACTCAAGCCAACATTAAGGTTTCCAAACCCCCAATTTGATTCATAACTTAATATGTCACAAGAGTGTAAAAATCTCCAACAGATCTAAACAGAAGCTCTCGGCTAAGGCAAAAAAAAAAGGAAACAATCCCAGCATAAGATTTATAGAAGGATCGTCACGAAGTCATAACTACAACCCAACACAAAGTCACAACAGAAAAACACTACAGGAGTGAAACCGGGCCAGCACAGGGCTCAAAACCCGAACCAACATAAGCACAAAATCATGCTATGACAAAGCTGAAATCAATTCCGACACAAATCCAAAATTTAGACCATAGCAAGACTAAAGCCGAGCCAACATTAGACCCAAAATCAAGCCATGAATACATCTTTTAAAATACTAAAATGAGAGCAAGTATAACCTATCAAAGCAAAGCAGGCTCTCGGATAGGGGCTAGAGCAATCTAACCAAGCCTCCAAGTGAGGTTAAAACGGGCCATGATAATATTGAAACCAAACCAAGCATGAGACTAAAATAAGCATCTCAACATGTTTAATATATCAAAATATAGGGCCATCATATGTTTTAAATAGGAACAAGCATAGGCCTTTCCCAAAATCAAAGTAAACTTCTCCCTAACATGCCTTTTAGTAAGGAAAAAGCTAGAAGGAGCAAGAGATGAGCCCCACATGCATGTTAAAAACTAAGTAAATTTTTCCATAACTCATGCCAAGCCATAGTAAACAAGGAACATCTTAATATCCATCTCAACATGCTTGCAAGCAAGAATAAACATAGAAATATCTCAAATCTTCATAACATGCTTTCATAAAGGACTAGACTTCCATATGTTCAAGACATAAAGCCACTACATGCTTTACATGAGAACAAACATGAATTCTTTCAAATTAAGTTTAAGCTTCTCCCTAGCATGCCACTTTTATAAAGGAAAGCCATAAGGAGCAAGAAACGAGCTGCACACGTATGTAAAATCAAGTAAATGCTTCCATGTTTCATATCAAGCTAAAGTGAGCAAGGAACATCTCAATACCCAACTTAATATACTTGCAAACAAGACTAACCCTTGCCTTGAACACATGCCTTTAATACATCAAAATTAAAAGGCTAGCACTTGCTTTAAATAAGGATGAACATAGAACTCTTTCTCCATCACTTCTAGCATGCATACACATATGTATGTTCTAGGAACAAATAAAGTTTAAAATTTTAAAACCAAATCCTCCATACACTTGCAAAGGGAAACTAAGCTTGCCTTAAAATCATATTTCCATGCTTTTGGATGGCTCTAAATAATAAGAGATATAGAAGAGAGCCCATCTCACAATATACAAGCATATAACAATTTTGAACAAGTGCTCAAATCTATCCCTATAACATGCTCAAATCTTTCTTCTCATGCTTCAAGCAATAAAACACTCCAATCATTTGTATAAGACCACAATAGCATGCCATTAGAGAATGAAAGCTAAGAATCATCGTTTCAAGCAATTAGATAAGGCATTCTGTAGCATATAAACACCCCACCAAATCAATAAACGGAGAAAAAAACAAGCACTAAGCGAGCAAGGTTACGGGTACTGGGCCAAACCGAAGAGGAGAAAGGGGTAGGGAGAGTTACCGACTCGTGTAGAATACACGAAGCGAAGACAAAACTCGGAAACAATCCAACAGCACCTCCTCCTTCTTCACAAGAAATTCGGGCCAACCCTAAACCATCCCAGAATGGGGTTCTTATAGGCTAAGGGGGAAGAGGAGTGCCGCTCCATACCTGTGTAGTCGAGTAGGCTCGGGTAAGGTACGAGAGAATGAGGGAGAATGCCGCAAGGAGGATCGGGCCACTTGCGCACGCGCCGCAGGGATAACCCTCGCGCAAGAAATGCCGCAGGGATGAGAATGGGAGTGATCGCGAGAGTCTCGAGGAGTAACGGCCGCAAAGGGAGAACAATCGAGCGCGGGAGAGGCATCTAGCGAAGCTTTCAGGGAGCTCACGCAGGAGAGATGAAGTCAACCGAGCGGGGTAAGTAGGTTTTAGGGCTTAGGTTTAATTTAATACATATTTATTATTATTTTATTAAAAATTAAACCCTAAATCACAATTTTAGTCCCTGACAGGCCGTCGTCACAAATTTAACGTCAATTTTAAGTGAAATTGACGTTCCAGACTCATCGGCGCAGTCCGTTCCGTCGTCCAAGGTTGTCTGGGCAACCTCGTCGACGGTCGCGTCAAAATTGCGTCGAAATTTAGTATCGTCGCAAAATTTTAACACGAGCACGATTAAAAGCGAGGTCAACAGTACAGTACTAAAATATCAAAATATGTTTAACATAAGCCTCTCTCTCACTATATTTGCCCCCCATTTAAGAATATAGCAAATCATCAATAATTTAATTTTTTTTCTTTAATATTGTCTATTACTCCTATCCTGAATAAATTTTTAATTGAATCATCGACATAATAAAGTTTTTATCTAGCACCTTATTCTAACTCTTATCCATATTCCACCATTACCTTTAATTTCAATTATTGTCATTTTTCAAGTGATTAATCATCAATAACAATATTAATTAAAATAATAAATATGTTGATAGTTAGAACTTCATATATATATATATATATATATATATATATATATATATATATATATATATATATATATATACATATATATATATATATATACATATATATATGAAGTTCTAACTATCAACATAGTTATATATATATATTTATGTATGCCATTTCTATTTATTTCTTATTATTTAGTATATGAGGCGTGATTGTTGGTAGTTGAGGTATATTGATATTATACTTAATTTTATTATAAAAATTATTGATATCTACAAAATTTTGGGACACTTTTTGGTGCGAGGCCGTCTCAAGTTGGTGTTCGGGCTTATGCCTCGCCTTGGATTAATGAGGAATTAATCTCATCGTTATTTTTTGTGTAAAAAGTGTAGATGCGGGTCTCAATGCACATCTCATATCGCGCACTTTTAAATAAGGATTCATAACTGAAACTTCACAATTTTTTTTTTCAAGTTTAATCTAAATACTTGCTTAGTCTCTTCATATGTGGATTTTGCACTTCTAGTTTCCTCCTACTCCTTTGAGTTTTTTTACTAGTCGGAGAAGTTAGATGTCTATATCCGACTAATGGGATGTTTAGTTTGTTGCATTTGTTCTGTATAGTAAACCTAATGTAGAGTTTTCAAAATTCTTGTGCTTGGTTGGATGAAAATGGAATATTGTTTAAATTTTGATAGATTTAGAATTCACCCAAGAATATACAACTATTGTATTTTGAATTCATTATATTTGGGAAATTTACAAATTTACTACAAATTGTTGCTTGTTGCCACTACCACCGTCGCCCACCGTCGGTCATCGTTGTTGACCACAACCATTGCCCAACAGCCTCCTGCCACTCATCGTTTATTGTATGCCAGTTGTCTCTTGCCACCAGTTGCAGATGTCGTAGCTACCCGTCACTGTCGTCATTAATGTTGAGAACATTTTACATTAATTTTATTTTTATTCAAACAAACTATAAAAAATGTAAATTCATGCATTTGCTTCACACCAAATCAAACAAATTTAAAATATTTTGAATGCACTACATTTCAATTACATCAAATTTTTTTACACTGCATTCCTTTTCAACAAACCAAACAACTCCTAGGTAATAGCCAAAATATAACAAAACGACTAATAACTTTGCATTTAATCTTTTTGACATACATAAAATAAATTGATTTTAGTGCATGCATTTGCTCTTTTTTTGCGTTTCCATGTCTCCTTTTTAGTGGAGAAGGAAAATTTCATCTATGTTTTATTGATGTGAAAATTGACATAAATAAAAAAAATTGCTAAATTATGCAAACATAAATAACTTAAAAAAATGCTGAATTTATTATAACCAAATAACTCATTATTGATCTTCAAAAAATCCCAGAGGGATGTGGTTACTTGTGAGCACTTGTTTTAATATACTTGTCTCACTATGAACCTCATATAATGCGCTGCAATTGTCCATTATCCAATGTCATATTGAATTAGTGGGCGAAGTATTTAATAGAAACCCCTGGATGGCTGCTTGTAGCGCTCGGCGAGTTGCGTAACTCCTCTGTTTGCGAGTCTGCTATAGTGCAGGGTCACGCCTGCTGTCGTGACTGAGCGCCGAAGCTTGCGGGAAGAGGAATTGTGCCTGGAAAGGATTCCTGCACTTTGGCCGAAACCTACACTACATATCGTGTGAATGTCGATTGGGAACAATAACTATGTGAATTAGAGAAGAATTAGAATTTAATTATGGCTTAATTAAATTTATTAAACTTATATCTTTATAATTTTCTGACACTGAACTCATTGTTGATCTCCTCCTTTGAGACTTATCTCAACTGTGGTTTAAAATTGCATGACACAAAGCATGCCTTGAGACACATCTCAGGATTTTATTGGGTATTTTGCCATGATACACACGCCTCATGATGTGATGTGAGGTGTACATTAAGGCATGCCTCATCTCAGTTTTGTTGAGGATTGATATATTAGAGCTTTTTTTTAAAATTATATCATAATTAATAAAACCATTCTGTTAACCTAATTTATTCCTCATGCATGCACACACAATTTCTTTTGGTCTTATGACATACCAGAGCAGTTCTCCTTTCTTGCACTCCCTTCTTTGCTCCTTGTGCATGCTGCGACCTCCTTCCTAGTCGTCGCCATTGTTGCCTCCTACTTTTCAAGTTATTCTTCTCCACTAGAAATTGCACATCCTCTCACGTTTTCTCTTCTTTCTTTCGACGACATTCTCTAAATCCCAAATTTCTTTTTCATAATAAAAAATTTTCTTTCTTTATTTATTCTTGTTTATATGAACATTTGCATATTACAATTTTTATTTGAATTAATATTTTTCATTTTAGTATTTTCTAAGAAATCATTAGAGAAAAAGGAGAGAAGCACAATGAGACAAAAGACTTGAAATGAAAACATTGTATGCTGGCTGAATTGTAGGGGAGTGACAAGGCATATATGCGATAAGGAGGTTACATGGGATGTAACAAAAATAAGTGAGCGCATAATGTGCTATGATGCTTGAGGCGATAAAATAGGATATTCGCGCATATGTGATAAGGAGATGGTGTTGAATCATTTAGTGCAATGACAATTTGATGATAATGTTGCTGTTAGTTCACATATGATTGTGAGAGTGGCAAAGATTCCTCATTTTCTTTAGTGCAATTTATTCCTCATGCCTAAGAGGCCTATAATTATCAGATAGAAGTGCAAGAGGACTTATTGATCAATATATGATAAATGTGAAGGATGAGATGGATTATGTTACATAAAGGTAGCTAGCCCACTGGATATCTCCTGAAAATGGTAGAGAGGCTCGTAGGCATCTGCATGAATGTTGAAAGGATTATTTTACAAAAATTTCATTCCATTTAATTTGATTATCTTGTGTTCTTTCAATATGGCCCGTTTTATAGGTTTTTATGGTTGCCACTTGAAACCCTTCTATGCATGAGCTAGGAACTTGGATATTGAGCGAGGAACTAATAGCACTGAAAAATTGATTGATGAGATTAGGAGAACTCTAAAACAGATTTAAGTGTTTTAACATTGTTTGATGCTGAGTTATATCAAGAATAAAAGTTAATCAATATTTTGACTAACAATTTCTATGACACTGTTTTCTTAAAATCTATCTTTGATTAAACCTAAGATGCCCTTGGTATATCAAATTGTTCTTGCTAATGCCTATTAGCTGATCTAGCCATGCTCCATGTCTTTGGCCCAACTTTGATATGATTTGGGCGGACATAGTACATTGTACTTTCATGGAACTAGCAGTCAACTGTATTGGTAAACTAGTATGCCTTGGGTAATTTCATTAAAGATGAACTTCTGGCCTTATCTTGAAGAGATACCTTTCTTGGCGTACTGCCATCTTGCAAGATTTCTGATAGAAGGCAACTTATGACTATTAATTATACTTATTGGATGGCGAGGCCTTTTGCCCCTCCAAAAATGGATTCACTTGGAAAGAATAAACGTGCGATCATTCATTTCTTATCCATCTTCTGATTATAAATATAAATACTAGCCACCAATTTTGAATGCAACTGTTTTTGTTTTTGCTTTTGAGTTTTTTTTTTTTTAAATTGAGAGTGTTAGGCTGTAATTAATCATTAGGGCTTAAGTCTCTGGAAAGCCTTGAATATTGCATCTCTTAAATAACCCCAACCAGCCTTGCGAACCAGCTTGTTGAAATTTCTAGGATATCCTTTTTAGTCTGCTTTTGAAACTATGCTGCCCCAACATCCATTCTCTAGACTCCGGAGAGAACTGTGGGCGCTTTTAAAGACAACATTGGTCTTTTAAAATTAAAAAAGGTCTTCCACTTAAGCAGTTGTTTTTATCAACTTTTGAAGTTTTCCAACTCTGCATTTATTTTATCTCTATGATTATGGTGCATGCTCCATTGTCCAGATACCCCTGTTCCTGAAACTTATTGAGCACAGCTTGAAAACTCTCACCTTGCTGGTAATATTAATGCTCACCCATTTAAGATTCCCAAAGCTTCTAACAGCAAATTTTTGTGACAAATTTGAGAGAACTGTAGACTTTAAGAGGAAAAATTAAAAACCTAATCGTGCAATACTTTTTAATCCAATGTTAGTTGTGGAAATTACTTAACAAGTTTTGCTTCGCCACTTCTTTTGGCAGTTTGGAGAGGTTGATATTGATAGTACACTCGTTGCTGATCATTCTTCTGTGGCTGAGGACATTATCATGGTTAATAATGGTTGTCTTTGCTGCACTGTGAGAGGTGATCTGGTGAAAATGCTTCTGAAATTGGTTAAGGAAAAAAGAGACAAGTTTGACCATATTGTTATTGAAACTACAGGTATCTTCTTTTGCCTTTCTAAATTCATCAATCACAACTTAAAAAGCATGTAAAGTTATTTTCGAATGTACTGCTGTTATTATCAACTTATAAAGATTGATTACATGTGACTCTTTGCTAGATGTGAGGTTAGAGATATCAATATTAGCAGCAATTTATATCCCCAAATTTCATTATTTTACACTATTTATGGTCCATCATCTCCGGCTTCTGTTCGAATCTTATAGAACGTTATTACAAAAATTATTGTCTGAAATTGTTTTTGGTTTCATGAAACAATGAGTTGAATTTTTTTACCCTGCTAACTGTAAATAGTAGTGTCTCTTCCTCGCAACTTTTTTCTTGGGTAAATTACAGTCTATGCCATTGCCGGGTCCCAAGCTTCGGATGCAAAAAGTGGAGAGTTGAGTTAGATAATCGACAACGAGCGTAAAAACTTTACTGAAAAACTATGACATAAATCCTCTATATCATTGTGTCAATGCTAGGACTAAATTACAGTTTATGCCTGTAATTTGACCATTAGGAATGTTTATACCTTGTGTGTACTTGTATGATGATTACCTAATTTTCTTTCTTTTATTTTGCAGGCCTTGCTAAACCTTCTCCTGTTATCGAGACTTTCTGCTCAGATGAATTGGTTGCAAGTCATATAAAGCTTGATGGTGTTGTCACTTTAGTTGACTGTAAGCATGCGATGCATCATTTGAATGAAGTGAAACCAAGATGGGTTGTGAATGAGGCAGTAGAGCAAGTTGCTTATGCCGACCGTATAATATTAAATAAGGCGAGTATGCATTGTGCTTTAATCCATTAGAGTTGCATAAAATGGTCATTACTTGTTCTGATGGACTATTTCCCTTTTAAATTTTATAGTAGCTTGTATTTTTCTGAAATTGCTAATATGTTTTTTTTTATATATCTTTTGTTGTGGCAGATAGACCTAGTAAGTGAAGCTGAACTGGAAACCCTGACTAAGAGAATCAAGGTATTTTTCTTTGTTTAGATTATTATTTGTAATTTAAGCATATTATGAATTAGTGCTTGATTATCATTTCTATAACAAAGTTTATTCTGTTTTAGAGTATAAATGGGATAGCACATATACAACATGCTAAATTTGGAGCTGTTGACGTCAACTTCGTCTTAGGGGTGGGTGGATATGATCTTGACAGGTCATTTGTTCTATCTGTGCTTCACTGTTGTTCGTTCTCAGCTTGAATAGAACATAACTGCAATTTTCTCGATTTCCTCCATTAAACTGTTTTTTTTTTTTGCTTTTGCAGGATTGAGTCAGAGATTCATGTTCATTCAAACCAGCATTCTACACATCATCATGAACATGGCCATGGTAATTTCTTTCCTACTCATGAGAAAGAGCATACTTCTTGATCGTTAGTTTATTTTATTCAAACTACATTTCAACAATTGCATGTTCTCTTTCACAGTTTTTTTATATCTTTCCCGCAGCATCATTCTTATATTTCGCTATAACATTCCTTCTGTTTTTCAACAGATTTTTATGATTAAAGCAACTGTTTACAACAAGATACACTAGAATGTAGTCGCTGTAAGAATATATTTGTTCTACTCTTAAAAAGAAATGTCTGAGATACTCACAAAAGTTTCAAAAGAAAAAGAAAATACTGATAGTTCTAGAACTACTTCTACACATAGTTTCAGCCCTCGACTAGGCAGCATGCACACTGCGCAGAGATCCCATTGTGCGCGTTTTGTAATAGTCTAATGAGGCAGCTTAGAAACATGGTAGCTTGTTTTTTTGGAAGGGATTAGCTCTTTCCGTCTAGTATACAGCTCATACCTCAAAACACGTTTGTGGCATGCCATTATGCTTACCCAATTCTTTCTGTTGCTGCTTCTTTTCCACACCGTCCTGATTTATTGTTCAATTTGCATTTTATAGTGTGTTAGATTGATGTACATCTTAACTTTTGTGCTCCCGTTTGCATTGTATTCAATTCATTGCATTAAACTGGTTTTGAATTGTTACATCATTTTTAAAACTACGATACAGATGAGATCTTCTAAATTGTGCTTCATGCGCTGTGGATTAAAAATATTAAAGTCAACATACTTTCCAAATTATGTCATGCCTTGGTGTGTTTTTTCAGTGCCTTGTGATAGTGCTGATATTTTCAGCATTTTTTGTTACCGGTTGATTGAAGAGCTGGAAATTTAAATAATGTTACACTCCCATAAAATAAAGGTACATCAACTGTAAATGATGAAAGCTACTAAAGGTTATGCAAATTTAAGGTCCTTAGTCCGACTATAAGATTTTTTTTAGTTATTATTTTTATTATTTTTTAAAAATAAGGCGTCTTTTCTTTATATGGAAGCAATTTGATCCATACAATGGTTTATCATATATTTAAATAAGGTTTTATGGCGTTAAAGCCCAACATAATGTTAAGTGGGATGTATCATGTCAAACTGATTAAATATCTTTCTTTATCTTCTGAATTGGGTGTCTTATGTATGTGAAATTTTAGAAGGTAGAGAAAACTGAAAACGACTTGTTATTATTGAATTTTTGTACTAATATATATATGCCATGTATGTGGTGAGAGAGAGGGAGAGGGAGAGAGAGAGAGAGAGAGATAAAAGTAGATGTAATAAAGGTGAACATCAATAATGTTGAATTATTGCACTAATAAATAATATGGATCCTTACCATAAATGCTTTACGTTAGGTTATAATTTCGATACATTAATATTCCTTATTTCCATCTGATAATCCGATTAGGAGAGTAGATGTTTTACATTCGACTTATGTTAAGAAAGATAGAGGTAGACCTAAAAAGACTTGGGCATGTTGCATAAAAAATAATCTTAATTTCTTAGATTTAAATGAAAATATGAAACTCCTAGGATACAATGGAGAAAAAAGATTCATGTAGCTGACCCCACTTAGAGTGATAAAAGCTTTTTATTGTTGTTGTAATATTCCCTATGAACTAATGCGGCATAGAAAATGGCAACATAAATTGAAAAAAGTAGTAACAAGATTTCAAATTGCCAAAGATTCTGTTATTTAGAGATCGCAATGATCATGACTAGGACTGATTAGGAAAAGTTAGAGAAGGTAAGGATAAGATCCTTAAACCATGGTGTTGAAGGTGACTTGATGGAGACTAAAGAACCTGCTACTACCCTGCGAGGCATTGGTGTTAGAAGCACTGGAGGACGTTGCATGAGTAGCGACCTAAGAGAGATTGAATTTCTTTAATATTATATTAACGGGGAGATTTAGAGAATTGGGAGGGACTATATTTTTATTGAATTATAAAATTAGCACGATCACTACATGCTTATATTTTGGTTAAGTGAATAAATAGTAAATAAATTTAATAGAGGAAATATTATGATAATGGATAAGAGTTATGCTACAAATAATTTACACTATGTAATAATTCACATTATAAAATTACTATTCAGATTGTTTTTTTCGTATTGACTTTCAGATCATCATGATCATGTGCATGATTCGGCTGTATCTAGTGTCAGCATCGTTTCTGAAGGAACAGTCGACCTGGATGAGGTAAAATTATGCATGAACTTTTTTTATTACATAAAGAGTTGCATTGAAGTTTCTGCATGATTTGAACTCTTCCACTTTTAACCTCTTCTCCATGTACTTCTGCTGATTTTACAGTTCAATGATTGGGTTGAGAGATTGGTTGATGAAAAGGGCGATGACCTCTACAGGATGAAAGGTGTTATATCCGTCAATGAATCTACAGGACGCTATGTTTTCCAGGTTTTTTTACATATCTGTTGCTGAATCTTAAGTTTGAGTAGTTTTAAAAAATTGGCAAAGTTTGCTAAATTCATCATTCGTTTCCATGCAGTTAGAAATTATGATTTATTTTAGCCTTCACAAACTCTCTCCTAATCCCCTCAAATGCAATTTTTTTTAAATGTGATTTGAGCTTCTTCCATCCTGCAGATAGAATGCCTATTTTTTGGTCAATTTATATTTTTTCATGTATCGTTTTATAAATAACGCACCACTATTTGTGACCAGTAAGAATTACATGTTGAATGAGTTGTCATTTTTACGATGATTAACTATTTACCAGACGCATGGAAATTACAAAGATGATTGGACAACATATAAATATTTGTAAGAAATAATCTATAAATTTCAGAAATCATAACTATCCAATATTAATTCAACATATAGCCAGAAAACAATGTATTTTGATTCCAGGTCAGGTAATCTTTGCATGCAATTAGAACGATTCGTTATGACAAATTTGATGTATCCCATTAATGATCAAATGATCATAAAAATTACTTAAATTATGCATGCTGCTAGTTTCAATGATATTAAAGGGAAATAATGTCTGTTGATCTTACATTTGAAAATTGAGAATACTAAATTTCTTTGTGAGAATAAATTTATCTTTTTATTTTTAACCATATTCTCTATTTACAAGCAGCCAACTGATTCCTATAGACTGTTTTTATACTAAGGATGTAAATTTAATTGACAAGTGATGTGATTTGATCAAAATCGCATCATAATGGAGGAGTTAATTTTCTGTTTATGTTTGTTCAGGGAGTGCACTCAATCATTGATGGATGCCCGGCAAAACCATGGGGACCTGGTGAGATGCGGATCAACAAACTTGTATTTATTGGAAGAAATCTTGATGAAAGTGCTTTGAAGAAGGCTTTTAAGGGTTGCTTAATTTGAAAAGAAAAAATAATAATAAAGAGAATATGTTTATGATCATGAATGAATTGAAATGTGCTGTCCTTGAGGCTTGTAGGCTTATTTAGAAAACAAATGGTAAATGAGATCTAATTAAATCAAGAACGTGAAATCACAGATTGTTTTGTTGGTAGTGAACAGTATTATTTGTAGAAGTTTATGATGTTTTGTTGATGATTGGGAATTTTTGTACAGGACAAGCAAAAGTCTATGTGGAAATCTACACAATTGATAGTTGGGATAAAGTAATGATGATTATGATTTTTCTTTTCTTTTCCTTTTTTTTTTTGTTTGTTTGGGAACCCTTTGGAGAAAGTAGAAGTTATTAAAATTGGTTGGTGAAAGTGTTTCCTATTACGTTTATTGGTTCAAAATTTGCTAATTGATTATTTTTTGAAAAAGTTAAACATGATTTAAAAAAATACTAAAATAACATAAGGTTGTGTTGAGTACCTTTAATAATTAAATTTGTTTTTCACCAGTGAAAGATAAATATATGCAAAAATATGCTAAATAAATTTTTTTTTTTAGAATAAGAAATAAAATTATATTTAAAATAGATCCTAACAAGCTCTTTAATAGAAGATCTGATAGGCAAGTGAAATTGTTTGGTGGTCTTTCTATTATAGAGGATATGAAAAACTTAATTGTTAAAATTTTGAAACTCAACCTTTTCTGTACTTTTTGAATTACTTTCAGTAAATTTGACCATATAACTAATGATGCATGTAATTGGAGAAATATTATAGCTGCTTGTTTTCTTAAGAAAATATATCTAAAAGCTTAAGATTTAAGTGTTAAAAAATGAGGTATATTGTTTTGTATTTCTGGGCGGTTTTTAAATGTTTAAGCACCGTAAAAGGGTTAGAACTCATTTGAATTTTGAAATTGATTCAAGCTCAAGTTTAAGCTTGGTTTCAATTATATTTGTGCTATAAACTCATTGCTGCTCTATTGAGAGCTTGATGAGGGAGCCTTCCTTGGATGTGTGTCAATAAGACATTGAAGATGGGACTACAATGATTTAAGAATAATCGAGATTGTGAGGTTGCTCGATGAGGAAGAAAGAGGGGCCTTGTTTTGGTAAGCCATTGACATGACTGCAGCTTATGAAGGAGAAACGGGGTTAGTGAAGGAGAGCTTGCTGAATATGTTTGATACTATGTTAGAATGTATTTTGAATTTGAATATCTTTAAGCTTATTTAGATGCTTAGATTGCAAAAAGTAGACTGTGAATTCAAGTGATAACCCTTCGACAGGGTTAATTTCAAATGAAATAAATTTTATAGAAACCAACATAAGGGGGTATTTATTCAATTATGTATATTATGAGGGGTCTAATAACAAATTACATAACATTTCTATGGGTTTTCGATCATATATATTTAGACCCATGGATTCCATTGGGAGATATGAATCATTGCCCTGTATGCCTTTCTGTAAAAAAACAATGTTAAAATGTACCAACTTCATGCAAAAGGTAATGGAGCTCCAATTTTTGTGGATGTTACACTAAACTTCTTCCTCTTCATACTTAAATCCCATCATGCCTCGTGCTCTCTTCAAATAATTATTCAATAAAAAAAAGTTTCATGATTGCCGTCCGAGAGGATTATTTTTTGACATGGGACGGGCATTACACGCGCTTAATATATAAAATGTGCAGCTTTTGTTAAAGACTAATTCCTTAGAAGATACTGAAAATAACGCTCATCTTTGTTATGGTTTCCTACGTCATTGTGAGAGCGACTTTCCCACTTGCCTTCAAAAATCAAACAAAAAAAAAATATATTTCTAGATATTTGTTGGACAGTTGACGTGTTCTTTATATTATCAATCCATAACTTTTGAAGCCAGCCTGGTGTATTCAATGAACTATTAGCAATAATTTAATGGAGTTTAATGTAACTCCAGTTTGTTTTGTAGACTTCCACTATTTATGGAGGCCATTTTAATCCCAATTTTTACAGAAATGCAAAAATATTGCCTGACTATTTTAAAATTGAGATCTAATAATCTTCCATGGGGACTTTTTGAGCCTCAATTTAAAGAGTAGGCCGAATTTGTAGGCGTGTAAACGAGCCGAACATAAGCGAGCCAGGCTCAGCTCGTGTTCGGCTCGTTTATATTTCGAGCTCAAAAAGTGTATTCGCGTTCGGCTCATTTGCTTAGCGAGCCGAACACAAGCCGAACACGAACAAATAGTTGTTTTGACAATCCTAATCACGTATCCATAAGATGTTAATAATTGAGGCAAAATTAAAAAATTATTATTTATATTAAAACATCAATTGAATCTAATTTAATAATTTTTATTCTATTTTCTTAATTAATATTTTAAATTGATTATAAATCATTGTAGCTTTGTAGTCAAATAATTTTTTTTAAAAAATATTACTCATCTGATGAATATATATATATATATATATATATATATATATATATATATATATATATATATATATATATATATATATATATATATATAGTTGATGAGTAATATTTCGAGCCAAAACGAGCCGAACACCACGGACAAACAAATCTTTGCTCGTGTTCGGCTCGTTAACTTAGCGAACGAGCAGAACATGAGTTGCTCGCGAACAATGTGCTGTTTTGACAGCCCTACTAATTTGCATTTCTATGAACTCTAGACTAAAACGGCCACATATAAATAATCAGGGGACTATTTTGATAATTTATTCTTTTTGTGCCTCTGTTGTGACATTTCTCTTATCTATCATTTTCTTAAAATTTATACCCTGTACAATCATAATTTGAGAAATTTGCACAAACACACACACACACACAGAGATATATATATATATATATATATATATATATATATATATATATATATATTAAAATACAATAAAATAATAGCATAAACCCTAAGAATTCTTGTCTCTGGCCTATTAGATCCTAAGCGATGTCTTCTATCGAATGTCCAGCAACAACATTGATTTTTGTTGATGTTTTGGTGATCCTAATTGATCTTTTGTAATTCTAACAGATTTTTTGAGATTATAGTCGGCCTCGTCACGTGGTTGTAAACGAGTGTGCATCCGACTTACCCTCTTAACAAGATGCTTTCAGTGTTATTTAATTTGATAAATTTTAGTTCATTTTCATGGGTTTAATCTTTTAGTTGTTCATGTCAAGATACAATTTCTAGTGCCATTTTTCTATTTCAGGGTGGAGTTTCATGCAACTGTTGGAAGATATGCTTAAGATTGCTGAACTTTTTTAATCTTAGGAGTTAGTTAGACTGCTGAACTTCTTTCTTTATCTTAGGAGTTAGTTATGATATTCTTGATCTTGTTTTCTTTCTTGGTTGTTTTTCTGGTCCTTTTTTGTAGTGATTTGTTATTTTCTAAAGCTTTAAATTGTAAAGCTTAATGATAATAAAGTGTAGTTCTGATTTCTCCTTCAATCTATAGAATTTTTTTTCTTTAAGTTTTTCTGAGACGAGACTTATAAAGACAATACATGATTAAATATATACAAAGGGCATAAGATGCGCAAGAAAGATAATAACAAACCACATCAAAGCATAGACATGGAAGCAACAAAGCATAAAAAATAGAGCAACAAAAAGGTTCACCAAAAAGGCCACAACAATCAAAACACGAGCAAAATGAAGTCCCCAGGACGACAATCAATGCAAATAACTTTAGCCTCAATAAGGCATATCTGCAAGCAAATAAAGAAAAACACTTGAAAAATACCCAAGCAGATAGGTTAGCTAATTACAAGAGCTCGACGATATGTTAGTGGGTCATACGAAGAGGGGGTAAGCCCCAACATCAATACCAACAGATAATAATAGCCAAAAAAGCCAATGAAATAAAACAAAAGGAATTAAGGGAACCGGGTCGAGCCCCCATCCCAAGTAAAAAACATAAAGATGAGAGCTTTGAACCATATACACCATATTCCAAAATTAAAAAGATTAGAACCATGAACTTAGAATCTAAGTACACATTTAGTTCAACGTATATGCGTGAACGTTATCTTCATTCTTTTTAGTAAACTTTTTGGAGTCGTCTGCTTGTCTTATCGTCATTGTATAATTCTCTTTCCAAATAAGTCTCTCTTTTGAATCACAAAAATAATTCGAAGAGGAGAGGAACATAAGAGAAAAAAAAAATGACTAAAATGGACAAATAATTAAAAAGAACGAGGAGAACTTTCATAAGGTAACATTCGTGCGATCTCAACCCCTTAACGAGATTGGATTTAAAGTGCCTTGGAAATATACCCGCAAAGAGAACTATTTGAAAGCAAGTCACAACTAGAGAATCAAGTTTTTATGATTGTTCTGGGTCAAGAGCAGCTTCCAAAGGAACGTATCCTTTGGTTAGTTACATCTTGGGAGATGCTCAATAATACTCTCGATAAGAAGAGTCTTACTTACATTATTTTTGATATCCAGTTATTTGAGAAACTAAAGGATTTTAATCATCTCAAGAGAGAATCTTGATGCTTTAGATACATGTACCAGGCCATAGGGTAGAGAGTGAATTATCATATTCACTATGGGTGGCGACACCTAGGCATTTAGGGCCCATGAGATGATATCAGCGATTTTTCAAAGGAATTAATAAGGCTCTATAAAGATGTCAATGGAAAGGGGAGGAATTCATAAGCAGGTAGAGGTAGTCAAATCAGGATACCATAGATCTGTCATCTCAAGCTACAAAAACCCTAAGTTTACCTGATCGTGAAGGTAATTGAACCAACTTGACTAAAGAGCTCATATCAACAATCCATGGACTGCGTTGTCCAAGAGAATCTCCGTATCCCTAAGGCTAGAGAAAAGAAACCGCTAATTTCTTATGCTCTCTAAGAGGTAGAATAGGTAAAAGCAAGACTTATATTCGTCAATTAAATGACAGATGCAATTGAAAAGGAGAAGAGGAGAGGGGCCCAGTTATAGAGGTCCCTTATGGTTCGAGGAAGCCTTAACATTTTAGTCGTGTTAGAATGCCTCCTATGTAAAAAATTTTAAGCTTGGCTTAGTCGATTGAAGGAGCACGGGGGCTCCTCCTCGAGACATGTAGAATGATTCAGTTATTTACAATTAATCTTAAGTGTGGAGGCCCTATTAGGAATGATTTGGGTGATTGCCATACTATTCAACTTGTTTTAAAACTAGCCCTAAATTTATACAGGAAAGTAAAGCAGAAAGTAATAATTATTTTAAATTGGAATGTTTTAATACTAAATTTTAATTTATCTTGATTATTTTATTTTTATGATTTTTGAAAAAGACATTTTTGGGTTTTTAACGAGTCTATATTACATTTTTTGATGATTCAAGAAAAACCACAAGCGAAGAAAGAGGAAATATCAGACACACCGCGAAATTTAAAACAAGCCAAATAAATATATAAAAGGTTAAGTGCCGCTTGGTAGATAACATAACCCAGAATGCATAAAAAAACGGCCAAACTGCACACATACATTCATAGTCCAATTCTATACATGAATAGAAATTCAGAATTAACGTACATGACACAAACACTTGCTCTTGGTCCACATCACGTGGTTTGTTGTGTAATGCAGCTTGAAACTCGTGCCCGTACATTATTTCCGATACAGACACCCTAAGAATTCTAAAAATACATTTTGAAATTCCAAAATAAGACTCGACTTGCAGAAGAGGTTAGCTCGGGTTATATTCATGTAACGCATAATGAGCCATGCTTGACAGGAGGAGAACATTAGCAACACCTGTAGAAAGTTTGTGTCTAAATCATTATTTGCTCTTTCATTTTCCTTCATTTTAGGCCTGGCTCCTTGCAAGAAGATCGCTTCTATATATGCTGTGGCTGGAGATTATATTCCTGATGAGCACTACAACAACAAGATGGTCATTTCTTCACTTCTATGCTCTTTATTATAGCTTTTATGAAACCAAGTTAGGAGGACCATGATTTGAAAGAAAAATATTATTCTACTTGAAAAAAATTTAAACAAAATGTAGGGCCTTCAAAAAAGCTCGCAAAAAGACTGTGCTCAAACGTCAAAAAAGTCGAATACATACAAACATTTCAAGTGTAAATTATAAATGAGCGACAAATAATCCTTTATTTGATTTTATTTGACTCGTTTTAGCATATATAGTTTAATGTGATCATGTGATTCAACGTCTTTTATTGCATAGGAATGATAGCATGTTCGAATTCATTATAATACATTTATTTATTTAATTAATTTAAACGAGCAAATTTGATCCAAAAATAAACTGAACAAAACAAGCATGAAACATTTTTTCAAGCTGAACATGACTGTTCACAAGCCATTATAAACGAGCCGAGCATGTACACATGTTCAACTCGCTCAAACTCAGCTCGTTTATACCCCTGCCAAGAGACCATTGAAGCTGATTTTGCTTGGTAAAGGCCTGCCAAAGAGCAATGGGTGATTCGTACCTATGATCCAATCATTATATCAGGATACTAATTCGTATGCTTTAACAAATTCAAGGTAAATACCTTCACAAATAAAGGCCAACATTGATATATACATCACATTACAAACAAAAATCTAATAAAGATGACTAAGTTTTTCAAAAGAGAGCAATACATTACTGTTTCAATACTCAAATTATTAGAAAACATTACCAGATACACCAGAGATATGTTCATAGGTAAGGCTAACTATACATATGTCCCTACAAAATAATAAGATGCAATCTCACTGATTTAGTGATAGCCGACAGGAGCCGGAGTCTGCTTCAGGTCCATACCCTGATAATGAACGTCCTGTAATCCACAAAGATTTAGTTAGATCGAGCAATGAGCTCAACCGCAACAGAATTTGTTCTGGGTTGGCACCTTGAGAAAGGAAATTAAGTTGGATCCATTGATGAGTAATAAAAAAGTTTCCCTAAAATTAGGCTTTAATTTGTTGACAGGAGTAGTATCTTTTAAGTTGAGAAATTGTTACATACGGAGTACGCAGCAGCGTGCGTACTCCCCCCAATAACCTCCCATAACTTCTGCGGTTTTGTATTTCAGGGTTATTGATGGATTATTGGGAGATTATTGGGGGTATTAACTCCAATAACCTCCTAATAACCCTCTAATAACCCCCAATAACCTCCGCGGTTCCACTTCCATATTTTTTTATTGTTATTCGAGATTTTATGAGGTTATTGAGCTATTAGCTCTAATAACGTCGAAATAACTCCCAACAACCCTCCAATAACTCTCAAATAACCTCCGCGGTTCCACTTCCACATTTTTTTTTGTTGTTATTCGGGATTTGTGAGGTTATTGGGGGTATTAGCTCCAATAACGCCCAGTTTCATTTCAGTTTTATTCAGGTTTATTATGAGGGTATTTAAGAGTTATCAGGAGTACACATGCAGAACTCAGTGTGTACTCCGCATGTAACAATTTCTTTTTTAAGTGGCACGGGAAAAGGATGACCAAACACTGAGAGAATTAGATTTAATTGAGCTGAAAATATTTTTTAGTTGCCTGTATTTAAGTTAAATTTATGATTAAATTCTATAAATCATATGCTATCGAATAGTCTTGACAAGGAGAAGATATACAACTTGAAAAAAAAAATGGCTTGGTGAGGTTGTGATGAAGGGAAAATATGATGCACCGTAAACATACCGAAGCAAAATGATTGACGTCACGGTGATGAGCCTCGTCGGCGCGAACAACCATGACGACGTCTCGCAGCGTTGCATCCGGTGGCAGGCGCCAGTAATCCTTGGCGATCTCTGGGGCCGGCACGTTCTCAATGTTGCCATTGTCCAGCTCCTTGAGAAACTCAGTGTAAGAGTGTATAGCCTCCTCCTCAAGATAGCCAACAACGCGGTGAGCGAACTTGGGCGATATAAGGTAGCCGACGAAATAAGCATTGAAGAAAATCCCCTGCACTGCAATAACAAGTGCACGCTCGTACCAGCGTGGCTGTGTTACTTCCATGAAGGTCATGAGATGCATTCGTTCATTCTCAGCTTCCTCGAGCAGTGCGCGAACCCACCCACCGCTGTGCTCGAAGCGGCGAAGAGAACGAAGGTGGAGGAGCATCCCGCCGACCATTCCTGGGACTGCTGCAACAGTTTCCAGCATCATCGCCCGGCAACCATATCTCCTCTGCGTTCAGGGAAAGTAAGATTTTAGATTTCCATTTATTATCGCCAAAAACATTGGAAAATCATTAACATGAGATCAGAGTTTTCACCTGGAAGAATATGTCGGTGGGAACGCGGAGAAGCTTCACTGTCCAGTAAGCAATTTTGTCCAAAAACACCTTCGGAGCGTGATGCTTCTTAAGATCGATCGTCGTGTCAGACATGTATGTATCCCAAGGCTATTTCAACAGAAAAATTTCACCAGCATAATGATCGATTAATTAAAACTGATCGGAAGAGCAACAAACAGGCTACGGATTCGACTTACCCTAAAGCAGGACCATCGCCACTCGGATCCATCCTCCCTGAAGAGCTTACGAGGCGCCACGCCCCAATAGCTCGTCATCTGATTCGAACCGGAAGGGTTGGCTTGCCCCTTCGATGATCTATCGTCCTCCCCACCGATTGATGCGTTGGCTTGCCCCTTCGATGATCTATCGTCCTCCCCACCGATTGATGCTGGGGCAGCGGATGTACTCGCCATCCGCACCTGTAAAAGCCTAACAATGGCTGCCGGCGCAGCGGAAGAGGTTCCCGATTCGAACAACAAAGAATTGAGCGGAGCCCCGGAAACAGAGCGCCCCACCCTCGCCGCCGAAGGAGAAGTTGAGAAGCTGCGCAGGAGAAGTTGCCGCACCAGAATCGCCGATCCGCGTACCTGAGAGGCCATCATCGTTAAGCTTTGACCAGAAGATTGGTGTCGAAGACGACGGACCCCGGAAATTCGGAGGGCTTTTGTTTTTGGGATATTTACATACCGAATGCAAGAAACATTGCTATTTACAAATCTATTTACGCATGCCGCAATCAAATAAAAATGGAAAATATGGGTTGAACTTTTATCATGACTTTTAGCAATTTTGTGAGAATTTGAAACTTGAGTGGAAGAAGGTGCTTGATTTGTAAATGCAATGTTCTAGGTCGCCTCTTTTTTTCTTTTGTTTATTTATTTGTCCGGTATTTAGACGTAGAGCTATATTCGGAGTCCTATTAAATATTATCACGTGTCATATGCCGGGTCTACTACATAATTGATCCACAAAGGTTATTGGGGTTAAACCGCAGATATTATTTGAGGGTTATTGCGAGGTTATTGTTGGTTATTGCGAGTTTTATTGGTTATTGCAATGGTATTGGGAGTTGTGAGGGTTATTGATGAAACAGTAGATGTTATTGAGAGGTTATTGTCGAGTTATTGTAGAGTTATTGGATTTAATACTTCAATAAAATTGAAATAATCCACAATGACCCGACAATAACTTTTGTGGTTTCCACTTCAATGGAACTGCGAAGGTTATTGAGAGATTATTTCTTGGCCATTGTAAGGTTAGTGAAGTTAATACCCAATAAAACCGAAATAACGATCCAATAAACTTCGCGGTTCCACTCAAAATCCGCGGATCTATTATGAGGTGGACCCAGTGCAGGTCACGTGGTAATATTTGATAGGACTCCACGTAAAGATACGTCCAGGGTTTGGAAAGAAAAACTCCAGAATTTGGATAGAAAAGGTAACTCGTTGGAGTTTTATTACAGAAGCTCCAAAGATGTTGGATATTTACATAAATACTGCATAGTTCTTAAAGAAAAAAAAGTTATATATTTATATTTATATTTTTAAATTTTAATAATTATATTTATAACGTTTAATGACAAACTTATACTTAAACTAGTATATTTTATTTTTAAAAATAAATCAATAGTGAAATTTTTATGAGATATTAAAATTATAATTTTTATCTTTATAAATATAAAATTTCGATGTTTAATTTGTAAATACGTAAAAACTATGTGATATTTGTGTAAAGATTTTTCTTCCAGCCAAAACTGGAATAAGCACGCCGCCGGCACAAGCTAGTGATTTTTATTGTTTTAAACTTTTTATTCTGTAATATTTTTTTCAAAAAAATCGGGAAGCTTCCAAAGACTGTCGAAAACATCTGGTCTCAATTAATAAAAAAAAACATATTTCTACTGTAATTTTTTAGGGATTTTTATATGCATAGCACTTAAAATATGAGAATTTTCGTATAACGCACCTAAACTCTGATATTTATGTATAAAAGCACCTTCATAAGCTCTTTCCGCGACCCCTCTCTCTTCTCTGGTACTCCATGTTAGATATGACTCATATATCAGATAAATGACAGATGCTAGAGCGGAACGGAGCGAGCCAGCGGAGCGGAAGCATTTGTCCAATCCGGAGAGTTACGTTATGTGGGCTAGGGGTGCGGGGCAACGGAGAAATATTACATCAGAATTCCGCACAGAGAGCTACGTGCGGAGTCCAATAAAATGACTCCACGTGGAAGCGACAGAAAAATAAAAAAACAGCGCGGTAACACGGGGGAATATTCTCCCAGTGTTATTTGACATTATTAGTGTTATTATGGTAGTTTTGATGTGTTATTGTGCTATGAGAATATTCTCGGTGTTATAATAACACAATAACACATCAATAACATATGAATAACACATAGTAACACCTGAAGAACGCGGAATAACACAAGAAGAATATTTCATGTGTTACTGGGCCGACAGAGGAATATTCTCCCCGTGTTATTCAAGTGTTATTGTGTGTTATTCATGTGTTATTGTGTTATTCACGTGTTATTGTGTTATGAGAATATTCACTGTGTTATAATAACACAATAAAACGTCAACAACACATCAAAATCACCACAATAACGCTTAATAATACGGACTAACATGGAAGGAATATTCCCCCTGTTACTCTCGTGTTAGCGCGCCGTTTTTTTATTTTTCTGTCACTTCCACGTGCAGTTATTTTATTGGAATCCACACGTAAATCTACGTGCGGAGTCTTGATGTAATATTTCTTCGCAGGGCAACGCCCCCGCGGTACGGTACATGGGTAAATTTGTAATTACATATTGTACTCTAGAGTTATATATATGTCTTGTTTTGTAGTCTCAGGAACAATCTTGTACTCTTTTTTTGAAAGTGAAAGAAAAGTCGCCGCTCTGCTCCCGATGGCATATGCATCTTTATCGAATATTGTTAAATTTTTGTGTTTCTTTCTAGATTTGTGTCGATTATTGTTTTTATTTGTCCTATGTTTTACAATAAGTGGTATCAAAGACATGTTCTAAGCCAGAGAAAAAGATAGACACAAAAAGGTTCGGCTAGGGCTTCGGGGAGTTTGACGATTGCGACAGTTTCGACGAAGAGGATCGTTCACGAGAAGAAGATCGGGTGAAGCAGATCGTTCATGAAGAGAAGATCGAGTGAAGCAGATCGCTCGAGAGACCCTAATCGGGCAAAGCAAACCGTTTGCGAGTAGGCCGGCGAGCTGTTCGACGAATTGCAGGAGGAGTTCGCGAAGGGGGCTTCGACAAATTGCAGGAGGAGTTGCAGGTCAACTTCACGAAGAAGTCTAACTTTACAAAGAAAAAGGCAATTACACAAATAAAATAATGAGAACTTGAACCTAAATTTTAAATTATAAACATATGAATTTCTTAGGAAATATATTTTCATTTCACTCACAAAATCATTACATCAATGTTAATAAAAAAATTTTAAGAACTTATTCATGATTTTATTTTTTTATTTTTAAGAAGAGAATTAAGAACTTCAAGACAAAGGACAATGTACAAAATAATTTTTTAAGACAAACATGCAATATTAGACGAGCCTTTGAATTTATCATACAACAACATTGATGGTTGGTTAACATAAAGAAATCAAGGTTTAAGGGCAACCAAAATTGGACTATGCTTCTTTGGGTCAACTCCACATAACTCAACATTTGTTGTGATTTAACTCATTCAAAAAGTTTTTTAAAAACTTCATAACTAGGATGCTTTCTATTCTAAACTCGTTGATCTCTTACTGATTGCTTTGGTTGTGAATCAATTGAGCAACTTGATATAGTGACTATAATGTTAATTATACATGATTTCTTCATTGAGACGCTCCTAGCCGATTAGGCAAATATATTTCAAAACTTATAATTAAACCCATGAATGATTTTACTTGTGTTGTCATTCTTTCCTTTTTCACCCTCTATGCTAAGTTTAAGAGTTCTAGATCTTCTTCATGGACTTAGCCATGCCTAGAGACTCCTTAAACCACTTAAAACCAACTCAATAAAATTATCACACTTCACCTTGTAATTGACTTTGATGTGGAGAAACACTTCATAGTTAAATATCATTTCACTAAGAACTAAAGACTCTTTCTTATAGGAAGATGTAGAGGTTATATAAAAAATCAGAACCAATTTGCCAAAATTAATAGAAACATAATATCATTAATATAGCCGACTCTCCTAGCGAAATGAGCACAACAAGTATGCTTAACCTCACTACAAAATTTTGATCATATGCAATCTATCTCCCATCACTTTTAATTTGTGTGCTCCTTAAAATTGAGTAACTCTCAAGAAATTCCCACATTTTCTATCAAAGGCGGCATAAACACTTAAGAGACTCGCTTCTTATGCTAATCTTGAGAGGTTAGAGATATGCATTGAAGCTAAATTCTTATTGCGAGTAGAGAATTTAATTGCCATTAATACTTTGATTTATGAAATCAAAAGAGTACCTTAAGTTATTGAACTTCCACTTAGCCCAGCTTTTAGAGATGATTTAGCTATATTCTTTGTTGCTAGAGTGCTTTTTGTGGCCCCTTCAATGACCCTCACCAAAAAATGAACTTCTTAAGTGATAATTTATTCATCATCGAAAGTCTTAGCATAAAATCCTCAATAATCAACTTAGTTAAGGAGATACTCATCATGGTCTTATTTATTGTGTTGAATCTTCACTTTTATTAGTGGAGGTATCCACAACATGAATCGCTCACAAATAATAAATCACTTCACTTTGTAGCCTCCTTGTATATTCTCAAGAGGTCATCATCCACAATAGAGTATTGAAGACATTCAAACCGTCGTCTTAATATAGAATTCAAACTTCATTTTAAAGAACAATAACGAAAGCAAAAGCAACAAAACTTTGGAGATGAACCATAAAACTCACATATTAGAAAACAATAGTGACATGTCAATTATGCATCAATGTTTTATGCCATTTGGAGAGCCCAACATTCCAGGTTACCCAAGTTGAATTAAGTTTTTAAGAAAATTTATATGCAATCTATTGCAAGCTTTTAGAAAAGAGAGGGAACCAATATACATCCAAATTTACCACTGTTAATCAAGTCTTTTTGAAGTCTAAACAAAGTTCAATGAGTTGTTGAAAGAACAAGCAAAATGAACTCTACTTTGAAACTTGCCAAGCTTCCAGTCATTTAAAGCATAAAATCTCCTAGAGCAAGATCTTATCAGGCCACCGCCCTCTAATTAGTCGTTGCTCGAACAACAAAGATAAGCTACTAAACTCATTAGAGGACTAAAAAAAGTCGTCCATTCAGTAAGGCTTCTTGCCAAAACAATTCAGCTACAAGACCCAAGTACTAATTAGTCAACTAAAAATTCTCACTAGAACTTGCCAATTGTAATCACCCGTAATCTCAACTAGCTCAAGTAACCAATCACTCAAGCTACTCTCACTTAACAGCATAATTAATTGCTTTTTAAACCAAATTTGACCTTCAACTTAAATCCTCATCTATGAATAAAAATTCATTGGCCGAATTACATCATACAACTTTATACTTTGCACTATAACTTTATCCCATAGAACTCTCAAATCACTCAAGAAATTCTACTCAAAATATCTCTCATTGAATTGCTTATGAAATTCGTTCAATATCTTTGTAACAAGAATATGATCGAATCTTCCATATATTAGTTTACTCATACAGAGAATCAATTGAGATTTAACCTCTCAACATTTATGCACTATAAGCCTAATTAATATATATATAATTGATTTTTCTGCAAACAACATTAGATACTAAGATATATTAATAATTATAAAAATATAAAATGCCTTAAATTATGAGTTCCTGACATTTTTCTTCAGACAACAATAGATCCTAAGATATATCAACAATCATTAAAATATGGAATACCTTGAAACATACCACGCTTTTTTATTTAACACCAAATTTCAATATTTACATATATAACATTCAAATATTTAACATCAAATCAAAAAATATCATTATTGCTGACTTCTTTAAAACAAAATACACCTTTTTATGCATAGTTTTTGACACTAGATTGTTATATATGTAAAAATTAACCTGTGCTAAATATATAGATACCTAAAATTGTGTGGTACACATGTAAATTTCATTTTAGTTAAATAATATATCAGATGTAAGACTTTATAATGGACATGGAAATAAAATTGCTTTCCGCTTCCATGTGATGATGAAATAACAAGAACAAAAAAAAAAAAACTTCAAAATACACATTTCAAAGTTGTTAAATCGAATACAGATAACAAGCCAGAAACATTATTCAATTGTAAACGTCTCTCCCTCTGCATGGGGAGGGCTCTGAAACTTTCAAAGCCGCCATAACAAACTAAATAGTCTTTTAACATAAAGTGAACATACAAAGAATTACACGAGACATTAAACTCACCAATGTCAATAACATATACTAGCAGCTGGACTCACTACAGCAGAACGTGCATTTTCTTTATTAAGAGGGAGGGCCTCCCAAACTGCTTCATCAACAAAATGTCCAGTCTTCGCAGAGCAAACCACATTCTTCAGTTCGATGCTAACCACATGTTGACCTGCGGTGGCTTCAGCCTCCGCTTTCATTTTCAGCCGGATACGCTCAGCTCTGGACCCAATAGTTTGTCCAAGAATTGATGCAGCAATGGTGAAAGCCATTGCAGTCTTGGGCATCAAAACAGACTTTCTCAGCATGGCAACAAAAGGCACGGCAGCATGAATTGCAACAAACCACTGGGGGGAGAATTTTTTGGTGTGTTCTCTCCAGATTCCAAGGGGTACATTAGCTGCCATTCCTAAAAGCCCAATAGCAATCATCTTTGCTGGTAAGGGCTGAGGACGAAGGTTTTTAATGAGAGCTGTTCGGGCTAGTGCTGCACGGACTGCGACTATAGCAGGTGGGCACCGAAGCTTCACACCAGGTGGAGGTTGGAGAGCCTTTGCAACTATAGGAAGAACACCGCTTACAGCTCTGTAGGATTTCGCTATTGGGCATTGCCCAGTTTCCAGCCAATCATTGCTTTGAGATTCATGAGTTGAATCATGCCTCCTCTGGGAGAAAAAAAAAAACAAGTGCAGGAGTCAGGAGCGTTGAGTAGATATCTAACACTCTTACTAAGGAGATGTGATGCAAAGAAAAGGTATCGGTTAACTGAAATTAGTCTAACTTTGTTTGTTCCGAGATGGGTAAAAGAACAATTAGCATTGGCTCACAGAGCATCATATCAAAATAGTTTAATTACCATTTTAAATTGTGAGACACATTTTCATGCATAGGTTTAAGAAATCAAGGTCCTATATATGTAAATATGAATGTTTACGTGTGAAATATGTAAATACATAAGAATTGTGTGCTACGTATGTAAATTTCCCATTAATGAATAGCTTCCATCTCAATGGTACCTTAAACTTCATTAGGATAAGTGTCTAAACTACAAAATAAGTCTCCAGACCATACTGATATGAGTGCTATGTGTGTATATGTGAAGTTTAGGTGTGAGATATGTAGATACATATCAATTGTGTCCTATGTATGTAAATGCCCCTTCATTATTTTACAATCCTAACCATAAGGCTTAAATTCATGCAACAGTCGTCAATAAAAATAACTGAACGATGAGAATCCAAAAAACTGGTTCAAAATAATTTTGGGAAAAGGTTAATGAAGATGATGATGTCTAGAAGGTGTCATTTGAGAAAGCAACAACCAACATGAGTCATATTGCACTGTGCAGTAAAAAGAAACTGATTCTAGCATCGCGCGGTGCAGTGCCGTATCTTTAATCTGATACCAAAAATTCCAGTGGCACCTTTCAAAGCATTTAATCGAATCAGGAACCGGAATGGAAAGTCAATATAGTTAGAATAGCTTCCCCTCATTTTAGAAAACTTGCTCATCAACAAGGCATGGCGTTACAATTGTAAACGAGTCGAGTCAAGCTCAAGGCCAAACCCAGCTTGAGCTTGATTAGCTCGAGCTCTAATTTAAGTCCACGAGCTTGAGCCGGCTCCCTAGCTTGAGCTTGATTAGCTCGAGCTCAAGTTTTAGTCTATGAGTTTGAGCGGGCTCACGAGCCGGAAATAATATTAATTTAAGGTAGTGTTATAATAACATGACATAGTATGAACAATTAGAAAAGAAATAATAAAAAATCACTTAATATAAAATATAAAATATTATTTTTAAATATTTTTATTTTATATTAATATTTTTTTAAATAAGCCAACTCCGAGCTAAAGAGTCGAGTCGGAACTAGCTTGAGCTTGTTAGCTCATCAAGCTCAGTTTACCAGCCACTTGTCGCCCGAGCTCCAGCCAACTAAGAAGTTGGCTTGACTCAATTTACACCCCTACCTGGTGTTCTGAAAATAAGCAAAACATGAGCATGCAACCGAAGTAACAAAAGCATAAAAAAAAATTCAAAGAAGAAAGATGCATTTTGAATATTATGCTCATGATGATGTTATGAAATGTGCTCGATTTAAGATGCATGAATTATTCCAATTACCTGAGAAGAATCCTGCTTAGAGGATCTCTTGTTTTGGTTCTTCAATTTCTTGGCAAAGAAATCAAATCCAAAAGGCCCACCAGCTCCAAAAGTTGATAGACTGATGCTAGCAGCTTTGGCTGCCAACGGATTGAATACAGGTGCTATTTCAGATTCCGATTCTTGAACGTTGTTGCACACAAGAGACCTTCCAGAAAGAGGGACAACTCCATCATGGCCATGGAATAGTCTGAACGCCATTTCAAAATTCGGCCCATCCTCAAAAATGGGACCTTTGGCTCCTCGAGCCTGAATATTAAATAAGTGGCGAAAGCAACATTGAGAATCTCATCATTATAAATTTTAAATTGTTTGTACTAAAGATGAAAAGAGAAAAAAAGATTACAGGCACGAGAAAATTGACTGATGAGAAGGAAAATTGTGTAGTTTCACTAATGTTTCTCAAAAATGGGCATCTCTCTACATCCTGATGTTCAAAGGAATTTGCTGCCCACGTTGATTCCATTAAATAATTGCCCATTTGAGGGTCCATTGGATTAATGAATAATTAATCTGCATGAAAAAAAGGCAATCAGACAAAAATTATACCATATGATAAAAAAACACTGACAAAAAACATGGGAAAAAAAGGCACGTAGAATAGGGACTGATCAAGATACTTTACACGAAGTAACACGATCTAAGCAAAGGCACTTAAAGTATCAATTGCTGTCTAATAAAATTCCGCCTTCATAGTGTTAATATAAAAAAAATCAAATCAAAGAGTATTGACTTCAATAAGAATATAAGAATGCCGCAGCGAAACAATAAAACATATCTTGATTAGTCTGTTTATGGCATTTTGCGAGAAAAACCATTAAGTTCTTTTTCTCAATTTATTGAAATGAATTTTTGGAAGACCACTCGACTGCAAAGTATTTACATATTTAACTGTGGAATTTTGAATTTCCTATTTTAATTTTAATCTCTCCTTATTATGCTTTATTTCTTTCCATCTTGAGTTATATTTTCTTTGATAAGTTTTAATTTTCTTTGATAAGTTGTAATTGTTCTAATTAATCTTGGCCTCGCTCTCTACCGTTCTTCGTGGTAACGGAGCTTGGTTACAAATCCTAGCTCTCCTTCCTGAAGTCGCCACTACCTGTAAGCCCTCTGTTGGATTGTCTCCCTACAGGCCATCCTCTCCTTCTTTGTGATTCTCAGCAGAAGCCATTCCTTCCTACGAACATTATTTATTCCCCCCGGTTATATTTTCTCTCTCAAATAGAAACTAAAACCTACAAATAGAAGTTGGATCTCCCTGCACATGTTCCTGCAACCTTCCGTTGTCTTCAGCCAGAGCAGTTGCACACTGTATGTTCTCTCTCAACCACAGCTATCAAAGAAGCCGCACCATGTAAGTTCTCTCCTAACCACAATTATCAGGTAGCCTTCTAGAAGTTCCTCCTTATTCCTGCCTTCCCACCAACAACCGAGATATCAGCTGCACCCTACTTTCCCGGGTTATCCTTATCGAGCAATCACACACTAGACTTGATGTTACTTACTTTGTTGACATTGTGAGTCAACAAATAAATAGATCAATTAGAGAAGATATTTAAAATCCTGAGATTTTTTTAAAAAGATCATTGGCTGAGAGTTACTACTTAAGAAATCAAACAACAAAGAAATGGAGGTTTACAGTGATGCTAGTTGGACAGAAGAGCTTACAGACAAGTCCACTTTTGGGCATTATTCCTTTGTCCGGGAAAATCTTATCATTTGGAGGAGCAAGAAGCAAGTAGTCGTTTCTAGAAGTAGTGACGAATCTGAGTATCAGACACTTGCTTTGGGATTTTGTGAAGGTATGTGGATCCAAAATTTACTAAATAAGTTGGGGTAGTCTACTGTCAATCCCATAAGGAAGTTCTGTGATAGCCAATCTGTAATTAGTATTGCAAATAATCCTATGAACCATGACACGACGAATATAATGAGATTAATATGTATTTTATCTCTGAAAAAGCCAATGGAGACATTATTTACTTAATCTACATTTCAACTCATCTTCAAGTCACTAATGTCTTCACTATGGGTTTGTTTAGGCAATTGCAGTTGTGTTGAAGAATCGTAAGCTGTAAGCAAGACGAGAACTCGTTGTTCAAAAAGTTAATTTTTGTTAAAAAAAAATCAGACTGCAGCTTTCTAGCAGCCACCACACTTAGTCAAGTCCCGTGGTAAAAAACAGTATTGCAAAACAGAAAAAACTGCAATTCAACATCGCATCGCTGTCCCAAATTAACCCTAAATCTCTACCTCCAAGCAGCTTCACTAATCTAAATACCAAGCTAGGTTTTTACAACATCTATAAGACCCAACTTGAGAGGGAGTGTGAAATTCTGAGTTTCCTATTTTAGTTGTTCAAAAAGTTAATTTTTGTTAAAAAAAATCAGACTATAGCTTTCTAGCAGCCACCACACTTAGTCAAGTCCCGTGGCAAAAAACAGTTTTGCAAAACAGAAAAAACTGCAATTCAACATCGCATCGCGGTCCCAAATTAACCCTAAATCTCTACCTCCAAGCAGCTTCACTAATCTAAATACCAAGCTAGGTTTTTACAATATCTATAAGACCCAACTTGAGAGGGAGTGTGGAATTCTGAGTTTCCTATTTTAGTTTTATTTCCTCCTTATTATGCCATGTTACTTTCCTTCTTAAGTTAATTTTTCTTTGACAAATTGTAATTAACCTTGCATTATCAATTCCTTACTATATAAGAAAGAGTTGTAATCTAATTAATAAAAAATTATAGAGTATAATTTTCTCCACCTTTCTTTACTAACAGCTAAACTTTAATTTTTAGATATATGCCACCTTACTTATATATGAAGAGGTGTAATTAACTTTTTATAAATTAAAATAGTGGCACTTTTTATGTTATATGAACCATTTGGGTGGTATAAATGTATAAAGTAAAGTTTACGTGTTAGACAACTAAATACATAGGAATTAGAATCTACATATGTAAAAGCCCAAAAATATTTTATAACTTCATTGATATGAAATAAGCGATTGCTCATTTAGAGTTATCATAGGGTTTAATTTGAGTTGGCACCAAAAATAATTTAAAAAATATAGTGAGATTAAGTGAGCCTTGGGTTAACTTAAAACGATGCCATGTTAACATGGAGTTTTAATCAAACCCTACCATAAATGCTTAAATTATTTGTGGTAATCTTAACCAACCTTAAACTAATCCTCAAAACTGTGGAATAAAGGCCATGTTTTACAGATAATCATATCCTGCAGCAATGCGCACCCACACATACACATATGTGAAATAAAGGCATCATGTTTTACGCATAAACATATCCCGCAGCAATGCTTCAATCATAAAATAATTAATCAGATCAGTTCAGCCAAAAAGGCAGCTAAAGTCAATAATACAGCAGATAATAATATCCAAAGAAGCACATCTAAACCAAATCAAGAAATCTAGCTAGTTTCAAATATGAAAGCGTGAGCAAAGAGAAAAATTTTCAACCTTTAAGCAAAATTATGCCTTTATGAACAGAAGCATCAGCGCAAACAATTAAACATCAACACCTCAACATTATAATGAGTCATCACCCCCACCCCCACACTCCCTCCACCTCTCCCTCTCTTCACCTTTTTGTGCCCTTTTGACAAAAAAATAACATATTAATGTCTAAAGGCAAGGGATGAATCATGCAGCTCTAGCATTTACATTTCATTCAATTCGATTGCCAAAAAAAAAAGTGTGATAACAAATCTCAAAAAGAAAATATAACCAAAATAAAATGAAAATTGCTCTTGATACAGATATGCATATTAACAATTCGGATTAATAAATTATAGTTCGGAAGACAATACATGAGTAGCACAGCTCTAGCACCAACATTGCATTATCTCCGGTTCTAATAAGATGTTGGACAAATACATCCAACAGCTCTCAACAAGAAAATGGAACAAGAATATATCATTACTATCTGATCCAGAAATTCACACTAACAATTCAAGATATAGTACAATATGCATCTGAAGACAATGCATAATCATGCTGCTCTACTATCCACATTCCTTCCAATTAATTTGTAATTACAAATTGAATAATCGGAAGATAGAGTAAATAACAACAAGCAAGAGCAGTAAGGTTTACTTTTCAACCGATCTACTTGAAACGAATCAAAAAGCCCCATCGAAGCTGATCCTCCACCAAAAGAACGATGGGACTAAGAACTAATATCTTCAAACTAGACCAACAAATCATATCCACAGCGTAGGCAATTATACGAACTCATACGAAGCAAGACAAGAAAACAATAAAATTCAAAAAAAAGAAAAAAAGAAAAATAATCTCTCTCACCCAAGCACGATTACAACAATCGACGATAACAATTCAAACTACACCCAATATCAAAGAAACCCTAGAACAATAATCCAATTTTCGCCAAAAATCTCTACTAAATTAGACAACTGAGTCCCCTGAACAACCAACCCATACAAAAAAAAACTAAAAAATCATAGAACAAGAAGAAGAAGATGGCATAATCATATCCAAAACAAACGAATAAAATCAATCAAAAGTGTTTCCCTCATAAAAAATCGATTTCCTCTTACAAAAAAACCATCACAAGTGATACAAAAAAATTGAAATCAAGGAGTAATACCTCTCTAACTAAAGAATCTGGCCGAAGCAACAAAGTTCAGAATGACCGTGTGGTGAACACGAGATCTCCCCTCGCCCTCTCCCTCTGCTCTATTTTGTTTCTGAACGGGGAGGAGTCAACCGGTCCTCCCGGTAGGCGCCGGCACTTAACCGGAAATTTCCAGTATCCTTCAACGAAAATCCGCCGTTCGATCAATCAACTTTAAATCCTGCGTGTCGGTGCGAAAATTCCTCTTAAATTTAATTTGCTAGACGGAGTCGCCGAAACGTCATTAAATGATGACCGTTGGATTGTACCCATTGTCAAAACTACTCGGCTGGTTGGTGACGAACGTGGAAGACGTGATTAGTTGGACCAATTTTTTTCCGAGACGATGCGTGTGAACAGAAAATTGCTAGCATGGATGCTCCGTTCAGCTAAGGTCTCGTTTGTGGCAGTTTATAAATGTAGAGACGATTTTAAAAATGCCATGGTACCATTTAGATTGCATATTTTGCCTGCTTATTCAAAAAACAGTTAAATTTTTACACTAAAAGCAGGCTCAGGTCGAACCCCGCGGTCCGTATTTCAAGATAAGTAGCTTATCCTGAAACACACAAACTACCTAAAATATATCCTAAATGATATTTTTATAGGAGATCCTGACTTAATATATAGATGAATCTGTTTGTATATGTGAAAGATCTTCATTGAAATTCTGACACAAAATTATATCAAGACATGTGATACAATGATTTTTCATTTTTGTGGGATGGTGGAGATGGGTTTGCTGACCAAAATATACACGGCTGTGTCTTATCGTGAAAAATGACCTAAATTTTGACTTTTAAATTTGTTGGAATTAAAATTTGAAAAGACATATTTTAACTACAGATAACTATAAATTTATGGATATACCGTTCAATGTCACGACAATTGGAAGATTGAGAACACGACGAGCATGATTCAGCTGAATTTTTTGATAAAATAATATTTAGAATCTAACGGATTTTTAAGCCTGTATATATGTATGCATTGCCGATGTATATCAAAGTTTATGTTAATCACATGAATTTAAATGTGTATTAACTATGATAATGATCAAGATATAATTATATGACCTAATATTATTTATAAAAAAATTTATGCATGTATAGGTATTAATATTCAAGAAAAATTTGAAAAATAAAATCACATGTCGATCTTGATTTGTCAATGAATCACACTTAAAGAATAGTGTAAGAGGAGGGAAGAGAGAGACAGAGAGGTAAGCACATAATAATGAACATTAATATAAATTCTTGATTAGCTTTTTCTTATGAAATGATCCCTATTTATCGAAGAGGTGCGATATATGAAGTTACATGCTTGCCCCTACTTTAATGGAAGCTTTATATGATATTTTAGGTAGTTTACATGTATAGGTCATTAGTTCGACCATGTTGTGACTCGATAGGCTAGAATGGGTTGGTCCTGGTTCGAGCCTTTGATGGTCTTCGGGTTGGCAAGACTTGATTCATTCAGTTTGGCTTTGTCGGTCGCCTATGCTTAGTCAGATTGCTAATTATTGACCCCGAGGCGTGAAACTTCTATTAATAGAGCAAGACTGGGTTGTCGAGCAGAGGGTGAATCATTATAATTCAATAAACAACTCTCTCTTTGAATAGACGACCCTTCAGGGTGCTCCATATGATTATGTAATGGCCAGTTATTAGCCCTTGGTGAGGAATCTCAAGGGTGTTTGTGAGATGGCTAGCGATGTTAAGCTCTTTCCTTAAGTCAAGTCATAGCGAGAGGCTGGTCGGTGCCTCTACTTGGCTTGATTGGCCTTGGTCTTTAGTTCGAACAACCTATATTCAGTCGATCTCTGGTCCCAATTTAGTAGGGTTGCACCTAGTAAGGTAGGTTCTTTGGTATTCCGCTAGTAAACCCTTAGTCTTTTGGTAGTTGACCCATAGTCTTCCTATAATAGACCTTTGACTTTTGCCTATGAGCTCTTGATATTCCGCCGTAGGCCCTTGATCTTCCACCTATGGACCCTTACTCTTTCGCTTGTGGGCCCTCCTTTGTTCTTTTTTCTAGTGGATCTCATCGAGATTCAAGCAGAGATGTTTTTAATGTACATATTTTAGCTCTCTGATTCTCCTAATTATTGAAAGTGATAGCTACGATAAGAATAAGAAAATTAGATGCAAAAGTACACTAATTTTTATCATAACCTGAGTTACTATTATTATACTCCCTGAATTTTCGTGTCCATGACTCCTATAAATGCAACATGATTGAAGCTTTTGTTATCACATATGCTTTTGCATCTATGTGCCTGAGTTGGTGCTATGAAACCTTCAGATGATGTCCCTAAAATTGAAATGATAAGGAGGGTGTTTGTACTATTACATCGAGATTTCATCCCGAGGCAAAGAAAAAGCCGAATGGGGAGAAAAGGCCTAAGGGAAAGAAGGGGCCCGATGGCAAGAAGAGATCTGAGGCTGAAGATTGGAAGAAGAAGCAAGCTTCCAATAAATGAAATGTGGTCGAACTGGCATAAAATGGGGTCATCATACTCACTTCAAGGTCTTCGATGTGAGAATAATAGTGCAGAAGATGGAAACATGCCAGGAAATCCAACTGTAAGCCAGTTGACTTAAGTTCCTGCAGTGATTTATGACAAGCAGATCAATCATCCTAAGTGAGAAGCGTTGAAGACCCTTGATCAGGGGCGCAAGAAGCCATTGATTCTATGTCATAAGTTCACTGACAAAGGACTACGACCACTCTGCCAACTCCAGGTGAGAGCAGTTTTTCACTTCAATGTATTGAGATTGATAGGCTCCTTAGTATGAGGAAACTTGATCTTTGTAATTAGGAAAATTTTCTCCATCTTTGCTAAAACTTGTTCCTTTGATGCAGAAGAGTGATTCAAATTGTCAACTCACCTTTGGTTGACGATAGATGGAGTCCGGCCTCAGTTTGAGGCAACTCTAGTGACAGCCAAGATCGAAGAGATGGTGGTCAACCACCTAGTCAAGCCCCTTGCAACCCACAGAGAGGGGACTAACTGGCGAAAGATATCTTCTGGGTCACTGGCTAGTTGCCTGGAGAGGATAGAGGACTTTCATGGTTGGATCACTCGGATGTAGAGGTAGGAAGAGATAAAAAATTGTGGGAGGAACTAGTGGCATTTTGCATGAAATTGAAGGATGTTCGGGAGACTTGCTCTTTGCTCTAGATCCATGCCAAAGTCGACCTCGTATATAGGTTTAAATTCTGCAATGAAGTGTTGTGTAAGAAGTTGCTTCAGCGAGGAAAAGTCTCGACCAAAGTAACAAATGGGCCACTTGTAAAATATTTTCTTGAAAAGAATTATGAATTTTATTATATTTTGAAATGAAATTTAATTCTACAATTATTCCCTCTAAACTATTGTGTTGTTGTGATGTGTTTTTTCAAAATGAGGTACAATTTTTGTGACACCTCATCTCTCATTGTCACCCTATATATAAGTTTTGATGGTCGGATTTTAGTGTTGTGCTCGCTGACTTCCCTTTCGCTTTCTTCTTTCATTTTCTCTGTTTCTCCTTCCTTTATTTTGAATGGCTCCAAAGTAATTGCCCCAGCTCTTTGGGTCGATTTCAGTTCCAAACAGCTCATTCTTGTCGCCCGGAGAGGTAGTTCTACTACAAGACTCCTGAATCTTGAACGATTCTATTCAACTCCAAGATGTTGAGGGGTATGAATAAGCAACCAACATATTCGGGGAAATCACTTTTTTATAGATATTAATTTTGACGAGGTATCTGACTTCCTTTCTATCGCAAGTTATGGGCAATATTCAATCACTATAGAGTGATCCCAGCTCAAATCAATTTGAACTTGATAGTCGTCATAATGATCTACATCATTTACTGCCACCGAGCTGGAGTTTAGTGATCACTATAGTTTTTTTCCTACGTGTTTTCTTTCAAAGTTAATCTGGATGGGTATGTCCCATGTGGCTTGGTTGGGAAGTGATCCAAGAAAAAAATACCTATTTTTATGCCTTGATTTTTATTAAATTATAAGGATATTATGCTTTAATGAAAGACATTTTTATGTTTTTGGATGTAGGTGATGCAAAAATGTTCAAGAAGGAGAAAAATATGAAAAAGGAGCAAAAAAGAGCAAAAATAGAGCCAAAATGCAAAATTATCGAAATTATTGGCCTGTCGCCTAGGCGCTAGAGAAAACTGTTAAGTTTTTGAAGACTTTTGGGCGGTTATTTTGACGGTGTGAGCGGTTATTGGACTTTCTAGAAGCCTGACAGTTGTTCCTGGTTTATAGGACATGTGATACAATGTATTTGGACGCTTCAAAACAGTTTTAATTGCGAAGAGGTGCGATCCAAAGTGAAGAGGTGCGAAGAACTGGATGCGGTGTCCGGCGCCTAGGCGCCAGACACACCTTCTAGAAGATTCATTGAATGTGGACACATTTTGAAGAGGTGCCTTGAGGTAACCCTTGAAGCCTATAAATATAAGGGTATTCCTTCAGAGAAAAAAGCCCCATCTACCGCCCTATCTAGAGTCCAATCTAGAGAGAGAATTAGAGAGATCATATTAGGGCCACCTTTTTACTTTCCTTTATAAATTAGTGAGTTTATTTTAGAGTTTGTATTTAAAGATTGAAAGAGTTGGTGCATCTGTAGTTCATTACGCTGTGGAGTCAGTAGGAATCAGAAGTTCAGTAGGAGAAACATCTAAGATATGTATTTTTATTTTGATTCAAAGTTTATTTATTATGTTTTGTTATTTAATTTCAATGTGTTATGAGTAGTTACTTTACTTTCTTCTTTCAATTATGAAAAGATAAATAAGATAATGCAAAATTCATCGGAGAATTAAAAATCATATATTTTCAAAACATTGTGATGATATTAATACCAGTTCTTAATTTACTATTTATATTGGTCATTTAAATTGTTAAAACCTGTTGAAGAGTTTTGAAACCTAGAAGGAGATAAATTCTTAACTTGTAGATATCATATGAATCTTTGGGTAGTCGAAGGCCTTGTGCTGGTTATTCAAGGTGAAGTGCAAATAAATAGGAAGATGTTATATATTGGGCATAGAATTGATAAGTTCTTAGAGTGACAGACTAAAATCTTATGATTTGGTTTATAGAAAAGGAAAGGGTCACTAGTAGGGCCGACCATAGCCACCATTGGACATCTAGTAGTGTGAGCCTAGATTAACCCATTCTACTAACAATACATCCGGACTCGATCTATAAGCTAGCCGATGTTCTTTGCACCTGGATCAAAGGGTAAAGAATATGAATGCTTCTATTTGGCACAATACCATAAATTTATATTCTCCACGATTATTATCATTATCTTAGAAAATCTTGGATTAATTGAAAGGGAAAAATTTGCTTTCTTATTGCTATTTACATCAATTATTTTATTTCTGCTTTATTATTGTATCTAGTAAATTAAAGATATTTTATTTTTAATTATAAAAGAAATACTTTAAAATAAAAATATTTAAAGATCTATATCTCTCTCCTCGTGGGAACAATACTGGGGTCTTTGTTTCAAAACTCTATATTACTTGAAACGATACGTATACTTGCGTAAAACCCCTAGTGTGGAAAATATTTTCCATAAAATTATATTTATATACACTAGTCGCTATTATTATTTATAACATATAATTTTGAAAGCATTAATTAGTACGTTGATCTTTAGAGGACTTCGGGTCAAGTTTTTGGCACCGTTGCCGGGGAAGAAGATTTTAGTACGCATATATTTATATCGAGTCAAGTTTTTGGCGCCGTTGTCGGGGAGAGCAGAGGCAAACTTTTAGATTTTAAGTATTTTTATTTTATTCATTTTTCTTTATTATAAAAAACAGAAAAAAACATATATATAATAATAATATTTATTTTAATTCTTGCTAATTGACTTTTTATGCGTAGTTCTGGATTCGAAGGATTATTACCTTTAGATTCGAATTAGAAAGAAGCTGTTAGAAGAATTAAAAAAGGAAAACAAATTCAAAAATTTCAAGAAATGACTAATTTACATAACAATTTACAAAATACAATTGATATTAATAATCAAAATGTTTATAAACCATTAAGGGATTATGCTAACCCTACAGTTGATGAACTTCATAGTAGTATTCAAATACCCACTGTAGATGCTAATTCTTTTGAGCTTAAACCGTCTATTATTCAAATGGTTCAAAACAATCAATTTAGTGGAACACCAAATGAGGATCCAAATTTACACCTTGCTAGTTTTTTAGAACTTTGTGCTACCTTTAAATATAACAATGTTTCTGATGATGCTTTTAGGCTTAGACTCTTTCCTTTTTCTTTAAGAGATAAAGCAAAGATATGGTTGAACTCATTAGCAACAGGTTCTATTAAAACATGAGGCTGAAATGACACAAAAATTCCTTGCTAAATATTTTCCTCCTTCTAAAGCTGCTAAATTAAGAAATGATATTACTTCATTTAGTCGATTTGACGGGAGACAATTTATGAAACTTGGGAAAGATTTAAAGAACTATTAAGAAAATATCCTCATCATGCTTTACACGATTGGTTAATTATTCAAACATTTTATAATGGCTTAATTGGATCTTTAAAATCAATTATTGATCTTGCTGTCTTGGAGGTTCTTTAATGTCTAAATCATTTGAAGAAGCTTACACTTTAATTGAAGAAATGACTAACAATAATTTTCAACGGCCTTCTGAAAGGATTAATCCTAAAAGAATGGCAAGTATTTATGATAATGAAGCATTTTCTATTTTAGCTTCACAAGTAGCAGCAATGTCTAAGAAATTAGATAGTTTTGCTATTAATATATCACATAATAATTCTGCTAATATTGAAGATTCTCAAACTATTGAAAATTTACAAGCTATTGCTAGTAAAAATAATCCTTATTCAAATTATTATAATCCAGGATGAAAAAATCATCCTAATTTTAACTGAAATAATTCACAACAATGGGGTAATAATCAATCTCATCCCACTAGAAATTGCAATAATTAAGTTAATTCAAACTATAAACCACCTGAATTTAACAATCAACAAAAAAAATTATCTATAGAAGAATTAATTTTACAACTAAGTAATCAATTACAAAATCAAAATACTGCTATTCGTAATATTGAGAATCAAATGGGACAAATCACTAATTTAATTAATTATAGACCCCAGGGAACACTTCTAGTAATGTTGAAATCAATCTAAAAGAAAGCGAAAAGAACATGAACATGTTAAAGCTGTACAACTTAGAAGTGGAAAGGAATTAAAAGAAAGAATGCAGAATAAAATTGAAAATGAGATTGAGGTTAAAGAGATTGAAAAATCTAAAGAAACTCCTTCTCCTAATAAAGACCAAACTGATATTTCTATTAATATGGAAGTTGAAAAACCACCACCACCTTTTCCTCAAAGACATAAACAGCAGAAACTTGATCATCAATTTTCTAAGTTCTTTGAAATTTTTAAGAAACTTACTTATAAATATACCTTTTCGTTGAAGCTTTGGAACGGATGCCTAACTTATGTAAAATTTATGAAGGATATTTTAAGTAAGAAACGAAAATTTGAAGCTTTTGAAACTGTTGCATTAAGTGAAGAATGTAGTGCAATAATTCAAAAGAAATTACCTCAAAAACTTAAAGATCTTGGAAATTTTACTATACCTTGTGCTATTGGAGAAAAATTTTGTGGAAAAGCTTTATGAGTTTTAGGAGCAAGTATTAATCTCATGCCATTTTCTATTTTTTAAAGGTTGAATTAAGGAGAGATTACTCCCACCACTGTAACCCTTCAGTTAGCTGATAGATCTATCACTTACCCTAAAGGAGTTATAGAGGATGTTCTTGTTAAAGTGGATAAATTTATCTTCCCTGTAGATTTCATTGTACTTGATATGAAAGAAGATAAAGAAATACCTATTATTTTAGGGAGACCTTTTCTAGCAACCGGACGAGCTATGATTGATGGCAAAAAGGAGAATTAACCATGAGAGTTAATGATCAAGAGATTAAATTTAATGTCCTTAAATCAATGAAGTACCACGACAAAGAAAAATGTTATCGAATGGATATAATTGATTATTTAATTGAGAAACATTATCGAGAAAATGTAAAGTAATTTCTGAAGAAAAATTTGAATTATTAACCGATGAAGATGAAGAACTAAAAGAAGAAGAAACTCATTATATTAAAGATAATTGGGAAACTTTGGACATAACTCAAAATGATATACTTTTACCCTCAATTAAAAAAGCCCCTGAACTGGAATTAAAAATGTTACCTTCACATTTAAAGTATGCATTTATGGGAAATTCATTAACTTTACTCGTTATTATTTCTTCTGAGCTAAGTTTAGATCAAGAAGAATAATTAATAGGAGTGTTAAAGAATTATAAAAAAGCTTTTGGTTGGACTATTGCTGACATATGAGGAATAAGCCCGTCCATTTGTATGCATAGAATTTTAATGGAAGAAAATTTTAAACCTACTATTGAACCGCAAAGAAGATTAAATCCTATCATGAAAGAGGTTGTTAAAAAAGAAATTGTTAAATGGTTAGATGCTTGGTATTATTTAGCCTATTTCGGATAGCCAATGGGTAAGTTCTATTCATTGTGTTCCAAAGAAAGGAGGATTAACTGTCATTGTCAATGATAAAAATGAACTAATTCCTACAAGACAAGTTACTGGATGGCGAATTTGCATTGATTATAGGAAATTAAATGACGCCACTAGCAAGGATCATTTTCCTTTACCTTTCTTGGATCAAATGCTTGATAAATTAGCGGGATACTCATATTTCTGTTTTCTGGATGTATATTCTAGTTATCATCAATTACCTGTCGCTCCTGAGGACCAAGAGAAAACAACATTTACAAGTCCTTATGGAACATTTGCCTTTAGAAGAATGCCTTTTGGTTTATGTAATGCACCTGCAACTTTTCAAAGATGTATGATGTCAATATTTTGTGATTTGATTGACAAAGGAATTGAAATATTCATGAATGATTTTTCAGTTTTTGGAACTTCTTTTGAATCTTGTTTAAAAAATATTTTCAAAGTTCTGAAAAGATGTGAAGAAACAAATTTAGTTCTTAACTGGGAAACATGTCAATTCATGGTCACAGAAGGCATTGTCCTTGGTCACAAGATTTCACAAAAAGGGATGGAAGTAGATCAAGCAAAAGTGAAAATTATTGCTGAATTACAACCACCTACTACTGTTACTGATGTGAGAAGATTTCTAAGTCATGCTGGATTTTCTAGAAGATATATAAAAGATTTTTCTAAAATTGCTAAACCTCTTTGTCATTTATTGGAAAAAGATGTTAAATTTGAATTTAACAAAGACTGTGTTAATGTTTTTAATATTTTAAAAGAAAAATTAATAATCGCACTCTATCATTGTTGCACTCTAATTGGAATAAATCTTTTGAATTAATGTGTGATGCAAGTGATTTTGCAATTGGAGTCTGTATTGGGACAAAAATATGAGAAAATTTTCAAAGTTATATATTATGCTAGTAAAACTCTTACCGAAACTCAAAGAAATTACACTACTACTCGAGAAAGAGCTTCTAGCTATAGTATATGCCTTTGATAAATTTAGACCTTATCTTCTTGGTACTAAATGCATAGTTCATACCGATCATTCCGCTATTAAATATCTAATGTCAAAAAAGGATGCTAAACCTGGAGCGATAAGATGGGTTTTACTTCTACAAGAATTTGATTTTCAAATAGTGGATAGAAAAGGAACGGACAACCAAATTGCGATCATTTATCCAGAATTAAGAATGATTTTATTATCGAAGAAAACATAAATGAGAAATTTCCCGATGAACATTTATATGTTATTCAAGGATACCAAACACCTTGGTATGCAGATATAGTTAACTATTTAGTTAGCAATATTCTACCTTATGGATTGGATGAAAAATTTATTAAGAAATTTAAAAATTATGCTAAATATTATATTTGGGAATATCCTCATTTATTTAAATTAGGAAGATATTCTATAATTCGAAGATGCGTACCTTATGAAGAAACTTATGCTATTATTCAAAAATGTCATGATTCCAATTTTGGAGGACACTTTGGAGTAGATAAAACTGCATTTAAAATTTTAAATTCAGGATTTTATTGGCCTACTTTATTCAGAGATGTGAGACATTATGTTAAAACATGTGATCAATGTCAAAGAATAGGAAATATATCCAAGAAAGATGAGATGCCTTTAAACTATATATTGGAAGTTGAAATTTTTGATATATGGGATTTAGACTTTATGGGACCATTTGTACCATCATCTGGAAAAATTTATATTTTATTAGTAGTTGTTTATGTTTCAAAGTTGATTGAAGCTGTAGCTTTGCCTAACTGTGACTCCAAAAGTGTATCTAAATTTTTAAAGAAGATGATTTTTTCAAGATTTGGAATGCGTAAGGTAATTATCACAGTTGGTGGAAGTCATTTTAGAAATATAAGAATTCAATCATTACTGCAAAAATTTAGAATCAAACAAAAAATTGCAACTGCATATCACCCACAAACAAGTGGAATGGGTGAAGTATCAAACGAGAGAAATTAAAAGAATTTTAGAGAAGACTGTTAATCCTAAAAGAACTGATTGGGTTGATAGACTTGATTCTGCATTATGGGCTTATAGAACAGCTTATAAGACACCTTTAAATTAACCCATCTTCGTCCCCAATCCCTATGCAATCATTATTTCGACCCATACACTCCATTCTTGAGAGATTAGAGAGGATTTTTGAAGAAATGGAGAGGAGAAATCTTGGAGAATAGGCTAGAGACAAAGGTCCAAAAGATCCTCAACCCTACTTTAATGGTTTCATCGTTGTAGGTTTGGAGAAAATTTCTAGTCGTCTTGATAAATTTGAAGCGGAATTCAAGAGTATTGGAGATTGCCTCCATGAGATGTATCTGTCGGCATATTTTTAGGTTTGGTGTTTTGAAAAGGGGGTCGCCTACAGAAATTGTCGGTGAATTTTAAATTTAATTTATATATATATATATATATATATATATATATATATAATTTGGAAAGTAGCATTGATTTTGAAAATAATTTTTGAGTTTGAAAATTTTAAGATATGAAATCAAACTGATCTCACATCCCAAATAGTTTATGTAAACGAGCACCACATCACAAACCGTATATCTATCCCGAAGAATAGACACACTGCTTGATGATGGGGCTCGGTTAAATAAACTAGAAGATTTGCGACATCCGTTTGGTCTGCAAACCAATTTTATAAGCCGACAAGTTCCCCTGCTTAATATAAAGAAATTAAACAGGGTTTATATTACCTAGGTTCTTAAAGTTCCCTATAAGGGCAAGCCCCTATAGTTAATTACATCTTAAATGACGGAAATCACTTAAGAATACTCTCGATAATGATCAGTGGTTTTGCTCTCAAGAATTTCAAAGTTTAAGGTTTTCAAACAATTGGATTTCGGAAATTTCAATTGGGAATGGATCAATTTTGGAACAGTTATTTTAGGAATCCAATGGAGAAGTAGGGGATGTCACAGATTCGAGCAAGTCTCGGTGACTTCCCAACTATCCTATTGTTTGGCTTCAATTTGGGAGTTTATTTAATGTTGCAATCCTGCCAATTTTATTTATTTAGGTCTTATATTTGTATGACATATTCACACAAATAGCCTCGAAGATGTGAGGGTTTATGTCGTACCAAACGACCACCTCGGAGTCCTAAGACCGGTTAGGGCTTAATTTGCATAACATGATTATACAAATGCCTAACAAAAAGGTTGAGGGTTTATGTTGCACTAGGCAAACTACCTCGAAATCCTATGGCTTGATTATTTAATTCTAAGAAAGTTTTGCTGAAGTTGACCCGAGTTTTGCTGATGACGATGGCCGTGCTGCCACCATGCTCCGAGCTCCTAGTTGTTGCAGAGGTTTAGTTTTAGAAGGTGAAAATTAGGAGATGAGATAAGTGTTTTGGTTTAGAAATCTTAAAGTCCAAATATTTTTAATATTTTAATTAAAACAAATCTTAAAGTTGTTTAAACAGAACCGATTAAGATCCCACGGTTCCGTCATCCCGACACCGTTTTTTTCATCAAATTCACTTAGTCCAGATGAATTTGCTAAACTCAACTTAATGAGTTCCACACTTTCATTTAGACCGTGGGAAATCTCGTTAGCAACACGTGGGTTACATCATCCGAGGTATTCCCGATCATTCAATGAGACGTTTTAATTTAGTTACAATTGTAGTTTTGTTGTTCTGTTTGTGATTAAATTTTGAGTTGTTTTATATTTTGGAATGTTGTAGCGGTGAATTTTATCTTGTGATGACTTTTAATTTAGTTTTGGTTTCAGTTCAGGGACTATCCTAAAGGTTTTGGTTTTCATGCAATAGTCTTGTTTAACATGCAAGAAAAAGTAAAGTACAGTGCATGTAAGTAAATTGCAATAAAGTAAATTACAATAAAATAAAAGCGTAACTGGAGGGTCTTCCCGTCATCCCAAGCTGCACTTAAAACACATGTTACGGCATTTAAATATTTCAACAAGTACCTAGGTAAAGCTAAGGGACAGGTTTTGGTCGTCTACCAAAGTCCTAGTCCTATAACTAGTCATTTCCTATGACATCTAGGTTCTTGTATTTTGTTTAAGGATGATTTTCTTCATCAAAGAACAATTAAACTCAATTGTTCTTCTAAAACATCTCATCATGTTGAGAAAGTGCTTAGGACGATTCCTAAACATCTTTTCAATATTTCCAAGATTATTTTGAGTCCAAGTAAATTTAATTGCACAGGTGAATTAATCATCCAAGAGTTTAGTTAAGCTTTGTTTCTTGCTCAGTGAACTTGGGCATTTGATTACCTGATGAATGAAGTGACATCTCACTTAATACTCCATTTAAGAGTTATAATAATTAAAACCTTTAGGGGCAAATTGGTTTGTTGAGAATTTTAATCATTCTTAATTTGAAGTTTGAGTTAATGGTTTAAAGTGATTTAGTTTAATTATGAGGTTTTAATTAATAATTTTAAGTTTGGAATAATGTTCAAATTATTTTTGGTTTAAATCTTTATACTTTAAGTGATCTTAATATTTTAAATTCGTTTTACTTTTATTATTGAATGATGTTAACTTTAATTTAATTTAAATTTGATTTAATTTAATTTAACTTAATTTAAATATTTTTTAATTTAACTTAACTTAATTGTTAAATTGTTAATTTAATTTAATTTTAATTTTAATTTAATTTTTACTTAATTTAATTTAATTTTTACTTAATTTAATTTAATTTGATTTAATTGTTCAATTATTTAATATTTTGAACTTTTCTTTAATTTAAGGGTTATATATATATTTTTATTTTTAATTTATTTAGTTTGGATTATCATTTTAATCTTAATTAAGAGTTAAATATTATTGAAATGATTTATTTAGGGATTTTTTTATTAAATAATTAATATCCTCTCAAGTTATATCCCTATTTTTAATAATTCAAATTTTCATTAATCTTCCAAAATTCAAATTGTTTAAATAATTAAAGTTTCATTTTGGTTTATTAAAAGTGATTAATGGGTTCCTACCCTTTTAATTTCCCACAATTTCAATCATCCAAGAAAGATAAAATCAAATATTTTACCCTCCATTTTAAATTAAACCTAAAATTTTAATAAAGGGGGTTAAATCTTTAATTACCTTTATGCCCTTTTAGGCTTATTAATTTCATAACTCACTAAATTGAGTTCAAATGAACTTGAAATTTTTATGTCACTTCACTCATATGTCAATTAAGACATTAGAGGAGAAAATGTGATTTTTCTGAATTTAATTTATTTATATAATTATTTTTAATGAAAAATAGGGATTTTCAATGGAAATTCAACAACATGACCAAGAAAAGGTTTCTGTCCTTAAGAAAATTAGATGTTCCTAATGGCCAGAGGACCACTTGTAACAATTTTGGTGATTTTTTGAATTATATTTCATTTATTATAATTATTTTGAGTTTTAGAGTGTTAATTTATTATAAAATAAAATTAAAGTTGAAAAATGGATTTTATATTTTCTTAAATCTCTCTGACCTCATGGAGTTCAAATAAACAAATTTTATAATTTTATGATTTTTTCTTTGATTTATTAGAATTAATTTAGTGAAAATATAGGGAAATTCATTTTTAATATTAAAAAAATTGTTTTAAGCATTTAAAATTCAGTATCTTTACTTTGAGACTTGAGGAAAATATTTGGTTTGTTCCCTAGTGATTAGGAGTCAAAATGTGAGATTTTTATGATTTATAATATTTTTTTGATTTTTATTATTTTTTAATTATTAAAATATTAGATATATCATTAAAAATGAAAAATTTTAGAAAATTTCAATTTTAATTTTTATAGACTCCTCTGATATCATAGAGCCCACAAAACCAATTTGGTGAATTTTTGAAATGTATTTTTGGAGTTATGAATTTTTAAAATTTAATTTTGATCATGTGGCTTAATCAATTCATTTAGTGGGGTTAAACATTTCTAATTGACTTTAAATTTTTATATAAGGTTCTCTGTATCCTAAAAATCAATGGAGAATTAATTTCAAGTTATTTTAATGTGTGGTTAACCCTAATTAATTAAAACTCAATCTCAAGTTTTTAGGCTAATTAGGGTTATTCTTAATGAATTAAGCCTAACCATAATTATCCTAGGGTCTTCTGATCCTAAGAAACTTCACCAAATTTTCCTAGAATTTTCTAAGCAACATGCTAATTATTAGATTTAAAGTACAAAAAACAGTGACATAAATTGAAAAATACATAACTTTCCATAGAGATGACCTCTGACATTGAAAAATTCAGGGAATGTTCCTAAGATCAGAGGCTTCAAAAGCCCTATGGTCTCATGCCATGGTGACTTGTCTATGCAAATGGAGAATCAAAATGCTGGAATGAGTAAATAATTAATTAAAAATAAAATACTCATCAAAATAACTTAATTTCTTTTCCATATTATTCTCCTCTGTTCACTGAGCAAGAGGGTATTTTTAGTTTATTTTTATGATTTTCCTACACAAAGATATGGATTTTCTAAGTTCTGGGTATTTAAATAAATCAAAAAATCCATATTTTCCTACTTATCCACGCGGTGCCGACTCATCCTCGGCAGCTCCGAAAGCCCACGCGTCGCGCTCCCATTCGACGCTGCCATCTGACTCAACGCTCCAGGGGCCCGCAGTTCATGTAACGTTCTCTGGTCCGACGCGATCTGGACCGTCTACTCGATACACGCTCGATCGGACGGTGCCTGGTCATCGTCTACGACTGGTGTGCACCCGTGACCATCCACACTAAAACCCTAAGAACTCTCTCATTTCTCAACGAATTTTCGTGTTCTTATGCTCTATGGATTCGTCTTGAAGAGACGAACACATCCATATGGTTTACATGCTATGAAATTAAGTAAAACAAAATGGAGAATCACTGGAAGCTCGGGAGGAAGGAATGATCCATACCTTTGCTTTGAGAAGCGTAGCTTTAATTAGAGAGTTGTGTCACCTTCGATTGCACCCAAGGAAGCTCCAGATGAAGTCTCTGGCTATGGGGAATTGTCTAGGTGATCACTGAAAAATTTATTAAGAAATTCATACCTATTTTTGATGAAATTACACTTTAAAGAAAGGTATTTTCTTTATTTTGTTGCAGGAATGGAGAATTTAGATGATAAAAGCAAAAATTATAAAAAGGAGCGGATTTGGAGCAAAAAGGAAGAAAATAATGCAATTTGTGCTGAGCCGCCGACGACGAGATCGAGCCCGTCGACGGCGAGGGTACGAGGAAGAAATTCTGAAGGATTTATAACTGTCTCGCTGACAGCGAGCCCGAGCCCGCCAACAGCGAGATAGCGCGGTTCAAAGACTTTCTAGAAGCCTCGCCGACAGCGAGGTAGTTCGTCGCCGACGGCGAGCTAGTTCAAATGGCACAGATACATTGAACCTGGACACCTTTTGAAGAGATGCATACACACCTCTTGGACCTTTGCTTACCTCTATATATAGAGGCCGAAAATCAGTCTTTGGTGTGCAGTCTTTTGTATCTTTTGTGTGTTCTAAGTGTGTTATAAGTGTGTGAGCGATCTTTAGAATCTTAATTAGTGTAATTAGTGAGTCTTTAGTGAGTTTAGTGAGTAATTAGTGAGTCGTGTCTGACTTGGAAGGAAGAGTCAAAGGAACTACGAGGAGTCCGCTGGGATAAATCAAGATAAGTATTTGTATTTATTGTTTTTAACTTTAAATGAAATCCATGCTTAGTTTAGTTCCCATGCATTCCGAGTAGTTTATTTAGTCTTTCTCCTGTTTATGAAATTAAGTGACTTGATGAAATTAAAATAGAGATACTTTTATATATTAATAAATTGCGATAATTTTTACTTAAAACTTAATTTACTTTTCAAACTGGCCATTTGATTTGTTAAAATGTGTTGATTTACAACTATAGTAAAAATTACATCCGATATTCGGGAATTCAAAAGCCTTGGAAGGAAGGTGCAAATAAATAGGAAATAATATTACTTGGGCGTAGAATTGAGCATTTTAGTGTGACGGACTAAAATTTTCAATTCGGTCCTATTGTTTGAGAGCCGAAGTGTAGATGTTAGCCCTCGGGCGAGGGGAACGTGGGAGCTCCGAAGTGGCGGTCGGTATCCTTCCAGCCTAGTCGCAGATTCGATAATCAAACATAGGATTAGTCAATATTCTTTACACTGGACCAAAGGGTAAAGAATAGGAATGCTCCTATTTGTCACAATACCTTAAAATTATCTATTTAAATTCATCAATCACTTAAATTTCTAAACAAGGGGAAAGATACTTTTTCCGAATAGTTAAGACTTATTTAGCGATTAGTTAATTTCTGCACTTTCAATACGTATTAATTTTCTACTTAGTTAAGTTACTTAATTAAAATACTTAGTTTACTTTATTGCGCTTAAATTTAGAATTCCAAATTTTCGTATACTATTTTAAAATTATTATTATTATTATTTTAAAATTAGTTGTTATTTAATTTTCCCTTTCCCTGTGGGATCGATAACCAGGACTCCACTAGAGCCCTGTATTACTTGATACGATACGTATACTTGCGTAGCATCCACAACATAAATAATTACAATTCTATACATATAATATAGCGGGGTCAAGTTTTTAGCGTCGTTGCAATTAAATTAAAAATATCATAATATAAAATTGTGGGTCACTAGGTATGAAAGTGTCCACAGCCGATTTCAAAGCTTGGAGGCTAGAGCAACTGGGTGGCCTGGAGAGGGGGCTTTCACTGGGGAACTCCTTCTCTTGGTCCTGTGCAGGTGTGGGTGAGTTTAATTTGGATTTGGTGGAGGTTTGAGAGATGTCCTGTGTTTGGGCTTGAATTTGAACTCAGAAATTGAGCTTAGCTGGGGGAAATTGGGGCTGGAATCCAATGGGGATCAAGTGCTCTAGGTGAGGAGAAGGCCCTGGAGCAATTTTGGCAGAGTTTTGTTTAGATCTGCTTCATCACCTTTTTTTGGCCGAGAGGGTGGTGGGTTTAAATAGACATGGCTGGAGGGCTTCCCAGGGGGGTTTGATGCTTGGGATCAGCTACTCTATGCAAGAGAAGAACAGTCATGGTGTTCAATTGGACTGGGACAACTCAACAAGGAAGAATTGAAAAATTTGGCTCACATGGAGCTCTCGGCCATGGCATTTTGCGGCGGCCCACGTGGCTGGCTGGCAGGGTTAGGTCACCATCTTGATCAGAAGGATCAGGGGTTGGCAATGGTGCAGTCAATTAGCCATGGACATGTGTAAAGAGTTTAGCTTTAAGTGGTATGTGGAGAGGGGTGATTTTGGATCCAAATGGTTCAAGTCATGAAAATGGGTTGGGTTCATCTCTCCAAGCTCTGGTTTGGGCTGAGGGAGATCAGGTGAGTCAGTTAGCTTAGTGGGGAAAAGTCACCATCTAAGCATATTTATGTTTAAGCATGGTTTAGGGGAAACATGGGAATGCTTAATCACTTTAAGGGAATCAAGAAAGAGGCTCCTCCTTTTGCCCAATATGGCATGGTCACATGAACATCACTCACATGGCTTGCATGGGGCTTAAGGATGGCTTCATGGCTTCATTTGGGCTTGGGGCAAGGCTTGGCTCAATTTCATGAAAATGGATTTTGGAAACTTTGGCATTTTAGTGGGAAATTCTCATGAAGCTTGATTTGGAGTTATTTTGTTATTGATTTAGAACTTAGGGATGATATCAATTAAAGATATGATAAGAAGAAATTGTCATGTGGGCTTTGGAGCTAATTTTGGGCTTTTGGATTTGGTGAAGATGGGCTTTTAGGATGGTTTAAGAAAGTGGGCCTTTGGGTTTGAAAAAAAATTGGTGGATGAAAATTTTGTGAAGGATTGGGCCAAACAAGTGTTGGGTTTATCTTAGGGATGTGTCATGAACATTTTAGAAAAGGTTTGGTGTCATTTAAAGTGGAATTGGATTTAATTTGGGTTTTTTTGGTAAAGGGGCCAAAGTGGGTCAAATTGGGCTAACTTGGGCTAAGGTTGAGCTAAGGTTGGATTTGATGAAAAATTAATGTTGAGAAATGCTTATGGGAGTGTCACAAAGAGTTTTCAACTTTGGTTGGGCTTTGATTTTGCGGTTTGGGCCCATTTGGGTTAGGTTTGGGTTTAGGCCAAAAATGTAGATTTTGGTTTTGGGTTAGGTTTGGGTGGAGTTTAGATTCAAATTTGGGGTAAATCTTGTTAGCGTTTTGCTTGTGGGGATATTAGGAAGGTTTAGGAAAAGATTTGGGGTTAATTGGAGTTGAATTGGGTTGGTTTGGGCTAGGTTTAGGTCATGGGCCAAAATTGGGTCTTAAGCTTCAAATTGGAATTGGACCCAAATGTCAATCAAATTGGGCTTGGATTTGGTCTAGATTGATATTGGGGATATTGAATTGAAGTTAAGAATTGAATTGGACCAAAATTGAGGTCAATTGGGTTGATTTGGTTTGACATTGAGTTCATTTGGGTTAAGATTGGGTTAAATTGGGGGTTTTGGTAAAAGTGGTTTAAATTGACAATATTGGCGTATAGTGTAGTTGAACAAAATGAAATTGAGAATATTTAGGATTTTCTGGAATTTTCTGGGAATTTTTGGAATTTATGGAATTTTTGGTTAAGAAGGGCACTTTGGGTATTTGGAGGGTATTGGGGGGTATTTTTGGAAAATTTGGTATATTTGGCTATGGATGATCAATTTGAGTGGGGGGAAATTTTTAGGATTGATTTTGAGGAATTTTGGGTAATTTAGGTGATTTTGCAAATTTTGGGTAGTTTTAAGGACATTTGGTAGGTTTAGCGGGTGTAGGGCCCCGAGGGTCAAAAATTGAAAATTTGGAAAAATGAAGATTGATCAAGTTTGAGTAGAATGGAATCACTTTGGTTGAGCCATGAAGCCATATCAAGCCCATAAGAGCCATGAGAGGACTCATTTGAGGCATTAACTATGTTGTTCCTAACCCTCTTAGCCAAGGGCTTAGGGGTTGAGGACCATCCATATGGATTACCTGCATGAGTCAGGAAGTCAAGCTAGGTATGAATGGTTTTAGGATTTGGAATGTGTGTGAAAGTGTAATGTGTGTGCAAGTCAACCCTCACCAGACCAGGCCACCCAGGGTAGTCCTAAGGCCAAAGAGTCATATAGGAAACTCATCCTCTAAACCTCCACATTTGATTTTAACCCTCCAAGTGGCTTAGGGGTTTACAATCAAACTTATGGGGGTTTGAAGGGAGTTAATAGGTGTTTAAATTTCTAAGTGGTGGGTTCCATTTCTAATCCTCTAAGATAGTCAAAGGAAAAGCCTAAGGCTAGACCCAAAGTACTAAGGAGAGAGAAGAGAAAAGACCTCATAAAAAACGAGGTCAACAAATGGACCCCCAATAGGTCTGGTGTGCTAACCAAGCACACTGCACGTATTGGCATTGACCAAAGAGATCAACAAAAACAACACAGACGCCTAAGTGACACACTTAGAACAGAGTAGAAACAAATTTCTGCTGGGGAGTATCGAGTATATCTCCAAGACTGGAGATCCCTGAACTCTCGCTGGGGAGAGGAAAAGGAGGTGAATTCCAGATCATAAGATCTGGGGAAATTAGATTTTAGATTTGTTTCATTTTCTGTTTCAAGTTTTAATGTGTGAGTTTGAACTTTGATTTAAGTTTCAATTTTGGTCGAAATTCGATTTAAGATTGATTTCAAGGTGGATTTCGTGAAAATTCTGGATTTGAAGTGAGAACTGGAACCAAGGTTCCAACCTCAGAACTTAAAAGAAAACTAGAATTTAAGCTCTAGTCTCGAAGAAGAAAGTTAGAATTTAGGCTCTAACCTCAGATAAAAATCAGAATTTAGGTACTGATTGAAAGGGGATGAGAACTGTAATTTAAGTACCAGCTTCGGAGAGAGAATCAGAATTTAGGTACAGACCTCGCAAAGGATGAGAATCAGAATTTAGGTACTGATCTCGAAAGAGTGAGAATTGAAATTTAAGTATCAATCCTGGAAGAGAATCAAAATTTAGGTATCGATCTCGAAAGATGGGAATCAGAATTTAGGTACTGATCCCAGAATGAGAACTGGAATTTGGTACCAGTCTCAAAAGTTTAGAATTGAAATTTAGTATCAATTAGAAAGAGAATCAGAATTTGGTACCGACCTCGAAAGAAGAGAACTGGAATTTGGTACCAGTCTTGGAAGTTTAGAATTGAAATTTGGTATCAATTCGGAAGAGAGTCGGAATTTGGTACCGACCTCGAAAGAAGAGAACTGGAATTTGGTACCAGTCTCGGAAGTGTAGAATTGAAATTTGGTATCAATTCGGAAGAGAGTCGAAATTTGGTACCGACCTCGAAAGGAGAGAACTGGAATTTGGTACCAGTCTCGAAAGTGTAGAATTGAAATTTGGTATCAATTCAGAAGAGAGTCAGAATTTGGTACCGACCTCGAAAGGAGAGAACTGGAATTTGGTACCAGTCTCGGAAGTGTAGAATTGAAATTTGGTATCAATTCGGAAGAGAGTCGGAATTTGGTACCGACCTCGAAAGGAGAGAACTGGAATTTAAGTACCAGTCTCGAAAGTTTAATGAGAAATGGAAACTGGTTCCAATCTCGAAGATTTAATGAGAAATGGAAACTGGTTCCAATCTCGAAGATTTAATGAGAAATGAAAACTGGTTCCAATCTCGAGGATTTATCTGTTTGAAGAGGGACCTAATCCCATGCCATCAGAACCAAATCGAACAAAGTTCGTGGCTCCGTGTCAATAAAACTAGTAGACCCCCTAACACGCAGGGAAAAGATTTAAAAAGAACTGGTAAGTGTACCAAGTGGGAAAAGACTCGACCTGGTGACAAGTCGAGGAAAAGATTTGAATTTCAAAAAATTTCAAACAAACTTCGTTTTGAAGAATAATTGAAGGATTCAGATCGAAGGATTCAGATCGAAGGATTCAGATCGAAGGATTCAGATCGAAGGATTCAGATCGAAGGATTCAGATTGAGATTTAAATTGAGATTTAAATTCATTTTGTTTGTTTTGGTGATTCAATTTCAAAAAAATTTGGAATTCGTGTCAGATTAGAATTCATTTCGACATTTAGATTTTTATAGTGTCATCGTTTATTTTCATTTTCCCTTTGTTCTTTTCTCGAAGTTCTTTTAATTTAATGGCGTTTCCTAATCAATTTGCACAAAAAGAGGTGAAGGCAAAACATGACATGGTCACTTTCATTCTAATCTTGTTGAAAATACATCATACATCTTGATCCAAAACATGATGATATTTTCTTTGAGAATTTAACATCTCATACAATCCATATAAATCCAAAACGGATTGTGTAAGATTCTTCAAGTTTCTTCTGAAAGCAGCTGTCAAAATCCATGTATGAATAGTGAGATATATGGACAATAACATCACCTTCCAAGTCATCCTTGGCAGAAATGCCGTATGGATGTGCATTGGAGGTGTGCTATCTCCCATGTAACTCACAGCTCGTAAGGCCGGAGATTCTCTAATTCTGGATCTGGCTGGAAGTGGAAAGGTATTTTTCTGTCATCCATCCTTCTGAAAGTAACAAAGATTCACTCAACAGGCACTCCTAGAATGCAATGCTTTGCGATGTCCGCTCCATTCACTTTTAACACCATGACGGAACCTACCGGTAGTGGTATCTCCACTGGTCCTCGGAACTCACTGGGACTCTGCTATCCGGAGGTCGGATCCGAACATGATATTGCACCGTTGACAAAAGACACTCGTGCGTAAAGGTCTAACAAAATCATGATGGTCAATATGTGGAGGTATGCTGTTGCCCTCCTTGTAGATGTTAATGATGCAGCTGTTGGGTATGCAATCTGCAGGCAATACCCTCCATGTTATCATCCTCTTTACCATTCTTTTGATAACATTTGGCATCGGATCCACCTCACTGCGACGGAGTATCCCCGGTGGATTTCCTTTTACGTCTACCGCGAAGTTGTAGCAACATCCGCACTGGATCGTAACTCTTCCTTTCCCTAGCATCCATCTTCGGGGTTCTGAATAATTCTTTTCCCTCAGACGACCAGCTCGACCCATTTTTTGTAGTTCAAGTATGCAGTCTACAATTTGTTGTTGTTCGTAGTCTGAGAACACACCGGAGGCATTCGAGTTTGAAATAGCTTACTATGATGCGGGAGCTCGCTATAGGAGAGGAGAGCTTGATGTGACATTTCGGGTACCCTCGTTATACACACTACCAGCGATCCTGGCGACCGGGGGATGGGGATATTGGATGTGATTTTGATATTTGACCTTAGATTCTGTGATTAATTGCTTTGTTATGTGTGTATGTTTGTTTTATTTGATTTAGTATTTTTGATCTGTATTTGTATTTTTAATTATTATGTTGTCGATATTATTTAAATTAGTTGCAGCTTCTTAGTTTTTAATATTACGGTACAGCTGATTGTAACTCTAAAAGTGAAATTAGTAAACTGTTTGTTGTTGTTTTGTGAAATGTGCTTAGTACTTTAATTTATAGAGTAATTAATTGTGATATGTATTGTATACTTATTTCAAAATTTTCTTACCCAACAAATTATCTAATGTTATATGTATATGTGTGTAGAAAGTTAACTAGCAGTACGGACAATTAAGTGATGAGATGTGAAAAGAACTGCAAAAAACTTAAAAAAAAGAAGGGGAAATCACCAAAAACGCAAGGTATTTAAATTCTGATTATCTTTTCATTCCACATATATGATTAGATAATAAAAATTTAAGTTTGGGATAGGGAAAAACAAGATTAACTATTAAATGTTCTCAATTAAATATTTTGAAAATTATTATAAAAATGATTTACGTAGTGAATTTAATTCGGTAAACTAGAATTAATTTATTTAACTACTATAGAAGGTTAAAATAATTATTTTTAGTGATTAAATTAATTTTGTGGATTAGATATTTGGAATAAGAGGATAAGAATATAGTTAGCTATTTAAAGTAAGAAAAACTATATTTTGAAATATTAAATTCTTAAGTATTTAGTAGAGAAAAGAAAATATTGGAACTCAATGATGTAAAAACTATGAAATACATATAAGGTAAGAAAAATGTTTCAAGCTTCAAATTTAGGAAGGGAAAGTGAAGTTCGAAAATCGTTAACGAGCATTTATCCAGAATCTGATGTCCTCCACTTGAAAAGAAAAGAAAAGAAGGATTGAAAAACAATCCACGAAAAGAAAAAATATATAGGATTGAAATGCAATCCAAATAAGAAAAAGTAAGTGAGGAGAAGGCAAGGAGATGCGCTATAAAATTGAGCAGCCGAATCGATGCAAGGGTAGACTCGATTACATTTTCGAACTTGCATATATGGATTAGTCTTTTCTTAAGTAGTGTTTTCGCTTGAATTTACTTATACGTCGAATATCTGAAAGTAATTTAATATTGCAACATATAGTCGTTCTTGAAATGAATAGAAGACTAGAACTCTTAAACTTGATAGTAGATAGCCTTACATCTATAGAGTTAATTTAATTATGCGAAAATCTTTAAATAAGCTTTCTTATAATATTTATTTAAATCAAATTCATAGTATTTCTGAATTAAGGCACTACTACGGAAAGTAATGGAAATTCTTTTATGTAGTATGCGCTGATTGCGGGGGACGAGTAATAGTTAAGTTTAGGGGATTTTGACCCGAAAAATATATTGAGAAATTCATTACCGATTTCATTGATTTTGATGATATTGCGGTTGAGAAATGTATTTTCTATGTTTTGTTGCAGGAATGAATATTAATAGATAATAGAGCAAATAGATGTGAAAAGGAGATAGTAGATAAAAAAGAACAAAAAAAGATATAAGTTGATCTTGGCCGCGAGACGGCGAGAATAGGCGCCGACGGCGCATTTCCGAGAGAATACGAGACAATATTATAAGGAAGCCCGCCGACGGAGAGATCGAGCCCGCCGACGGCGAGCCTTGGCAGTTGGCCCATGTTCTAGAAGCCGCCGACGGCACCAACGAGCCCGCCGGCCCGGCGAAGGTCGATTCGAAGCGGGTCGTGAATGTGGTAGCCGCTTTTGAAGAGGTGCTTAAGCATCCTTTGGAAATTTTCTACCTCTTTAAAAAGAGACAAATTTGGTGAAAAGTGGGAGTACGGAGAGTTTGTGTGTGTGTCCTAGAGAGTTCAAAAAGAGTTAGTACGATGTCTTTGAAGAGTCCCAATAGTGAGTAAGTAAGTTTAGTTGAGTGTGTTGTACGGAAGGAAGAGTCGAATGAACTTGAGGTGTTTGGGGAGAAATTCGAAATATTTTATGTTTACTATTTTGTAGCTTTGATTTATATATGCAATCCAAGTTTTTTTTTATTCTTCTTATGCATTACGAGTAGTCTTCTCTGTCTTTCTCCGTTTGTTTTGAGATTTTGTGAAATGGAAAATTGAATTAGTTGTGCTTAAAATATTCGATAAAAATTGTGATAATCTTTTTACTTAAATCTTAATTTTTTTTTTGATCGCGATTGATCTGTTAAAAAATATGTTGATTTCGCAGCCCAAAGAAGATTAAATCCGAGATTTGGGGTGAAATTCGCTTGAAAGGAGGGTGCAAATAAATAGGGAAATATTATTTATCGAGCGTAGAATTTGAGATTTTAAGTGACGAGACTAATATCCTTAATTCGGTCCTTTTTATCTCGTTTGGGTCTTTGAAGTGTATTAGCTCTCGGGCGAGGGGAACGTGAGAGCTCAGTGAGAGCCGAGGGTATCCTTCCGGCCTAGCCGCGGTTCCCGGTAACCAAGCATAGGATTAGTCGATATTCTTTATGCACGGACGAAAGGGTAAAGAATAGAATCTTTCAATATTTGGCACAATATAATTCTAACTAACTTAATTATCCTTTCACTTAATTCTCTTAACAAAGGGAGGATACTTTTCTATATTGCAACTTTCCGTTCAACATTAGTAGTAGAATTTAGTATAATTGTTCTTTATTTACGTTTACTAGATAATTATTTCAAGCTTGTTGTAATTAGTTCGTAATCTACAAACTTCTACGTAGGATCGATATCCAGAACTCCATTAGGCCTGTATTACTTGAACGATATGTATACTTGCGTTGATAAGGGGTAACTTTCCTGTTATTGAATATTTATTTTTACATGGTAAGCACTTATAAAGTTACGCATCCCGTGTCATTAGTCGATGTTTATTATCATCATATTAGAAAAAAAAATTCATATATGTTGGAAATGAGAATCTCATTTACTATTTTCATGTCGGTGTAATGTATTTGGTCTATTTTAATACATCTCTAAAAATCATCCCCTCTCCATATCCAAGAATCCTTATTTCTAGTGTATATCTTGATCTTTGTAGGCTTTTGGGTTGACTTTTGATCGATAATTGACACAAACCAAGTACTTTAAAGCACAGGCAGATAACTCAAGTATACATGGCCTATAAGTAGTACCGATATTTGAGTTCGGATTATCGATCCCATTGGGAAGCGGGGATATGATCTAATAGGAAAAGTTCTTGCTTATAGTTGTATGTCTAGTTTGAAATTTTAATTTGCTCCAAGTCCTATAAATTTATCCTAAATTAAATACAAATAAGTTAAAAAATCTTATAAAATAAATCCTAAATTAGGTACCAAATACTTGAAGGGTTCGAGATTCTATAAACGTTTCCCTTGAAATGGTTCCATAAGATCCTCGAATGTAAAAGCTTCTAGAAGTAACCATGGCGACAAATAGGAGCATGACTCTTCTCTAGTGGCATAAGAAATTTGGTTAGACATAGGTTTATTCCCATAAATCCTATTACTAACCTAATTAAAGCATTTTACCCAAACATTTGCATCACCCTACAAGATATATTTATATTCCTATAGTCTTATGTGATTAACTTAGTTAATTCCATTATAATCTTTCCCAAAGACTTGTAATACACAACAAATTTTAACACATCACATTGCCAAAATGAAGTGTAAAGAAAGATTAGAAAGTTAATCTTCACCATAAAGTAGTTTAAATTAACTAGCGATGTTAATTCAAGCCATCTAACTTAGCCATCTCAAAGAAGAAATAAGGAGTATATACTTTGCATGATTACAACATCAACATAATACAATGAATAAAAGAAAATTCAATCTAAAAATTTCTTAAAAATAAGAGATTAAAATAATTCTTGCAAAAAGCTTATCTTTCCATTCTTCGCAATACATTCTTGATGAATTTTAGAGCAATCTCTCCTGCCTTCCTATCTTCTAATGTTGTCGAACTACTTCTCTTCATAGGCCGGGGAGAAGAAAAGTGGAACTTAAGCAAGGCGAAGCACAACGTCAACATTGCATCACTTGCTATTATGCTCTTCTCCCTTACTTTCTCACAACTGACCTTTCATTTCTACAAGATCTCCCATGTTACGGAGGCTCTAATTTCTCCAACTACAACTTTCAGTTTTGAGCACACAAGCACCATAGGACGAAACCTAAGTGAAAGGCTCTTTGTTTGGGAGCTGTGAATAGGATGCCTAAGAGCCCATGTGTATGACACCTAAGTGCTAGTATCGCGGTTCCCAAGTGCCGGGGCTTGGTGGCATGAGTGCCATTCTCTTGGGTTGGGGCCTATTTTTGAAAAAGTTATGGCACCTGAGCCAGGTCATCCGAGGGTGCCTAAACCACAGAAACCGAGTTTTCTTTATTTTCCTTTAAGTTCCATTTTGATTCTTGTGATCTAATACCTATTATGACTGCAAAATAAATACAAAACCTTCGTCAAAAGTGCAATTTCATTAATAAAATATATAAATACAAACGAATTAATAACTAAATTATCAACACATAAATAATGAATGGGAAATCCGAGTACGATCGAGTTTTCCAACGCTTAACTCATGTTGTTGGTTTGGCTGTCAGGTAGAATGTTGATTGAGAATATTTTCTCTCCGAGACATTCTATTGTAGTACAAGTAGTCCTCCTCCTTTACTTCTTTGTATCATGATGTTGCATTGGTTTACTTTTTTTCTAGTAGGTCGATTGCGAGCATCATTCCTTTATCATTTGACTCTTACCACTTAATGAGATTCTTGCTGTGAAATGTGTTGATTGTGAAGACTCTTTAGGTATAGTACTAATAATCTACTAGCATCTACTTTCATCCATGGGAAAGCAATTAAAAGGTTTGTCCCAGTCATTGATGATGGCATAATTCGAATGGCTCATAGGACCATGATAGGTCCACACAATTGCCTTTGCTCATTCGACATTTTACCTTAGAAGATTTAAAAGTAATTTATTAGCATCCTCTGCCTATCTTATTTATTCAAGGATGATGTGTTGATGTGAAATTCATATTGATTTTTTAACTTTGGTAGAAGTCCTTTACCCATTCATAAAAAAGTTATGTTGAAATTATCGTTGATGAGTAATAGGAGTAAGCCATACCTATAGATGATGTTAGTCCGAGATGAAGTTTTTTGGATGGCGTACGCGTGCTACGAATGAGTGCCTTTGCTTCAATCCATTTTTAAAAGCAAGTCTACAACAAATAAAAGGAACTTGTGTTATCCTTTTGAAGGAGGAAAGGACCACAGGATGCCGAAGCCCCCGAATGGTGAAAGGGCTAGTTTGTGTGTCGGTGAGAATTGTTTTATAAGGGTCGATCGAAGCCGATTCATCGTGAACTTTGATGCACTAATGTTTTCTTCATGAATGACTCCCACATTTTCTAGAGTTTACTTGGAGGATTTCTTTAACCTCATTTTTCTTTACGCATCTTAAAAGTAGTGAAGGATTGATCTTCGAAAAATTTACGTTCAATGATGAGGTATTGTGTAGCTTTAAAATTGAATCTCTTTGGATTAGTGGCTTCCTTAGAGATCTTTCCGGTTTCAAGCTATTGGATTAAGAATCCATCCAACTATTCTTGTTCTTTCTGCTTCTTTCATCATGCTTTATAGTTCCTCGATGGCTAGTCGGAAGCTTCTAGGGTGTCCGTGTTCAACGCTCTTGATAGAAAGATCATCCTTATTTTCTTCCTAGTTAACATGTTTTTGATTCTAAAGTCAACAAGCTTCCATTTCTCCATCTTTGGCTTGCTTAAGTGTTTGACCATCATCTCATCCTTGACCTTGAATTATCTATTAACTTGATTCATCATAGTCACAAATTTGACTTCAATGGTAGATGTCGGATGTCCATTTTGTATGCTTGACATATGCGGCTATTAGGTCTTCATATACCACATGCTTGTTGGTGACTTCGGACTCGAGGAAATTGAGTGATAAAGTTGATCTATAGTTATAATACTTAGTGCTATTCTAATTCTTAATTTGCTTAACTCGAGTTCCATCAAGGGGAGTGCGGAGTCCGGGTTTTGTTGCTAGGCGTTAGCTCCTTCGTTTGATTTGACTTTTTTAGAGAAGTCTTCCACAAAAGTTGCTACGGCTTAAGCTTTAATCATCATTCGTGAATATAGATGATGTCATATTCAACGAGTTCCTGACTGCTTCAAGAGTTGACCAGAATGTTACGCTTTAGTGAGCTTGAATTTGAGGGGATGGTCGGTGATGCGATTAAATGCATCTAGAAAAATTGTCGAGCATGTGAGCAAGATAAATATAGTAAATGTTAGCTTTTCCATGATAGGTTATCTTGTCTTTATCGCCTGCGAGAACTTAAGAGTGTAGTAGATTGGGAATTACTTTCTCGGTTCCTCATGGACGAGCCTGAGCGATGGGTTCGGCTTGACCTAAATTCAATGAGAGTTCTTTCTTCGCCAGGACTTAATAGTAGCGGTGGAGAGGTCAGAGATTAGTTTTAAGCTCTAGTCTGCTTGCTTGTATTTGATCAAAATTAAAAAAACTCTTAGCTTTTCTTAGCATATTCGAGAAACTGTACTTCACATTTTATTTCTCAACTATGAAATGAAATGATTGTGTGCTACTATCTACTTAGTCAACTTTTGCACCCCATTGCATTTTGGGGAGAAGGCATAATCATGAGTGCTTGTACTTTCTCTAAGTTAGCCTTTATACCTTCGGGCATGAGAATGTATCTAATAAATTTACCGGTTGAATTCCAAACATATACTTCACTTGATTGAGTTTCATGTCATATTTTATGAGCATTCAAAATGTTTCTTTTTGATTGTTTAGATATTTTTCGACAAACAAACTCTTCGTAGGACATCATCCACATTGACTTCAATTTTTTTCCTTTTGATTAAAAAATATTACATACATTAAATCATGGTAGGTAGAACCAACAATCTTTAGCCCAAAGGGAATTTGTATAATAGTATAGCCCTTCACTCGTAATAAATATTATCCTCTCCATGTCGATCAATTTGTTCTAATGGTAGCTAGAAAAAACATTTTGGAAGCTCATTTCTAAATGGTTAACGAACTGAATCTACCATAATGTCAATCCTTGATAGGGGTTAGTTGTCTTGCGGGCGAGATAGAGGTTTGGTTTGTTAAGTTTACACATTCTGCATTTGTTATTCAACTTCTAGACCATGATCACATTGGAAACCTAAGTTGGGTATTGTACCTCTCAATCTCAACCCCTTCCTTGAGCTTCTAAAACACTTCGCGAATCCAGCCCAGTCAACATCATGATTGATGTTCTTATCCTCTTGTTTCATTGGCCGAGTAGTTGAATTTACATTCAATTGGTGGCATGATACATCGATCAAGGTTTTGACATTTCAACGATTAGCTAAAAATATCATGATGCTTAAGGAGAGTATAAATTAACAAATCTATGTGCTACTGTTTCCAACTTCTCACTAATTAGAAACAAATTACACAGTTCACGAGTAGAGCAGATTCTGAATGTCAAAGGACTCTTAATTCATGTTATCGACTTCTGGAGGAAGGATGCAAAAAAGGCGCTCAATTTGCCTCGAACGAGTAATTATCTCCCCATTGCATTGAAACTTTACCACAACATGGTAGGTGGAGACCATAGCTTTGAAATTATTCAAAGTTTGCAAGCGAAGATTGCATTATAAGTGGGTGGTGCATCAACCAACAGGAAGTATTCCATGTTGCTAAACTTGTTTTCACCTTCCCCGCGAGTGGGCGATAGTTTGATTATTCCCAAGGATTCCTTTCATTCAACAAAAAAATTCATAGAGTGGGCCGGTCGTCACCACCAATAGGTCGACCGATATATGCATTTATTAAAGGTTAAATTAAACATGACGTTTCTGTTTGTTAGTGTTAAACGAAATAATACACACTTTAGTAGTTGTTAATAATCATCGTGCCACAACGATATCATTGTAGAATTCCCCTAAAGAGGAAAATTTGTGTCGATGCAAAGTAATAAGGGGGATGAGGCATTCATTTGAGATCTAAAGTATAATAGTGATACAAAGTTCCCCTTAAGGAGCATTTGTTGGTTGTTTTGTCGGATAAAATTTCCTCGTAGGATGGTCGATAATATCCTTAAAATGTAGATAACATTGGCTTGGAAGGGCTCATAAGAGTCCTCTTCTACTAGTGCTTTTCCTTACCATTGGGTTAGCACCCTTGGAGCCATGAACTACGCTGATTTTCCCGGCTTGACTCAACTCTTCGACAAAGCTTTGAAGGTGTCAGCAATCCTCCATGTGTTGATCATGATCCTTACGGTATTTATTGAAATTTTTTGTGCTCTGAGAAAGGCTCGGGTTCTCGGCAGAGTGGAGACTTTTTGAAGTACACTTTTGCTTGTATGTCACTAAATTTGTCATTGAAACCCCTAAATTAATGTTTCCCGGTTGCTTGACAATCGATCGTTTGACCAACTGCATATTCATCTGGCTCTTAAATTTGTCCTTAATCCCCCATCATCTCGTGAGGTTCTTTTCTGTGAGCGACACTCGGATTGTTTAGCTTTTGGTAAATTGAGAGAACGAGAGGTGGTTGGATAAATCTTGCCAAGAGTTAGGACAGGCCATTGAGTTGTCATAAACCAATAAAATACTTGAATCACTTGATCCTGAACCCCTGAGTCAAGGTAGCCTATGCTACCACTAGCTCCAAATCCTACACTTCTAGCTTTTCTTTCCGAACCGAGAGACGTTGGAATGAAGGTTCTTTTTCGGCCCATGCTTGAATTTTTAAATTTTTACGGTGGCTCGAAGCATTGAAGTTCTAGTAAGAGAATCTTTATTCGAGTGATAGTAGACTTCCATTTCTCCCCGATAGTGGCAGAAACATTGGTGTAAGATTGACAGGGTTAATATGGTTTAGGGATCCATTAATTCTTTCTTCACCTTGAGCGCTTCGACAATCTTAGGAATCATGCTCTTCTTGAGAGTGTGGTTCCTATAGAGCTTGCGTTCTTCGCTCGAGTAGCATGTGGGTCAATTCTATCATATTACCCGCCATTTGATTCAGTTACTAAAATTTACTGCAATACAATCTCACATACTCCATGTTTGAGGTTTCTCCCTGATGAGTTCCTTCTCCATGATATGTTTCTTCTTATTTTTTGATAGCAGATTCTATGCTCGCCGCACTTTTTAGGATGTTGAATCCAAATATGTCATGTGGATCACACACAAGGAATAGAGCATTGGACAAACTAGAGGAAAGAGAGAGAGAGAGAAAGTGAGAGAGAGAGAGAGAGAGAAATAGAGTGCACAACAGCACAAATTTTTGAGAGTAAACTCGGTAGTCCTTTATTGGATAATGGACGCTCGATTTTAGGTTTCATAAGTATCTTGCATAATTACATGTTGGCCCTTATTTTAATAGGTGTTAGAAGTCATTATTACATATTTTCATATTTGTAACCAACTGCGGAACTCTTTAATATTCATTACTAATATTGCTACCTTTTAAATTCATTATTGCTTGAAGAGGGTATTTAACGGCTTGTCGGTGTTGTCACTCGATCGGCTTTCGGTCGGTGAAAAGCTTTCGGTCGGCCCTCTCAAGAAAATATGAAGGATATGCCCTCATGTCGTTAGCATGAACTTGGATCATCTAGGGTAGAGGGTGTATTACCGGTGATAGGCATTATCGCTTGGAAAAGGCGCGCCCATGAGAGGATCGGGAAAGTGTTCCACGGTGTATACATGACTTTGAACACTTCGGTAATCGGGTTGTGGGAGAGTGGACTGTCCCTTGGATTATGCTTTTTATTCCTTCGTTCAATTGTGCATCCTCTCGGTCGGGTTTGAGTTCCGACCGGAGGAAATGATACTTGGCGTATGCATCTTTCAATTATCTTAATATATTGTCTTGTGGTGTTCGCCAGCGAGACCCGTTTAGTTTTATCGAGATTCGAGTGGTCATATTTTTTTGCACAATATATAATCAGGCAGAACCCAAATATTATTTGAACTTAATATTAGATCTAGCCTATGGGAAGGTATTTATATGAGATTTTTTTCGTTTAAGTTGAAGGTGATATATGTAGGCTATAAAACGAAGAATTCAATTAATTTAAGGTTAATGAAATAATGGTTACTTACTTTTATTTTGGAATATTTGAAAAAATATGATGAAAAGAAATTTCTAATTTCAAGAAATAGGATATATACCACTTTAATTTTTCTTTAAAAAATTGATAATATGTTGATAAAGTATAACTTTAGTTGAGGAAATTTGCCTTCATACCACACAATTCTTATGTATTTACATATGTAGCTAAATTTGATTTTCACATTTAAAACATATTATGCTGTAAAACCGCATTTTTATGTGGGGTTAAAGATTTGGAAGTGTTCTGCATATAAATAGAAAATTGTAGGTGTTAAATATGTAATCATGAATTGTGTGCAATACCTCTTTTAGTTAACTATACTTAAATATGCAGACGTCAATTAAATATAATTTTAGAACGGTCAGATGGATGGCAACATTTTCGTTGGAGATAATCATAGCAGTCTCCTTCAAAATTAAAAGAAAAATAGATTAATAGTCCTATAAAGATTAAAAAAAGGATTTACAAAGATAAATTTAAATTTATCCAAAGAAGGATTATGAAAATTATAAGATAACAAATTAAGAATTATTCGTCCTTCAGGAGAAAACAATAATTTGAGTGGAAGTTTTGTTTGCTCATGCTGTTTCTCCTATTTTAATCGACCAACATCTGCTTCAACCTTATCAATACGTTAATCTTTTGTTAAATATATTCTGATTGTCCTTAAAATAATACAAAATAAATTACCTGCAAAGTTTCTGATTAAGCACAATCCAAATCAGTAATTACTCCCAGCATTGTGATATATTCGAAAATTTCTAATTGATTTGCTACTAAACATATGATTTAATACAAACAAAAAAATAATTATATAGTAATTTGTGAGTTTGGATTTTGTACTGAATTTAGCGATTAGCTTTGAAACATGGAAGGATTCTTTGACTGACAGCACTCCGAGAGGAAAATTCCTGTCTGAAAGACATTCAATTATTAGTTTCAATGATTCGAATGTTACAAAAGATTTTGAGAGGGTTTGCGTCCTTTGCTTCGGCATCGTGATATAATTCCTGCGTTTTGCGTTTGGTGAGGGGAATAAATATTGGAAGAATTTTTATGAACAAGACAAAACCTGCTTTTATATTAATTAAGAGGGCAAGAAAAAGGGTTAAGTTTTATTGTGAATTTTGATGCGAGAGTGAAAATTTGTAAATTGAATGAAAGAGGTGATGGATTTGTAAATAGGAATGTTTAGATCGATTCTATAGGTATGCTTCTCGTAACGAGTGGATGTGCGAGAGATTATTGCATCGGGGCACGGATACAAATTTACGTCGATGCCGATTAAAGTTGGTACGTGAAAATGTGAGCCTAAAACAAAGCCACAGAAGTGTTGGTTGTTTTTTAAAAGTGTAGGACCGCTGCAGCGAATGTTAATTTTAATTAGACACGGGATGTAAATTTAAATTTATTACGAATCATTGGAAATATGATAGAGGGCATATATTTATCTTGATCAATGCTTTTTTTCTCTCTCTCTTTCTTAAATTATGTGTTTAGAAAATAGTAATTTATCTATCTTTTTTTCTTGGGAAAAATTCAAGAGGGCTTTATAGAGTTAAACAATTATATTAATTTAGAATTAGATCCAACAAATTAAGAAATTTATACTTCCATGACTAGAAAATTTAATTCTCAGCATTTAAGTGAACCCCACCCCAGTCAAGGAACTAGTGCATGATGTAATTTTCTTTGCCATTCGGACAAATTTGTTTAGGCATATCAACCTAGGAACATGTGCCCTCTCTTATTTATTTAATATATCTTTACATTATATATATATATATATATATATATATATATATATATATATATATATTTATTTATTTATTTATTTATTTATATATGATTTTTATTTAATATTTATTCTAATAAATATTTAATTCATGCTCAGCAAAACATTATTAATCAAACATCAAATTTGAAAATAAATTTCAACATACTAGTAGTGTTCGTTTGCAACACTACATGTGAACGACTGTTAGGTCTAGTTGCAAACTCTTGATAACCCGATTTTTCAGTGCATTGAACCCTAAATTTCTTCTTTCTGCTACTTGGGAAGCAATTGATTGAGCTTGTGATCTCATTGTAACGTGGAACGATATATCCTTTTATTTCGTTAATCCCTGTGCCACTATTCTTTATTTTTTCATTTATACTGCCCTCTAGCTCATCTTCCGAACATCTATAAGCCTTTGGCTGCCGACATCCCAAATTACAGTATAGTCGTAGATAAATTCATTAATTTGCATTAACATCCTTTTTAATAGTTAGCATGTGAATTTCTTGTTTTATTCGAGTAAAATAATCATTAAAATGGTAAAAACTTTGCATGTTAATTCTCCATACAAGATTATGTTGAACTTTTATATAATATTCATTGTACTTAAGAATTTCTTATTATTGGTCTCATAAAAATGGAAAAAAAAAAATCTTAGTAAACTAGACATTAAAGTTACTTTGATGATTCTTGTTAGCCTTATTTTCCATTCATGCACTGGCAAGCTTATATCCAATCTTTTAGGGGCATATGACCGTCCACCTAGTGTCACAAGATGGTAAATTGAACTTGGATAAGCTTTTGCTTGAATCTCATTTAGTGGAACTTAAACAAAATGAAATCAAATCAAAACTAAACTTCAACGAAATTTAATATGAGCTAAAAACACTTAATTTAATCAATCAAAACCCTCTAAAAACTTCAACTCAAAATCAAAAAGTTTTTATCTTGTGGTGGGACCCACTTTGACTTTAAATATCTTATGATTGAGCTCACTTTGACCAAAACCAACTACACCCCAAATAAGTTAAGTTCGGAATTTTGGCCATAAGCACCCATAACCACCTAGTCACTTCAAATTAAAATATCTTCAACTAGAGGCAACTTATTCGAAAACCTAATTAATTGAATCACATTGGATTTCCTTGCATTTTTCTTTTCCAAATAGCTAAGGTTTTATTTTTGGCCATCACATAACCACCATCTTCAAATTTATGTTTTCCCCCGTTTTAAAATTTCCCCCATTTCTTCATAACTCCTCCCTCCAAAATCCTTTTCTCACATGAAACCTCTCATTTGGCAAAAAATACACGGTTATCTCATCTTCTCATTCTATTCTCCCTCTCAAACTCGAGCCCTCCATTCTCTCCTCTTGTCCCCTCTCTTATCAAGCTTCTCTCCTCCTTTTCCTCTTGAAACGGAGTCATTCCCTAGTCCCCATCCCACTTACTTTCTGTTGCCACATTCCTCGGCACAAGGCTAAAACTCTCTACACCATAAAATGTTAATACAAGACAAGAAAACGAAGGAATTCTCCAACCCAAGCTATAATTTACTTATTCTTGCTTATTTTCAGATTTTGCATGGATAGGTTTAGGAAATTGTGATGAATTCTACGATCTTCCTCTTCTTTCCACGATGGTCGAACCATGTGTCTTCCTTCCTATATCAAATTGACCAAATTCCACTTTCTTCACCATTTCTTCACTACTTTCTCTGTCTCTTTTCTCACCCACCCAAAACCACACAACACCACGTTCTCTTTTCTCTCGGCACACCCGTACACCTAAGCCACACATAACCTGCCTTATCTTCTTCTCTCACCATACCTCATTAAAACCTAAATTATGCACAACAAACCACATTCTCTTCTTGTCCTCTATATCCAAAATCATAAACACACACTACAGTACATTACGATTTCTTCTCTCCCTCTACATGAAAAGCTAAAATGCACATAACACGCACTCTCTCCTTATCTTGACCCCATACCAAAAACACATAACATCCCTCTATCTTTTTCTCCCTCTTTTACCCCATACCGAAAAATCACAACACCCCACTCTTTCTCTCTCTCTCAACCCATGCCCTAAACCTTAACCATTACGTTACACCATTTTCTCTAATCCCCCATACCACAAACCCTAACCATAAAACATTATTATTTTCTTCATGCTTATAAAACTAAAATCACACAATATCTCACCATTTTCTCTATTTCCACCCTACTTGAAACCTTATCCATTAATCTTTCTTCCCATTTCTAGCACACTGTCGGGAGACCTCCACCCAAGTCTTTCATTTCATTTTATCTCGCTAGCTTATCTGAAAATCTCACTCGAAGCTCCTCTCATCCTCTCACTCACTAACCTACTTGAAACTCTCCCTCACCTAAACCCACACATCATCTATTTCTCATAGCCTAAGTCTAAAATCTAGCTCTTTTTAATATGGTGTAATATTTCATGTAATACAAATTAAAAGCTTGTGGTTATGTTATGAATTTGCCTCATCAATAAAAGGGTACATGTTTATCTTAGGTTATATGCAATGGAAATTCCATGACAAAAAATGTATGTGTGTCTCATATGATTATGTGTAAGCCTCATGCCACATAATCATATATATATATATATATATATATATATATATATATATATATATATATATATATATATATGAAGCATCATATGATTGATTTTATATTCCATGTAAAGTTAGTCAATCACGTGGTAGCCTTAGGCTTCTTACATGCCAATACCTCCATGTGCTTGGGGTGTAAGTTTAGGGCTAAAGAAAATCCATTTGCTTAGGTGTATATTTCATGTTAGAAGAAATTCATGTATTAGTTCTACGTTTCATATAAAAAAAGAAAAAGAAAATCATCACATATTCAGTTCCATATTTAAAAAAAAAACAAAAAAAAATTAATGTTTAAGTTTCGTGTTTTATACAAAAAAAACCATAAAAATAAATAAATAAATAAATATTCATGGTTAGTTCTATTATTCAGAAAGAAAACAAGAAGAAATCTATTTATCAGTTCTTTGTTTCATAAAAATAAAATAATAACAAAAAATCATCACATATTTAGTTCCATGTTTCAAATTAAAAAAAATAATAATAAATTCATGTATCGTTCTATGTTTCATAGAAAAACAAAAAATTCATGCTTAGTTATAAGCGGTCGGCTGGCTTCTTTTTGAAAAAATGATTTTGATTTAATGTAGGTATATAGTTTTGACTTTTGAAAATAGTATTTTAATTTTTTTTAAATTTATTTGTAAAGATCCCGCATGTCTCGTAGTTTGCAGTTGAGTGCAATACCACGAGTGGTACACCCCATCGAAAGATAAGTTTATCACTTGACGGTAAACTCAATTATATAAACTAAGAAGTACATGACATCCATTTAATCTTGTAAAAATTTATTATCGCAGTAGAAGTTCCCTTATATAAAATTAAGTAGGGTTTATTTTATTTAGGTTTTTTAGTTCCACATAAAGGCAAGCCTCTTTAGTTAATTACATCCTAATCGACCGAGGTCACATAAAAGCTTTCTTGATAACTATAAGAGGTTCTATCTTGAAGATTTTAATGTTTAGTTTTCAAGGTTGGACATGGAAAAAGTAAAAGGGAGAGGATTAAATAGGAACGATTATTTAGGAATCTAAAGGGAAAAAAAAGTAGGGGTTGTCCATGATTTTAAGGAGAACCTCGAGTGACTTCCCAAACTATCCTACTTTTTCCTTCAATTTTGAAGATGATGTTATTTTAATGTATCAATCTTACCGATTTTATTATTTAGGGCTTACATTTACATGATGATATCCGATCATACGAGATAGCAAATGAGAATTTACATCATATCGAATGATGACCTCGGGAGAATGCAAAAGAGTTGAGGGCTTTATATTACCTGATATGATTGTGCAAAAGCTTTAAAGATGAATGAGGATTTATGTCGCACTAGGCGGACAACCTCGAAGTCCTTTAGTTATGTTATTTATGCCTAAGAAATGGTTTGATGAATATCGTGTTTGCTCTCTTGATGATGTTCTTCATTCATTGGTGGAATTCCTTTGTCCTTTGCTTACATCCTCGCTTTAACAACATAAAGTTTGCTTGACTCATGGTGATAGTAGCTGAGTTCCTTATTGTAGTTGCTTTCACAGGTTTTAGGTTTATGTCTAATGTTTTTATTATGATTATTATTGAATCAATTAATCTTATTAAAGTGTGTGTGTTCATGTGTAATAGTGAACCATCTAGGTAATCGAACTCTTTATTTTCTATTAAAGGTTTAAAAATATGTAAAGAGAATGTACATAAGTAAAGCATGTTGTAGAAGGCAATAAACAAAAAGAAATGAACTAAACATTGCGTACCTCGGCCTGTTGCTACTGTTGCGAAGGGGTTAGAACACTATAATAGAATAGTACGCAGGGAATTATACGAATTCAGTGTAAAGAAATAAGACACATTGTAAAAAAGTAGGGACGAGCAAAAATACATTTGTGAGAAAACACAAATGAATAAAACAAAACATGATGTCACATATAGAAGATTGGGGTTAAGGGTAAGAATTTGGCAAAGGTGGGGGCTCGGATTTGGGTTGTGTGCCTTATAATCCCAACCCTGGGTAAGAAGCTGGCAAGACGATGTATGGAGGGGGCGGTTTCTAGGCTGTCAGTGATTAATGACGGGAATTTTATGAGATATCAAAGTTCTTTAAGATTTCATGCATGCGAGTTTACTTAACAGTCAAAAAATGTTGTTGTCATGAAAAAAGATATATATTTTGTTATATTATGAAAATATAATTTTCAAAAAATTAAGTAGTCATAAGTTAGTGTTGATTAGGCGGAACTACGAGCAACCTAAGAGGGCTAGAGACAATATTCTTACTAAGAGTTGGGGAATAGTTTCATCGGCCCTATCCACATTCACTTAAAAGGATCTTTGAGGTAAGAGATACCATTCCAAATACAAAATTTGTATCCCTTACTTACTTTGCATTCGCATTATAAATGCATTGCATAGCCATATAGACCTCCAACTTACACTAGTCGATGATCCATATGTGGCATTAACAGATATACCCGATTTCTCATGATTTGAATACCTTATCGAGAGGCTCGAATCCTTGACCATTGGGTTATTTTATGTAGGATACGTGGTTTGGTATTTTGTTAAGTGTGAATTAACGGGTCCTGAATCATATGTTGGTGGGTCTCTAATATTTTGAGGATGATTTTCTTCAGCAAAAATTAATATGTCTAAATGTCCTTCAAAATGCCTAAAATATTGTAAAGTGTTCAGGGCATAACCTAAAATACTTTTAAAATCTCCCCAAATCGTTTCGAGTTTGGACTCATTACATCGTTAAATTAATCACCTATGCTAGGTCAAGATCTAGTAGTGGTGTTATAACCTTATGTAGTGAACAATAATGTTTTATTTATCCAAATAGTAGGGTAACTAAACATTTATTTGAGTTTACATTTAGGGATTATGTGGGTGGACGACCTTCGGGGGGAATTGAGTTACGGAAGTAAAGTTTTACTCCTTCAATTAAATTGAGCTTGTAGTGTTTTAAGGGTATTTATAAATTATTATATTTCTTTTATAAACCTCATTAAGTGATTCTTGATCAAGTCTAGCTCACTACTAAGCTCTTCAAAACCTTAAGGGTGGATTTGTAATTGTTGAAAATGTTAAATGGAAATGAGCTTAATTTCCATTAAAGGTTGTATTATCATTTAACAATTGGTTTGATGCTTTAAATAAGTGGATTATTATCTTCCTAAATCAAACTCCTTACATTAGGATCATCCAAATTAATTAACTTCAAATCATGAAACAATTTAAAATTACATTTTTACCCTTTGGTAGAAAATGACGTGAATTAGTTTATACCCTTTAACCCTTTGTGTTACAACCACTTCAGAGAGTTAAATTATGAGTCGGTATTATCCATTTACCCACTAGTTTGACCTAAGTTTTAATTAGAGTTCAAATTCTATAATTATTATCTTGTTACAGGCTTTCCACTTCATAATTCTTTCAATTTAAGCTGAAATGACTTTGAAACATTGTTGTTACCCTACTCATAGGAAAATTAAAATATCAGAGGTGAATTTATATTTTTCTGATTTTTATTTAATTTTTAATAATTATTTTAGTTTTAAAATATGGAATTTTCGATATTTGATTAATTTAATTAGCAAAATAAACTTTCGTTGTCTTTAGAAAAATTTTAGAACGTTCACCTAGATCGGAAGGACATCTAGGAATCATTTTTGTAAATATTTGAATTATATCTTAATTTTATAATTCTTTTAGTTGGGTTTAATAGATAAATAAGAAAATATTTTTTATTTCAAAAAATTTATTTTTATATTTTTCATAGAGTTTCTACGACCTCGAGTTAGAAATTTATTTTTCTATTTTGCGTTTTCTTTTATTTTTTATAATTATTTTATAGATTAATATGGAAAAAAATACATTGTAAATGCTAAAAAAATATATTTTTACACCTTTAAAAATTTTTAAACACATTATTGAGTTGTTCTCTAAGGTTGGGAAGTGATTTGTCTTTATTTTGAAGTACATTTATATTTTTGTTATTTTTAACTATTTTTATTTATTTTTAAATTAAAAAATAGTTCAAAAATAAACATTTTATTTTGACTTTAATTTGATTATTCCTAAGTTTCTATGGTCTCGGCTAAACACACTAAATTGATTTTTATAATATTCTTATTTTTATTTTTATTTGTGTAGTTAGTTTGAAAGCGAAATTGATATTTACTTATAAAAATACATTTAATATTAAAAATAAATTTTATTACTTTTAATGTATACGATGACCATACGAGGTGGTTACCTTCAATCTGGTCATTTTGATGATTTTTTTGGCTATTTTTATTTTTCTAATTTTATTAATTTTAAAATAAGAAAATACTTTTTAACTTTTTAAATCTGATTTTTATTTTCTAAGATCACTCTGGCCACATTATACTCGCACAAGCTAATTTTATATTTTTCTGATCTTTATTTCTTTATGTTTTTAAAATTAAAATAATCTGAAAATCTTAGAGAATTAAGACTTTTGATTATAGGGTACTCTTTAACCATGGAAAAATGAAGACCATTGATGTCATCAAGATCAAACCCTCAAAATTTCATTTAATTTAAATAATTATTTAATCGAGTTATGATTTAATTATTCTATGAAGTATTTAATTAATTTAAAATAAAATACTTAGCAAATATTTTTTTAGTTTTAATAAGTTCTCTCATTCATGAGCATGAGTGGTATTTTTATTTTTATTTTTATTTTAATGAATTTTCTATAGCAATATATAGATTTTTAAATTTTTTGTAATTGTTAAATCCAAAATACCCTATTTCTTTACTTATCAGCGTCGGCACCACGTCAAACCTTGACAACTGCGAAGACCACACATCGCGTTACGATTGGTTGAGCATTCCATGCTAGGCGCTGACTCGGCTGCCCGGTTCGCGTATCATTTACCCGTACGCCATCTCGACCATCCATTTAATACATGCGGAAACGGATGACATCCATTCATCATCTTCGATTGTCACAGCTTTGAAGTAACATCAATGATTTCAAATCTTAATATCTCACACAGTGAACCAAATCACTCGTGGTTTGTTCCTACCTTCATATAAGTGAGACGAACCTATACGTACGGTTAAATATCTATGAAATTAAAATTTTCTTCATAATGCCCAAACCAAAGAAAAATTTAGGGATTTTGGGTTATACCTTTTGCCCAAGAGGTGAGGCCTTGATGAGGCTTGCACTTGAGCATCGCCTTAGTCTCACGAACCTCCTCAAATTGTTGGTTTTTGGTGTCGCGAGGCTATGTACGATCTTGGTCAAAGGGTGGCTCGGGCTTGGCCTTGTGCTATCTTCAAGGAGCTAAAAAAAGGCTAATTTGGATGAGGGACTTCTATGTTTGCTGCGGGAAGCTTTTAGATGAGTCAATTTGGAGTTTTGGTGGATTTGATGATATGACCATGAAATACCCTAGATTTCGAAGCTCAAAAATTAGGGTTGGATAGTGTTGGAGATATGCTAGCAAAGGACTAGAATGAACTTAGGATAGCGGGAGAGGCTATGGAAGCAATTGTCAGGTTTCCCTAGGTTCTTGGTCATCTCCTCATCTTGGCTATAAGGTGGCTTAATTTATAATCCTAGCAGGGAAAGGCTGCGGGTTCCATTGGTCGGTACAAGTTAGCTTAGGTGGACGGGAAAATGATCCAATTGACAATTTGGGATTGCCACATTAGATGGGTAAAATTTTAGGTTTAAGCTAAGGAAACCTTCTTGGTTTTGGGTTTTACGGCCCACCGGGGTGGTACAGTCGAGACCTGCGATGGTGGGTAGCTTGCTTAGGAAGGTTGCCCTTACATTCGGGGGCTGCCGGGTGATTCTTACTAACAATGTGACTGACTTATGAAGGAAATACATAATTTATAAAATCAAAATATATTTTGGAATGAAACTAATATTTTGCACGGAAGCTGATATTTTTCCAAAAATATAAAAGTATTTATATGCATGACAAGTTAAGGATATTTTAGGATGACAAGTTCATAGGTCACATCACTTGGTTTGAGAGTTGTCATCTCCTAACTAGTTTATTGGTAGTCTTCTTTCATATATTAGGTCTCATCGACTAAGATTTTTATTAAATGCTTACGGGCATCTATCGAGGGTTGCTAGAGGCCACAAGCACTGAGGTTGATTTGCCTAGCAACTAAAGTGCTTACATCGTGTTACGATCTTGTTTGTGCCACCTAATTCGTTCTACATGCCCGATATCTTTCTTGTTATTATTATTTTTAAAAGATATATATATATATCTTTGCTTTATTGACCTCACTTTTGTGAGGATCATTTATAAATCATTTTGAAGAAGGACATACACCAATATTGACTTTCCTAAATCTTACGAGTTCAACTAAACCACAGTACACAAGGGTAAAACCTTTAATAAAGCCTTTTTGACTTAGATTCAGAATGACATCTTAAAATAATCGAATCGGTAATGACAAACCTGTTATGATCAATCCTTAACTAAATGATCAAACTTAGTTAAATGGTCGATTCATGACCTAATGACCACCACATTGACTAAAATTGGTCGACCCTTGACGTAAATATTCGGAATTTGGTCAAAATGGTCAATTAATGACCTAATGACCACCACATTGACAAAAATGATCAACCTTAATATATAATGGTCGAATTTGGTGAAAATGATCGGTCATGGCCTGTACTCCTGCACATTGATAGTCGATCCATTGATCTAAATGGTGAATTTGATGAAATAATCGATTCATGACTTAATGACCACTACATTGACCCGATGGTCGGCCTAATGACCTAAATGGTCAAATTTGGTCAAGATTGTCAACACATGACCTAATGACCTCCACATTGACCCAATATCGATCCCATTGACCACTAAGTCAACCCAGGCACACCAAATTGGTCAAATATGACTCATTTGATCAATTTAAGACATTAAAATGATCGAACATGGTCATTTTCCCAACCACTAGTTAAACACATGCTTACATTCTTAAAATTGATAACCATTATAATTAAATTAATCATGACAAAGGTTAACTAAATCATCTGAGTCCAACCCTGGACCTGGAGTAGTAAACCATGATCAACCTATGTCGACATTTGTCGACCATGGTCGACCTTGGACAAATTTGGTGAAAATACCCAATTTTGGGCCAAATTAGTAAAATTGTTCAAATAATTGACATACCAAGATTACTTTGACCAATTTTTTGTTTAATAATATAATTTCTACAAATTTTAATTAATTACATAATTAATTAAAAATGAAATTATGATCGAATGATCAAAAATGAATTGAGCCCATGACATCATACATGACATAAAAATCCCATAATTGATTTTGAAGTTAAATCTAAATTATGGGGAGTCATAAATGGGTCATCCATAACTCATTAAACTCGTCATAACATGAATTACATCAGCAGTCCATTATCCATAACATTTAACCAAGGTTAAGCATAATGATAACATTTTTATGAGGTGGCAAAATCCTTTAACCTAAGTCATGAATCCCTCTTCCCATGAAATGAGGTGGTCGACTAATCTAAATTCCATCTCACTTGTTTCGGGACTACATAATAAAAGGAAAACACACACTTAAGCTCTCTCTTTCACCATGGTTAATCAAGATGAAAGTTCATCTTGATGCATGATAGAAAGCATAAATGGTGTCAATCAACCATACCTTCTTTGGGGAAGGTTTTAGGTGATACTACTCACCTCTCCCCCACCCAATCAAATAAAAGCTTGCCTTAACCATCTTTTTCACCATGGTAACTCCATCATGACACTTTCATAAAAAATAGGAAGAAAAGGGTTATGTGTCATCCTCTCCAAACCTCATTAAGAGGTGGTGAATATCATATGGGGGATGTGAATTCGGCAAGGTTGATCGAGCCTCATCCACCCCATCCATTTGCCAATAGGAATGAGGCATAGCCATGACTCACATAATCAAAATACGTAGGGATAAGATAAGCGAATTTGGGAGGTTAAATGTAATCATTCAACGACGCACATTTCTCATCTCCTTAGAACCCTAAACCTTCTTTGAGCACTTGCTACCTTCTCGAATGAGTCAAAGTAAGTTTGAGCTCATTCATGGCCATCCATGGCTATAAATAAGCCAAAACCGAGAGGAACAAAGAGGAAGAGACCAAAGCAGGGAGACCTAGATACCTTTGCCCGATTCCTAAAACCTTCGACGACAAAATTGCTCCCCATACCACAAGAAATTGATTCCCCGTAGAATCAAGCTGCGAAATCCATCATCTCCTCCCAATTTCTCTACTCGAAAATAGGACAATTTTCTCTTTTGAAATGAAGCTTCTCAAAACTTCAATTTAACTCTTCTAAAAGCTTCCTAGAGCTCTACGAAGGCAAACCGAATCGAAATTTGCCTTTCCTATAGGCTCTAACAAAATTTGTGATGAACTTTCACTTAGAACTTCATTTACATTTTGATCTGCCAATTAAATTGTTAAAACTTATTGTGAGACATATGTTCCGAAAGGACAATGTCCATAAGTGCGTGACGTACTTCATGGGGGTTGGGTGCAATAAATAGAGAAATATTTTTTGATGGGTGTAGAATTGAAGATTTTAGAGTGACAGGCTGAAATCCCTAATTTGGTCCTATGGTTTGGAAACTAAAGCGAGAGTTAGCCTTCAAACGAAGGGAAGTGGGAGCTAGGTAATGACAGCCGGTATCCTCCCAGCCTAACCACGGATTTAAGGACTAAAACTAGAATTAGACAATGTTATTTATATTACTCGGAAGAGAGTAAATAATAGGAATGCTCATATTTGGCACAATACAGTTGTATCACTGATCTTTGTCACTAAATCATCACATTATCATTGGAAGGGAGGAGGATTCTTTCTTGCAATTTGAACTTTTGTTATAAAATTTAGTCTTGTGTTTGTTAATTGTGTTAGAAGAGTCTAACGTACTTTGGTAGAATTAGTAACTGCTACTGTCTGAACATCCTTAAATTATTCGTAATTGTTGCAATTGTGTTGTGATTCGAGTGGTGACTTATGTGCTTCATTATAGAGTTTGCAAATCTCATCGTGGGATCGATAACAATGACTCCACTAGAGCTCTGTATTACTTGAGTGATATGTATACTTGCATTTTAAATGTGTGACTCACTAGAAATCTAAATCAATATATATATATATATATATATATATATATATATATATATATATATATATATATCTGAGTTCATAAAATTTTGGCATTTAAAAAAGTTGCACCAACCCTCCTCATTGACTTAGGCTAATAATGCTCCGAGGGAGTCGTGCGATATAAAGTATCAATGATTGTCCTAGGATAGGGACTGGTAAAACAGGTGTCATGAGGTACTAATTAATATCTTCAAAGGCCCGCTGGCAATTCTCGTCTCAAGTAAACTTGGCATCCTTTTTTATTAATGTCGAAAAGGGCCGACACATATCTGACATATTATATATAAAGTGTATTAGGTATGTCAATATCTCTTTAAAATATCGTAGTTTTTCAAGGTTCTAGGAGGCGGCATCTCTAAGATAGCTTTAATCTTCTCTGGGTCGATTTCAATTCTTCGATGACGGACAATGAATCCTAAGAATTTCCCGGAGGTAACGCCGAAGGCGCACTTTAAGGGATTTATCTTAATATTGTATTGTTGTAATCTTTTAAATACGATCCCCAAATCATACAAATGATCGGTCATTTATCTGCTCTTGGTGACTAAATCATTCACATAACACGCAACCTAATTATGGATAAGGTCATCAAAGATCCTCGTTATAGCTAGTTGGTAAGTTGCTCGGTGTTTTCAACCCAAATGGCATCACTACATAGCAATAAATACCGAACAGTGTTCTGCATGTCGTAAGCGTCACATCTTCTGGAGTCATCTTGATCTGATTATAATCGGACGATCCATCCATGAAAATAGAAAATCTAGTGTGACAACACAATGTTCACCATTAATTCCGGTATCGGTAGTGGAAACTCATCCTTTGTACATGCTTTGTTTAAGTCTCTAAAGTTAACACACACTCGTATTTGTCAATTCTTTTTCTTAACTGGCACAATATTGGCTAACGATGTCGGGTACTGCTCTTCTCGCACAAAGTTAGTGTCCATTAGCTTCTTCACCTTAGTAATGACTTTTTCTATTTCGATGTGCATTCTTCGGGGAGCTTGTTTTATTGGCGTTATACCATCACTTTGAACAATATACCTGAGATAGCTAAATCATTCACACCTTTTAATAATTTGATCACCTAAAATTACACTTATGTCACTAGAGCTACTACTACTAAAATTGCATTCCATGTATTTAATTTTAGTTCTACTCAAACAAAGGCCTTTAGACTCCAATCTAGACCTCCACAATTCAAGTTTTTCCTGAGCTTTTTCTCTCAACTTACCCACTAGAAGGATATCATCAGCAAAAAGCCTACACCAAGCTACATCCTCTTGTAAATGTCCAGTAAGACCATCCATAACTAAAACAAAAATAGGATAATATTTGGTCAATCCTCCTCCTGTTCGAAAATAAGAAACAACTCCAGTATACATATCTTTAATGACTTGAATATAAGTCATATCAACACCTTTCTTTTCAAGAACACTCCGAAGGATATCTTTTGGAACCTTATCGTAAGCTTTTTCTAAATCAATAAAAATCATATGTATACCCTCCATTTAGTATCTAAACTTCTTCATCAAACCTTTGAATAAATGTATAACTTCCATAGTAGAACAAACCTACATGAATCCAAATTAATTATGAAAAATCTTTATAATACGTCTTAACCTATGTTCAATTACCATCTCCCATAATTTTAAAGTATGACACATCAACTTAATTCATCTATAATTTGTACACTCTTGTGCTTCCCCTTTATTCTTAAAAATAGGGACCAAAATACTCATCCTCCACTAGACATCTATTTAGTTTTTAAAATAATATTAAAGAGTTTAGCAAGCCAAGAAACTCTCAATTGTCCTAAATATTTTCACACTTCAATTGGGATGTCAGCAGGTCCTACACTTTCCACCCTTGTTTTTCTTTAAAACCTCATCAACTTTCTTTTACTAATGTGACGGTAAAAATGATTGATTGTAGTATTATTAATGATATTAAGATCACTAAGGTCGGTCGTATTTTCAAAAATTTCATTAAAAAGCTTATCAAAATAACCCACCCACCAATATATAATATCTTTATCTAGAAAAACTTTTTTTACTATCATCTTTTATACATCTAGTTAAATCTTTATTTCTATGTTCTCTTTGTTTGACTAAATTATAAAGATCACTAAACGCAGAAATATTAGCGTCACAGATTATTCTCTTAAGATTATATACGAGTAATTTGTTAATTTTCCCAATTCTTTAAGCTATTACATTTAAACTAATTTATATAGCATAATTTCTTATATTTTATCTTTTCTTACACAATATTATTCAACCGCCAGCTATTGTTATTTATAAAAATTTTTTCGTTTGATTCTCCAAATACATCTCTTACCACTTGTTTAATAGTATTTGTTACTTTATCCCACATAACATTTACTTTTCATGAACATCCCAAATTTTAAAATGTTAAATTTTACTCGTCAAAAAAAATTTTATGTATCTTTTAAATACCTCATCTAATTCTACGAACGATGAATCATAGTATTCTTTTTTTTGCAACTCTTCTTCTTAAAATCTAGAACTAACAATCAAAATATAAAAAATAAGACTTCGTTTTAACTTGTTATTAATTTTTTTAATTAATTTAATAATATAATAAATTTGTCAACCTCAAAAGAAAATATCTTCTACAACCATGCCATATTCTTAACCATGTCATATGACCGATCCAATCAAAATTTTTTCGGTTGATAATTTCACAAAATAGATTTTAAACTATTAGGCATCACAATTAATAAAGGAAAAATAACATTATTTGATGTCAAATTAAAATAAACCAAGGGACTAGGGGTGTAAACAAACCGAACACGAACAAACAGAACTAGTGTTCCTGTTTGAAATGTTCGAACACATTACTGTTTGTGTTTGATTTGTTTAACAAACTAAACGAAAAAAAAATTATTCGTGTTCATTTCGTTTGCTTATCGAACGAATCGAATACGAATTTCTTAGTGAACCGAACACGAACTATTCTCGAACGAGCTTTTTTGACAGCCCTAGCTTTGATAGCATACTTCCTCGAAATGAAGCAAATTGATCAGATATTTCGTACACATCAGGTAATCCATACTTCCTCAAAATGAAGCAAACCGAATAAGGCGTGTAGGATTTTGTTTAGAATTTTATTTTAATATATAATATAATATATTAATTATAATATTATAATATTTATATTAATATAATTAATACTATAATATTATTATTGTTATTAATAATTTATTATATATTATAATTTATAGAAGTTTAATTATTTAAATATGATAAATTTTTATAATATATAATTATTTTTAAAATATCATAAATTTTTTATATATAATTATTTTAAATTATTTTATATTTTAAACAATAACAACCCGAACACGAACGAACACATCACTGTTCGTGTTTGGTTCATCTAAAAAACTGAACGAAAATAATTATTCGTGTTCGTCTCATTTGCTTATCGAACGAATCGAACACAAACTTTATGGAGAACCGAACACGAACTGTTCGCGAACGAGCTTTTTTGACAGCCCTACCAAGGGCCTTCAGAAACGCATTCCATCAAAAATAAGCTAAATATTGGATTGCATAAAAGACTGGTTGCTCCGCAAATAATTGGATAATGTCTTAAAAAAACCTTCCTTTCTTTTTTTTTTCTTGGTCAACTCCATCCAAATAATCCGCTAAGACCAATTCATTAAAATTTTCATATTCAAAGACATGCCTCAGTTTATAATTCAGTCAAGCGATTAAACAAAATGAGTTTAGGAAGCACTTATCAGTACCAAGCAAATGGCATCTTCAAGCAGAAATTGGCAATTTCCAGCATTTCACAAGAAGCCATAGTTGATGATACCGCATTAGCTCCCAAGATAGACATTTTTTTCAACTTAACTAATACATGTGTACATAAAACTCTTAATAAGACATGTTACAAAATACTTACATGATCTGGTCTCACGGATTAGAGTTGATAAAGAGATGTTTGAAGCCGATTAGCTTTTGCCACTGCAATATAAGCCAAGCAACAGCACATAAATAGGTAACAAGCAGGCAGGCTCGACGGAGAATTTGTACCAGGCGCTTCTCTGAATTCCACTGATTGGTAAGTGAAGATAACGCAGCCTGAAGGATCTTGATTAGTATGATGCAGCACATGGAAGCTAGCATTCCCAGCACAATGCCTGCTACAGTATACCCCAGCTGCTGTCCTGCTGCACTCTTCTCAGAAAGTGATCTTGTGAAACTGCAAAATGGTAATAAAGAATTTACATTAAAACAATGAACCATGAAAAGAGCAAATTGTTTAAAAATATTAGCATATTAACCATAGTTGGTAGGTGATAACAAGAGTGATTAGGATTTCAGGGGAAAAATAACTTCAGCTAGTACAGGAGTTACAAAATGTAGCCAGCACTCCAAGATTCTGAAATTCAAATTCAGCTAGCAGTAAGAGAGTTATTTAGGATACCCATAGCAATGAAGTTTCAAGATTAGTGCCATAAAATGATGAGGGCGAACGACGACTCTAGTCAAGACTTATGAAGTTGGTGATGCATTAATGAATCCTAGGATACATCAAAGAATCAGAGTTTGTTCTTTTAATTGCACAAACATGACCGTGCCTGCAACTTCAAACAAAAACTCGCATAAGAGCATCATCCTTTTCATAAGCACGAGGCAAAAACAAAGATTAACCAATGCCTCAACTGCTCAACTGTGAAAACAAATAAAGATGGAAAGGCAACCAGCCCCAACAGGTTCGACCACAACAACAACAACAAAGCCTTAACCCCGCTAAGTGGGGTTGGCTACATGAATCCTTTTTCTTCATTGCGTTCTATTTAGTGTCAAATTTTCGTTTAATTCTAATAAATTAAGATCATTTTTTATGCAACCACAACAGGTTCGACCAAATAAAATAAAACAAGAAACAAATATTAGATGGTATTTAGGTATGAAGGATTTTGATCAAATAAATTTGATTGGTGGTGTTTTGCGGGTTGGAATGGGCAAGAAGCAGAGTGGCTTTGCTTGGTTGAAAGAAAGATCAGAATATTACGTTTGGAACGATTTGGGCACAGCAAAGATCACTTGCATTTAACAGAGAAACCATATTATTAGTTGAGTTCTCGGAGAAAAGCTCATCCAATAATTAAGCCCCCTTTCGGACTACATGATGAATTTCTTAATGGACAGAAGTCCTATTAATTTTGTAGACAACATTCCAGGGTTGATGTTAATGCTGCAATTGAAAGATGCAAAGCAGCAGGGTAAAAGTACTGAACTTGAGAGTCCCAAGTATATTTCGAAAAAATTTCAAAAAGTGATATAATATTTTTTGAAAGATCAAATTGTTTCAACTGAATATATATGGAATGTAATTTTAGTAGTAGTAGCTCTAGTGATAGAAGTGTAACTTTGTATGATCAAATTTAAAAGGTGTGAACGATTTAGATAGCTTCGGTCTATTGATCAAAGTGATGGTGATATAAATGGGGATGTTATTAGTAGAATTCAAGTTGGTTGAATGAAGTTGAGGAATATTTCAGGCCTATTGTGTGATAGAAAAGTACTGATCAGACTGAAGGGAAAATTTTATAAGATGGAGGTGAGACCTGCAATGCCTGTGGCGCTGAATGTTGGCCTTTAAACGAGAAGCATAAAACTAAGTCAAGTGTTGCCGCGATGAGAATGATTAGGTGGATGAGTGGCTTTACAATTAAGAGACAAAATGTGAAATTAATAGATCCGTGATAGGGTTGGTGTAGCTACAGTGACGTACAAAATTAGAGAGAGCCGTCTTAGATGGTATGGTCATATTAAACATCGACCATCTGATGATTCGATTAGGAAAGTAGATGTTTTAGATTCGACTTAGGTTAAGAAAGGCAAAGGTAGACCTAGGAAGACTTTGGCATATTGTATAAAAAAGGATCTTAATTTATTAGAATTAAATGAAAATATGACACTAAATAGGATGCAATGAAGAAAAAGGATTCATGTAGCCGACCCCACTTAGTGGGATAAAGGTTTTGTTGTTGTAGTTGTATACATTATAATACACCTAAATCAAAACCTCACCAGACTCACAGGCAATTCACTGCGAATTGATAGCTCATTCTTGGCCCATGAAATTACCCGTAAGAAGATAAAGGAGAAGTTGGAGGAGGAAGAAGAAACTTTCAGGCAGTGCTCATGTGCAGAGATCTAAGGAGGAAACCTTCGACGCCGAGCACCTTCTGCAGGAAGGAAGAGGCGAGTGCTTGCGTGTCGAGTCGAGACCGAAGAGGACGATGAAGGGTTGTTGTCTCGTCTTCGCATGCAGAGGAGGGAGGAGGTGGCTTGGTGTTATAGAGTATGATCGAAAGTGCAGAGGAAGAGGAAGAACGAGCAGTTTTGTTGAAAGGGGAAGAAGCTCACTCGCGTGCATGCTAGAAGGGCACCCGACCAAGATGTAAGGTTTTTAATTAAATAATTAATAATATATATATATATATATATATATATATATATATATATATAAAGGGCAAATTCATTGATAAAAAAGAAAGGTTAAATCTAAGATGGGGTATGTCCAAACAATCGTCATTCAGCAAAAAAGAGAAAAAGGAGGAAGGTCTATTATGACAAGTAATAGAGAGGAAGAAGCTTCATATGCAAGGTGGTGAGCCGGTTTGTTGCCTACCCTAGGAACATAAGACCACATGATACGAGAAGAGACCGCTGGATGCTTGAATTTTTTTCATTCATATATATATATATATATATATATATATATATATATATATATATATATATATATATATATATATATATATATAATAAAAGCCCTAGGGCCAATTTTATTGAAATAAAACGGTTACATAAACTTGAGGAGGGGCCCAACAAAATGAAGCCCTACTCCTATGATACAAAGCTAACAAAATGATCCAAAGATCAGAACAAAATAACAATAACAATGTCTAAGAACGAGATCGCATTGCTCTCGCTCCGTTTCTAGGTGATCCATGGAGTAAGTCTCTTAAGTGCTACTCCATGGTCATGAGTAACCAAGGTATCATCAACTAGCAGAGTATCCTCAGGCTTCTTCTTTCCTCGAGAAGTGTAAACCTGTCAATCCTCTTCGTCTTCTTCTTCTTCATCTTCTTCTGCTTCTTCTTTTGTTGTCAGATCCTGCTGATTCTTATCGGTGAGTGCAGCATCAGGTTGGAGGTTTCTTCTTTTTCTACAAAATTTTTGAATGTATCGGTCAGAATCTACAGCTATAGTAACCACCTGGGCAGTTTGCACCACAGGAGGAAGGGTCACCCTTCCAGCTTGTTTAGTAAACACGATGTTGGACGTTTGACTAGCCACCGGGGTGGCAATTGGTGCGACCTGCTGAGGAGTCTCCCCAACAGCCTTGTCCACAGAGTTTAAGCGGTTGAACACATTCTCAAAAGCAACTATAGAAGACCCAGAAGCCCTTTTCCTTGAGGGATGATGCAGCCTATAACAAGTGTCCTAATGTGCCCGAACATTTTGAAATGTTGGCAAAAAAGAGGCATGTTCTACACCACCACCTCCTGCCAAAACCCATATACGCGATCCGTGATCCAAATTTGATCCACATCTGGGAGGGTAAAATCCCGCTCCACCTGAACCCTAGCACCACCAGGCGAGACCATATCAAAAGTAGGTGAATCAACCCTGAGAGGAGAACCAAAAATTTGACTGATGTTATATAAAGCGTGTCGTTGATACAAATGAAAGAGAGTCCGGAAGCTCGAACTACATAGGAACGATAGGAGGTTCCTTAGATGGGTCAAAATCGGAAGTCCATTTGATAAAGCTTCATATAGGTCACAAGAACCAAAACAGATTGTTGAGCAAAGATTCTAACGATAATCTTCTTCCTTTCGTATTCTAATAAGTTGTACGTCATCCAACACTCCCAACTTTCATGTCTCCAATGAGCTTCGAATCCTCAAAAAATTTTCTAACTAAATCCATCTTGAGTGATCAAATCGAATTTCCAACTAAAGTGAACTTAATATCATCGGAAAACCTTCCTTTCATAGATAGTGAAGATAACGACGAGGCTTCCCATCTTTAACACCTATCGGCTCGATAAAAGCACTCGAGCTCTTTTCCAGCCAGTAGATATCATGGAACTCTTGTGGAAAAAAGATGATCAAAGTTTTTGTGGGAATTGTTGCCTACAGCTCCAGCATAAGACGCCTTAGCTGTCAAGAAGACAGACACAAACCAGGAAGGAAACTAACAGTCGCAGAAGTAGTGTCCGAGCAGCCCCTTCAGTCAGCAACCTTCGCTGATAGCAGAAGTCGGGAACCGATCAGCGCTGGGACGCGAGACAAAGGAGACGCACCTTCGCATTTAAAGTGAAATGGAAAAAGTTAAAATGAAACTCTAAAGTTTTCTAAAAAAACATGCATTTAATTTTTGTCATTCATACATAACATTGGCATGATAATTTTATACATATATTAGATCATAATTACCCACTAAGTCAAACTTACAATTAAAATTAATATTTTCTTTCAAGAAAAAAAAATTTATAGGTTGATATGACTGATAGGAAAGACTTTGTTTACAAGAGAAAAACCACTGCTGCTAGCTAAGCATTATAGTTGTAACTTCTTTATACTATTTTTCTTTTATATTATGATTATATTATTTAGTGTTGGTTAGAAAAATCAACATATTACGTTATTTCTAAATGTTTTAATTTTTGTATATTGCACTTTGTGGATGATAATGATTCTTTTATATATTAGAGTTATCTAAAAATTATGTGGAACAAAATTGAAATAATAATTCCGTCCGACTGTCCTTCCTGACTTGATTAATTCCAAACTATCAGGTCGGGTTATCACAAATGTGGTATCAAAGCAATTAGTTTGGATCATGATCTAAAAGAGTCATTATGATGTTTATATTAATTCAAAAGTAATATTAATGAAGGGTTAAATTGTGTCTAATTATAATCTTTCTTTCATTATTTTAGAAATATAAAAAATGAGCAGGGGAGAAGTTAGAGATGATATGATAGAAGTTGCGACACCCCCATAGATTATTGTAAAAACATATGCATTTATAGAGATGATGACTGCAATGACATAGTTGATTAAGCTCTCAGACTCAGGCTAGTTTAAGTGGAAGTGGTCAAATGGATAAATACTTGAAATTATTCCAGGATATGAGATCACCTTTCTTTTCTAGAAGAGGTCCGATGGATGTTGAAAACTGGCTGCTGCAGATGGAGAAGATCTTATAGATGGATTGGATTGTATTGTCCTCGGAAGATGATGGTTACACTGGCTGCATTTGCTTTAGAGGGAGAAACAGAGAGATTGTGGTGATGAGCTACAGAAGAAATATGGACATAGAGCGAGTCACATGATTCAGTGAGACGAGTTTATGATCACTTTTAGAGACTGCTTCATACCAGTATCTGTCAGGAGGAAAATGCAAAATAAGTTTATCCGGATGGTACAAGCTAAATTCACCATATTATCAAGGTCTGCACCTTAGTTGATTCCAAATGCAGAGAAGTGCAACTGATTATTTTCTAGGCACAGAGATGTCAATAGACAATTATTGATTTTTCTTGGAATCAATGATTATTTTGCATTGGTGGATAGAGGCAAGAGGATTGAGTTGGATCTAGAAGCTATTTGGAGGAAGAGGTACATTTAAAAGAAAAAAGTTAGAGGGATCTAGGTTTCCTCAGGGCTCTCAGAGCGGGCAGTCTTTCCAATCAAGTAATGTAGGTGCTAAAAAATCTAGATCCAATAGCGTTGGCACTCAGTTTGAAGTGAATAAATGTGACGTGTGGAAGGTCACACAAGGGAGAGCCTCTTTCTAGATCAAATACTTATTTTTTGTGCCACCAGCTAGAACATATGGCGAGGAACTATCCTAGATTGGGTTGGAGGGCTCCAACAGATTCTTGGAAAAGTGTTACATCATCTCAGAGGAGCTTTAGTAGACCAAGGGAAGCCGAATCTTCAGGATCATTATCGAAAGCCAATCATACTCATCAAAATGTTCAGCCTAAAGTATGTGCTCTTTCGCAACATGAAGTTAAGAACTTTTTTGAAATCATCACATGTATGTTTTACTCTTAATAACTTCAACCCAATACACTTTAAACATCATAGAATGCATGTCATGTCACATAAAGCAAACTAAGAATTTAAATATATTAATAAGTCTACTCTAAATATTTAATGCGATGATTTTAATAATATATATCATATATCTTCAGAGTAGGCCGATAAGAGTATTATTTGATTCAGGAGCATCACACTCATTTGAGTTGTGGAATTAGCTAAAGTGGTGTGATTGAGTATCCTTTCAATGCCTATGATACTATCAAATGGAATGCCAAATGGTGTTTATCTAGAAGTAATCAATCCTGTGAGGAGAAGCTTATGGATTGGTGAAAAAGATTTTGACGCCCAACTTATTGTATTGCACTTGGTAGAGTTTGAGGTGATTTTTGGCATATAGATTGGATGTTTACAAATTTTTTCACCATTGATTGGAATAAGACGATTTTTAAAATAAATTTACATGGGGAAGCATAAGTTAAATTTTCTGCTGACAAAGGATTAGCATCGATGATAATTACGTGTTTGAAGGCTTTTAAATTGTTGATTGGTGAAAAAGCTTATGGATTGGTGAAAAAGCTTATGGATTGGTGAAAAAGATTTTGACGCCCAACTTATTGTATTGCACTTGGTAGAGTTTGAGGTGATTTTTGGCATATAGATTGGATGTTTACAAATTTTGTCACCATTGATTGGAATAAGACGATTTTAAAATAAATTTACAAGGGGAAGCATAAGTTAAATTTTCTGCTGACAAAGGACTAGCATCGATGATAATTACGTGTTTGAAGGCTTTTAAATTGTTGAGTTGTGGAAGTTAAAATTTTCTTGCTCAAGAAAAAATATTTCTAAGGAAGTACAATCTTTAGGTGATATTCCAGTGGTAAGAGAATATCCAGAAGTTTTCCTTGAAGATTTACTAGGACTACCACCAGTGCGAGAGATTGATTTCACTATTGAGCTCTTGCCAGGTTCTGAGTCGATATCCAAAGCAACCTGTAGAATGGCAATTAAGAAGTTGTAGGAGTTGAAAAATCAACTGAAGGAGTTACTAGATAAAGGGTTCATCAGACCTAGCACCGTACCTTGAGAAGCTCCAGTATTATTCATGAAAAAGACTGGGAGCTTCAGGATATGCATTGACTATAGTGAATTGAATAAGTTCGCGGTTAAAAACAAATATTCATTGTCAAGGATTGATGATTTGTTTGATCAGTTGAAAGGGATCACCAAAATTTTCAAAAATTTATAAGGTCGGACTATCACCAATTGAGGACTAAATAAGATGACATAGCGAGAACAGCTTTCAGAACTAGCTATGAGCACTATGAATTTTTGTAATGATGTTATTTGAACCGAAAAATGCTTTAGCGGTTTTTATGGACCTAATGAACGGGGTCTCTTCAGGCATTTTTTAGCTATTATTGTGATTGTTTTTATAGATGATATTCTGGTGTATTCAAGTGATAAAGCCAACTACATGTTGTTCTACAGGTTTTGAAGGAAAATAAATTTTAAGCCATATTTTCTAAGTGTGAATTTTGGCTTGAAAGTATGGCTTTTCTTGAGCACATTAACACTGGATACGGTATATCTATGGATTGGAATAAGATACAGGAGATTGCAGATTGGTCAAGACCTAGTACTATCACTGAGGTAGTTTACTAGGTCTAGCTGGTTATTATAGGAGATTTCTCGAAGAGTTCTCACAGATTGCAGGCCACTATCAAGATTGACTTAGAAGGTAGTGAAATTCGAATGGTCAGATCGTTGTGAGAAGGCCTTTCAGAAGTTGAAAACTTGCTGCCCCAGTTTTAGTCATTCCTTCATGTTCTGATGTTTTCAATTTTTCAATGATGAATCGTTGAGGGTTTGGGCTATGTACTTATGCAGCATGGAATGGTCATTGTGTATGCATCATGACAATTGAATAATCATGAAAGGAATTATCTGACGCATAACTTGGAGCATGCTATAGTTATATATATACTCAAGATATGGAGATATTATTTGTATTAAGTTAGATGCGAAGTTTTCACTGACTACTGGAGTTGAAGTATATTTTTACTCAGAAAGAACTAACTCTAAAGTAGAGGATATGGCTAGAGTTTATTAAAGATTATGATTTGGATATCAGTATCTTCCTAAGAAGGCTCATGTGGTGGCAGATGCACTCAGTAAGAAAGCTTCAAGTAATTTGAACTATTTATTTACTCAGCAGGAGCAATTAAAGATCAGGAGAAGTTGAAGATATCTATAGTTGATTTTGGGGATGATAATATGGTTCAACTATATCAGTTCACAGTGCACTTTGAAGGGCGGAATTGAAGATTTCTTAGTCAGAGATAGCAGTGTTCAGAAAGTCCTGGAGTAGGTTAATGCGGGCAGATTGGAAAGGTAAATGCTAGATCAAGATGGGTTATTGATGTATAAGGGTGGGGTTTATGTTCCAGAGGTTGATGACCTAAGGAAAAAAATTATGGATGAAACACATTTATCTTAATATACTATTCACCCAAAGAGCAATAAAATATATCAGGATCTCAAAGATGTATTTTGGTGGCCAGGATTGAAGAGAAATGTGGTAAAATTTATGATAAGTGTCCTTCATGTTGACTAGTGAAAATAGAGCATCAGCAACCTAGAGGTCAGTTGCATGTTTTACCATTTCAAGAGTGGAAATGAGGAGATTGTGATGGATTTTGCGATTGTCTTACCTAGATCAAGTCAGGGTCGGGATGCTTATGGGTAATTGTCGATAAATTGATTAATTTTGCCTATTTCTTGCATATTAGGCAGAAAGATCCAGTTGAGAAGCTAGCCAAATTATATGTGGATCAAATTGTGAGATTGAATGAGGTGCCAAAGTCTATTGCCTCCGACAGAGATGACAGATTTACTTTCAGATTGTGGAAGAATGTTCAGGATGCTTAGGTACCCGGCTGACTTTCTATACAGCATTTCACCCTCAGGCAAATGGTCAATCAGAGAGGACTATTCGGACTTTAGAAGATCTACTAAGGTTGTATCCTTGATTTTAGTGGAGGTTAGGAACCACATATACCTTTAGAAGAATTTGCTTCTAATAATAGTTATCAAGCTATCATTGGGATGAATCCATATGAAGCCTTGTATGGAAGGAAGTGCAAAACACCAGTGAAAGAAAGATCATTGAAGCTAATTTGGTTGAAAATGTCACTGAGAAGATTAGACTGATCAGATATAGATTGAATGCGGTAAAAGATAGACAGAGGAAATATTAGATGTCAAGCACAAGCCTGTTAAGTTTAAAGTTTGGAGAGTTTCCTTTAAGTCAGCCCATTAAAAGGTGTGCAACAATTTAGGAAGACAAGAAAATTGAACTCTAGATTTATCAATCCATTTGAGATTGTGAACAGGATTGAGAATATGACTTATAGATTAGCTTCACCAACTCATATGCAAGGAGTGCATAATATTTTCCACATTTCTTCACTTAGAAAATATATTGCGGATGAAGCTAGTTGGGTGATAGCAAACTCAATTGAGCATTTCGCCTGATTTGACTTATGTTAAGGACCATGAAAGGATTCTGAATTATGATGTTAATAAAATGCGGAAAAGAGAAATCATGTTTGTGAAATTTTATGAAAGCACGGGTCGAAAAAGAATGCTACTTGAGAAAAAGTCTCTGAGATGCAAGAAAAATATCTACAGCTTTTCGTTTGAGGTATACTTATTTTTGTTTTAAACATATTCAAATTTCGAGGACGAAATTTTATAAGGGGGATTGTAATAACTGAATTTTAGATATAATAATAATAATAATAATAATAATAATAATAATAATAATAATGAAAAGAGGGTGCACACGGTTATAGGATCACAAGAATCTTATCGCACGACTCTTTCACCCTTACCCTCATTTGAAATAGATACATAAACGAGAGGGAGAGCGAAGAGATCTAGAGAGGGAAATCTTTGTTGTGTGCATGGAAATAAGTCGAGCGACTTGACACGGTGCTCGTGAAGGAAGCGAAGAAGGAGAAGTTGAAAGAAAAAGAAGAATGCACCCCCTCACAAGAATCTTATTGCACGAATTTTGCACCATTTTCCTCATTCGAGATAGATACACAAACGAGAGGAAGTGCAAAGAGGTCAAGAGAGGGAACTCTTTGTTGTGTGCGTGGAAATAAGTTTGAGCGGCTTGACACGGTGCTTGTAAAGCAAGCAAAGAAGAAGAATGAGAAGTCGAAGGAGAAAGAAAGCATTGGGTAGTGCACAGAGAGCGAAGGAAGAAACCTTTGACATCGAGCAACTTCTACAAGAAGGAAGAGGCGAGTGCTTTCGGGTCGAGTTTATGTTTGCAGAAGCATGCCTGTGAGAGAGGACACGCAAAGAAGTACACGTGTTAAAAATGTGCATTTCATAATATCATTATTGGAAAGTTCTATTGAACTCAAAACACTAACAAATAGGAATGAAAGGTTGCAGGAGCATGCCGGTGAGAGAGGAGATTGATTCAAAAAACTTATAAGGTAAATATTCATATTTAAATGAAGTTAATCAATCAAATATTATACTATATATATATATATATATATATATATATATATATATATATATATATATATATATAGTATAATATTTGATTGATTAACTTCATTTAAATATGAATATTTACCTTCTAAGTTTTTTGAATCAACAAGATAAAGTTTACTTGAATTAGGAAGTAATTGAGGTTGGGTCGTTATAGTTTTGAAATTGAGGGGAGAAAGAGGTTTTGTGCAAGAAGCAAACCAGACATTTTAAGGTAGGTAATAGTATACTAATTATTATGTGTCAATTTAATAAAATATCTATAGATATATTTAAGTTTTATTTAGATGAGAATATAATAATTATTTGCACATTTAATTAATATAAGTTTTCTTTCAAAAAAGTGGAGTGAAGGGAGAAATATTTTAGAGGTCTCTTGAAAGCTAAGATGAATAATAATATTCTTTTATGCATCAAATTAAAGTTTTATTTACTAAATAACTATGTTATTAAATGGTTTAAAACAAGTATTTCATTCATGTATGGCATTTTGAATGTCTAAAATCATATCATAAATGGTAGGAAAATAACAGGTATATGAATGTACATTTTAAAATATTTTAAATTGATATGAAATAAAATATAAATGTCAAGTCATATAGGATTACACCGAGATGGTATTGACAAGGGATGTGATGTACCCGCGCACATTAAAGAAACGGTAAAAGTTTACATTCAAGTGCAATTTGAGAGTATATTCGACTTCGAGTACATTTTTTAGGGTACTTACGGGTGCATTTTGAAGGCACCTTCGGGTTCTTTTTTATAATAACTTCTAGTATGACAATAATCATGTTATAACTACTAAAAAATGTATTACTGTAAACACTTAAAGTGAAATGGGAATGAATAAATTTAATATGAAATTTTTAAGTTTTATAAAGAAATTAACTGTATTTTCTTTTGGTTATCCAAACATAACATCAGCATGATAATTTAATGTATATTATATTATAATTACTCATTAAATAATTTGAAGTATATATTTTCTTTCAGGAAAAGAAAATTTATAGGTTGATGTCTGCTAGAAAAGACTTTGTTTACAAAAGAAGGATCATTGCTGCTAGATATTATTGTTGAACCTTATTTGTACTTTTTTCTTTTATATTATGATTATATTATTTAGTACTGGTAATAAAAGTTGTCTACAGATTATGTGATTTCTAAATATTTTGATTTTTGTATATCACACTTTATGGATCTTAGTGACTTTTATATTTTGAGAGTTTTTTTATAAATGATATGGAATGAAATTATTGAATGAAATTGAAATATTAATATCATTCGGTCGTCGTTCTTGACTTAGTTAATTCCAAACTATCGGGTTGGGTAGTGACAAATTAGGGAGTCTGGCTCAGTCAAAATAATCCACTAAGAAACTAAGGGCCTGTTTGGCGCAGCTGCAGATTATCCAGATTATCAGGATAAGTAGATTAGCAGATTATCCTGATAATCTGCTAATCAGCAGCTGATCCGGATAATCTGTCTGTCTGTTTGATTTGAGCGTTTGAAACGAATTGAATCGCGATTGTTTGTGGATAAACGACGATTCTCGCCCCGTTCGAATAAGTTCGTTAACCGCAAGGAGAAAGGAAGCGAGAAATATTCACAAGAGGTACTTAAATTAATGGCACAAGAAATTTTAAAATCTATAAACAGATTTACATAATCTTTTCAACAATTAAAGTTTGAAATCTGTAAAACAAGTTAAAATTGTACCTCGATATTTACAAATTCTGAGGTATAAAAAGCTCATTCTATTTTTATTCCAAATGAATTTATTCCAGATGACTACATACAAATATCGTAGCAGGTGATAATCACGATAGAAGAACACAAACTGCATTAAAATGAAGAAGAAATACATACTGTATTATAATTTTTAAGCAAAAAGAGGGAAAAAAAATTTTCATGGAGAGCAACGAATTGAATAAAACTAACAGCAAAAGAAGAATCAGTACATTACATTCTAACAATCACAGCTAAGAGATCATGAAGAAGAAGGAACAATCAATACATTACAAGATAACAAACCCCGTCTCTCCGCCGGCTCAATCGGAGTGAGGGTCGCGGTAATCAGAGTCCGAATCGTCGCTAGAGGAGGAGGAAGATGAGGCTTCGTGGCTTCCCTTCCCTTCGCTTCGCTTCGCAGCTTCCCTTCGCTTCGCTTCGCTTCTCCCTTCGATTCAGCGGTTTCGATTACGGAAGGGCAGCCGCGTAAAAATACAGGGCGGAACGCTGGATCGTGGGGCATAACCTGCGATCGGTTTCGACGAATAAACAGAAAATCTCGTCTCTCTGAACGCTATTCAAATGCGCGAATCAAACAGGCTGTGGCGTTTTTGGAAACGCCGCAGCACTTTTAATCTGTTTCAAACATACCCTAAAAATGTGAATGTCCACTCTTTTTCTAAATTAGGGAAGAAATTTTATAAAATTTGATAATTACAACTTTATACTAGTTTGGCTACAACAACTATTATTAGGCTACAAGAACAGTAGTTGGTGGATACAACAGCAATAATTAGTCACTATAATAGTTGTAGTTAGCTACATAAGCAATAATTGGTAGCTACGAATCAAAATAATCCATTAAAATTTTGAAAGTACGAAGGTCCACTCTTCTCCTAAATTAGAAAAGAAAGATTATAAAAAATGACAACTACAATTTTATAGTGCTTTGGCTACAATAACCATAATTGAGCTATAAAAACTGTAGGTGGATACAATAGCAGTAGTTGGTGGCTATAATTGTCGTATTTAGCTACATAAGCAGCTGTTGGTGATTATAACAGCTGTACCTAGCTTTAGAAGTGTAATAGTCATAGTTGGTTGCACAAGTTGTAGTTGATGATTATAACAATTGTAGTTTGCTATAAAAGCCATAGATGGTAGCTCCAACAATAATAATTTGCTACAAAAGCTATAGTTGGTGGCTATAGCAATCGTAGTTGACTAAAAAACTTATATTTGAAGTCTATAACAATTTTAACTTTTGGCAACAATAGCAGTAGTTGGTGGCTATAATGGTTGTAACTGGCTGCAGAAGCTATAGTTGGTGGTTATAATGGTTGTAACTGTAGTTTACTACAGAGGCTATGGTTGGTGGCTATAACAGTTGTAGTTGGCTATAGAAACCATAGTTGGAAGCTATAACAACTATAATAGGTGGTTAGAATAGTTATAGTCAAATACAAAAGCTGTGGTTGGTAGCTACAACAACCGTAGTTACCTACAACATTTATTGGTGGTGGTCGACAAGGGCTGGCAATCGTTCACCTGCACTTCTCTTCAAGATTAATGCTTTAATAGCGAGCTCACTCTTTTCTTCTCCTCCCCTCTCAAGTGAAGAATAAGAGCGCCAATTTATAATTTTTGAGAATGGCATTTTAGTAAATTAGTCAGTCTCTCAAAACACTCCATCAAACGGTTTACATTGATTCCCTTTATCATAGATCATGTTTTCAACATTTACGTGCCTTAACGACATTGCAATTGAATAATATTGGGTTTGTCAGATTCCTCTCGTCAAAGTACTCGATTTGACTATAAGCATGTCAAATTTTGAGACATTTGGTTTTTCAATTGATGCACATAAATCTTTAAAATTGTCGAATTTTGAGATGTTTGGTCTTCCAATTGATGAACATAAATCTTTGAAAATACTTCAAGTGTTTGAACTAGGTTGGTTTATTTAAACTCGAATTGAATTGCTTTTGGCGTCATTGGGTCCGTCATGTCGAGATGCTCACTTAATGATGTTGAGGCCCAGATTATCTCGGAGATTGAAATTAGAATGTTTTTTTGTTCAACATTCATCAAGATTCGTGCATGACAATAAAATTTTCTTGATGACACATCAATTAGTTATGGTTCTAATCTAGGAGGCATTTATTGACTTGAGCAACTGCTGCTGCTAAAGTTACAAAACACTTTTCGAAAAATGATTAATTTATCATAAACCATTTATTATGTTAGATGCAATTTCATATAAATAAGTATTTTATGCTCTACAAACGCCTCCAAAATTGTACAAAAATGAGCAAACAAGTAATAAGAATAATGTTTCGAATATTGTATCAGGCATACCACTGTAAAATATAAAAATAATAATAATGCACGGATACAAAAAGAAGGCTGATAGAATTTGGCAGATATTACACAAACTTTATGAGGATAAGTAACAAATGTTAAGTCATTTGAATTCGTGCAAACTATCAGCATGCATAAAAATTTTATTAGAGGATAATCATCTTTAGGAAGCGAAGAGCAATACTTGGCATGCGCATGCAACAAGTAGATTTATCCTTATAAAATATAAATACAAATATTCAGCACACATTTCTGCATTTATAATTATTTGAAGATTTTATTCATGAAATTCCTAATGTTAGAATATTTTGTCCTCAATCATGTCATGTTTATGCTTCATAGGGCACACCAGGGCAAGAATCTTCAAAATACCAAATTCATAACCAAATCAAATAATAACCAATAATCTTCCTTTTCCTGTATAGTGTATACATAAAAGAAGCATAAAACAATGTTAAGTGTTGCTGAGATGAGAATGCTTAGGTAGATGAGTTGCTTGACACTTAGAAACAAAATGCAAAATGAATATATCTGTGATAAGGTTGGTGTAGCCCCAATGACGGACAAGATTAGAGAGAATCATCTTAGATGGTTTGGTCACATTAAACGTTGACTGTTTGATGATCCTGTTAGGAGAGTAGACACGTTGTAGACTCGACCTATGTTAAAAAAGCAGTGGTAGTCCTAAAAAGACTTGGGCATATTGTATAAAAAATGATCTTAGTCTATTAGAATTAAATGAAAATATGACACTCAAATACGACGCCATGGACAAATAGGATTCATGCAGCCCACCACACTTAGTGGGATAAAGGCTTGTTGATGTTGTTATTGTTGTTGTTGTACTATATAGTGTATACAGTGATGTTTGTATGTGTTGCAATTTGATTGCATGAGGACATAAATTTTAACCACTTCTTAAATAAGCAAATTAGTAACCATTCCTCTCTAGATGCAAATCATTAGCTCCTCTGTACAAACATTGCAACAATTTCGGACGAGAAAATTTTTAACATATATTCTTTTTCCTTTTTCTTCTGTTGGAAGGATGATAAGGACACCAATATCAATGGAAAAACTTAAGAACATCTCCAGCACAATAAAGGGTATATAAATACCAAAAAAGTTTGATTATTTAGACATCTCTGTAGCGAAGAAAACTAAAACATATGCAATATATGCATCCCCATCCAGAAAGCAAAGTCTCAAACAAGCCCTCAACTTCCTAATTAATGGATATTGATTGCCATTTTTCAGCCCTATTGCTCAGTGTATTGAAATGAAACTAAGGGGAAAAAAATTTTGGCAAAGCCTCAACATATGCACTGCTAGTTTCGAGTTCCGACATATTACATTACTTGTTTTACAAGCATTAGCAAGGGATAAATAAAAGATTAACTCATCAATCAGTTTACATAGTAATAGCCAATATCCTTCAAAAATTTAAGTTCACTGAATAACTGCAGCTAAAAGGAATCAATGCCAAAAGAACTCCTGAAAAAATAGAAATGGCAATAAAAGGATTCAAAAGTTCAACCCATTAATTAAAATTAAGCGGTTTTTTTCTTTAATAAGGTGACACATTTGACTACTCACCTTCCAAAAACAACTCAACCAAATTAATGGGATAAAGTTCTTACTCTTGGCAGTAGCGGTGATATTAGAATATTTGGCACAGTCCAAGTCAGCAATGGTGATATAGAATGACATACTAGCAACACAATTAGAATGCATTCTTCAGCATGAGGCTGAAAACCCAGCTGCATATATATATATATATATATATATATATATATATATATATATATATATATATATATATATATATATTCACACACACACACACACACACACACACACACACATATATATATTCTTTTTTGTTACTCACTGCATTCAGACTGGGTTATATACACAATTATTTGTATCCCTATCTTAAACCATCAACATTAACTGTTAGTTCCACTTGAATTAAATACATTTATTTGCGCTAAACTTATTCTTAGTTTCATGATAATTTTTTAATTGCATCAGAAACAAGAGTTGTCACGATAAACTCACAGCTCAAAGAATCTTCTAACCATCTCTTCTGTAGATGGATCTTTTGCTTGGCAGTTGAAAAGGCTATCAGGATAGATATCAGCCTTCTGACTACCCAGTGTGTATGTACATTTGTAAGTTTCATTAACCTGACAATTGATGACGTTAATTTATGGCTTCAAAAGATCTATCTTATATTTACCAACTTATATTTATGGCAAAAAAATAATTGAAGGAACAAGTAAATAAGCATAATAGGACAACTGAACAATGTATAAAAAAAGGCATATATGGTAAAGCTCAGATCATCGGATGGTGCTACCAATAACAACAGTGTTCCATAATACTAGTTGTTAAGGATCGAAAAAACAAAACAAAGAAAAAAAGCAAATATTTTTACATGCATGTAAATTATAATATAGTAAATTCTGCAGACTTCTCATCAAGCATTAAAAGTTATGACACAAGTGCACTTCCTCCACAGCTTCATAACCTAAGGAAAACTTGTGAGGCAATCCGTCCATATCTGTGAGCGGAACAACATTTTTTAAATGATAAAACATATTCAAGCAATTAAAACCTTAGTGAAATGGAATCACTTGCAACTCTTCTCAACACAAAGTACCCAGGACATTTCATATGCCCTCCAAAAGTATTACAATTGAAGTTGGCTCAAATAAATGGAAATTAAATCACCACAAAGTAAATGCATGCTGTTGCCAAAACATGGCGAGAAATTTGTATGCTATTAGATAATAATGGTATGATGTTGAAGACAGTTTAGCGTGAGCACAAGTCTAGAGCAAAAACAAGACTAGAAATTTGAATGTTATAAGATAACGATGAATGATTCAATTTGAAGACTAGTTTAGCACGAACATACATCTAGATTGTCGTTAACTAAGGACATTCTTCACGTAGTTTTCTTTCGAGTAACATGTATGCTAATGTTTGTGTTATGGGTTGTCATTTTATGAAATTTTATAACTTGTATTTTTGGTCACTATCATGTCACTTGATTTGTAATGTGAGTCTTGAGTTGTATGAGTTATGTGAGTGAGTCTTATATTATGTCATGCATATGCTTGAGCTAGCCGGGCCAAGTATGACTTTATATTGATAACTAAATGGGCCATCATTTGATATCCACCTCCCCATTTGGCCACCATATCACTCTCCTACCAGACATGAATATATCCCCTTCGATCTCTCCTAATTAATGTCACAAGCTATTATTTTAGCCGTTTGACCACCCTTCCCTAACAAACCTTACTTAGAAATGCTTGAAAACTTATAAAAAGCGTCACAGACCAACCAATCTACACTCTTTTCATCCTTCATGCTTCATCCATTGCCTGTCCCACATCTTCGGTTATTCTTGCACTACTTTATATGTAGTACTCCTAATCCTCTAGTATGTTATCTTATTTGTGCTTTGATGGTTGAATGAAACTCTTTCTATTAAATATGTTGCTCTCTTGTGCGCTTTCCAACCTAAGTGATTGACTACTTGAGTGTGAGTACCTCTTGGACAAAGATTTCCAGAAAAGAGTTAATTGGGACAAAGGACTGTTCATAGAGATTGACTAAAGTTTATCACAGATTTCTCAATCGATTGTACTAAAGACTAAACGAGGTCAGATCATTCCTAAACTTAATCTTTTACATCTTACTATTACAAAGAATTTTGATTGGTTAACAAAGCTCAAACTAGCATCAAGTTTCTCCCATTGTAATTGGTATCACACTAGGTCTATAATGGTTGCAAATTCAACATAGCTCAAACAAATAATCCATTAAATCATCAATGTGGTCCCCATACATTTGCATTCACATTTAATCGGCATGCATCTTCACATTTAATTGGCAGGCAACCTAAGAAAGTATTCAATTGTCCAAATACTTGGTATCAAAGTAAATATTATTCTTAGGAGATAAAAGTTGTGTGATACAATATTGCATCATATCATAAATCATCATTGTATTCTATTTTAGAAAATTATCAACCATCTTCTGATTCGCTTGAAGCTTCTTCGTTGCGTTCTTAACTTCTTGTTTAGTCATTGCAAAATTTTCAAACCAATTCGACTTCAATTGCTGAAAAAACAATTCAACTTCTATTTGTCTATATTAGAATTTTCTCCATAAAGCGGTATCGTTATGTTCAACTGTTCATCAGTCATTAAAATTATGTGAAAAATCCAAATTTTAATTATATCATTTACTCAATCAGAAAGGTTCAGTTTAAATATAATTGCATTTATAGCAAAAAAAGTTTGAAAACATTCATTATTAACTTTTTCTGTCTCTGTTGTCTTTCTTCATTGGCAGATCTCTATCATTCAACCATAATTTAATCATTTTATATCTCAATCTTATGAATAAGTAGTCAGTTTTCATCAGCTTGATCAGACTGCAAGTTTTTACTTGAAACATTTTCCGAATTCTAGAGCCTCAAACCGTAGCAAATAGTAAAAGATTGCTTTGAATCTTAAAATTTGTCAATATAAAAAAGTCTATTGTCACACTCCAACTCATCTTCTCCTTTTTAGGTTAACTGAGCCTTGAAAAAGGCGAACGATTTGGTCTGACCAAATTATCACAAGCACTCATCCTTATTTTCAAAATAAAGACCCAATGAGTAATAAACTATTCTAATTAAATCGTCGCAAACATACAAAATTCATTTCATTTCATAATTTATTCATATTTATATACTTGAAAATGTAAAAATCATATCATGAAAATATATATACATAAATGTTGAATACAACATAATAAAATACATACCCAAAATTACATACACCATCGAAAACTATACAGATCAAAAGTTGTACGCATCATACCAGGCTACTCGGTATGATGCTCCTTAACTCTTCCTAAAAGTAAACATAGATTGAGCTACAAGCTCAGCAAAATAAACAATGCTAAAATAAGATTTCATATGCAAAAAAAAAAAAATAACGTACATGCTCATATGTAGTTAGAGCTGTTAATAATCCAATTTTTAGCCGAGCTAGGATCGGCTCGAAAAAATTCGATCCAAAATCTTAACTTGTAGCTCGGCTCATTTATTTCGATTCAATCTCAATCCAAGCAAAAATTTGAATCAATTTTCGAGCAATTAACGATCTTCGAGCTAAATTCGCTAAATTCTCAACCTTAACATCACTAGAGTTGCTAAGGATATGATTTCGAGCAAGTTGGGGTTGGTTCGAAATCGATTCGGAAAAAAATTCAATCCAAACTTTGGCTCGTAGCTCGGTACGTTTATTTTGATATAACCTCGACCCAAGCCAAAATTCGAATCGTTTTCCGAGCTAAATTCACAGCCCTATATGTAGCTCATGTACATGTCACAACATACTATAATCATAGAAAACATGTAAAAGAAAATTTATGTAATGCAGGGAATCATGACTATTGTATAAAATATATATGTCATTCATTCATGTATAATCATAAGCATCTTTATAAGAGTCACTAATCTAATTATAGGAAAATCACTTGTAATTGTATAAGCCACAACTATTTCTATGTCATTTCATGTCATAGGTTGTCACTCAGCACAATGGCTACATTAACTATTAATAAAGGTTGAGTCTCTTCAAGATAGCAGTAATCAATAATCTCCCGGTACCAACGGTTCCTTACATTTCGTCCACGTTTGATCCCAACAGTATCCAAAGTTTCGTCTCCATCAAATTGTCAAGAGTCTGGAATTCCATTACTCTCTATCATTCATACATGCAAATATTCAGGTAATAACCTACCTACAACATTATTTGATACATTTTTTAGATAATAATTCTTGAAAAAAGCATTCATTATAGACATTTCATAATATCTTATGCATGAATCAGGGTAAACGAATATTTGTGAGCAATAATTTCATAAACATATTCATCAGATTCATAATATAGTAAAATCATAGGTATTGTAAGGAACAAATCAAATTCATATTCATATAATATAATATATAAAAAATTCTAAATGCAATTGTGTCAAGCATAATCACATGAAAACCTACAGAGTTATTTTTTTTAAGTTAGCACTGAATTATTTCACCAAAATGCGAAATGATTATATCCGTAATAGGGTTGGTGTTGTACCAGTGATGGATAAAATTAGAGAGAGTCGTCTTAGATGGTTTGGTCACATTAAACGTCGACCGCCTGATGATCCGATTAGGAGAGTAGATGTTTTAAATACAACTTATGTTAAGAAAGGTAGAGGTAGACCTAGGAAAACTTGGGCTTATTGCATAAAAAATGATCTTAATCTATTAGAATTAAACGAAAATTTGACACTAAATAGGACGCAATAGAGAAAAAGGATTCATGTAGCCGACCCCACTTAGTGGGATTAAGGCTTTGTTGTTGTTGTTGTTGTTGTATTGAATTATTTCACCAGAATCAACGGAGCATCGTACGATGTCTTTTTCCAAGCTCCCTTTGTGTTTGCTGCTTAGTTTAAACAACTTGAAATTCATAAAACTTCTAGAATTTCATGAAATCATGGATTATCATATAATTTCTCGTCAAACATAACTGATTTACAAATTTTTACCAAAAAAGGGCATCTCGCATAACCAGCTGTTCACTCATTTCCTACTTTTCTTCCCTCTTCCTCCTATTCCCTTACCCATCCTTGCAATTTACGAAATGGAACTACGGGAGAGCATATCTCTCAATCTGTGTCTCATGTTATTCCTGCAAAGCTACATAAACAAAGACACATGGAATGCTTAAATTCATGGTAACATTAAAACGAACACATAGGGAAGGAATGAAATATTCCAATTAACTTAAAAATGATGTTCCCCAAAACATACGAAGGAAGATTCAGGAGAGGAATGGAGAAATATGAATGCTTTGAAGGAATTTATCTATCTTACAAATGAATCACGGCCCTTCATTTTCATCCCATGGTTGTAGCTACGCAAATAAGTCAGTGGCTACAATGATGATGTAAGAGTGGGAGGATAATTAAGATTAATAGGACTAATTAAACTTGTAACTTCATAATTTTCTATTTTCTCATACATTCAAAAGTAACGTGTTGCACTATAACTCAAATCGATCGATTCAACGTGTAGAATTTTATAAAAAAATTTTAGTCGAATTTTGGAGAATGCTAAATTTAGGATATATTTTGAAATTGTCAATTTTTCACCTGATTTCTCAAAAATGGGTTTTCCAGTTCTTCCCTCCTAATAAAAATTTTGTCCTTAAAATTTTTAAATTATCTGAACAGTAAGGGATATTTTGTATTGCATTTCTTCTTTTTTCCAATGTAGCTTCTTTTTCAGATATGTGCTTCCAATTTATCTTGATAAAAGAAAATTTTTTATTCCTCAACTTCTTAACATCCATTTTTTAAATTTTTCTCAAGTTCATGTGAAATTGAAACTCATTTCCTCAACATCAAAATGTGGAACACATCATAAATATATCTGACATATTGATAAGTAAAAATAGCTTGTAATCAACTGGATCGATCTTTTCTATGATTTCAAAAGAATTGGTGTATCTAGGATTTAACTTACTTCACTGACCAAATCTGATTGTACCTTTCATTTGCCTAACATCCGAAAATATTAAATCCAAAACTTCAAATACCACTGTTTTGGGTGCTTTAGGACATAATACTTTTGTTGAAAATCCTAAGCGACTTTCACCCTCTCTGATTAATCTAATTTTTGTGGCTTCATCAACTAACTCAGAATTTTGACGTTCACCTACTTCAACTCAACTTAATGAGTTCTACATTTCCTGTCGTATAGTGCTTCATAAGGAGCCTTTTTTATATTGGACTGGTAGATATTATTGTAGGTAAAATCAATCATTAGAATATGTCTTTCCAATTACCTCTAAGATCAAGAACATAGAGCCTCAATAAATCTTCTAATACTTAAATTGTCCATTTTGATCGTCCGTCAGTTTGTGGATGAAAAACTGTGAAAAAATGCAAATTGATACACAAACCTCCTTGAATGTTGTTTGACAACGTGGACGCAATCTTTCATCTCTGTCAAAAATGTTTAGGAGAAGCTCCATCGAGAGGGAGATAGGATGTTTATTACGGCTCTGATACCATGTAGAAAACGACTTTGAAGAGGAATAATTCTTTTATTCATGTGTATAGAGCGCGTGCATAGATACACACCAAATATATCTAATCTAAATTAAGAAATAAAATAAATATGAAGTAAGAATAAGAAAAAAAATAGGAAGTGAATAAAACTAATAATGGGGTTTCCACAAAATGGGAACTAATAAAGGGGTTTCCAAATCAAATCCATAATCAACTCTTCTAGGATTTCTCCTAAGGTGGTTCACCGTGATAATTACCGGTAATTCTTCACAAATTTCTACAATTTTTTATAGCAGGACTCAGGCATTTTTCATAAGGGATCACACTCCTCACCCATGCAATGAATATCCAACACTCACCATCCCGCTCTTTGTTTACTCTCGCATTAGTCTATAAATAGTGGTCTCATTCCTTATATATGTTACCTTAATTTATAGTTTCAAAATTAAATAAAATTATTTTCACTGAGTATATTGCTGCCTTTGTGCTTTTGACTCTTAGGGATGAACTAGTTAAATTTGTGAGTTCATAACCCTAGAAAAAGCACTTCCAAAAAAAGGATCACTGCAACAAAAGATTGCTGGCAAGGATTTACTTCAATTATTCTGACTCCGCTAATAGATATTTAAAAACCTACACAAGATTAGATAATTCTTTAAACAAATCATTGTCTTTATTAATTTCTTAAGAATAGGAATCTTGATAGGTTAACATCCATAGAAGTAACGTCCTTCATTTTATCATATTATGGTACAAGAAAGTCTGCCAGTTGCATAGTGACCATAGCTCGAGTAAAACATTTATTAAATAATCAAGCATTAAAATTTAATTTTCATTCATCCTACAATAATTTGTAGGATCCTAATGAGATAAGCATCTCAAAGAAAAGTGCAGAACATAAATATTTGTAATTACATAATGTAATAGAACAATTGCAGGTTTATATACTTCAATTGCCTCCAAACACCTAAAGCATGAACAAAACCAAAAATTGATACGATAGATTTAAACTAAAGTACTCGTTGCAAATTCTTTAAAAGTGAATTTATTAACTATTCTATGGAAAGTTGATCCAGCCAACAAAATTCCCGCAAAAATTTATATTAGAAAAAAAAAAGAAAGATTATTAATAGGCTGCATATTTGGAAGCACTGACCTCAAACTTCAATTTTGTCATCCAAGCGATGTCAAAATTGGGCCTACAATCCTGAGGAAGGGCCCCTTTTGGGGCTTCTACAACTGAATGAAGAATTTGACCAGAAAAATAGTCTTTAAACTCTACCTGAAAGGTAACATGAAATTGAGTTTGTCATGGAATGCTCTATCAGGAGGCATTATAAACAAAAAATGATAAAACTTACAAGTATTACTTGTTTTACATTTATCAAAACAAAAGACAAAAAAGAAGAAAAAAATACACATATTTATGCAGCATAAAAAGCTACTGTCAAATATATGTCCATGAGTAATTTCATACAACTATATACAATGGAAGAGTGGATTTCTCTTCCTTATCTACATGGGCTCCTTTAACAAAGCAAGAAAGAACTGGATCAATCAAGAAGGCTTCCATTCATATTCAAAGGTAATGTGGATTAAAAAAAGAAAAAAAAAAAAGAATACAATGTGGATTAAATAATGCTTTGCCAACCTCCCTCACTCATTCAAATAGGCATGACTATTAAAAGGCTTGATCCTAGACTCCTTCCTCAACTCAAGAGTTGCAAATAGCAAATAGCTGTCATCAGTTTCCACAGAGTAATTTCCACCACTCTAACCCATAAGGCTGGCAAGGTTCGTCCCTTCTTTTCACGTTGAAACTATATAATGTTCTATTATTTAGAAACTTTACTTGAATCCATATCTGCAATGGATAATTTGGATCTTGGATGTATATTTGTAAGGACTTGTTGATGCATGCGATAGATTGTTTGATTGAATCAATTTGGAGTTTTATCCTTATGCTTCTGCGGCTTAGTGATTTTCTCAAGTTCAATCATTTAGGTAAGGAATTCTTCTCTTCATCCCCTCTCAAACAAAAATCCTAGATTCCTATGCAACCCCCTCTGCCTTCCACATAAGCCCTAAAAAGCCGCCTCAATTGATCAGCCTGCCTACTCACTCAAAATCTTAAAAATTTTGCCTTGATTTTGACCTATTCCACAAAACTTAGTTCATCCTTGCCTCATCCCATAGCCTCCCTCCTCTCCTACTGCACTCTAAGCCCTAATTCTACTTTTTAAGATCTCAACAAAGCACTTAAACGCCAAACCCAAGCCCCACCTTTTACCTCACTTCCCCAAATAAATCCCACACCATGCACTTCCCTTCGGCCTATCCACAAAATAGCTTTCAACTTTTACCATAAACTCAACATGCACTCCATCCATCCACCAACCCTTCTAATAGAGAGTTTCATACACCTCAAAATTCCACCACCTACCCACCATTTTTTTGGCTTTAGAATATCTAGAGAAATAACCATAAAGGTTACTGAACAATCCCAAAGGAAAGGCAACAATTAATGCACTAATAAATCCGCATCAAGCTTCAAGTTTTTGTGATCTCCTATCAAAGGATAAAATGGTAAAAATTTGTTTCTTTATATATATTATTATTCGTTGTAAGCATCATATCATCTTCCTTTCCAGCCATTCTAACTTTTTTTCTAGATCATCATATAAAGGCTTGATCCAAAGTTCCTAAATTCAAGGCTTAACAATAACTCTTCGTATTTAAAAAAGCGACTTCCTTCATTTTAACTCATATTGCCAGTAGCTCCACCCTCATTTCAAGTTTTTTTTTTTTTTCTGAAAACTTTATTTGAATCCCTAGCTACAAGGGATAATTTGGGATTTGCTATATATTTATTAAGACGTATTAATGCAAAAGAAAATTGATTACTTGCTTAATTTTGTTTAGATTCTTTCCATTGATTTTGGATAGTTTGTTGACTCCACCTTTCATTCAAAAGAAAATAAAACATGGCATGGAAGAGATGGAAGAGGAAGGACTCAAGTTTACTATTTAAGAGGATAGTCGGAAGATTACAAAAGTGTAAGGGTTTATGGTGTTGTGGGAGAGGAAAGGAGGCTATTGGATGAGCTACTGGGATTAGAGTTTGTATAGTAGGTCAAAACCAAGAGAGAAGTTACAAGGGTTTTCAAGTGGGAAGGGTAGATGAAGAGCTTAAGATAGCTACTAGATGTTGATGTGAAAGGTAGAGGAAAGTGTAAGGCAATCTAGGGGCATAATAGTATAAGAGGGGATGAAAAGAAGAAATACTTACTATCTGCTCAAGCATTAACAAGACCACAAACATACATCAAGTTCTAAATTATCTCTTGTATGTAAGGATTCAAATAACGTTCTTAAAAATAACAAATTATAAAATTTAAAGTTATAAATAAGGGAAAGATTGTCAACCAAATGAATCGGAATGGAGAAAAACTTGCCTTGGAATGTGGAGTGGGTTACTCTTAAGCCTTGAATTGAGACAGTAGCCTCGGAACAAGCCTTTGATTGTGGAAAATTCCTTGAATGAATGAGAGGGCCAGCCCCACCTATTTGAATGAAGGTAGGTTGGTCAAGCATTATTCAAATCACATTGTACTTGAATTTGAATGGAATCCATCTTGATTAATCATGCCCTCAAACTTGCCTTGTGAGGAAGGAGGTTAGCCACATAAAAAAGGAAAGGAATTCCATTATTCTATTGTATTAATTTGCATAAAATTAATCTCCATGTCCATGCTTGACAGTAGCTTCTTGTGCTGGCACCGCACATGGGCTCCACTAGAATGAATTAATAGTCATTGAAAGACATTTTCTTTTTCACTGATTCACATTCATTTTTTCCAAACTTCATTATGTTTTACCTAAAACCTGTAAAGCTCATTTTGTACATAACGTGCATCAAGATTAAAATCAATAACTATTGAGTATATATACTTGTGTATGTATGTGTGTAAACATATAACGGCTACTAAATGTCATGCCATGCATAATGTAGAAGAGTGATTGTATACATAATTAGTGGATGGCTCTAAATGGGTTGAAATATCCCTGTAGTTTGTACAACTACAATATGTAGGATTCAGAAAAGTAGATAGTTCAACCCGACATAAGTTTTTATTATTTATGCTCTGATTAACCAAATCATGAATTAATAATTAAATAAAATATGTTCATTAAAATAGACTTTGAACTAGATGCACGAGATTAAATAGTCTGCTCCATGGAGAAATGCGTGAGATAAATAAGTAAGATTGAATGAAAGAAACAACTCAAAATTCACCTCAAATATAGAAGCCCAATAATAATCATCACGACATCTGAATGTTGTTTTCTCCTTAGGATGAAATTTATTTGTAGCTTTAAAATTTAGAAATCCGAGTTCACAAACCCTGGATGACTTAATATCTACACCTGCATGATATCCAGCATGACGTCAAGACTAAACCCAAGATTTGAACATAAAAATAACTTCAAGTGATTCCTTGAACGTTTAACAACATTGAATCCGATCAAAACTAGTGAATAGAGGGTACATTGCACTTGTACTTTAATGGCTATTGAAATCCTTATAAATTGAAATAAGACTCATTAGAATCAACGATTTTCAATTTTCTGGCAAGTCAATTATTCTGTGCTTAAACAATTAGATACTTTTTTATGACATCAAAATTAACAATCTTCTTCAAGTCTAGCAAATTCAATTGAAAAAATTAAATTTCCTTAATCTTTTTATAAAGATCCAAAAGAAGCAAACAATGATATAGCTCAGTTTTCCCTGATTATATTTTAGATATGACTATATCTATTTTGTCAAAAAAATTTAAAAAAAAAAAAACAAAACAACAACAAATTGCTTCTTTCTAATCGGCAAAACCTAGACCTTACTTTCCAGATCAAAGTCAATAAAGATCAATAAGAACTTGGTGGTCAAATGCTGGTCAGATTACCAAGAAAAAGAGTACAATATGCATTTACACCATGCCTTCGCAACCAAATAGCTTGAAATTCTATGCACCTATATAAAAAAAGGAAACTGCAAGATCTTCCTATTTGTAAGATCTACCCCAAAAGTGAGTTACTATTTTGCCAAAGTGTTTGATCATCAACATAAAGATTTAAAACCAACTACAGTTTCATATAAGTGATCCTTAGCCAATCCTTGAATTTCAATGAGCATGGGACAAAGTATGTGTGAAATATCAGCGGATTCAGATAAAATCTTTGTATGAAAGAAGTTAAGATAGGGAGTAATTACACCTAAAAATTGATGGAGGCAGCAGTTAACAAGCAATTGCTTTCTTTTCAAAGACACCTGTCTAATGAACTTCTCAACATCACCATGCAATACTGAAGCTTGAAAAGGTCTCAAAAAGGCTCCTATATTCTTTTTGCCAGCATAAACACCAAACTAATAACTTCTGTCTTCTAAACCTAATTTACTAAGAACTAATCCAAAAACAACCACCAAATGTCCACACGATTGATCAACTGGCACAAGAGATAATCAATAGCTTCACATTTTGCTAAGAGATCCTCAACATTTAGTTGGGTCCCGTAATACAACAACAACAACAACAAAACCTTAATCCCACTAAGTGGGGTCGGCTACATGAATCCTTTTTCTCCATTGCGTCCTATTTAGTGTCAAATTTTCGTTTAATTCTAATAAATTAATATCATTTTTTATGCAATAAGCCCAAAGTTTTCCTAGGTCTACCTCTGCCTTTCTTAACATAAGTTGTATCTAAAACATCTACTCTCCTAATCGAATCATCAGGTGGTCCGCGTTTAATGTGACCAAACCATTTAAGGCGACTCTCTCTAATTTTATCCGTCACTGGTGCAACACCAACCCTATTACGGATAAATTCATTTCGCATTTTGTCTCTAAATGTAAAGCCACTCATCCACCTAATCATTCTCATCTCCACAACACTTAACATTATGCTTCTCTTTTAAAGGCCAACATTCAACACCATCGAGCATTGCAGGTCTCACCACCATCTTATAAAATTTTTCTTTCAGTCTAAGCGGTACTTTCCTATCACACAATAGGCCGGACACATTCCTCCACTTCAACCAACCAACCTGAATTCTCTGTACTTCTCCATCAAACCTCTCAATAAATGTATAGCTTCCATAGTAGACCTGCTCGGCATAAATCCAAATCGATTATGAGAAACCTTCGTAATACGTTTTAACCTACGTTCAATTACCCTCTCCCGTAATTTTAAAGTATGACACATCAATTTAATTCCTCTATAATTTGCACACTCTTGTGCATCACCTTTATTCTTAAATATGGGGACCAAAATGCTCTTCCTCCACTCATGCATCTTTTTAGTTTTTAAAATAATATTAAAAAGTTTAGTAAGCCAAGAAATCCTCAAATCACCTAAACATTTCCACACTTCAGTTGGGATATCATCAAGTCCTACAGACTTTCCAACATTGGTTTTCTTTAAAGCATCATCAACTTCTTTTTTACTAATGTCACGGTAAAAATGAAAAATTTTATTATTATTAATGATATTAAAATCACTAAGGTCGATCATACTTTCAGCATATTCATTAAAAAGTTTATCGAAATAACTCATCCACCTATGTTGAATATTTTTTTCTAAGAAAAACACTTTTTAATTTTCATCTTTAATACACTTTACTTGAGTTAAATCTTTACTTTTCTTTTCTCTTTGTTTGGTCAGTTTAAACATATATTTTTCAACGTCCTTAAGATATCTAACATGTTATAAAGATCACTAAAAGTAAATTTTTAGCGTCACAGATTATTCTTTTAGACTTCTCTGTGAGTCGTTTTATATTTTTCCCGATTCTCTACGTTTTTACATTTAAACCAATTTTTATAACATAACTTCTTATATTTTATCTTTTCGCATATTATTATTCCAAGACTAACTATTTTTATTTATGAAACTTTTCTTTTCGATTCTCCAAATATTTTTTATTCGCTTGTTTAATAAGTATTAGTTAATTTTTCCACATAAGCATTTGCGTCTTCGTCGACAACCCAAATATTTAAATCTTGAATTTTACTCATAAAAATAATTTTATTTGTGTCTTTTAAGTGCTTCTCATCCGATTCTACGATGTTGAATCATAGTATTCTTTATTTTACAACTCTTCATCTTAAAATCTAAGCTAATAATCGATGTTAGTACTTAACTCCTCACTTGAATGACCTAATCCTTACAATCCTTACAATCTTGAAAATCTCTTCTTCTCATAGTAAAATAATCAATTTGTGTTTTATTAGATTCATTCTTATAAGTAATAAGATGTTCATCTCTTTTCGAATAAAGTATTAGTAATAATCATATCATATGTTAAAGAAAATCTAAAATCGTTCTACATTCTTCATTAATTTCTTTATAATCAGTAAGTCACCATGAATATTTCGAAATCTTCTATCACTCTACCGACATGTCCATTTAAATCACGTCCAATAAAATTTTTTTTCGAGAGGTATCGAGCGTATTAAATCTTCTAAATCATTCCGAATTTATCTTTGTAGCTTATATCTAAACCAACTTAAGAAAGCATAAAGACTTATAATATTAAAAATCTTAGTATCAATAATAATCTTAAATGCTATAATTTTATCTCCAAATCTATTAATTTTAACAACATTATCGTTCAAACTCTTATCTATTATTACACCTACACCATTTCTAGTACGACTCTTACCAGAATACCATAGTTTAAAACCTAAGTTATCAATCTCCTTAACTTTTTCTCCAACCCATTTAGTTTCTTGAATACATAAGATATTTATCTTTCTATGAATCATAATATCAACCAATTTCATTAATTTACCATTGAGAGTACTTATATTCCAAGATTCTATCTTAATACTAGTATCATAGACTAACTTTTTTACCCGCATCCGTCCGTAATATGGGAATTCTTGATTACTTGACACTACACCCAGGCGCCGGTGTAGTGGCCCTTGCACACTTTCCATCGTATTCAGGTCATACAGGCGCGTCGCTTCGGAGGACGCCCAGAACTTACACAATGATCAAAAGGATTCATGTCATGAATTTTTTTCGATAAGTTTTACGCTGGCTATCGACTACCTAACACAACCCTCCACTTTTCACATCCGGGCTTCGTCCCGTAATATTGCAGCAAAAAGTGAAAAACACAGAGAGTACTCAAATCCACAATTAAATTTTAAGGAAAAAAATTATGAAAATAGCATCTCCCATGCAATTTTTGTTTTGAAAAAAAGGATCTCAACGTTACAAAGGGTTTTTCAGATTCATTTCCTATCAGTAACAATCAGAACTCTACATGTAATTGCCCAAAGGTTAGAAAGCTCTCGTCAATTATGAAACCAAGCTAATGTTTTAGAAAGGCTAGGCCATCGGTTAGCATAAGAAATTAACCATTGCCCCAACCTGTAAAAAATCAATCACTTCAATTTGTTTATCCAAAGACAAATAAAGCCACTACGAACTATTTTCATATAACTCTACATACAATTTCACTAAAAAAAACCTCAGCAAAAAGAGCATACTGCCAGATACAATCCTACAAACGAGGAAACAGCAGCAAGATTGATTTCTAGAAGCTCCGCGAGCATTTCTCGTTGTTTAAAGCCCCTCAAAGCTTTACAAGCTCACAAAATCTACAATTAGAAATACAAATCCCTTTTTCTTCATCAAGAATCCTAACGTCTTTCGGTCAGCATATCCAACTAACCAGAAACATTCCACCCGTAAAACCCAACCAACACTAACATCCCCAAAATCCTTTTGGTGCAAATATGAGGAGAAGCCGGTTACAAATCATCTTGATTTCGGTCATCACTTACAACTGTTTTCTATACAAAAGACTAAAAAATAGCCAAAAGTACTTTCCATCTAATTCGCCATAAAAATTTCCCTTAAACCAAAGAGCCCAAAATAAAAAGAGATGGGAGCTTACTACTAGAAACAATCCTACAAACCGCAGGAACCGCAACCGGATTTGACGCCGACAAACTCCCCACCACAATGGCCACGAATCCGAATACGAACGACAGCAAGAAAGAAACGCCTAAAGAGACCACCGCGGTGCAACAGCAACGCGCCATGATCCGAATGGCCACCCTTTCCTTCTCACCTTCTCCTCCTCCACCTCCTCCTCTATCTACCACAGACGAATCCAAAGGCAGCATCCAGCCCAATCTCAGCTACTCCGTGTCCATCGATTTCGCCGGAACAGCTTCAATAGCCGGTGAAAGCTTACTAGCGGCCGATACCACGATTAACAACGCGATCGGAAAAGGGCGACTTCTCCTGAGTGGACTCAGGAAAGGACAGGTGGAAAATACAGCGACTGGATTACATCCGCTTTTAGCTGACTGAACAATATTTAACATCGCTGACAACCAAAGCTTCTAGTTGATGAAGGATCGGTCTAATATCTATAGGACATTTACATAATAATACGAGTTACCTGTCTAATACCAAATCTTTTTTTAGGTCCTTTTTGGGGTGATTAATTTAGCACGTCGCAGCACCCTGCTGCTATATTTCATCATGTGGGAAGGTTTTTTTATCCTGACGCTGCAGCCGTGCAGCGAAAAGCGGGTCGCGGGATCGACATCACGACTCACATTGCGGAGTCCACATTATTTCGATATCCCCTCTTCTTATATTTTGTTGGTTTGATACTTCTGTATGGTGATGATTTTGGTGTGGTGGATCTTTTCCTGATTTTCTTTTATTTGTTGGTCTTACTACTAGTAGCAAATATGTTTAATATAGTTTCATATCGCTGAAATTCACTTGTGATATCACCTATGGCATTTCAACACACTGCAAATGAGCAGAGAAGTAAAAGGAATGAGACGTTAATTTGAGCTATATTTTTTTATTTTTTGGTCTCACAGCTAGTAGAAAATATGTTTAATTTGATTCGGAGCCACTGAAATTTACTAATTGTACCATTCTGATGAGAAGTATTTCTCACGCACAAGCACACTGTGAAATAAGGCAGAAAAATAGACATAACGAGACAGTAATGTGAGACATTTTTTTCATTTATTTTGGTCTCACAGCTAATAGCAAATATGCATAATATCATTTCATGCCACTAAAATTTACTGGTGATACTACATGTGACAATCTGATGAAAATATAAGTATATTACTCCCACACACACACAATGAAATGAGGCAGAAAAGTAGAAAGAATGAGACAGTGATGTGAGTCATGTTTATTTATTTATTTTTTTTTTTTTTGACATCACATGTAGTTGCAAACATGTCTAATTTCATTCAAAGCAATGAAATTTACTATTGATATCATATGGGACATTCTAATGATAAGAGAAGTATATTTCGTATACACACACTGTGAATTAAGGCAAAGAAGTGAAAAGAATGAGACAGATATGCGAGATATGTTTTCATTTTTTTTCCTCACAGCTAGTAGTAAATATACATAATAATAGTCCATGTCATTTATATTTTTTAGTGGTTCCACCATGGCATTCTGATGAGAAGAGAAGTGTATTTCTCTCTCTCTCTCTCACACACCGTGAAATGAGTCATAGAAAAAGAAAGACTGAGACATTTATGTAGGCAATGTTTCTTTTTTTTTGCATCACAACTAATTGCAAATGTATATATTTTCATTACTAGTCATTAAAATATACTAGTGGCCTAACAGCTAGTAGCAAATAGACATAATATCATTTTATGCCACTGAAATTTACTAGTGATACTACATGTGACATTCTGATGAAAACATAAGTAAATTTCTCTAACACACATTGTGAAATGAGGTATAGAAGTAGAAAGAATGAGGTAGTGATGTGAGTCTTTTTTTTTTTGCCTCACAGCTGGTAGAAAATATGCATAATATCATTCCATGCCAATATTATTATCAAATGGTTCAACTTGTGACATTCTAATGAGAAGAGAAGTGTATTTTACACACACACACTATGAAATGAGTCATCAAAGAAGAAAGAATGATACAGTTTATGTGAGTAATGTTTCATTTTTTTTGCATCACAATTAGTTGCAAATATGTATATTTTCATTCCCATCCATTAAAGTTTATTAGCGGTCTCAAAACTATTAGAAAATATGTATAATACCATTTCATGCCATTGATATTTTCTAGTGGTTCCACCTACGGCACTGTCTCATTCTTTCTTTTTCTATGACACATTTCGCATTGTGCGTGCGTGTGAGAAATACACTTCTCTTCTCATCTTAGTTATGTGAACAATGTTTCTCTTTCTTTGACATCACAATTTCAAATATGCATATTTTCATTCTCAGTCATTTAAATTATCTAGTAGCCCCACAACTAGTAGTAAATATGCATAATATTATTTCATATCATTGATATTTTCCAATGGTACCACATGTGGCATTCTGATGAAAAAAGAAGTGTATTTCACACACACACACACTGTGAAATGTGTCATAAAAAAAGAAAAGAATGAGATAATTATGTGAGCAATATTTTTTTTAATTTTTATTTTTGGCATCACAGTTAGTTGCAAATATATATATATTTTTTCATTCCTTACCATTGAAATTATCTAGTGATCTCACAGCTATTAGAAAATATGCATAATACCATTTCATGTCATTGATATTCTCTAGTGGTTCCACCTGTAGCATTCTGATGAGAAGATAAGTGTATTTCTCACACACACACATACTGTGAAATGTGTCATATAAAAGGAAAGAATTAGATAATTATGTGAGTAATGTTTTTTTTTTGCATAACAGCTAGTTGCAAATATGTATATTTTCATTCTCGGACATTGAAATTATATAGTGGCCTCAGAGCTAGAAGCAAATATGCATAATACCAGTCCATGCCATTAATATTTTCTGGTGGTTCCACTTGTGGCATTCTAATGAGAAGAAAAGTATATTTTTCACGCACACAAACTATGAAATGAGTCATAGAAGAAGGATGAGTTGGTTATGTTAGCAATGTTTCTCTTCTTTTTTTTTCATCACAGCTAGTTGCAATTATATATATTTTCATTCTCAGCCATTGAAATTATCCAGCGGCCTCACAGCTAGTAGAAAATATGCATAATACATTTTCATGCTAATCATATTTACTATTGATAATAGTGGCAATCTGATGGCAGTAGAAGTATATTACTGACATGCTTAAAAAATGCTTAATTTTTCATATAAATTTTATGCTTAAGTTTAATGATATTGCATTTTAAAGGAAGGTATTATGTTTTTTTTATTTTAGGTACAAGAAATGGACTTTTGGAGAAAATGAAGCAAAAACGGTGCAATTTGGAGCAAAAACGAGCAAGAAAGAAAATTTTAGCCTAACACATTTCGATAAGTCTTTCTATGCTTAATCACTTTTACCCTTCTAACATATTTTTGAATATGATTACTCTTTAAGAAAGGTTGTTTTCATGCTTATTTTGTAGGACTAACTGTTAAAAACGCAACACAACTGAAACAGGGTGAAACAGAGTAACAATAGAGCTAAATGAAGCAAAACGATGGAGCTGCGCAAAATGATGGGCGCCGACGGCGCTAGAAACCCGAGAGCCACAATTTTGGGAGCCGAAAGCGCCCAAAAACTGCTTCGACGAGGCCAAGGACGGTTATTGGCCATATACATTGAATATGGACGTTTTTTGGAAGGTTTCTTGAGACATCTCTTGGGAAATTCGTCCCTACACTATATTAGAATAATTTTATGTCAGAAAAAATGATTTGAATGTTAGGGACAACGTGGAGAATGTTTATAGATATTAGAATAGGAGTAGAAATGTAGATTTCTACATTTCTGGAGAGATTGGAGAGGGAATTTTGAGAGAATCTGTAAGGTTTTGTACTAGCATTGCATGGATCAGCGGGGGACTTTGTGGGAGATATTTTCATTTTTCTTTCAAGGGGAAAAAATTAAGTATTGTGTTCATCATTATCTTATGATTTTGTAAATAATTATCTACTGGATTTGCTTTGATGTAGTGAAGTTTTTCATTGTGTTTTCTTCATGTTTTATGATGTGTTTCTCTTAATCTTTCTTATTGTTTTGAAATAGTTATGTCGTTATTTTTCTTTTACTTTTCTTTTGCAATGAGTAGGATTCATGTTAGGATTTTGGGATGCATGCTAGAAGATGTTTTAATTATAAATGTGATGATTTTTACTTGCACTTCATTTACATTACAATAATGGTCCATTGTAGTGTTAAAATTTGTTGTAATTGTATTAAGACCCAAGAGAGCAGTGTAATTCTTAACAAAGTGGAACCATGGTGCGACTTTTTTAATTTGTCAAAATTTATGAACTCAAATTTATAGATATGTATTGATTTAGTCTTATAATGAGTAACACAATTAAACGCAAGAATACACATCGCTCAAGTAATACAGGACTCTAGTAGAGTTTTGGATATCGATCACACATGGAGGCGTTAATTTTATGGTGTAGTACAGAAATCACTTATCGAATCACAACACAATTGCAAGTAAGTTCAATTCTTAAAATAAAGATAAACAATTGTAGTTACTATTTCTACCAAAGTACGTTCTGAACTTTTAGCAAGTTAAACTAACACAAGACTAAATTTATAACAAAGTTCAGTTGTGAGAAAGAGTCTTCCTCTCCAATTATAATATGATGATTATTGTGACATAGATCAGTGATGCAAATTTTTTGTGCTAAACAGGAGCATTTTTATTCTTTACTCATTTCTCGGCATATAAAAAATATTGGCTAATCTTAAGTTTAGTCCCAAAATCCGTGATTAGACTGGGAGGATACTGGCTCTCACTCCAGAGCTCCCACTTCCCTTCCTCTGAAAGCTAACTCTCACTTTAGTTTCCAAACATTATGACCAAATTGAGGATTTCAGCCTGTCACTCTGAAATCTCCAATTCTACGCCCATCAAAGTATATTTCCCTATTTATTTGCACTCAATCTCCATGAACTACATCTCTCATTCGTGGACATTGAATGTAACATTCACTTTTGTTGTGGAACTCATAATCCTTTCGGAACATATGATTCCCAACAAGTTTTAACAATTCAATTCATCATATTAAAAAGTAAATGAAGTTTGAAGTGAAAATGTCATCATAAATTCTCCATAATAAATCGACACATCATTTTTATATCGCAACATCAACACATCACATGAAAAGGAGGAAGACAAAGAAATCTACTCAAGACTCATGAGGATAAGATGACAAAGCATGGATTTTATATATAAAAACAATGTCGTATGAAGAGAATAAAGAAAAGACAACTTATCTAAAACTCTTTCCCAAGCGAATCTCAAAGAATTCCTTTGACTCCTCTTCTTTCTTCACAACAACACACAATTCTCTCTTTAGATAAGTAAGGAAGAAGAAATCTCTCACTTTCCCTCTCCTCTTACACTCCTTAGAGAAGAAAACACAAAACCTAGATTTCATAAATAAAATGGAAAGACACTCACTCCTCACTCTCTCTACACTCTAAACTCTCTCTCCCTCCCTAAATTTGGCTCCAAAGAAGTTTAATTTTGGTGATAACTGATCTCCCAAGAGTTTCCTCAAGCAACCCTCAAAAATCTGGCTAAATACATTAAATCTAGTTTGAAATCGGGATACGGAGCGGTCCGAGTGTCGACATATTTTTAGGTTGTGTGTTTATTTTGAAAAGTCACTTTAACGAAATTGTCGGCGAATTTTAGATTTTTAAATTTGGTTAAAATATATATATAATTTATGACTAGCATTTGATTTTGAAAATAATTTTAGGTTTGAAAATTTTAAGATATGAAATCGGCCCCGATCTCGCGTCCCGAATAGTTTATACAAACGAGCACGCTGAGCGTGTATACATCACAAGGATGGGCCTGTTGCTTGATGGTGGGGCTCGATTAAATAAACTAAAAGATTTGTGACATCAAGTTTGGTCTGCGAACTATTTTATAGGCGAAATAAGGTTCCTGCTTAGCCTATAAAGGAATTAGCGGGGTTTTATATTACGCAAGTTCTTAGAAGGATTCACTGTAAGGGCAGAGCACTTATAGTTAATTACGTCACAAGTGACGGGGAATCACTTAGAAAACTCTCGATAATGATCGGTGGTTTGCTCTCGAAATTTCGAAGTTTAAGGTTTTCAAACAATTGGATTTTGGAAATTTCGATAGGAATGACGCTCGAATTTAGGTGAGTTTATTTTAGAAGTCCGAAAAGGAAGAGGAGTAGGGGAAGTTGAAAAGGGATGCGAGAATGCTTGTGACTTACGTATCCTGTTTGGCTCGGTTATAGGAAAATGCAATATTTATTTAATGTTTTGATCTTTTGATTACAATTAATTTGGACTTATATTTGTATGAGTAAAATGTCTAATTAGCACTTGAGATGTGAGGGTTTATGTCGTATGACATTACCTGGAGATCTGAAATAGGTTAAGGCCAATTTACATGACATGATCGTACAATGCAACAAAGGTTGAGGATTTATGTTGCACTAGGCAAACTACACCGAAATCCTATGGCTTTGTTGTTTAATTCTATGAAAGTTTTCTTGAAGTAGACTCGGGTTTTGCGTGTGATGGCGCGTCTTGCCAGCCATTATAGAGCTCCTTGTTGTTGCGAGAGGGTTTAGTTATAGAAGTCATAAATCAGGAGATGAGAAAAGTGTTTTTGGTTTTAGAGAAAATCTTAATTTCAGTGTTTTTTATGTTTTATTTAAAACGAAATCTTAAGGGTTAAAATTACTCTTAATAATAGGTTAAGATCTCGCGGTTCCATCAGCCCGGCATCGTTATTTTTATCGGATTCACTTAGTCCGGATGAATTTGCTAAACTCAACTAAATGAGTTCCACACTTTCATTTAGACCGTGGGAAATCTCGTTATGACACGTAGGTTACATCATCGAGGTATTCCGTCCTTCAGCAGAGACCTTTTAATTTAGTTGTAATTGCCGGTTTTGTGTTACGTTTTGTGATTAAATTTTGAGTTGTTTATATTTTAGATGTTGTGGCGGTGAATTTTATCTTTTAATGACTTTTAAATTTAGTTTTGGTTTCGGTTTTAGGAACATCCTAAAGGTAGGGTTTTCATGTAACGGTTGTTTATCAATACGAAAAGTAAGTGCGATGCGATTAAATAAATTGCGATAAGGTATTTGCAACAAAATAAAAGCGTACCTGGAGGTCTTCCGAGTCATCCCAGTACACTTTCAGGCTCTGATTTAGAATATTTAAACGAGTTCCTAGGTAAAGCTAAGGGAAGGGTTATGGTTTACGAATTCTACAATCATGTTAGTCGTTTCTGACGTCACAGGTTCTTGTGTTTTGGTTTCGGGGAACGTTCTTCATCCAAAACAATTAAGTGAGTTGTTCTGCAAACATCCTATCATATTGAGGAAGTCTTTAAGAAGAATGCTTGTCTTTTAGGCATCTTGTTAAGTTGTTTAAGTCAAATGGATTTAATCGATCAGGTGAAGTGATCGTGTTAGGGGTTTAGTTAAGTTGTTTATCTTGCTGGTGTTGGGGCGTTTGAATATGCTATAAGTGAAGTAACATTTCATTTAGCGATTATTTTGTTTAGGAGTTATGATAGCAAAGCACTAGGAAGCGAATTGGTGTTGAATGGTTTGTGGTTAATTTAATTTGGTTGTCGGGTTTTAAATTTGGAATAATGTTATTTTTATTTTGAATTTTAACATGTAGGTAATGTTATTTTTAATTGATTTAATCTAACTTTAATTTTAATTTTGAATTTAGTTTAGTTTTAATTTTAATTTAATTTAATTTGATTTAATTTAATTCGATTTAATTTAATTTAATTTAATTTGATATGTTTTTAATTTAATTTTATTTTAATTAATTTAATTTTAATTTAATTTAATTCGATTTAATTTAATTTAATTTAATTTGTTTAATTTGATTTTATTTAATTTAATTTAATTTAATTTAATTTAATTTTAATTTGTTTAATTTAATTTTATTTAATTGATTTAATTTAAATTTAAATTTAATTTTACTTTTAATTTTGTTTAATTGAAATTTTTAAAAGGGTTTAGCCCCAAATAATTTAACTTTAATTTAATTTAATGATTAAGTCTTTTAACATTTAAATCTTAAATTTGAATTATCATTTTAATTAGGAATTAAATATTATTGAGATGATTAATTTAGGGATTCTTTAGATTAAGAACAAATCTCTTCTGACAATCACATTTTAATAATTCCAATTTTATTATTCTTCCAAATTTAATCGATTATTTAATTAAGGTTTATTTTAATTATTTTAAATGTTTAGTAGGTTTACCCTTTTGATTATTTAAATTTCAATCATCCGTCGAGATTAGGATCATATATTTTACTCTTTAATTTTATTAAGCACAAGTTTTAATTAAAGGTTAAAATTTTAGTCTCATTTGCCCTTCAAGCTTAATAATTCCATAACTCACTAAAATTAGTCAAGTTTGAAATTTTTGTAACTTCACTCATATGTCAATAAAGACATCGAGAGGAGAAAATGTGATTTTTACGCTATTTGAATTTTATTTATGTAATTATTTGGAGTGGAAAATAGGGATTTTGAGGAAAATTCTAATAATATATTTAGGAAAGTTTCTGTCCTTAAGAAAGGTATGGGGCATTTAATAATGAAGGGCATTGATGAATTTTGGTGATTTTGAATTATATTATTTTTATTATAATTATTTTGAGTTTTGGAGTATTAATTAATTTTAAAAAAACAAATAAAAAAGGTTGAAAAAGAAATGAATTTTATAATTTTTAATCTCTCTAATATCAAGGAAACCAGAGAACCAATTTTTATAATTTTCGGATTTTTCTTTGATTTATTAGAATTATTTTAGTGGAAATGCTAAAAAATACATTTTTAATTTTAAGAATGCTGTGGGAGCACTTAAAATTTAATATCTCGTTGTAGGGAACTTAAGAAAAATATGGGGTTATTCACTGAAAGTGATTAAAATTGAAATGTGACATTTTGGTGAATTTTATTATTTTTGTGATTTTTTATTATTTTTTTATTTATTAAAAATAATGGCAAAAAATTAACTTTTTTAGAAAATTGCAATTTTATTTTTCTTAAATTCACACGATATCGAAGGGAGAACACGACGATTTGGGTGAATTTTTAAAAAACATTTTGAAAGTTATGAATTTTTAAAGTTTTAAATTGACTAAATAGCTTAATCGAGCCGTTTAGTAGAGTGCTTGGTAGATTGACTTGAAATTTTATGGTGGAGTTCATACGTCACCAAGGTGAGTGGAGAATTGATTTGAAGTCGATTTGATGTATGATTAGCTCTAATTAAATGAGACTATTTTGGTGTTTAAGCGATTAGGGTTATTTTAAATGAATTAATTCAAAACCTATTTTTCCTAGGGTCCTCTGGTTATAAGAAACATCACCAAATTTTCCTAGAATTTATTTCACAACATGCTAATTATTGGATTTAAAATGCGAAAACGATACTTGTGAATTTGAAAAATCAAGTAACTTCTGTGGGGATGGCCTACGACTTTGGAAAATTCAAAGAATGTTTCCAAACTCAGGAAACTTCAACCACATCAGTTGTCATCCTGTGGTGAATTTCCTATATGCATGGAGAATTAAAACAATGCGGAGGTAAATAAATCATTAAAAATAAAATCTTGATGAAATTAAATGATTTCTTTTTACATTATTCTCCTGTGTTCAACGACGAAATTATTTTTATTTTTATTTTTGATTTTTCTACACGAAGTTATGCATTTTTGAAGTTTAGAAATTAAATAAATCGAAAATCCTTTATTTTCTGTTTATCCAAATCGGCGCCGCGTCGGCCTTAACATCTCGGGTGCCGGCGTGGTGAGGAAGAACATTTCTGATGGCGGCGGGGATGGGGGGCGCTCGGCGGTGAAATTCGAGTTTGGGCTCGCGTGTGAGCTGCGGCTTTGTTGGTTTTCGGCGGCCCCACGTGGTGACGCTAACGTGGGGTCAGGTCACCCTACGAGTCGGGGAGGTCGGTGGGGGTTTGGAGTGTGACGTTGGCAAATGCCATGTGTAGCTTGATTTAAAATGGAATGGAGACGGCGGGAATTTTGTCTTGATTTGGTCAAGTCCACCCTTTAGGCTTGGTTACCCTTCAAGGTGGCTTTGGGTGCTGTGAGGAATCAAAGGAATCAGCTGGTTTGACATGGAGAAGTCCTTATCCGAATATATTTGGATTAAATTTGGAGTTAAAGAGTGTGGTTAAAATTAATGACTTTAGGAGATTAAGGAAAAGTATAACCATAACACCGAAAATGGCATGTTGATGACTGTGAAATCTCATGACTTTGCATGTGACAATACATGGCTTCATGGCTCATCTTTGGCCAGCAGGAAAAGTTAAGTCGATTTGAGATTTCATGGAAAGCAGTTTAAGAAAATTTTGGTATTTTGATGGGAATTTGTATGGGGCTTGATGGAATGGCTTCTGATGAGTTTGAAACTTAGGGATTGATTTAATTGAAAATATGGTGTAGAGCAATTGTCATATGGGTTTTGGATTGATTTTGGCCCTTTGGATTTTGGTGGAGATGGGCTTTAGGAAGGTTTTCATGTAAGTGAACTTTAAGTTTAAGAATGAATTCATGGATGGGAATTTTGGCAAGTTTGGGCCAAATAATTGTTGGGTTTGGTTTAGGGATATGTCATGAGTGATTTGAAATGAGTTTGGAGTGATTTTGGGTTTGAATTGGGTTGGATTTGGGCCTCTTTGATAAATGGGCTTGATGTAGGTCGAAATTGGGCTAACTTGGGCTTGATGTTGGGCTAGGGTTGAAATTGATGTAAAATAAATGTTGGGAAATGTTTATGGGAGTGTTTGAAAGAGGTTTTAGGCTTTGGTTGGGTTTTTATTTTGGGGTTTGGGCTTATTTGGGTTAGGTTTAGGTTTAAGTCGAAATTGGGCTTTTGGTTTTGGGTTGAATTTGAGTGGGGTTTGGAGTCTAAATTTTAGAGCGGAAATCATGTTAGTGTTTGTTTTTGGGAATGTTAAGGAAGGTTTAGAAAAGATTTTGGGTTAATTGGAGTTGAATTGGGTTAGTTTGGGTTAGGTTTGGATCATGGGTCCAAATTGGGCTTTAAGGCCAAAAGTGAGATTGGATCGAATGTCGGTCAAGTTGGACTTGATTTAGTCTAGATTGATGTTGGGAATGTTGAATTGAAGTTTAGAATTGAATTGGACCATAATTTGGGTCGATTGGGTAGGTTGGCTTGACATTGGGTTTAGTTAGAGGTTAAAATGGGTCAATTGGAGTTTTGACAAAAGTAGGGTAAATTGACAAAATTGGCCCATGGTGTAGTTGAACAAAATGAAATTGGGAATATTTGGGATTTTCTAAAATTTTCTGGGAATTTTCTGAATTTTTGGATTTTTGGGTCGAGGGGTATTTTGGGTATTTGGAGGTATTGGGAGATATTTTGGAATTTTTGGTATTTTTGGGTATGAATGATCAATTTGAGTAATGTGGGAATGTTTTGGGATTGATTTTGAGAAATTTTGAGTGATTTAGGTGATTTTTGCAAATTTTGGGTAGTTTCGAGGTTTTGGGTAGGCTAAGCGGGTGTAGGGTCCGGTCGAAAATTGAAAATTTGGAAAATTAAGATTGGGTGAATATAAGTGGAATGAAAATCATTTTGGTTGAGCCTTGAAGCCATATCAAGCCCACATGAGCCATGAAGGACTCATTTAGAGGCATCCATTTATGTGTTGTTCTGGCCACCAACGCGAGGGCTTAGGGGTTAAGGACCATCCATGTGAGTCACCAACATGGTCCGGGAGGTCGAGTTGGGTATAGGTGTGGTTTTAGGAGGTGTGTAGAGGAGTGTAGTGTATGGGTGTAGTGTGTGTGTAAGTTAGCCCTTCACCGAACCCGGAGCCACGGGGGGCGGTCTAGGCGAAGAGTCTTATAAGAACTCATCCTTTAAACTTCCCATTTGATTTCAACCCTCTAGGTGATTAGGAGGTCTACGGTCGAAGTTTGTGGAGTTTTCGGGGAGTCGAAAAGGTGGTTTGAATTTCTAAGTGGTGGGTCCCAATTCTAATCCTCTAGGATAGTCGAAGGAAAAGCCTAAGGCTAGATCCTAATCTTAAAGAAGAAGAAGACCTCATCGAAAATGAGGTCGGCACGGCTGTGGCGCATTGACCCGCCAATCGGTCGCAACTACATGTAAAATAAGCGCGGTCCGGTGCTAGTTCAATAAAATGCACTTTTGCCCCATTTTGCTCAATTTGCTCATTTTAACTGCTTTTCTCCAGAAAGGACTAATATCATTGTACGTGTATTAAATACATTTCTTTAAAGTGCGATATCATCAACGGGTATGAAATGAATGAAAGCTATCAAATTTCCAGTGGATCAAACCACATTAAAATTCCATGGATGGTGAAGTTCATGGGGGTTGCGTGCAAATAAATAGGGAAATATAATTTGATGGTGTTGACCTCATTTTTGATGAGGTCTTCCCTTCTTCTTTTTAGTGCTTAGGATCTAGCCTTAGGCTTTTCCTTTGACTATCTTAGAGGACTAGAATTGGGACCCGCCTTTTAGAAATTCAAACCACTTCTAAACTCCCTGCAAACTCCACAAACTTGACCATAGACCCCTAATCACCTAGAGGGTTGAAATCGAATGTGGAAGTTTAAAGGATGAGTTCTCATAGGACTCTTTGGCCTTAGGACTGCCTCAGGTGGCACAGTGCAGTGAGGGGCTGACTTACACTACACTTACACACTACATTTCCACACACTTCCTAAAACCACACCCATACCCAACTTAACCTCCTGACTCATGTGGGTGATTCACAAGGATGGTCCTTAACCCCTAAGCCCTTGGTTAAGAGGGTTAGGAACAACATAGTGAATGCCTCAAATGAGTCCTTTCATGGCTCATATGGGCTTGAAATGGCTTCATGGCTCAACCAAAATGATTTCTTCCCACTTGAATTCACCCAATCTTCAATTTCCCAAATTTTCAATTTTTGACCCCAGAGACCCTACACCTACTAAACCTACCAAAACCCTTGAAATTACCCAAATTTTTTTGCAAAATTTCCAAATTACCCAAAATTTTCCAAAATCAATCCCAAACATCTCCACATCACTCAAATTGATCATCCATACCCAAAAATACCAAAGATTCCAAAAATACCCCCAATACCCTCCAAATACCCAAAATACCCTTCTTGGCCTAAAAATCCAAAAATTCAAAAAATTCCCAGAAAATTCCAGAAAATCCTAAATATTCCCAATTTCATTTTGTTCAACTACACTATAGGCTAATTTTGTCAATTTACCCTACTTTTGTCAAAACTCCCAAATTGACCCATTTTAACCCAAAGTAGACCCAATGTTAAACCAAACCTATCCAATTGACCCAAATTCTGGTCCAATTCAATTCTAAACTTCAATTCAACATCCCCAATACCAATCTAGACCAAATCCAAGTCCAATTTGGTTGACATTTGGATCCAATTTCACTTTGGGCCTTAAAGCCCAAATTTGGACCCATGACCCAAACTTAGCCCAAACTAACCCAATTCAACTCCAATTAACCCCAAATCTTTTCTAAATCTTCCTTAGCATCCCCATAAACAAAACACTAACATGATTTGCCCAAGATTTTGACCCAAACCCCACTCAAATTCAACCCAAAATCAAAAAGCCCAATTTTGACCTAAACCCGAGCCTAACCCAAATAGGCCCAAACCTCAAAATCAAAACCCAACCAAAGCCAAAACCTCTTTGAAACACTCCCATAAACATTTCTCAACATTTATTTTACATCAATTTCAACCCTAGCCCAACATTGGCCCAAGTTAGCCCAATTTGACCTACATTGGCCCATTTACCAAATAAACCCAAATTCAACCCAATTCAAACCCAAACCACCTTAAATCTATTTCAAATTATTCATGAAACATCCCTAAACCAAAACCAACAACTATTTGGCCCAAACTTCTACAAAAATTCCCATCCATGAACACATCCTTAAACTTAAAAGCCCACTTCCCTTAAACCTTCTTAAAAACCCATCTTCATTAAATTTTAAAAGCCCAAATCATCCTAAAGCCCACATGACACTTCCCCTCATCATCCATTTGATCAAAATCACCCCTAAGTTTCAAAATCATCAATTAAACCATTCCAAATCAAGCCACATGTCAAATTACCCCCTAAATGTCAAAAATTTCTAAAACCCTTTTCATGAAACAAATCAACCTTTTCCCAAGCCAAATGAAGCCATGAACAAGCCATTCTCAAGCCACATGAAGCCATGAGGGCTTTGACTTGTCATTAGTCCATTTATGGCAAGAAGAGGGGGTTCTTTCTTAAACCTCCTTTAACCTTTTTTACCTTAATCATGTCACACACTAAACCATGTTTAGCCACCTCATCATGGATGGAGACTTCACCACTCCTTCTAAGCTGACCTAAATGATTCCCTCAGCTCAAAATCAGAGCTTGGAAGGGTGCACCAAGCCCAAAATGGTGGGTTGACCCATTTAGGTCCAAATCTAGCCATGCCCCATTCCACTTTGGATCAAAGCCTTTACACATGTCCATGGCTCGATTGATTGCACTAAACCTCAGCCACGACCCACCGACCTCGAGGGTGACCCATGCACAGCCGGTCGGCCACCAGGCCGCCGGAAAACACCATGGCCGAGAGCTCACATGTGAGCCAACATTGAAATTCTCACTTGCTGAGCTGCCCCATCCCAGGTGGCTACCATAGCTGATCTTCTCCTCACTGGAGCAGGTCGATCCCAAGCCCTAACTCCCCGCAGGAGGCCCTCCGCCCTCTCTATTTAAACTCCACCCCTCTCGGCCATGAGAGAGCTAAGCACAAACCTTGCCAAAACTTCGCCAAAATTGTTCCGGACCCTTCTCCACTCTTAGAACACTTGATCCCAGGTGAGATCCCCTGCCATTTCTCCTCTGTAAGCTCGATTTCGAGTTGAAATTCCACCCAAAACCAGGACACTTCTCCACGGTGAGCCAATTCTCAAATTGATTGGCTCTACACCTTCACCGGACGAAGGAAGGTGTCCACCGACAAAAGCCCCATCTCCGAGGCCACCCGGTTGCTCCGGCCTCCAAGCTTTGTGATCGGGCTTGGTCGAAATCATATCCGGACGATTCCCCGAGACCAGGAGACTTCATCCGGAGCTTGCGGGACCCGATCGAAGGTGCAACAACTCTCGGATTGAAGCCACACTTCTGCGAGCTAAGGTATGAGTTAACTCTCCATCCCGAGCTTCGGAGATTCTCCATTTCAAATGCCTTAGTTTCAATGCATGTTAGCCGTATAGATGTGTTCGTCTCTTCAAGACGAATCCATAGAGTATAAGAACGTAAAAATCCATTGAGAATCGAGTGAGATCTTAGGGATTTAGTGTGGACGGCTCTCGGGTGAGAACACTTGGGGACGATGAACGGATGCCGTCCATTCGATACACGCGCGGACGAACGGCTCAGATGGCGTCGGACCGGGAAACGGTGCGAGAACCGCGGGGCCCGGGACGGATGACTCAGATGGCGGCGCCCAATCACGGCGCGACACGTACCCCTTCGGAGCGCTCGATGTTTCGGCGGCGCCGCGTGGATAAATAGATAAATAGGGTATTTAATGTATTTATTAAATATCGAAACTTTAAAAATCCATATCTTTGTGTAGAAAAATCACAAAAATAAAATAAAAATACCCTCTTGCTCGGTGAACGAGAGGAGAATAATGTGGAAAAGAAATCATTTAATTTCATCAAGTATTTTATTTTTTATAATTTATTTACTCTCTGCATACATTTAATTCTCCATGCATGTATACAATTCACCATGGCATGAGACCATAGAGCTTTGAAGCCTCCGAACTTGGGAACATTCCACGAATTTTCCAAGGTCGGAGGCCATCTCTGTGAAAAGTTATTTATTTTTCAAATGCATGTTGCTCGTTTTGAGTATTTTAATTCCAAAAAATAGCATGTTGTGAAATAAATTCTAGGAAAATTTGGTGATGTTCCTTATGACCGAGAGAACCCTAGGAAAAATAGGTTTTGGCTTAGTTCATTCAAAACAACCCTAATTGGCTTAAACACTCAAAATAGGTCTTTAATTAATTAGAGTTAACCAGGCATCAAATTGACTTGAAATCAATTCTCCACTGACCTTTAGGATCAGAGGAATCCACCATAAAAATTTGAGGTCAATTGGACTTGGTTAGCCCCACTAATTGGGTTAATTAAGTCACTTAGCCATTTTAAACTTTAAAAATTCATAACTTTTAAAATACTTTTCAAAAATTCACTAAATTGGTTTTGGAGCCTCTCTGATATCAGGGGAACCTAAGAAAATTAAAATTTCAATTTTCTGAAAAAGTTGATTTTTAATAATATTTTAATATTTTAATAATTAAAAAATAATAAAAATCACAAAAATAATAAAATTCACCAAAATGTCACATTTTGAATTTTAATCACTTAGGAACAAACCCCATATTTTTCCTAAGTCTATTTAGTGAGATATTAAATTTTAAAGCCCTAGGGTAATTTTAAAATTAAAAAAATGTATTTTCTAGCATTTTCACTAAAATAATTACAATAAATCATAAAAAAATCAGAAAATTGCAAAATGTGCTTCTCTGGTTTCCTTGATATCAGAGAGATTTTTGAAAAATATAAAATCCATTTTTCAACATTTATTTTATTTTTAAATTAATTAATACTCCAAAACTCAAAATAATTATAATAAAAATAATATAATTCAAAAAATCACCGAAATTGGTCCAAGTGCTTCTCTGGTCATTAGGAATGTCCCCTAATTTTCTTAAGGACAGAAACTTTCCCTTGATCATATTATTAAATTTTCCTTGAAATTCTCTATTTTCCACCAAAAATAATTATATAAATAAATTAAATACAGAAAAATCACATTTTCTCCTCTCATGTCTTTATTGACATATGAGTGAAGTCACATAAAAATTTCAAGTTAATTTGAGTTCAATTTAGTGAGTTATGAAATTATTAAGCTTAAAGGGTAAAATGGTAATTAAACTTTTAACCCTTAATTAAAACTTTAGGTTTAATAAAAAATCAACAAGTAAAATATTTGATCTTAATCTGATTTGGATGATTGAAATTTAAATAATTAAAGGGTAGAAACCCATTAAATAATTTTAAAATGATTAAACTTTAATTAAATAATAGATTAAATTTGGAGGAATAATAAATTGGAATTATTAAAATAAGGGATATTTATTAGGAAGAGATTTATTCTTTAATTTAAAAAATCCCTAAACTAATTATATCATTAATACTCAATTTTTAATTAAAATGATAACTCAAATTTAAAATATTAAAAGACTTAATTAAATTATTAAACTCTTTTAAAATTTTAATTAAAATTAAAAATAAAGTAAATTAAAGATAAATTAAATTAAAATTAAATTAAATTTAACAATTAAATTAAATTAAATTAAATTTAACAATTAAATTAAATTAAATTAAATAATTAAATTAAATTAAATTAAACAATTAAATTAAATTAAATTAAATTAAATTAAATAAATTAAATTAATTAAATAAAATTGAATTAAATCAAATTAAATTAAATTAAATAAATTAAATTAAATAATTGAATTAAATTAAATTAAATAATCAAATTAAAATTAAATCAAATCAAATTAATTAAACATCAAATCAAATTAAATCAAACTCAATCAAATTAAATTAAATTAAAACTCAATTAAAATTAAATTAAATTGAATTAAATATAACATCACCTAAAACGAGAAGAAAATAAATTTAAAAGCAACTTGAACACTATTCCAAATTTAAATTCTTTAACTTAAACCAAATCATTTGAATACTAACTTACCCTTGAAAGCTTTAGTTATTATAACTCCTAAATAAAACATTAAATGAAGTGTCACTTCACTCATAGGATATTCAAATGTCCTAGTTCACTGAGCAAGTTAACAGAACTTGAAATTCTTGGACGATTAATTCATTTGTATAATTAAATTCATTTGGACTTAAAACAATCCTAGAAATATTGAAAAGATGTTTAAGATTCTTCTTAAGCACTTCCTCAATATGATAGGACATTTATAAGAACAATTGAATTTGATTATTCTTTGATGAAGAAAATCGTCCTTAAACAAAAACACAAAGAACCTAGACGTCATAGGAAATGACTAAGCTATAGGATTAGGAATTTGGTAGAAAACCATAACCTTTCCCTTAGCCTTACCTAGGAACTTGCTTAAGTATGCTAATTGTGTTTTAAGTGCATCTTGGGATGACGGGAAGACCCTCCGGGTACGCATTTGTATTATTGCAATTTACTTTCCTGCAATTTATTTTCCGACAATTTACATTATTGCAATTTACTTTATTACGAATTGCGTTTATTTTTCTTGCATGATAAAACAACTCGTTGCATGAAAACCCACACCTTTAGGATAGCCCCTAAAACTGAAACCAAAATTAAGTTAAAAATCATTGCAAGATAAAATTCATCGCCACAACATTTCAAAATATAAGACAACTCAAAATTTAATCACAAACAGAACACAAAACTACAATTACAACTAAATTAAAACGTCCTGTTGGATGATCGGGAATACCTCGGATGATGTAACCTACGTGTTGCTAACGGGATTTCCACGGTCTAAATGAAAGTGTGGAACTCATTCAGTTGAGTTTAGCAAATTCATACGGACTAAGTGAATCCGATAAAAATAATGATGCGGAAGGATGGAACAGTGGGATCTTAACCGGTGTCGTTATAATCAACTTTAAGATTTGTTTTAATCGAAATACAAAACACTTGGAAAATTAAGACTTCTCTAGACCAAAACACTTCTCTCATCTCCTGATTTATGATTTCTAAAACTAAACCTCTGCACAATGCAAGGAGCTTGGAGCATGGTGGGCGACACGGCCATCGTCGTCGGCAAAATTTGAACCTACTTCAGCAAAACTTTTCTAGAATTAAACAACAAAGCCATAGGATTTCGAGGTAGCTTGCACTAGTGCAACATAAATCCTCAACTCTTCGTTAGGCATTTGCATTGCAAATTAAGCCCTAACCTAGGTCTTAGGATTCCGAGGTAGTCGTCCGATACGACAATAAACCCTCACATCTTCTAGGCAATTTGTTTGATTTTATCATACAAATATAAGCCCTAATTAATTAAAATTGGCAAGATTGAAATACTAAATAAACATTAGGACTTTCCTAAATTCGAAGCCAAACAATAGGATAGTCGGGAAATTACCGAAGTTCACTTCGAATCGGTAATTTCTCTTACCCCTCTTCCTTTGGATTCATAAAACAAAATGTTCCAAAATTTGATCCATTCCACTATTGAAATTCCAAAATTCAATCTTTGAAAACCTTAAACTTTGAAATTCTTGAGAGCGAAATTATTGGTTATTATCGAGAGTTTTCTTAGGTGATTCCCGTCACTTAAGATGTAATTAACTATAGGGGCTTGCCCTTATAGGGAATTTTAAAGAACCCGAGTAATATAAACCCTGTTTAATGTTTTCATATTAAGCGAGGGAAACTTGTCGGCTTATAAAATTGGTTCGCGGACCAAACGGATGTCACTAATCTTCTAGTTTATTTAATCGAAGCCCCACCATCAAGCGATGTGTCTATCCTTAGGGATAGATACACGGTTTGTGGTGCGGTGCTCGTTTATATAAACTATTTGGGATGTGAGATCGGTTTAATCTCATATCTTAAAACCTTCAAATTTAAAATTATTTTCAAAATCAAATACTACTTTTCAAATTATTTATTTTAATTAAATTAAAAATTCGCCGACAGATTTCTGTTAGGCGACCCCTCTTCAAAATAAAACACGACCTAAAAATATGCCGACAGATGGGCGTAGAATTTGGGATTTTAGGGTGACAAACTAAAATCTCTAATTCACCTCTGGTGTTTGGAAACTAAAGCGAGAGTTAGCCTTCAGGCGAAGGGGATTGGGAGGTCTGGAGTGAGAGCCAGTACCCTCCCAGCCTAACCACAGATTTAGGGCCTAAACCTAGGATTAGCCAATGTTCTTTATAACACTCAGAAGAAGATAGAGAATATGATTGCTCCTATCTGGCACATACAATATTTAATGTATCTCATTCATTTACATTATCAAATTCACTACGTAAGAATAAAAGTTTTTACATCCCAAAATTCTTCAAACCAATTCATCCAGAAAGGGTTATCTTTAGAATTAATATTTTCATTTATGATTAGTTATTAGTTATTTTACACATAGACTTACCTTTAGGAGTACTTTTTTAAATCAATCTTCCAAACTAAAGTCTGATAGAAGTAGATTAGAATTTGAGTAAGGACCTCTTACGTCGCTTCCTTGCGGGATAGATAAACAAAACTTTACTAGAGCCATGTATTACTTGAATGATGCGTATACTTGCGTAGAACCTCTACTGTGTGTACATACATACATACATAAAACACGCAGAAAAATAACACATGCCTGGAGCGCATCAAGTTTTTGGCGCCTTTGTCGAGAAATCTTCGGTGAGAACTTTAGTTAAACCTATAAAACTTAAATTTAGAATTTATAGTATTATTATATAGTGTGTTTAATTATTGTGTGTTTATTTTAAAGAAAAATCCAAAATACCAAAAATACTTTAAGTCTTTAAATTTGTATGTGTAGTCAGGAGCTGCATACCTTAAATTTTACTACTCGGATTTAGAGAGAAATTTTAGGAGGATGATGAATCAGAAAAGACTCCATGAATTTAATGTAAAAATGGCATATCAATGATATAATGAATATTCATATTTGGATTATAATGTTAGTAGTTTTGAAAGAGTAAACCCCCAAAAGAGTGGTGAATTTTCAAGAAGATATACTTACTATTTCAATTTCTCAGGTTGCAGATATTAGGAGGAAGTTAAATCAGTACATAAAAGCGTTATCCTCAAGATCCCCCTATTATTAAGAAAAATTTGTTTGGACAATTGATTAAGCCTAACTATTTTGAAACTAGCCATGAGATATATAATCCTTATTCCGATTATTACAATTCAGGTTGTGAAGATTATTCAGACTTTAACTGGAGTAATAATTTTGGAAGAAAACCAATTTTGAGAAGATTATCAATTTAATCGACATGTAATTGTAATAATCAGGGTGATTTGAAAGATGAACTTGTTGACCTCATTTTTGATGAGGTCTTCTCTTCTTCTCTTTAGTACTTAAGATCTAGCCTTAGGCTTTTCCTTTGACTGTCTTAGAGGACTAGAATTGGGACCCACATTCTAGAAATTCAAACCACTTCTTAACTCCCTGCAAACTCTACAAACTTGACTATAGACCCCTAATCACCTAGAGGGTTGAAATCAGATGTGGAAGTTTAAAGGATGAGTTCCTATAGGACTCTTTGGCCTTAGGATCGCCCTGCGGTGCCTCGGTCCAGTGAAGGGGCCGACTTACACACACATTACACTTATACACTACACCTACACACTACACTTCCACATACCTCCTAAAACTACACCCATACCTAACTTGACCTCCCGACTCATGTAGGTGATTCACATGGATGATCCTTAACCCCAAGCCCTTGCTAAGAGGTTAGGAACAACATATCGAATGCCTCAAATGAGTCCCTTCATGGCTCATGTGGGCTTGATATGGCTTCATGGCTCAACCAAAATGATTTCACTCCACTCAAATTCACCCAATCTTCAATTTCCCAAATTTTCAATTTTTGACCCCAGGACCCTACACCCGCTTATTCTACCCAAAACCCTTAAAATTACCCAAATTTCTCAAAAATTTCCAAATTACCCAAAATTCTCCAAAATTATTCCCAAAAATTTCCACATCACTTAAATTGATCATCCATACCCAAAAATACCAAAAATTCCAAAAATACCTCCCAATACCCTCCAAATACCCAAAATACCCCTCTTGGCCAAAAAATCCAAAAATTCAGAAAATTCCCAGAAAATTCCAGAAAATCCCAAATATTCCCAATTTCATTTTGTCCAACTACACTATGGGCCAATTTTGTCAATTTACCCTACTTTTGTCAAAACCCCCAATTTGACCCATTTTAACCCAAAGTGAACCCAATGTCAAACCAAACCTACCCAATTGACCCCAATTTTGGTCCAATTCAATTCTAAACTTCAATTAAATATCCCCAATACCAATCTAGATCAAATCCAAGTCCAATTTGATTGACATTTGGATCCAATCTCACTTTTGGCCTCAAAGCCCAATTTGGACCCATGACCCAAACCTAACCCAAACTCACCCAATTCAATTCCAATTAACCCCAAATCTTTTCTAAATCTCCCTTAACATTCCCACAAACAAAAAACTAACATAATTTGCCCAAAATTTAGACCCAAACCCCACTCAAACTCAACCCAAAGCTAAAAGGCCCTATTTTGACCTAAACCTAAACCTAACCCAAATGAGCCCAAACCCCAAAATCAAAGCCCAACCAAAGTCAAAACCTCTTTGAAACACTCCCATAAACATTTCTCAACATTGGTTTTACATCAATTTCAACTCTAGCCCAACATTAGCCCAACTTGGCCCACTTGGACCTACATAGGCCCACTTACCAAATAAACCCAAATTCAAACCAATTCAACTCCAAATCACACCAAATTGACTCCAAGCCCTTCATAGAACATCCCTAAACCAATTATAACATTTATTTGACAAATTTATTCACAAAATCTTTACCCAAATGCCCATCCTAAAATCAAAAAGCCCATTCCCCTTAAACTTTCCTAAAAGCCCACTTCACCACATTCAAAAGCCCAAATCCATCCAAAGCCCACATGGCACTTCCCCTCATCATCCATTTAATCAAAATCACCCCTAAGTTTCAAAATCATCAATTAAACCATTCCAAATCAAGCTTCATGCAAATTTTCACCAAAATATCCAAAATTCTTAAAACCCATTTCCATGAAATTGACTCAACTTTCCCCAAGCCAAAGACAAGCCATGCAAGCCATGGACAAGCCACATGAAGCCATGGAAGGCTTGACATGTGACCATGCCATTAATGGTAAAAGGAGGGGCCCCTTTCCTAATCTTTCATTAAGCATTTTTTACCTTAAGCATGTCACACACTAAACCATGTTTAGCCACCTCATCATGGATAGAGACCACACCACTCTCCCTTGGTCGACCCAACCGATCCTAGAAATCGAGGCCATGGGGAGGTGCACCCAACCCAAACCAATGGGTTGACCAAATTAAGGCCAAAATGACCCCCTCCCCATTCCATTTTAATTCAAAGCCTTTACACATGGCAATTGCCAATTGATTGCACAAACCTCCGACCACGACCCACCTGGACTCGAGAGTGACCCATGCTGCATGGCCAGCCGCTTGGATCGCCGGAAAACACCATGGCCGAGACCTTGGGAGGAGCCAAAGTTTGGAATTCCCACTTGCTGAGCTGCCCCATGCCAAATGGTCACTATGGCTGTTCTTCTCCTCACCAGAGCAGCTGATCCCATGCCTCAACTCCCCCTGGAAGGCTCTCCAGCCTCTCCTATTTAAACCCCTCACCCTCACGGCCATGGAAGAGAGTTGCACAAACCTTGCCGAAACTCTGCCAAAATTGTTCCAAACCCTTCTCCACCCTTAGAGCAGTTGATCCCAGTGTCAATTTGCCCTAATCCCCATCGATAAAATCCAATTTCCCAACCGAAATTCCACCCAAAACTAGGACACTTCTCCACAGGTGAGCCAATTCCCGAATTGATTGGTTCTACACCTTCACCGGACCGAGGGAAGGTGTCCACCAGCAAAAGCCCCATCTCCGGGCCACCCGGTTGCTCCAGCCTCCAAGCTTTGTGATCGGACTTGGTCGAAATCACATCTAGACAATTCACCAGACCAGGAGACTTCATCTGGAGCTTGCTAGGATCCAATCGAAGGTGCAACAACTCTCAGATCGAAGCCACACTTCTCTGAGCAAAGGTATGAGCTGATTCTTCATCCCGAGCTTCTGGAGATTCTCCATTTCAAATGCCTTAATTTCAATGCATGATAACCGTATAGATGTGTTCGTCTCTTCAAGACGAATCCATAGAGCATAAGAACATGAAAATCCATTGAGTATCGAGTGAGATCTTAGGGATTTAGTGTGGACGGCTCTCGGGTGAGGTCGCTCGGGGACGATGAACGGATGCCGTCCATTCAATACACGCGCGGACGGACGGCTCAGATGGCGTCGGACCAGGAGACGGTACGAGAACAGCGGGGCCCGGGATGCTGACTCAGGTGGCGGCGTCGAAAGGGAGCGCGACACGCGGCGTTTCGGAGATGCCGAGGATGAGTTGGCACCGCGTGGATAAATAGAAAATTAGGGTATTTTCTTATTTATTTAATTCCCTAAACTTCAAAAATTCAGAAATTAAAATAAAAATACCCTCTTGCTCAGTGAACAGAGGAGAATAATGTGGAAAAGAAATCATTTAATTTCATCAAGTATTTTATTTTTTATAATTTATTTACTCTCTGCATACTTTTAATTCTCCATGCATGTATACAATTCACCATGGCATGAGACCATAGAGCGTTTGAAGCCTCCGAATTTGGGAACATTCCCTGAATTTTCCAAAGTCGGAGGCCATCCCTATAAAAAGTTATTGATTTTTCAAATTCATGTTGTCTGTTTTGAGTATTTTAATTCCAATAAATAGCATGTTGTGAAATAAATTCTAGGAAAATTTGGTGATGTTTCTTATGACCGAGAGAACCCTAGGAAAAATAGGTTTTGAGTTAGTTCATTTAAAACAACCCTAATTGGCTTAAACACCCAAAATAGGTCTCTAATTAATTAGAGTTAACCATGCATCAAATTGACTTGAAATCAATTCTCCACTGACCTTTAGGATCAGAGGAATCCACCATAAAAGTTTGAGGTCAATTGGACTTGGTTAGCCCCACTAATTGGGTTGATTAAGCCACTTAGTTATTTTAAACTTTAAAAATTCATAACTTTTAAAATACCTTTCAAAAATTCACCAAATTGATTTTGGAGCCTCTTTGATATCAGGGGAACCTAAGAAAATTAAAATTTCAATTTTCTAAAAAAGTTGATTTTTAATAATATTTTAATATTTTTAATAATTAAAAAATAATAAAAATCACAAAAATAATAAAATTCACTAAAATGTCACATTTTGAATTTTAATACTTAGGAACAAACCCCACATTTTTTTTAGGTCTATTTAGTGAGATATTAAATTTTAAAGCTTTAAGGTAATTTTAAAATTAAAAAAATGTATTTTCTAGCATTTTCATTAAAATAATTATAATAAATCATAGAAAAATCAGAAAATTGCAAAATTTGCTTCTCTGATTTCCTTGATATCAGAGAGATTTTTGAAAAATATAAAATTCATTTTTCAACATTTATTTTATTTTTAAATTAATTAACACTCCAAAACTGAAAATAATTATAATAAAAATAATATAATTCAAAAAATCACCAAAATTGGTCCAAGTGGTCCTCTGGTCATTAGAAATGTCCCCTAATTTTCTTAAGGACAGAAACTTTCCCTTGGTCATGTTATTAAATTTTCCTTGAAAATCTCTATTTTCTACCAAAAATAATTATATAAATAAATTAAATACAGAAAAATCACATCTTCTCCTCTCATGTCTTTATTGACATATGAGTGAAGTTACATAAAAATTTCAAGTTCATTTGAGTTCAATTTAGTGAGTTATGAAATTATTAAGCTTAAAGGGTAAAATGGTAATTAAAAATCTTAATCCTTAATTAAAACTTTAGGTTTAATAAAAAAATTAGCAAGTAAAATATTTGATCATAATCTGATTTGGATGATTGAAATTTAAATAATTAAAGGGTAGAAACCCACTAAGCAATTTTAAAATGATTAAACTTTAATTAAATAATGGATTAAATTTGGAAGAATAATAAAATTGGAATTATTAAAATAGGGATATTATTAGGAAGAAATTTATTCTTTAATTTAAAAATCCCTAAATTAATTATCTCATTAATATTCAATTCTTAATTAAAATGATAACTCAAATTCAAAATATTAAAAGACTTAATCATTAAACTAAAATTAAATTATTAAACTCTTTTAAAAATTTCAATTAAAATTAAAAAATAATATTAAATTAAAATTAAATTAAATTAAATAAATTAAATTAAATTAAATTAAATTAAATTAAGATTAAAAATTAAATTAAATAAAATTAAATTAAATTAAATTAAATAATTAAATTAAATTAAATTAAATTAAATCAAATTAAATTAAATTAAATAATTAAATTAAATTAAATTAAATTAAATTAAATCAAATTAAATTAAATTAAATCAAATTAAATTAAAACTAAATCAAATCAAATTAATTAATGTGACATCAAATCAAATTAAATTGAATTAAATTGAATTAAATTAAATTAAAACTCAATTAAATTAAATTAAATTGAATTAAATATAACATCACCTAAAACAGAAAGAAATTAAATATAAAACGAACTTGAACACTATTCAAAATTTAAACTCATTAATTGAAATTAAACTAAATCACAAACCATCCGAACACCAATTTACCCTCAAATGCTTTGGTCATCATAACCCCTAAATAGAACATTAAATGAAATGTTACTTCACTCATAGGATATTCAAATGTCATAGTTCATCGAGCGAGTTAACAAAACTTGAATTCCGGACGATTAATTCATTTGTATAATTAAATTCATTTGGACTTAAAACAATCCTATAAAATATTGAAAAGATGTTTAAGATTTGTCTTAAGCACTTCCTCGATATGATAGGATGTTCATAAGAACAATTGAACTTAATTATTTTTTGATGAAAAAGATCGTCCTCAAACCAAAACACAAAGACCTAGACGTCATAGAAAATGACTAGCTATAGGATTAGGAATTTGGTAGAAAATCATAACCCTTACCTTAGCTTTACCTAGGAACTTGCTTAAATATTCTAATTGTGCTTTAAGTGCAGCTTGGGATGACGGGAAGACCCTCCAGGTACGCTTTTATTTTATTGCAATCTACTTTATTGCAATTTACCTTCTTGCAATTTATTTAACTGCATTGCACTTACTTTTCTTGCATGATAAACAACTGTTGCATGAAAACTCACACCTTTAGGATAGCCCCTAAAATTGAAACCAAAACTAAGTTAAAAGTCATTGCAAGATAAAATTCACTGCCACAACATTTCAAAATATAAAACAACTCAAAATTTAATCACAAACAAAACACAAAACTACAATTACAACTAAATTAAAACGTCCTGTTGGATGATCGGGAATACCTCGGATGATGTAACCTACGTGTTGCTTAACGGGATTTCCCACGGTCTAAATGAAAGTGTGGAACTCATTCGGTTGAGTTTAGCAAATTCATCCGGACTAAGTGAATCCGATAAAAATAATGATGCGGAAGGATGGAACCGTGGGATCTTAACCGGTGTTGTTATAATCAACTTTAAGATTTGTTTTAAGTAAAACATAAAAAACACTTAGAAATTAAGATTTTCTCTAAACCAAAACACTTTTCTCATCCCCTGATTTATGACTTCTAAAACTAAACCTCTGCAACAACAAGGAGCTCGGAGCATGGTGGGCAGCACGGTCATCGTCATCAGCAAAACCTGAGTCTACTTCAGCAAAACTTTCCTAGAATTAAACAACAAAGCCATAGGACTTCGAGGTAGTTTGCCTAGTGCAACATAAACCCTCAATCTTTGTTAGACACTTGCATTGCAAATTAAGCCCTAACCGGTCTTAGGATTCCGAGGTAGTCGTTCGGGTACGACATAAACCCTCACATCTTCAAGGCTATTTGTGTGATTTTATCATACAAATATAAGCCCTAACTAATTAAAATTAGCAAGACCAAAAAATAAATATTAGGACTTCCCTAAATCCAAGCCAAACAATAGGATAGTCGGGAAATTACCGAAGTTCGCTTCGAATCTGTGATTTCTCCTACTTTTCTTCCTTTGGATTCCCAAAACAAAATGTTCCAAATTTGATCCATTCCCTATTGAAATTCCAAATTTCAATCCCTTGAAAATCTTAAACTTTGAAATCCTTGAGAGCAAATTATTGATTATTATCGAGAGTTTTCTTAGGTGATTCCCATCACTTAAGATGTAATTAACTATAGGGGCTTGCCCTTGTAGGGAATTTTAAAGAACCCGGGTAATATAAACCTCGTTTAATGTTTTCATATTAAGCGGGGAATTTTGTCGGCTTATAAAATTGGTTCGCGGACCAAACGGATGTCACAAATCTTCTAGTTTATTTAATCGAGCCCCATCGTCGAGCGGTGTGTCTATCCTTAGGGATAGATACACGGTTTGTGGTGCGGTGCTCGTTTATATAAACTATTTGGGATGTGAGATCGGTTTAATCTCATATCTTAAAACCTTCAAATTTAAAATTATTTTCAAAATCAAATACTACTTTTCAAATTATTTATTTTAATTAAATTAAAAATTCGCCGACAGCTTCTGTTAGGCGACCCCCCTTTAAAATAACACACAACCTAAAAATATGCCGACAGAACTCTCTTTTTCTCATAATTTTAACTTCAACCCACATAATGAGGAAAAGAAGTCACTATTAGAGGAGGATGTGATTCAATTGGCGAGTCAGTTAGAAAGTCATGAGAGTGAGCTGAAAAGTCAGGAAGCACAATTACAAAGTCAAGGGGCCGCAATAAGGAATATAAAAAACTAACTAGGTCAGCTGATTAATTCAATTAATAATTATCCCCCAAAGATTTTACCTAGTGACCGTGAGATAAACCCTAAGTAGATGAATGATGAGAAATAAAAATCATCGAACTAATATTTAAAAGTAAATTTGAGGACATGTTTCAAATGAACTTTGAGTTGAGAGATAATGATAAGAATATTGAATGACCAATGGACGAAATTCCTAAAGAATTGGAAAAGCATATTTCTCAACTAAGATAAATATAGAAAACCACCTCCACCATTTACTAAGTACCAAGGGGAAAAATTGGAAGATAACTTGAAACAGAAGAGTGATATTGAAGATTTTGATCCAAAATCAAATTATCTAGAGAGAATATGATCCAAAATATAGGAGATCTTGAAGTATCTTATAGAGATCTATTTCTTTTAAATTTCAAGGAAGATATTAATATGAAAATTAAGAAAATTAATAGAAGAATATTGGATCTAGAAAGAAATATGAGGAACAATGGTATGAATTAATCTCAAAAGGAATTGCTGAAAGAAAAGTTAAAATTTGAGGATTTTGTAAGAATCCCTGGATCTGAAAAAGATTGGGTGATTGATCGAGGATCTCTTAATTGAAATTTTGATCTAGGTGGAATCATTTGTCGGACTGACAATATTAAACTAAGCACTTTATTGCATGCAACCCATAGTTATCAGTGTGGTTTGATTTAGTATGCTTGATAGACATGATTGTTAGTGTTGTATTGTGTTTACTTTAGTGTGGATTTTTCAGTTTGATTGATGATTGATAATGTTTGGATTGTTAGTGGTTTGATTTGATCTTTGTGTGTCATGAGGGAGGTGATTCCTTAACTTCTTATTATGTTTAGAATTTTATGTTCTCTCGTAGTACTTAGATTGACAAGTCCACTACGACTCGGTTCTCACTCAGACTTGAGTTTTATAAGAGATATCATGAATTTGAACAGTGACAGATCCATCTTAATTTTGTCACTTCCTTTCTCTGACTTTGTTTTCATTTGGTAAGAGTCATGAACCTATTTGATGAATAACTTGTAATTGATCTTACACTATGATTTATAACTGTTAGAGGTGCTTAATTAAAGGGATTAGATGATGCCTAAGATTGGTGCCCGGGAGCCAATATATCAGGGATAATCTTACCTTTGGGATTATAATCTAAAAAATTATTTAAAATGTACCTAATTTTTTAGTGTAGGGATTTCGTTAGAATTTGCAAGTAAGTTAGTGAGATGTGATGAGTCAATGGATAAATTTACCTCATTTATTATGTGTGTTTGTGTTTATGTTACAATTTTATATAAGACTTGAATAACATTTTTATATTCCCATGTTAATACCTGCTATGCTGGTTAAACTTTTATTTAGTGAATTTCATTCTGACATGCTTAGTTTAGATTTACTTTCTGTTACATGATTTCTATCCTAATTAATAATTGTAGATGTTTCTGATAGACATTTGTGGCAGATAGAATATTTAAACTATTTTTCTTCCTGCTTATTTTATGTACTAAATGATATATATGTTAAAAATTAAGCTTGAAGGTATGAAGAAAAATATAGTTTAAAGTTAGTACACTTCCTTTTAGTTTAATATTTTGCAAACATGATTTACTTTCTCTTACAGTAATTCTATCTTGATTATGCATGTATATGAATTTGATAGGATGTTGTAATAGTTAGTATATTCAACTTTTACTTTTACTTCGTGCTACATTTTATAGAATTGATTGAAATTTTTTTTAAATTTCAAGTTTGGGTGGAAGAAAAATTTTAAAAACTTAACTTTATTTATCCTCATCAGCCTGTACTTAATTTGATATCACTTTTAAAATGACTTGTAGTGTGTGGTGTTACCTTTAGGTTACTGTAAATTTGAGTTTATGAATGTTAGAAAAGTAACTTAGTTGAAATCCTATGTGAAGATATTGTTCTAGAGTTGAGATATTTTGTAGGAAACATTGGGAAAATGATTTTGCTATTTACAATATAAAGGAGTTGAATATTTGAAAAGCTAATATTATTAGATCTATACTTATTGTGAATTGAGCCTTTATTGAAGCCTTTTTCAAACTAATATTTACACTTTTAAAAAGTGAGGGAAAATTTTGAGTTTTGGACTTTAGAAAGGGGATAACGAAATTCAAAATTATTAAAGGTCTATCCAGGTATAGTAATCATCACATAAAAAAAGAGAAAAAAGGGATTGAAAATGATCCCTGAAGAAAAGAAAAAGAAAAAGAAAAGAAAAGAAAAGAAAAAGAAAAATAAAAAGAAAATATATGAAGAGAAGTCTAATAAAAAATTGGTTCCACTTGAATCTTTTTAAATGAAAAGACTTAGAAACAATTCTAAGCTTATTATTATTTCAAAAAATAATTGGTCAAATTGGTATAGATAAGGTGCATAAATTCTTTTTTATACTTTCTATAAACTTTAGTTTGACAAGTTTCAAAAACTTTTGAAGTAAATAGAAAATCAGGATTCCTAAGTTAAATATGAGATATTCTTACACTCTAGTCCTAGATTAATTTGCTAAAATATCTCCTGAGTTACACTATAATATTTCTGATATAAAATTATAGGAAACTCTATTGAAACCTACTACCACAAGTCAACATATTTGGTTTTTAAAGCTATAGTGTTACTTGAGAATAAGTAACAGTTAAGTTTGGGGGAGTTGACACGTCTAAAAAAACTTGATTTTTCAAATACATTTTATGCTTAAGTTTAATGATATTATACTTTAAAGGAATGTATTGTGCATGTTTTGGGTTTTAGGTATAATAAATGGACTTTTAGAGAAAAAGAAGCAAAAACGGTGCAATTTGGAGCAAAAACGAGCAAGAAAACAAATTTTGGCCTGACACATTTTAATAAGTCTTTCTATGTTTAATGGTTTTTACACTTCTTACATAGTTTTGAATAAGATTACTCTTTAAAGAAAAGTTTTTTTATGCTTATTTTGTAGGGATATCTGTTAGGAATGCAACACAACTGAAACGGAGCGAAACAAAATTAGCCAAACGGAGCAAAACGGTGGAGCTGCGCAGAATAGGCGATGACGCCAGATAGCGCCCGGCGGCGCCAAAAACCCAAGAGCCACGATTTTGGGCACCGATAGCGCGCAAATATGGCGTCGATAGTTTCCAAACACGGCGTCGACGATGCTAGGGACGGTTATTGATCATATACATTGAATCTAGACGCTTTTTGAAAGGTTTCTTGAGGCATCTCTTGGAAAATTCATCCCTACACTATGTTAGAAGGATTTTATGTCAGAAAAAGTGATAGGAATGTTAGCAAAGACGTGGAGAATGCTTAGAGATATTAGAATAAGAGTAGAAATGTAGGTTTCTACCATTCTGGAGAGATTGGAGAGGAGATTTTAAGAAAATCTGTAAGGGTGTGTTTTATTATTGCATGGATTAGCCGGAGACTTTGTGGGAGAGATTTTCATCTTTCTTTTAAGGGGAAAAAACTAAGTATTGTATTCTTCATTATCTTATGATTTTATAAATACTTATCTAGTAGATTTGATTTGATGTAATGAAATTTTCTGTTGTGTTTTCTTCATGCTTTGTGATGTGTTTCTCTTACTATTTCTTCTTATTTGAAAATAGTGGCATGAGAAGATTATGCCATTATTTTTATTTTACTTTCTTTTACAATGAGTAGGATTCATTGTAGGATTTTGGGATGCATGTTAGAAGATGTTTTAATTGTAAATGTGACAGTTTTTGCTTGCACTTCATTTACATTAAATAAAAGCCCATTATAGTGTTAAAATTTGTTGTAGTTGCATTAAGACTCGAGATGGCAGTGTAATTCTCAACAAAGTGAAACCACATTTAAATTCCATGGATGGTGAAGTTCATGGGGGTTGAGCACAAATAAATAAGGAAATATACTTTGATGGACGTAGAATTGAAGATTTTAGGGTGACAGACTAAAATCCCCAATTTGGTCCTAGTGTTTGGAAACTAAAGTGAGAGTTAGCATTCACGCAAAGGGAAGTGTGAGCTTTGGAGTGAGAGGCAGTATCCTTCCAACCTAACCACAAATTTTGGGACTAAACCTAGGATTAACCAACGTTATTTATAGCATTCGGAAGAGTGTAAAGAATATGATTGCTTCTATTTATCACATACAATATTTAATGTATCTAATTCATTTACATTATCTAATTAACTACGTAAGAATAGTAGTTTTTATCTCAAAATTCTCCAAACAAATTCATCCATAAAGGGTTATCTTTAGAATTAATATTTTCATTTAAAAGTACTTATTATTTTTTTTAAATACAAGACTTATCTTTATGAGTACTTGTTAGAAAAACTACCTAAATCGATCTTCCAAACCAAAGTCTAATAGTAGTAGACCAGAATTTAATGAAGGAACTCTTACCTCGCTTCCCTGTGGGATCAATAAACGGGACTCCACTAGAGCCATGTATTACTTGAACGATATGTATATTTGCGTAGAACCTCTACTGTGTGCACGTACATACATACATAAAACTCACAGAATAATAACACACTCCGAGGGCGCATCAATTACTCCCACACACACACTGTGAAGTGAGCCAGAGAAGTGGGAAGAATGAGGCTGTGATGTGAGCATTGTTTTTCTTTTTTTTTAACCTCACAACTAGTATCGAAAAAGTATATTTTCTTTCCGAGCAATTAATATTTTCTAATGGTACCAGCTGTGAAATTCTGATGAGAAGAGAAGTATATTTCATACATACACACATTGTGAAATGAGTTACGAAAGAAGAAATAACGTGACAGAGTAATTCCATTAAAAGCCGCTGAAATTACTCATGAGATCACCTGGGGCAATGTGATGATAAGAGAAGTATATTTCTCTCTCTCACACACACACACACTGCGATAGTCAGATTGAAATGAGGTAGAGAAATGTAGCATTTTTTCTTCTTGAATGCTCCTAACTCATGTATGTTATTTTTTTGTTATCATAGTAGTAAAATGGCCAAGGCCAAAGAGCCAGCAACACCCGCACTGTGAGAAAAGGAAACATTAATCTTTTGTGACCTTTGCCTCATTGAAATTGATATGGGAAATAAGCCCACGACATATTTCAACAAGGAATGGTGACAAAACATAATTAATAAATTCAATGAGAGTGCAGGCCAAGAGTATGACAGGATGCAGTTGAAGAACAAATGGGATCAACTCAGGAATGATTGAAAACTTTGGAAGGAACACAAACATGGATCAAGAGCTTGGAGTGGAATCCGGTGAAGTGAATCATTAATGTTTCTAAGGAGTGGTGGGCAGAAAGAATTGCGGTGAGATTTTTTTGACATGCTCTAATTTTTTCATTATGTACTCATTCAATTGTATTATATGTTTGTTGTAGGGGTGTCAACTATGAAGAACTTTAAGCTTTGTGTCTTTGTCCCTGATTGGGAGGAGAAGCTAGATAAGATGTTCGAGGGCGTCGTCACTACAGGTAAATTTGCAAGTGCAACCAGTTAAATGGGATTTGTTGTCACCCGTGAGAACTTGGTGGTCAATTTGTCGGTTGACTCTTCTGATCTCCCCAGCCCGGAAGTCGAGCCCACTTGTCGCACCAAGCGAGCCCAGGTTGGGAGTAAAAAGAAAGGTAGAGCAATTTATCTCAAAGCCCATATTTCACAACTAGTAGCTTCCTTTATCATTGACACGCTTTCAGTACCAACTACTTCCATTCAACATGTGCAAATTCTAGACGCGGATAAGAAAATTGCTAAGGATTGGCCATTATACTTATTTGCACTTGAATTGTTTAAAAATCCCACCCATAGAGTTTTTTTGTTACAATTCCAGAAGAGAAGAGGGTGGTGTATGTGCGACGATTTTATGAGCGAGATATTTGAGACCTTTTTTTATTTTATTTGCTACTGTTTATGACACTTGTATTTTTTAGCTTCATTGTATCGCTATTTGGTTATTTCACATGCATGGGACTCTACTCAGTATATTATTATAGGCTGATTATTAATAAATCTACACCACTCATAAATCACTATTGCTTGGGTCATGATTTATTCAGAATTTACTAATCTTGTTTTGTCTCAGGTCATACATAGATTCAGACGAAGATAGGCGAAAAAGAATAAATGCAGCAATCTATTTGATCAACAAAAATTACGAGATATATGTCCATCACTCTCCATGTTTGACATCATCTTTTATTGGAGACAAATGGGTTGGAGAGTTGCTTGTCGGACAACCAATTATATTTAGCAATATGTTCCAAATGACCGAGGACATATTTACGGATCTTTTGGCAGAACATGGCAGACATCACAGACTTCATGGGTCGTCAAGGATGACTACATGTGAGGTATTGCAATCACAATGTACATATTAGCACAGAACGAGTCAATGCAATGTGAGATAGAACGATTCCAACACTCCTTTTAGACGATAAGTATATACTTTTCGTTCAGTTTGAATGCAATTGTCAACCTTTCTATACAAGTTATCAAATCAACGGACACCTTCAGAGATTATACACTGTAAATGTCATTCTTTAAAGTAAATTTTCAAATTTAAGGCATTCAAATTTAAATATGCATTCCTCATATTTTGAACTCATTCTTATTTGGGTTAGATTGATGGAACCCATGTTGATTCACGGGTTCAAAATAGTAAAAAGGTTGCATTTATCAAAGCTGCAAGTCGCCTATGCAGAACATCATGGTCGTTTATGACTTTAACATGTGTTTTACTTTATCATGTCTGGTTTGGAGGGTAGTGCACATGACAGCAAAACTTTCAGGGAGGCAACACAAAATGTCGAGTACAACTTCCCACACCCTTCTTTAAGTATGCTTCAGCCTCAAATACTCTAGTTATTAACTATGCTTGATACTATATGTGCAAAACATTTAAGGAAAATATTATTTTATGGATGTTGACTATCTGATGCAACGAGAATATCTTAAACCCTTTTCAGATATGAGATATCATATACCTAATTTTGAGCGCACCAACAATGTTACAAGTGACGGGAAGGAGATGTTTAATCAGCAGCATTTTCATTACGAGGTGTCATCGAGAGGATTTTTGGTGTTTAGAAAAAAAAATGGATTATACTCTGCGACATGTCATCTTACCCATTTACCAAACATATCCAGATTGCACATAATAATATCCAACAACATCATTACCGCAATGACACTGACCTATGTAGGGCTAATGAGGACAGGAGCATGTTCCCACTGAAGCATATGAGTACCACCTTGGGCATTCAATGTCATGAGCGAAGAATGATGCTCCACTATTTATTCTAAAGTGGGGAGATATGCAAGTGAAATGGCTAAGCCAAGGGAACATATTAACGATGCATTAGTAGAGGGTGATTGCAATTAATTTTGTTCGAAAAAAATATTTATAACATTAATGTTTAGAATGGAGCATTGAGATCTATATTTATTTTATTTAGAGCCACCTGTACTTTATTTTTTATAATGTTGGTTTGAAAATTTTATGATATTTGAAAATTCATTTTTCAATTACTTCTTTTAGCAAATTCAATTCCTAACTTCACTAAAGGTTTATATTTTGTAGGAATCAAGAAAGATGAGCTCAAGAGTTTCAGAGACATCAACAGCTCTGCAACTGTGGACTATAGAATATTATCACGTTAGGCTCACAGTTACGGGAGATGGTTCTACATGTGCCCTAGGAGCATGGCTGAGAAGTGTGACTTCTTCCAGTGGGCGGACAATCTGTCGGATTCCACTGCAGACAGTGATCGGGATTAGACAGTGTCATTGAAGGATGTTGTGGCACGAGACATACACTGACTGCATGGTAAATATAATTTAATCATTTTATTAAATTTAATTTTAATATTTATTGTCTTTTTTATTACACTCTTAGTACTCATTGTTAAGTGAATTGTGTATCTGAATTTTTGTACTATTTTGAACTAAATTTCC